>BTRK01000004.1:18949741-19549741 GCA_036245805.1 Pristionchus mayeri | reverse complement strand
TTTCCAAACTTATGGATCCCTTAAACTTTTATGAAAAATAAGATAAAGTAAATTATATAATTATCTTTATAGGGCCCAAGTTTATAAAACACCGTACATTGAGGATTAATGCGATAATTCGCCAAAGAGACAGCGCAAAAATCAAATTGATCTACCACCTCGACCATTAAATTCTACATATTAGCGTGTACTGGATTCCCCGTGTGAATCGGCAAAACAAAAATATGACCACTCGATCTCAAAATAGATGTCAAGTAAACCTTGCGCTCGTACGGAACTTCGATGGCGTAGAACAGAAACATGCCGCCAATCGCGTAGAGAGCCAGGACGATCCCGAGTAGGATATGCCTGATTTACTTTTAATTCACTGTTGTCATTACGATTATTTCAAAGACATGATCAAACTCCGATATAAGCTATTGCTCTTTGAAACATCTTTGAAATCGTCGGCATGGGAAAAATTGAATTACTAGCAAAGGGTATTCCATACCGTAGTCCGACTGCTCGATTCTTGGACAAAACAGTGGCAATGGCGCTCCTCACTTCTGAAAATTCCGTGCTATTCTGAATTTGGAACTTGGAATCTCACTCACTGTTCTGAGATTTCTGCGGCGTCGGGGGGTGATTATCCACTGGCTCGTGGATTGAGCCAGTTCTCGATAGTCTCCTCCTCATCAAATTTGGCTCTCTAGTGATCGTTGATCCTTTCCGCGACATTTCGAACTTAACTTAGAACTTCATTAGCTCAAATTCTAATCTGAGCACCTGTCTCAAATATGCCGGTACGTTCATGAATTCGCGCCCGTTATTGATAGTAACTGTGGAGAGATTGGACAGGTAACGCCTCAAAAGATTTTATTGGTGTTCTTTGATTTTATACGAAATGTTTTCATTCTTGAGCGTTTTCTTTTTAAAGGTACACTTGAACATACAAGTAGTCTTCATCAGGCCTCTCGTCCTCGGGAAATGCGTAAGAAGATTTCTAAATTCACAGGTAATGTGGTTAATTCGTGGCTTATCGCACCGGGAGCATCAGCGTTGAATGATGCAACGGCCTTCTTTTAATGAAGTTGAGTCTCTTCTGATCATTGGAGAGACCCTGCTAAGAGTTTCATTATTGGGTTATGACTTCAATTTTAGATATAGCATGTTAACAGAGTTAACTATTGTATAGGTGTACCTGAACAGTAAGATGAACTGGTTGGACGTACACGTCGTCCCTCGATTCCGAGCCAATGGTGGGCAAACTACTCTGTCGTCGTATCCTCATCCTGCTCCTGAAACATTATATGTTGAGCTTATCTTATCAAAAGATTTTGAAAACGAGCTCTTTCATGTCACTTTTTGCATGAAATTCGTAGATTGGACAGAGCTGTTGTTGATTTTTCGGAATATACAAACTCGCTTGCAAATGTAATAATACAAATTTTATTTTTAGCTCACATGATGCCGTAAAGTTAAATTTAAGAAATAGTTAAACCTACATTCTTCTCTCTCGTGCGTTGTTCGATTAACAAGGGGAAAACAAGTAGGTGCAGGTTAGGTAGTACCCAATTGACCGATATTCCTTCATTCCGTCAAGTTCCCCCTATCACAGCAGATTGTTATTCCTCTCCCTCTCATGGATTGATGTGATGGACCGCCTCTTTTATCGCAAAAATCAAAAACCGAAGTGTTGGCAACGTGGAAATGATCGGGAAGAACTACTCACTTCGACGAATCGATGAAAATATGAAGAACGAGAGGAGATTCCAATCTCATTACTTTTTCTATTTTGGCATTGTTTCCTTTTCTGTAGGGCGAGCGGTTCTTCTAACAATTGGGGTAAACAGACGTGGACTATTCAATTTTATACGATTGAATATCATAGATTTGTTTCGGTTTTTTTTCGATTCATTTCATGAAATCGGAAATCGATCTCAAAACTAATCAACGTAATAAAACGAATTTAATTTTTATCAAGAAAATGCAATAATAATACATGAGACACTCGTCCACTTTCAGTCACTTCTAAACCTCAACTTTTGGACCTGTACTTGAGAAAGAAACCAAATGTAGAATCACTAGATAAAAATTAAGGTCCTTATTCTTCTAGAAATTAAAAAAAATTATTGAATAAGTTAAGTATTTGGCGAATTGAAGTAAAATTGCACTAGACTTCTTCATTGCACTTCGTATCATTCTTGAGGGATTCGATGGGCAAAATACTCGCTGGTGTTAATACAGACGATGAGATATTGCGAAGCTACAATTGCAGTGAGTTAATGCATCTGAATCACAATTCACTTGTGAAAAACAAATACAAATACAAATTTACCTTGTTGTTCTTTCCTCCACTCTTATGTTGTTCTATTAACTCATCCACAACATCGTGAACCTGAAGGGAGAAGATCAAAAGATCAACATCTGAGTGATTTTCTCACCTCTCGTCCTCTCGTCTCGGGAAGAAAGAGGAAGAGGAATAAAAGACAGACGATAGATGGAATCACGAGAAGTGGCAGGAACGACAACACTCCAAAATGTCTGTAGAATGGGCAATTGAGGGCTAGTCGGAAAACTTGGCTGAGGTATCTATTGGGGTGTCCGGAAAGTTCGTATAATGCTGAAAAAAGTCAGTTCGCATTCAAATGCAGTGATTGCGCAATCTGTTTGTCAACAATGTATTGCATCATTCTGACGTTGAGTAGTGAGAGGATTTAATCAGTCTCCTAGTTGCTACATTGATTCTTGTGATGAATCAATGTAGCAACTCCCATCTCTACCTCCGAGCAGTTTTACTTCATTACTACCGTCTTGGCCGATCCGTGAAGGAGGCCCACTCTGCCCTGGCCCAGTCGGAAGGAGCTGACGCCCCCTCCATACCATTCTGCTATAAGTGGTTCTCCCGCTTCAAGAAAGGGGAGTTTGGTCTCGATGATCAACCCCGCTCTGGGCGCCCTCCCTCCCTCGATCAGCCTCTCGTTCTCCGCACACTGAAGCGCAAGCCCATGGCCAGTGTGCGTGAGTTGAAGAAGGATACTGGTACTCCCAGATCAACGGTGTCCGATATCCTCCATCGATCTGGGAAGAAGCCGAAACTCCTACAAGTGATTCCCCATGACCTCTCCCCCGAACAGCTGAAAAATCGTGTTTAAGTCTGTCGGGAATTACTCCATCGTAGATCCAATCTTCGATGGGTCAATTCCATCATCGCTACAGATGAGAAGTGGATCACGTACGATAACCCTGTGAGGAGACTGCAATGGGTGGATGCAGATGAGAAGCCCACGCCCGTCCCGAAGAAGGAAGAGCACGGAAAGAAGGAACTCCTCTGCTTCTTCTTCTCAGTGCTCGGTCCCATCTACTGGGGGAGATCCTCGCCCCTGGCACAAGCATCAATGCCGACCCCTTCTCTGAACAACTGGAAGATGTCGCGATCAGAGTCCCTCCCAGACTCCTGAACCAGGGCAAAATTCTTCTTCTGATGGACAATGCTCGCCCACATCGAGCGATGATGACCCAGAAGAAAATGGACGAGCTGAAGATCGAGAGGATTACCCATCCACCGTATTCCCCGGATCTCTCCCCATGCGACTACCACTGCTTCCGCTCTCTCTCTGACTTCTGCAAAGGAAAGAAGTTCAAGAATCGAGATGAAGTTGTGAGGGCTTTCGTGAACTGGGCGGTCTCGGAGAAACCCGCATTCTGGAAGAGAGGAATCGAGACCCTGCCCAATCGCTGGAGGGAGGTAGTGAGAAAGAAGGGGGCATACATTGGTCACTGAGAATTGTAAAGCATTGAATAAAAAATAAAATCAAATAATTATACGAACTTTCCGGAGACCCCAATACAAGAGCAGTCACTTACATGTAGCAGGGTAGTGTAATAAGGCTTATGATAAAATTCATCAGCGTGTTGAAACCGAGAACCTGTAAGGAGTGACGTTAGGAAAAGTCGGCAACGAAATTACACTCAACGCACCATCGACTGTACGATGGAGCGATATCTCTGTGAGACCAGTTCGGAGGTGATGAAGTAGGCGATAGGGCCAAGGGTGATTCTGTAAGTGCTTACTCTGAACTCGTTCTTTCTATTAGTTCAAACCCGTAAGTGGCTCCGAAAAGGATGAGGGCCACAATCTGCCCCCATCTGATGGGATCCCATACTGGGATGAGCAGATCGGAGAGGATGTAGAGACAGAGGGAGATCACATTGCCGATCCCCAGTTGGATGAGCAACGTGCGACGATCGAACCTTTAGAGATTATACTGTTCGTAAAAAGATGTAGGAATAAGGAAGAAGTGAGACACTCTAGGTATGGTGCAAGTTCTCTAACCTCTCCACTATGAGCAACCCTAAGAGAGAGGCGACGAAATCAGCCATCATGAAGGCGAGCGAAGCAAACTGTACAAATTAATTACGTACGCAAATGATTATTACTGTGCTACCTGCGAGATCTCAGTAGAGAAACTATCTTCGAGGAGGTCAGTAGAGAGGTAGACGATGGGCCAAATACCGACCACAATCTGGAAAATGAAAGATCAAAGATCAACAGTCAGTCAATGAAAAGCGACCTGGAGCGAAGCAGCGCCGAGGAAGAAAGCGATTCGAAGATGAGGCTGAGTGAAGACCTCCTTCACTCCTTGCCATATCGTGACCTGATAGTTTCTGCCACTAGCATATCATTGCGTCGAAGGAGATGTAACTACTGAGGTGAACAATGCTATAGGATCTTGATTCTCTAAATTGTCCTCATAGACAACAAGGGGGAACCTCATTATGGTCATCGCCAGCCGTCTCCAGCATCATGTCTTCAAGTGTACTGTCATTCTCCGCAGTTATCCCTGTGATTTTTTGTATTGAAAATTTATTCAATTCGATTAATCGTTCTATCGATTTGAGGAGATTTGGCAAATATAACCTCTGTAGTATTCGAGTGAGGCAAGGGCGGCTTTTCGATCGTTCCTGTTGATGAGAAGGAATTTGGGCGTCTCGTGTAGAGGAATGGCGACGACGATTCCAATGATAGCAGGGAGGATCGAGATTGCTGCAACAATTATTGTGGCTCATGCTTGCAGAAACTAAGCGATTGAAAAGATTCGGGAAGCTCACTGAAATAACACATTGTTTGCCCCGTTGAGCTTTCCTGATTTCACCCCCTCTCACCAGTTAGTAGTGGAAGGTTCTTCCCGAAGAGTGAGTCCATTCCAAAGCCAATTCCGACTCCCATGGTCATGATGAAGGTGGACTCAGACAAAAATGAGGTCACTCCGCGGAGCTCTGTCGGAGTACTCTCCTTAAACAAGTCAATACGTTCCCCCTAAAATATTGAAAAAAATACTGTATTCAATTAAATTCGACTGGAACCTGCAAAAATAAGATGAGACTTCCAAAGGAGATTCCGGAGCTTATGGAAGAGATTATGCGTGAGCAGAAGAAGATCTGCAATCATTTTTCCAGATATAGAAACGTAAAATATTAGCAACGGTGTTTGAAAGCTGACGGATTACACATTATGTAGAGAAGAGTGGTAAAAGGGACTCTCATCGATTCATAAAATCAGTAAAAGAACAGTTTTACCTCTGGGATTCTGAATGTGACTCCGAGAAAGCAAAGGATGGCACCGAATAGAGCAATGCAGTTGGAGATTAATAGCGACCCTGAACTTACGAACAAAATATATTTAGAATTATGATATTCAACTAGACTTTCAGCTTCCACTCTATGCTATCGAAACGGGTTCCAGTTCCACTTACTTTTTCTTCCCAGATTATCGCAGAAGTACGGCGTTAGAACAGTTCCCCCGAGAAATCCGACAAACCAGATGTTGAGCATAAGCGACCAATACCATGTGAATTCCTCTTTTGAAAGACCGTCCTGAATAACTTTAATTAGTGAGATTTCAAATCGCATTCATAAATGTCACTATTACTACTCAATCTAAAGCCGTAGTAAATAGCGAGGGGGAGATATTTTGTATGAGATGAAACAATTACGATGTGTCAAAGTAAGATAAAGTAGAGAAAAAATCAGAAAACTAAGTGGTAAGTGATACCCACATCATCTCCTCTTTCGATGTAACTCTGATTGATCTCATGTCTGAATGTCAGGTGGGAAGTATTCGGGTATGAATTGGAGTAACCCTCCTGAAAGACGAACATTGGAAACTCTTTATGGCCGATCATGAATTAGCAGATTTCATCGATTTCCTATTTTTAATCCCCTTCAAAAACAAGTTCAGCTAAATTATCACGTTGGAATGTCTAGCATCAATCATATATCTAATATCTCTAGCACGAATTATTCTCTAGCAGGTTTACGTGCTCTGTGGTGTCAACATATTTATCTTTCACGTTGTAAGAGGTCGAAGGATAAGAGGGCAAGAATCTAATCAGGCAACCAATTTGTGTCAACTATTTCGCAAGGGGGTGAACATTGATGCTCTGTGTCCATGAGTAGGTGGGTTGTGTAAAGAATATCAAGGTGTTTTTCAAGATTATCATCGTTACATCAACACGTAATTGAATTAACGATGAAACCCACGGGAAAGTTAGTGGCGAAAGAGAGAACTGAGCAGAGAACGATCAGCTTCGGCTTATTTCCAGCTGGTGCACAGCATCCCTTCACGCACTGAAAATTTACGATCACATACTAATCAAATTTATGAGGTTGTATCATGCTAAGCCAACTATCCATATTTTGTAAATGTAATCTGTATGCAATTTGAAAACAAAATCTGACCAATGGCTTGACGACATCATCATCAAATGGTGAGGAAGGCCGTCTATTGACTTTTGTACACTCAGATGACGTCATTCTGATTATCTGGATACATGCATTAAGCTACTCATGAAGGGGGCGACATTCAATTAATTGGATTTTGCTCACCTCTTTGGAGTCAAATTTATGGGTATCTGAATGGAAGTTTCTACGGCGAGAAGCGTTTGATTTCTAAAATTTTGTCCATACGGTTCCCACACTCGCGGAATCTGAGCAATTAATCAATCGAATGGAGATTACATTGAAATTAAGTACAATGCGAACGCCTGATCTTACAAAGATTATGTAAATGCATAGATAATTTTCGAGGCAGACAAATAACAATATGACGGAAACAATCATAACTGGAGGGCGGAGTCGAAAGAGTGAAAGGTCGTTGTGCGAATTATATGGAGAGGCAGAAATTGGGTGAAAGTTCATGAAGCGACAGAGAGCAAGCTGGCCTATGAAGCAAGGTTAGATGTTGTCAAGATCTACAAGAATACAAGGGCATGTAAAATATTTTTACTTTTTCTCAACATTTTTGTTGCATATCATTCTCATTGAGAATTTTCAATCAAAATATGAGATAATATGTTTTTCCCCTGAACTAAATTCTAATTTCATCAAACGCGTACATACAAAAGTGAACAGTGTTGTTGAAAGTGGTTACTGATCTTCCAAGTATATTACATTCCCGACTCTCCCACTGCGCAAGGTGTGCTTGCACCCGTGTGCACCGCATAATGAATAGTGACAACACAAGTGTATCAGATGATGGCAACAATTCGATGTACGATTCTATCAAATGACTAACTGAATTTATTCGAGCATTAGAATCATGTTTATCGGGAATCTCACATCAGTAAATATTTGGAAAAGTGCAATCAATCTCCGATTTTTTTTATTTTCAAGAGATTAGAAATTAATGATCTCCTCCAATTGCTTACCTGTCTCCAACATGCGCCAGTGATGTTTTTTGTGCACGTGAATGCCTCCCAAAATTAGCCGAATGACTCAATTGTTGTCGACGGGGAGAATAATAACCATTAAAGAACTTGCGTCATATGGCCGTTCTCCGTGCCTAGAAATTAGAACTTCTAATTGAGAAGGTTAAGTTTCCTCGAATGTGGAGACGATGCTGATTGTACATTCTTCTCTTCATTCTGGTGAGAGGCAACTCGAAATGTAAACTCGCTGCTCTCATGGCGTAGGAAGTGAAAGTCACTACACTTCCTCACTAGTGTAATTCTATCTATCTGGAATTTACGCGATGCGGAATGCGCCAGTGAAATAATGCCCAATTTTCAAGTACGGAGTCTAAAAATGTATGCTTTGTCCATGTAACGAAAACGCCAGGCAGGCTTCATCGAAAAAAATAAGTCGACTTTCAGGTTCATTTCGTTTTACAAAAGCACAAATGAGGTCATAGATCTACTAACAAGGGAAGGTCGTGGAGTGTCCGTGGAGTTTCATAACGAGACCTAGCGCATTCGAAAGAGGAGAAAATTCTAAGAACTTCTATTCTTTTCAAATTTGCGGAGCGCCCATGTGGAGATCTGGGATGTATGGGAATTTACGGACATAGGCTCAGAAATTGCCTGTTTTTGGACTTTCGAACGGGTTCGCCACTATGAGCGCAGATTTTCACATGAGCCTTCCGCAAATTTGAAAACAACAGAAGTTCTTAGAATTTTCTCCTCTTTCGAATGCGCTAGGTCTCGTTATGAAACTCCACGGACACTCCGCGACCTTCCCTTGTAAGCCAACGATGGAAATTACGCCTTCGAACACGAAATAAACGGCGTCCTCGGTGTGCTTTACTTTCTACAATATCACCTCGAAAAACTGTACAAACCAACTTCCGCTGCTTATTCTTGACCAGGTGCATTTTTCGCTTTACAGGAAATATTTTAATGTTTCGCGTGTAGCATGCATTTAGAGCCATCTGTGAAGATGCTCCAAATATCTACTGTCGTCATGTCCCTCGCGTCACCGCACCAGAATAACAGTGAGAGTTTTCCGAATTTTCCCGAGCCCACCCATTATCCCACAACAAGGAGCTGTTATGTTTATTATTTGTGATCCTTATATAATTATCCAACATCTTTTTTTGTAAATAATTTATTCGAATGATCTACATTCTAAAAGAAAGGACAGGGATTTTCCTAAAAAATTATATACGGCATCGATTCAACAAGCGATTTGCGTTCGCTACATTCCGACCGATTTCGCCATTGAAAACTCCGGAATTGAATTCGCGGAGGAAGTTGAAAACAATGTGGGCGGCGTTATCTTGATGAGAGTGGTTGGACGATCGCCTGCTAGATAAGAGGGAAGTCGTCGATTCATATCATCCTTGACAAAAGATAAACCATGTTCAGAACCAGATAAACGAAGCAATTGAATATCACAAATCATTGGAACTTTGAGGAAACTGGATTGATCATCGAGTTGGCCTCGGAAGATAGCAATGGCAGACCATCTGGAATCTTTCAACACATCTCTCCGCCCTTTTCCCTATTCTTCCTCTTCGTCATGCGTTACGCTCCAATAATCAAAAATCGACGCCGGCATCATTTTCATTCTCGGTTCTCCTCCTACTATATTGAGGAGAGAAAATGCTTCGATTAGCCGCACTTCGCTTTGTTGTGAGTGATCATTCCATGTTTACTTATCCCTCCATGATATCATGATTTTTCAATCTCACTAGGCGTCGATCGTCCATCATTTCATTTACGAATCTTCGCTTTAAGAATTTATTATATGTCGCTACTCTCCTATTGTCGTGCTTGTCCGAGTATTCGGATGCTTCGAAGACTTCGAATGCCACTAGAAAGGGACAACTAAAAGCTGGAAGGTAACTAACCCATCATAATCGCCTTTGCTACAGTCATCAATTTCGGGGAATATTTCAACAATCTATTTTTGAAGGTGCACTGGTGACTTATGCCGTTTCGATCCCGCATTGTTAGGAGGGCAGAGGGGATTGCCCGGACTGAAAGTTCGAGGCAATTCCGAGATGTTCGAATACACCGGACAGCTGATTGGGGAAATGATCAGTAGGGAGATCCAGCACGCTCGATTACCTGACATCGTTCACTCTTCCCAATCACTGGTGAGAAAGGGAAACCTTCACTCCCTTTTACTTACTCGTTTTCTGAGCCGAGAATGACGAGAGGGCAGCCGATGAGCGATCATAACTCGCCAAATAGAGAAAGATAGGCGCATTCTTGAATGAAAATACTGTTGTTGAGAAGGCTTCGTAAGAAATGACTCTCTGTATTATGCACGCTCTCTCACCGATCTGATTTGCGAGAGACAACGCAGACTGAAGAGAGTCATTTCTTACGATGCCATCGCTATTACCAAAAGCTTGTCAAAAAAATAAATGGCAGCTGGACAGTCGCTTCGTTCTTCACAATGGATACGTCGCTCGTTATCGATGCCCTCAGAAGGTCGCCCTCGGCACGAAGGCCCCCAATCTACTACTGCTGCAGATGCAGAACTTCGATATTGGGTGAGTGAAATATAGTTATATGACATTGCCCGTTGAATACGTTTGCGTGTGGCAAACAAATAAAAAACTTTTCGGAACATGATGAAATAGAACGGATTTAGAATCAATACACAACTCGCTGGACACGTGAGCATGCTGCTTCCCATGATCGCTGATTCAGTCGTGCCCACCGGAGTTTTGAAGATCGATCTTCGCGGAGTTCGTACACAATGCAATTAAACAAACGATTAGCATAATTCCGCCGCTCAGAATTTCATATTTGCAGAAATGCTTGTGAGCATTCGCTAGGAGCTCGATAACGCTCACATCTTAAAAATTTGAAGCAAACTAAATGCTAGTGTTCAGGTCACTCTGGCTGTTGAATTTGGTGTCTATAGAGCAGCTCGAGGACCCAAACTCTCCGTCAATTCCTGCTCCATCAACATTGAAACGGTTGAAGTGGCGATGGAGAAAGGAGGATCGTCGAACAAAACCGCTTCCTTCCTCAAGGTTTCTTATTTTTTCACCGCATTGATTCCTCTCTAGTATGCTGTCCCGTTTCAGAATGTTGTCACCAAATTTGTCCGAGACCTCATGCCTAAGCAAATTTGCAAGATGGTGCCGAGGATCAACGAGGAAGGGGTATTTCTAATTACCAAAATGATAAAAATATATCGAAAACCCTCCAGTTTAACAAGAAGTTCCAAATGCTGCCTCCATCCATGCCTCTGACTAAGCTCGCGTCAATGACTGGCTTGGAAATATTCAAGGCATCCTCCGTGCCAGATCCCAAGTTTGTGAGTAGTAACTGATTTTATTTTTCCAAAGGACGATATTTCAGTGCTCTGACCACTGTGGACTGGTGATTGCCACTAACTCGACGAAGAAAATCGCAGGAGGACTCGACGCTTTCATCACGGCTCTTGCCGAGGCCGGCCAATATGTATGGCACGATAGTTATATTTACCGATAGTAACAAAAATCGTCACTTTCAGTATGATAAGCTACCAGGGAGTGTATCTGCCCCGAAGCCGCGTCGCCTCTGTTCTTCGTGTCCTTCCTCGGCTAACGACCCCTCAGCATCCATGTTGGGATTGTCCAAGCAACTCAATCTGGTAAGAGCCTTTTGAAGTCTAGGACAGTCTGAAATTCTTGTCGATTTCAGCACAAGCTGACGGACATGGCGATAAACATCAAGATGACGAACAACTCGGCAGACGATCAGGGAATGTCAGCCGATCTCATCGGAGAATTCTCCCCCAGTACGTACGCATGATATCTGATTCCATTCAAACTTCGCATCGAATTGCAATCCCAGCTAGTCTACCTAACATATTTTTCCTTGTCTACTTATTATTGTGCAAGAATGCCACTGATTGCAGACGCGAAAGGAGGAACGCCATTCCATCCCTTTGTCACTGCATTCCCTGAGTCTAAGCGAGATATAATGATAGAAGCCATTGCCACGGATTACTCTGCGAACACGATGCTCTACTGGGCACATCGGTAAGGGTTCATACTTGAATTTTCCTTGTTTTAAAAATCCAACACTAGTATACTCCAATATTTTACAATGAATATCATGTTAATAATAGTTAGCTGAATTATGACGGTGGCCGTGTGAAAACTCGTTTCAATTCTGCAGGAAGGGCCTTATTTCGATTCGTCTCGAACCCGAGACTCCGAGGATCGGCGAACTGCTCAGGACTAAGTGTATCACATCGAATCTCTACGATGTCGATCAGGAGACTTCAAGTGAAGAAAGTGAGAATGCACTCGAAGATTTGGAGAAAATTTTACTTTTATGAACTTCCTTTAAGAATTTTAACATCAGGTGAAAACTCGCTGGTCGACATGGGCTTTTGTCTGGGAGATCTCATTCCTGATATTCGTGACCAGTATCCAGACAGGCAATTCTCAATTCACATCCATTCCACCCGCGCTCCCTCCATACTCTTCTCCGCTAAGAAAGGAGGTGAGCGAGGATAGTAGGGCGAAGTTGATCTTTGATCTTCACAGGCTCAGCTATAGTGGACGTTGAAGCGGAGGCAGACCTCTACCTGAATGGAACGACGAATAAGGTAAGTGGTTGGATCAGATAAATTATTCGATTCACTATTTTCTGTAGAGAAACTATTAACTAATTGGGGTGCTTTTCAGTTGGGCACAATGGGAGCCCAGATCCGTGTTGAAGTGGCGTTGCAACTGAAAGGCAAGACAATCTTCGGATCTGTGAGTCCCCCCCCCCTTCGATTTCATGACAATCATTCGCTTTTCAGGGCGAAATAAAGAAGCTCCATTTCTCAGACAAGACTGGTTCATTGGGACTCTCCGATCAAGCTCTTGGCAACCTCTCGGGAACTTTGAATGATCTCACATCGACGGTTAGTATTGCATTTCTAAAAGTATTTTCCAAAATATAAATAGACAAACGACGTTGTTTTCAGCTCGCGAACGACGCTCTCAAGGCGGGAGTTCCAATGATCGTTTCGCAGTCGCCCGCGCAACCAACTACCTTCTACAATTTTCAGGTTAGCAATTTTGCATTGAATTTCAAATTAGTGATCTTTGCCTCAGTGTACAATGAAACCATGAAAAAGTAGGAACGACCTTCACGAGTATCTCTCAGATCAAAATCATCGAGCACGGGTTGTACGTGGCAGGCGACGTCACAATCGTTCCGGCACTCATGGGAACGCTAATCTACTCGGGCAGTTGCTATCCCTTCTAGCTTTTTAGTATCTCTTATTTTATATTTAATCTCAAATGAGCAATTAATGACTCATTACAATTGTATGTACTTTTGAATTGAATTAATTCTTTATCTTGATTTTCGACAACTTGTTTTCAATACTCTGAACATTGAACAATACGACAAAGGAGGGAGCAAATGTACAGACAATATTTCGCAAAGTTCGATCCAATTCTCTTCTGAACAATACGATCGAATTGTTATTATCGTTAGATGGGGGAGTAAATGAGGAATGAGATTGAATGGGGAGATGAGATGCACAGTACGAGTCATTGTGAAATGTTCACGATTTGAGTCAGTGAATTCGAGTTGATGTCGCCCCCTCGTTAAATGGAGATGTCGATATCTCGGAATTGGTTAGAGAGCATTCCGATGAGGTCTTGCGAAACCATGACGTCACCGCCCACCCACAGACCGTGGTTGATGATACAGACCTGTGCGAGATGTGTTTGGAGGATCAATCATGAAGGATCATGAATCAATCATGGAGGATCAATGTTTGGAGGATTACGTGTAAGACGTCCATCAAACCGAACAAATTGTACACTTCCAAATCGGAAGTGAAGGTAAATGGTAACTCACATCGACATTCTTGAACGTGAGGGGTAGTCCGGGGGCGCCGCTTCCGATGTTCAGAGGGATTCCTTTCATCAACGCGTCATTTGCAACCTGCAGCGAATTGCAAGTTGACGATATCGTAGCCTCATTCAAACCTCTCTGGCTGAATTGTAATTGCTTAAAGTATGTTGATTTCAATACACATCTAATACCTTCGAGATGAGCTCCTTTCCGAGCGTTCCCAAATTGTCGAGTGCGTCTTGCGGCAATCCGAGTGATCCAGTCATGTCCATCAACTTGAGCTCCGTGATCTCGCCCTGAATCAGGATTGTGATCTACTGGAATACCGTAATCATCCTACCATTCCGTACAGCCTCATCATGCGATACTGCAGCGAGGCTTCGACCTTGACGATGACAGTGATCGTGCCGACCTGCAAGGATTACCATAATCCGAGTGCCCCATCGTAGCATGATACAATTCTCAAGATACCCTACTAAAACTGAATATGCGGATATATTTTCAAAAAATACAAATAGTTAATATTCTGCGTTTCACAAAGCGACTGTCGATGGTTTCGGTCACCTTCTCCATTGTTGGTTCAATGCATAGATCCGCGTCGGCCTGTACGTCTACTATTACGGAACCTGCAAAGATCAATTTCTTTGCTTCGTTCCGTGTACTGTGCTAGACATATTCCCACTCTCTAAGTTATAGAATCACAATAATGTAGGCTAATTCTGCTTTCCACATGAAAGCAATCCTTGGCGCAAACTTGCTAATATAAGAATTTTCGAAAAAATCATAAATAGATTTTCATCCCGGTAGGTCGTACCTCCTTTGGCCGCCGAGAAGCAGATGGATGGCGCTCGAATCGTGTGTATCATAATGGCGATCTTCCTGTTCGGGTACTTCTCCTTCACTGCTGGCAAGATGTCACCCAGGCAGATGCCGAGATCCGCGAGTGATCCTCCGGCCAGCGGATCCGTTGCGTCCGCCGCCGCCGGGTCAGCGCCCGCCACGGATACGGGAGACGCGGCCGGGTCTGCTGCTTCGGCAGCGGTCGCAGCCGCTCCTGCCGCGCTGGTGGCTGTCGATTCCTGATGGAAGAGATACATGTCAGCAGCATTCCTTTGTTCAGCGCTTATATCGATGACCACGAACCTGTCGTGCGATTCTCTTCTCCAACTTCACGAAGGCGACGGGTTGTCTTCGGTGTAGTCGTCTGCCCTCCAACACGAGAGTAGCCTTCCCGTGCTGTCTCGGTTTTCGACGGAAACGAAGCCGCTTCGGCAGACTAAAATGGACTGCCTGTTAAGGTCATTCTAAGTATTCATGATCAAATTATAATAAAAAACTTCCTTGAGCTAGTATTTTCAATGGTCGAGCCTTATCGATTATGTGAACAGTGAACTCACTCCTGGTACTGCTGTTTGTCGGATGGCGGGGGTGCCTTATCCCCGTATTCGCTGACGGGCGCGGGCTCAGCAGGTGCAGCAGGCTGCATCTCCACTGCCGTGTCTTGCGTTTCGGTCGCCGCTCCTGAAGCAGCGACAATTTCTCTAGGTTCAAACAATAATTCCATTGATCGAGAATTTCAAAAAAAGTAATTTTGTGAAAGGAAGAAATGAGGGCTGTCTCGGAAGGTTGTGGTCACTTGTACTCGATACTCACCTGCATCTGCTGTAGCAGCAGCTCCAGTGTCGGTCTCCTCGTCCGTCTGGGGAGGCACATCTGCCAGTCCCTCTTCATCCTCACTACACGTCGTCTTCAGAAGCTCTCCGATCTTCGGAGTCTCGGGACCGATTCGGAAGTTGAGGAAGCCCTTCCTGAAAAGAAACGCGAGTTTCAATTAATATTTTGTCAAATATATCATTTTCTTGATAGTATCAGGGGCACTTTATCTCAAGATGAGCTCACTTGTGCATCCAATAAAGCAAGGAATTGATTGTGTAGTCAGAGACAATAGCCTCAACCATGTGATGGTCAACAGGTTTGGGGAACATCGTGGGGAAGGGGCCGAATGGAGTACCGCCCTGTCCTCCTGCAAAGTATTGAAGCCTTGATCGTCAAGTAGAACAATGTTAAGAGGAATTACTGTACAGCAGCCAGTACAGCAAGAACAAATAGAGTGTCATTGACTGATCGACAAGTGAACAGCTGCACATACCAGGCGAGAATTCTCCCGTGAGATCAACTGTGTAATCGTTGTAAGTGGAGCAAGTCATGAGCAGTTGCGTCGACAGGTACATGTCCTTCAGTTTACCCTGCAAATTTGAATCTTGTCCATGATTCTGTCCGGGAATTTCTGACCAGGTTGAGGTTCATGGCGAAGTCTCGGATGAGTCCAGCAGGGTCGTCAGCAGACATCATGCACATCTGGCACATCGGATTCATCATCTGAGGGGGAGGAGCGGGAGGAGGAGCCGCTGCGACTGCCGTTGACTTCGAGGCTGCCTGAAATAGTACTTCTTCCACTCCAGTTGATAGTGCTCAGAATCGTCACTTCCCTTTATGTCGATTCATATTCCTTATTGTAAAAACAGATGGGATTTAAACGAAGGGGAATACAAATTATTTCTGACTCCTCTGGGTCCTCGGGGGAGAATGAGCCGAGATGCGGATTGTCCTGTCCTGCCCAAGGAGCTGATGGGCAGCGCAACGAGATTGTTCGGAAGAACGAACGCCTGTCGCTTCTCTCGCTGCAAATTTTGTTGTTCTTATGGAAGTGGCCTATGGAATTCGACCTCTTTATGGAATTCGTGAGAATCAAATAGAAGCACAACGCACTCTGAACGGTCGGGCGCCATTGTAGACGTCCTGTCTTCTGAAGGGCTGCTGACGAGCGTCCGTCTTAATCATGTTTTTTTCAGATTAATTTAAAAGCAATTAGTGTAACCTTTGCCTTACCCTTGCGATCGCGATTTCTCTGTGATGGCGTACAACGTGTCCTGCGGAGAGCATATGAACATGTGGGTGCAGATGACTTCTCTGGATCATCGGAGGTATTCTACTGTCTCGGAAGGCCTCCCACGGATACTCTCGATTGCCGACGGAGCGGGCAAACTTGGTGGCGTTCGAAGCTTAAACTTAGGATATCAGGCCTCTCACGCGAGTATCGGGACAACGAGCTGATATTGAAAAATAAAATATTCCGGCTTAAAGGTTTTTTAGTTCAGAGTTGAGTCGTAGAATGTCCTCCTACTTTGTTTTGAGCATATCAGCTGTTGCAGCTGCAGCATGCTGCTGCAAAGTTGATGCCGTGGCTGCTTGTTTAAGAGGTTTTGAGTTAGAAATGTGGCTGTTTCTGTCGGCGAATATGTTTTTATGATCAAATGAACGAATTTGACATGAATTGCTCATTTTTCACTTTTGCGACCGTTGCTGCAGAAGCTCATTGAACAAGTTTTTGATTTATAACTTGAGCGTCAATTTTTGCTAGCACTCCAATCGAGTCCCATTTTGTAGAGCTCGAAATTCTGATCATACCACATTTTTTGCAAAATTTTAAACGGGGGTCCTGGTAGTTTCCCATAGTGCTGAAAGATCCGTAATGGGCTGCACGGTTCACACTCAACGAGACAGGTCGCAGGTTCGAATCCCGGCATGCGCCAAAAATGTTTTGCAACGTCATTTTATCATATTATTGATTTTTGCGATGCTTATTTTATGTTTAAATAAAAGCAAAACATTTTTGGCACATGCCGGGATTCGAACCTGCGACCTGTCTCGTTGAGTGTGAACCGTGCAACCCATTACGGTTCTTTCTGCACTCTGGGAAACTACCAGGACCCCCGTTTACAATTTTGTGAATATATTCTCATCAGTGTTGTCTAGCCTTCAGATTTATCTTCAACAATTCCCTTCTCGACCTGACGAGAGGAAAGAGATCGTGGTAAATGAAAGAACGGCTTCTCAAATATCGATTCCTAATATCACCATGACGTACAGTACCTCCGTAGGCTGCAGTGGGAATCTGGGGGGCGACGACGGCGTTGTCGACTCCCATCGAAGCGAGTGCTCCCATCTTCATGCCACACTGCTGCTCGCACTGACAATTACAACAATTAGTTTTGAAATCGTACACCCTGCCGATTCACAATCTCTGGTCTTTGGCTATTGAACTCTACTCACGAAGACAGGATCGGGTCGAGGCGGCATTCTGTTCAGAGCTCCTCCAGCGATCTGCGCCATTTGAGTGAGCGAAATCGCTCGCGGGATAAGATTGGAGCGAGTATTCACCTCAAATGATGATTATTTTATAACTAATAAATAAATATCTTATTTGTATAATTTTCTTACCTGTTCCATTACTAGCTTTCGGATCGTCTTGCACAACATTCGGGGCAGAGTTTCCTTCACTTGTTTCGAAGCTTGTCGCTAAAGGAGAAAATTATTAGAAGAGAGTCAAATATTAGAGAATAAAGTTGTGCCATGCTTTTCAGTGTACCTGTTAGGCAAATGGTAACTCGATGTTTTATCGCTTGCTTCCCCTTTCAGGCTAACCGGATAGGGAGCGTGCTTTCAGCTCACCGCGAAATGTGAATTGAAGATGTCTCCAACCAGTCCTCCGTTCGTGATTTTCATTTTAACGTGATCGACTGTCATTGCGCACTCACAAACGTTGATTTGTGGCCCGCATGGACCATTCGCCACCTCGACATCCACGCCAATATTGATCTGAGAATTACAACTTTTACGACGATATGGGCACCGATTTGGAGCACCACAAGCTTGGCAAATCATATTAGCATTCGCTTTCCTAGTTTAAAATATTTAAAAAACTGTTGAAAGATAAGCTGTTCGCTTACTCCCCAAATGCAGACTTCCAGGACTCCGCAGGGCATCCAGTGCTCGAGATCGATCGGAATGATGAAACTGATCCGACCCGCGAGATTTCCCTTCACGCTGCAATGCAGTCACTTCGCTCTCCCTCCGTGTGATAGTGTGGAAATACTTAGTGATGACTGCTTTTCGACAATGGATCAAAAATAATACGCAGTGGACGGAAAACAGTAAATACTACGATTTGCGAACCAGATGTCGAGTCCTTCGATTTGCAGTCGGATTTTGTTCGGCGGCTTCGGGTATACTGCGACCTTAAGTAGAAGATGGTTAAGGTAGAGTCACTGTATTGGAGGGATAGGAAGAATGACTCAATCTGTCAGAGGTTATTTCCAGGGATACGAATTAGTATTGTATGAGTGGTGAGAATACCTTGCAGGGAGATCGAAAGCGAGAGACGTACGCATTGTAGAACGCGACGCATCCGTTCAACTGCAGAGTTGGTCGTGAGTTATTAGATCCTGTTTTTATCTTCAATTTCGCACGTATAGAACATTTTTTTCTTAAATCCCATACAGAGCTACTCACGAAGCTAAATGTGCCTTGAATGAAAATTTTGATTTCCTATTGTACTTTTCATTCGTTTATTCTTGCTCATTCACTTTCACACCAAGTGGAAACAAAGAAAATGCGACCTTGTTTTCAGCAATTTCCCATGGTTCTAATCATTTTTCCTGCTCTCATCACCCAAACCGGTCTCTGGATAATCCAAGCTTCCAGGTGATAACAGTGCGTCCATGATGATGCGTCACTTTTCGAAAGGAGACACATCCCGTGAATCACACAAATGGCGATAAAGATCGTACAAGAGGCTGCGTCGATTGGATGATATCGGGGATACGGGCCCGTTGGATTTCCCTGTCGAGAATCTGCGAGGAAACATGTTACACACCCACTCTCCTCAAGTTCCAATTTCTGAAACGTCCGTGAGCATCTTGAATCGAACCATGTGCAGCATCATGGATGCATACTGCCAGAATCGCATGTTGAGTCGTGCTCGCAATCCAGGGAATCCTTTTCTTCCTCCCAGAAGGTTGGGGTCGAAATCGGGACCGCCATACCTAAAAGTTAGATCGCTTTTTTTATTCCTAATCTATTTTTTTTTGTTTCAACACATTTCTGAAGGCTGGTGCAATGGCAATTATTCTTGCTTATTATATTTCTATTTCATTCAGTACTGTTTCTGAATCATACCCTCCGACGGGCATCATCATCGGTCCCATGTATCCCGTGGCTGCGGGGGCGGCAGCTGGTGCTGCGACTGCTGTAGCTGCTGCAGTTGCATCAGCTGCAGCAGGTTCAGCAGGGGGCGGCTCTATGGGCATCGGAGCTTCAGTAGGACCCTCAGCTACTGGAGCTGCTTCAACCGGGGCTTGCTCTGCAGGCGGTGGCGCTGCGGGCGCTGGAGGAGGCGCTGCTGCGGAGGCGCCATAGGATGGAGCAGGTGCTGGAGGAGGAGGAGGAGGTGGTGGCGGTGCTTGCTGTCCATAGTTTTGGCCCGCTACCAATAATGCCAGTGATAATGCATTCTGAAAATAGGGTAATGTGTCGCCTGTTCACCTGACCTCTCTTCTTGTGCGATTACTGAGAAAAAACGGGTTGTGCCATTACCTGATTAGAAAGGGAAAGGATTAGGTAAGAGAGAGGTTATGGTGGGAGTAAGTGACCACTTGAACCCTGTTTTCGCCCCCAGGAAGGGATGTGATTGGGATGATAGACAAAGGGGGAGATGGGAAGATGATGAAATTGAGAGAAACAACTCACTATGCAGTGTAGAAGACGCATCGGGGCTGAGGGCGGACCCTGAATGGAAGAACTGACTCCGTTATACGGAGGAGAAAGGTGATCGAAGAAACCGCGAAGCTGAGGAAAGAATGAAAAATGTAACTTATTCTATATTCTCCTTTTTTGATAGATAATCGAATGATATATAGAAAAGCTTGTTCAACCACGAAATGGACGATTAAATTCATGATTATAAATTCACTCTGTCGCTCAAATTGGTAGTCGCTCTGTCAGTTTGGCATGTAGTTCGAATCAATTAATCGTGGAAATAGCGAATAATTCGTAACATTTCAAAACTATTACGGAAAATGTAACTCGAACTCGACCACATTCCACATAAACGAGAAAAAAAAATAAGCGAACATAAGGAGCATTGAATATAAGCATTGGATGGAAAACGAAGAAGAAAAAATGGCAACGGAGCAAATACGAAATCAATGCTAGAGGTGTCGTCCCGAGTTTTGCTCGAAATAAAATAACAAGTACTTGAACGGTGAAGAGGATAAAGATCTCTGGAAGCGAAACGCAGTAAAGGAGAAAGTTATCAGAGATGGCAGAGGAAGATAAGAGGTTGCCACTCACACTCGGAAACCCGTTGTGTGGCTAGTAGATCCCTCGCTTCCATAACTGACAAGTGGCCAGAGACTAAGACGAATTAGGGATCCACGCAATGACTATATCCGTTCCCAGTTCAACAATAGGGTTGGTGCACTTAAATTATCTGTCTCCTCGATGTAAAAAATGCAAGTGATGGGAGAACAAGCTCTCGATCTGATTCAACGAGTGCTGAAATTAGTCATTCACGATTTGATAAAAAAAACAGATTTAACGAACCCTTCGGAGCGATGGATTCTTACTCAGGAATATAACGGATTGAGCCAGAGGTTTTAGGGCCAGTGCAATCTGAAAGTTGCGTTGAGAGGGGCATTTTTTAAAGTTAAAAATAGTTGGTAACCGTAATCGCAGTTCTTGTAGTCATCAATAGTCGGCCGGACCACGCAGTTGTGTCCACTGTTGACAAATGGACCCAGGAGAGCATTGGAGCCACAAAAAATATAAATACAACGACCATCTGAAAAGTAAGTTTTGCTAGTGAATATGCTTGGGCTTCAAACCTGCGCGAATAACACTTTCGTGAGTCGTTCTTGAATACGATGGGTCTTATGCGAGAGATGTGTCGATTTCTATATATTGTTATCAGTCATTAAAAAACTACCATGATTTTACCCTGATGTAGAAAGTGATGTATATTGAATGAACGACCAGCATTAGTAGAAAACTGACTACTAAAAGACTCGTAGTGAAGAGCAAATAGGCCTCTACAAAATATAAATGACGAATGAGAAAACAATTTGAAGAACCATAGCGGAAAATGTGTATTTCTCCTGGTGGACCGAGAACTACGATCATTCCTCCCCGAGAGACCAAATACGAGAGTTCTGGAGTCTACAATCGAGCTACGCTGTAAATAATGGACAGCATCTTGCTCGCCTTATTTAATTTCTCGCTATTATCGGAACTGACAGAAAATAAGCCGTAACAGACGGAATTAGCCAGTAATAATGCGACGATTGCAGTCATAATTAGCGTTTGAACACTGGAAACAACGGGTTGAGAGCAACCAAAATCTACTTACCGTCCCCGAATTACGAATTTGGTCTCAGATCCTATTCCGACTTCATCATGTAGCCCGAAATTTATGATTGGTTTGAATTTCGTATAGTATTATTACCTGATCATTAGATAGCAGAAGAACGGTACAACGGAACTAAATGTGAGCCCGATTGATAACTGCGAAATTAAGGTTAATTCAATTTCAGTTGTTCATTTTTTTTACACAAAAGTGAGTAATGATAAAAAAATTGCTTAATGTTCTCACTGAAATGATTCTGCAATCAAGTTGTAGTTGGCAAATGTATCCTGCGCAGTAGTATCTTTAATTGTGATTTCAAATCTGTTGATTTAGCATAATTGTTACCCTCCCCATGGAAGTATCGGGTACGGCTTGAGAATCAGACACACGACTAATCCGTAGAATATCATTGCCACCTAAGAATGATTCTGTTGCCATCAATTATCTATTCTCCGTGGGCGTAGATGTGACGAGACTCTCCTCTGACAAACTACCTTTTCACAGTAGACTTGCCTGATCAGCCATATAACTTAATCGAATATCTCTTTGAATATAAGTTGGCTTGAGAGTCAGCGTCGCGAGCACCCAAAAATGCACCGGAACAGAGCAGAAAATATCGATGAAACTAGTGAAACTGAAAGAGGACGATTATGAAAATAGAAGAAGTGAAGAAGAAAATATTTATTCTCACAATAAGATGAAATCGAGTCCTCTTGCAGCATCAAAATCGAACCCGAATCGAAAAACTGATGAATTATCGGGCATTGTAATGAGACGTTCGAAGGGAGAATTTCGAACACGGAAATACAATTGTGTGACGGGGAGATTCCTTCGAGAGCCGTAATCGGCTTGTTGTGTACGGTTTCCTAAGAATTGAGTTTTCTGATTTCTGAATTCGAAGAACGAGAGCAAAGTTAAAGACTATCCGACTTGCAAAGGGTAATTGCATCTAAAAATTTTTTGCAAGCTCTTTATTGGCACTCATCGACTTCTCAATTAATGTGGAACGAAATATGATAAAGAATGAAATACGTATAGTCTTTATATTTTGAAGTAAATCGTACTGCTATTCCATCATAATTTTTGAAATTTTGTAGAATCGTTGTGCGAACTTAAATTTTTATTTGTCTGGAGTTATGATGACATAGAAGTAGTTGTCTTTCTGTCAAAAAGTAGTACTTCTGGGATTTTCCATTCATAGTACTTGAGAGACATATAAATTTTTGAAACACTGACTTTCGCCACTAACACGTGTTTTGCGAATAGTTCTTGATAGTGATGGCAATTTTCTTGAAGCAAGAGCACTGTAGTGTATTTCTGTCTTCCACATGCATCATCTCAATAGCAATTCTTCATTGAGACACGTCGCTGATTTAGATGTGACGGATCGGGTTTTGGCTTTCTGTTGCATCGTAAAAAGTTCCACAAAGCCCTGAAACATCTGTTGAGATCGTTCATCCGAGTGTTGAATGCGAACACTCGATAGGGCCGGACAAAGTAGATAGCGACGATCGGGTGCATTGAGACGAAGACTTCGATGCACTGCAAAACGAATAATAAAAGCGAAATGTTTAGCAAGGGGGAAACCGTCCTAATGTAAAGAAAATCCGAAATGCTCACCACGAGAAGAGCATATCCTCCAGCATCGGAATACCCTATGAATAGGAAGACAGTTTGAATCACAACTGAAAGAACGTCAGCTGCTGAGAGATAGCACTGGAGTGCCAAGCCCTGCAAATTGATCAGTTTCGTAACCGTATTTATCATTCAAGATCTAAACGTATTAAACAGTTTTGGTTGTTTCTGCTTTTTACTGATATTCATTTATAATATCGTGGAATTAAAATTGAAATTTTCGGTTGTTTTTAGTGTAATCAATTCGAGAAACTGCATCAGAGTCAAAAAAATACTCACTTTCAACATGTCCATATGGATGTGCTTGCATTTCGAGTTCATATTCGTTTCAGCCAATGTTTTTCTAATTTTTCGTATTACGGCCACATTGATTGTCGTTGAAGCAACAAAAGGAGCATTGAGCCAATATCGGAATAATCTCGCCTCCGCGCTATCTCGATTGTCGAAAGCTGTAAATAAATTTTGTAGCTTTTCTGTATTCTGTCAACATTTGATGTTGAGAGGTGTTTGGCTTGTATCTTCTCGCGTTTAATTTAAGCCAAGCCCCCAAGCGAATACTGACAAATGTATACGAAGCTATGATGCACAGGAACTCCTAGGCTGGTCAATTCCCGTTTCAACGTGCTCTCGTCTACTAAATTGGCCCGAGAGCAGAATATCTGCGATCATTTAATTTCGAAAATTTGAAATAACTTGGAACCGCGACTGTTGTGTTGATGGCGAGAATGAGTGCGAGGAGTGAGAAGACGGCGCGTCGCCTTGGCTGACCCCGTTGCAGCATGTACAACCTCAGATGGAGTTTATCCACCAACCCTTTTGGTCATTTCAATCTCAGGCACCTAATGCAGAGGGAGAGAGTGAGGTTGAAGGAGTAGAGGACGAGACCCGTCAATGCAACGGCGTAGAGGACACAGCAAGAGGGACGGATGATAAGGGTGCACGGACCAGTTAGAGCGACGATAATCTCGGTCTCGATCCTGGAATTGACAATGGAATAAGGACACAATATTATCATACCACACGGTATTAAGGTAGTATCTTGAAGTGAGAGAAAAATATATTTAAAAAAGAAGCACCAGCGACCATGATCGCTGGTCGCTTATTCATTTTACGAAAAACTGACTTCACTTGAATTTCGAACCAGGCGGAAATGGTGATTAATTCGGTGGTGGCAGAAGTGAAGAGAACGAATGAATAGGTCCAGAAAAGAGGCAAATGAGTCGGAAGAGGCTCGATAGATGCTACTTACTTCATCTCGATTGGTGTTTCCGTGGTGATTAGTACCAACAGTACCATGTTAGAAGTAAATCCAATAGAGCAAAAAATATAATCGGCCTGTTTAATCTGTCAAAAAGATGCGAGAAAAGTTGCGTAAAAAGTTGCGTAAAAAGTTCGCGAACTTCTGATTCTCTCCTGTTCGTGTGCTCTCTCTTTTTCTCTAACCAGGTCGTTGAAAAGTTCACGAACTTTTCGACGAACTATGTTCGAAATTCGTGCTTTTCTTTTGTTTTACTTATTTTTAGGGATTATTTTTGCGTTTAGCTTATGAATACTTTAAAGGACAACCTTCCCTTAGCTGGAATAGCTTCAGAATACAGCGTAGTGAATGTAAACACGGTGGGAGTATTTTTTTCGATTATGGGTCACCACTTTAACCACCCTGTAATGTCAAGCTATTCCATTAGAGGGAAGGTTGTCCTTATAAGCAGTCATAAGTTATAAGCAAAAATAATTGATAAAAATAAGTAAAACAAAAGAAAAGTACGAATTTCGAACGAATTTATGCCGGTTTTTAACGAACTTTTCAAGGAGCTGCGTGAAAAGTTAGAGAAAGCGTTCTTGAGAGAGGGAAAAGGAAGCAGTGATTGTTTACTTCCTTTTCCCTCTCTCGACAACGCGTGCTCTCTCGCCTTTCTCTAACTTTTCACGCAGCTCCTTGAAAAGTTCGTTAAAAACCAGCCTAAATTTGTTCGAAATTCGTACTTTTCTTTTGTTTTACTTATTTTTATCAATTATTTTTGCTTTTAACTTATGACAGCTTATAAGGACAACCTTCCCTCTGATGGAATAGCTTGACATTACAGGGTGGTGAAAGTGGTGACCCATAATCGAAAAAATTACTCCAACCGTGTTTACTTTCACTACGCTGTATTCTGAAGCTATTCCAGCTAAGGGAAGGTTTTCCTTCAAAGTATTCTTAAGCTAAACGCAAAAATAATCCCTAAACATAAATAAAAGAAAAGAAAAGTACGAATATCGAACACAGTTCGTCGAAAAGTTCGTGAACTTTTCAACGACCTGGTTAGAGAAAAAGAGAGAGCACACGAACAGTAGAGAATCAGAAGTTCGCGAACTTTTTACGCAACTTTTTACGCAACTTTTCTCGCAGATTTCTGACAGATTAAACAGGCCGAATGTAGAAAGATGAGAAAAAGTGGTGTCTCCATTCGACAAGGAATGTTGTGGATTCAGGCAAGAGAAAATATAATATATTGTGAATGTATTGCTATTTGGCTACAATTTACAACATTCTTCCGTGAGTATTTATCCATACAGAAATATGTTCTGCCTCCGCAATTAGATAAAAAATTATAAAGATCAATTATAATAATTCCTTATCAAGCGATATTATGAGATGATTAAGAGTAACTGTTGCAGGCAACATATGAGCATGATAATACGAAGTCATGTCTAGATGACAAAGGAAAATAAGCGGCTAATTATGCATACTAATACGTTGAAATTAGTATATCATATTTTGTTAATAATAAATAGTTTATTTTTTAAACAAATAACACAATTTTAAATATTGTCAAATCTTTTGAAAATGAAAGTGCGAAATTCCTATTGAAAAGTTTGAAGATTGAGACCAGTTAAACAAGACACGGAAACATTTCGCTTGACTCTTTGCATGCTATTAAGCTCCAAAACGATCTTAAAGAATTTGTCTTTGACCCTGCATTAGTTACCTCATACTATGAATGTATGTTGTGTTTGGCTTACATTCGATAGGGACGAATGAAGTATATGGTGATGATTAGATGCAGGAACATCACAAGATCAATTTACCGGAAATACGAAGCTCATTCCCATTTCATATTCAGTGTGATTCAAATTTTGATTGAACTCACAGTGGTGATATCGATGATTTCCGAAGTAAAAAGAATCGTGGAATATATTCGAGAAGTTTTAAAATTTCTCGGATTGCCGAAGTTAAATTAACTTATGACATCTATTGTGGAGTTCTCTTAGGAATGATGAGAAGTAGAGCAGCATACCAGACAGAGAACATAGTGAAGAACGACATTCAAAGCCGGAGTTTCAATCACCGTGCAGAGAAACCTAAAATTTGTAATGGTTTCCGGTTTTATAGCTTTCAGTGTATTTGAATGAATAAATTATTTCCGTTTGTGTTAATAACATGGGAATACAATCATTAGCGGAATGACGTATTCTTCGAATTGCTCTTGCTAAGCCGCATAATACTTTGAAAAAATGAGTTCCTATATTTGTATTAAGAGACCGGATCGGTAAGATTGGACCTCCCCCCGGACCTGTTTCGTTAGCAATGAGATTCGGGCGCCCATCCTTTGTGCGTGTGTACCCCTTGGCCTCATGTACTACAAATGGTCACTGAATTCCTGCTTCCTCCTGCGCACAGGAAAAAAAATGGTCACAAATGTTAAAAATCGAAATTTCATAATTTCTCAACCCGAAAAGGTGGAGTTAAAATCTATTTGTTGTTGTTCTAGACATTACTAATAACCAAAATTTAACCATCCAAATCGAATCACACTCTACTGTCATGGTGGTTTCACATACAAAATTTTCACTTTTTCACACATACAGTTGAAATATTGAGAGACCCCCAGGTCTTACCATGCTTAAAATGTAGCCCATTGAATTTTGCATCGAATTTCGCAATATTTCATCTTACATTCTACTCCAATCGTGGGTCCAATCGTGAATTCGAGAGGTAATTTTTCAGAAATTTTTAAAACTCGCATTTTCTCAGCGGTTTTTGATCTGGATGGGCTTAAATTGACATAATATTACTAAATTATGTATTTTTCATCAGCCATCTCGCCATCAATTTTTGTCGACAACCTCCATTTTGCGATTTGGAGCATACGAAAAATTGTCTTGAAAACCGAACACCAATCTCTTAAGCGAGATATATAATTACGTCGGTACATAGTACTCAGCGTGCTAGGTGTTCATTGTAGAGAACTTTGTGTAGCTGGATTTCAGAGGCACAAAATAGAGAACTTCGGTGGGTATGAAACACGACTTTACAGAATGGGATACACAAAATTTCTTTTCGGTTCCATTTGACGTCATTATTATTTAAACGTATAAATAAACCCACAGAAACACAAAAACGTTGGTATATATTACAAATGCGAAAAATCGTGACCAGCGAAATGTGACACGTAAAGTTTCGGACCTTAGGGAGATCATGACGGACAAACGAAATTGAAATCGGTTTTTCGAAATTCGATGCAAAATTCAATGGGCTACATTTTAAGCATGGTAAGACCTGGGGGTCTCTCAATATTTCAACTGTATGTGTGAAAAAGTGAAAATTTTGTATGTGAAACCACCATGACAGTAGAGTGTGATTCGATTTGGATGGTTAAATTTTGGTTATTAGTGATGTCTAGAACAACAACAAAGAGATTTTGACTCCACCTTTTCGGGTTGAGAAATTATGAAATTTCGATTTTTAACATTTGTGACCATTTTTTTTCCTGTGCGCAGGAGGAATCAGGAATTCAGTGACCATTTGTGGTACATGGGGCCAAGGGGTACACACGCACAAAGCATGGGCGCCTGAATCTCATTGCTAACGAAACAGGTCCGGGGAATGGCCATTATGGTCGATTCTTACCGATCCGACCTCTTAATCATAGAACGGTACTAAGGGTGCCGAACACGTCATTAAGGAGGCATATCGTTTCACACAGATAAACATTACTCTTTTCAGTTACAATGTAGACACAGAGAATGATAGCTGAACAAATTCCGCTAGGGATTTGGCAGATGATTTAATGGTTTTCACATGCACCAATGACCACAGCCAATGAGTGAGACCTGCGATTTTTTGATTATAACGGCCAGTCGAAAGTATTTTATAAAAAGAACTTGGCCAACCGATACTTGCTAGTGCTTCACGAAGTGAAATAAGCGGCTACTGAAGAGCAGAATCAAAGAGCGAAGCGAAATGCCCATCTACTATAAGAAATATTTTTCAGTAATTTCAGCCACTTTCAAGCTGACTTTTACTTACGAAGACAAAACTTTATAAGCGAGTACATAAAACTTTATACGCTGCATTTCAGTGGTGTTGTTTCGGCAATGAAAATTATCTTTCACATTTTTCATCTTTCAGCCTTACGCTGCGTGCACGTCCTTCACACGTCCTTCTGTAAGGTTCTTCAAGAAGATTTATCTTCTTGAAGAGCCTTCAAGAGAGAGAGCCGGCTTTTAGGCAGTTTTGAGAAATCGTGGAATCCGTATGTACAAAAAGATACTGGGCCTTAGGGACATCTACCGTGATAATCTGGAAGAGATTCGAACACTTTGAACATTTTGCCAAACGCCACCTGCCATCTTTCAGAAGACGTGTGACAACAACATCACATTCAATATTGCATTAGTGCTATTCTGGTTTCGCTCCCATTTGCATTGCCGAAGTTCCTGATTAAAATACCATCTGTGGATTTAGTGTTCATGCATCATGTGCTCATTATGCGCCGATTTATTCTGCAAATGCCTCCTTTCTATATTCACTGAAGGCGGAAATTAAAAGGGCATAAGCATTCTGCTCGGTTCTCGGACTTCATAATTGTGTTCGAGGGAATTCGTATCGGGAGAGATATTGTCACGTTGGGAATTATTCGCGAGACTACGACTCAGAGCCATACTGTATTTTCCTCATACGAATTCGCGATGAGTGCAGTCGGTGAGCTATTTCTGGCATATTTTATTGAAAAAATTCGTTTTTCCTTGCGGAAATTCCTGCCCAATTGCACATCCGTCTGCACGAAGTTCTCGCATCGCTTTGCCTTTGTGCCGCTTTCATGTTGAATGGACTCGTCTTCGTTATCGTCAGGTAAGACAACGTCATTATTTGCATCAAACAGTATTGTTCTTACCAGCAAAACTCCAACAATCGGCGACTATCGCATTGCTTTCTACGCGTACGTCGTCGTCGATATAAGCTTCTCCCTTGCACACGCCGTGTCCCCAATGGTTAGCGTCCAGTTATTTCAATGTAATTTGTGAGTTGTGAATGTTGAGACCTCTTGTGTCCATACTCGATCATTTTAGATCGGGGAAAAATCAATAGACCCGAAAATATGCGCAAACTTCGTTTCAGTACTGGCAGAATGTGCGTGGACTCCTCATGTTCTTCCCTACGGGGCCAATGGCTCGAGATTATCCTGTCGCCGTCGCCTTGCCATTTCAGGTCTCATTGATTATTATCCAGTCTACATATTATCTAGCTTTTTCTAGAAGTAGAACTAGATTGGTCCCATAATAGGGTCCAAGTATCAATGATTGCAACTTTCTCAGGCGCAATCCCTTCTCTTCATCCTTATCCTCACTCTCATCTGGTCCACATTCCACTATCGACAGAGAGCCGTTTTCGAGTAAGTTCGCATTTATTAAAAAATATAATTGATGTGATTGAGAGCGGCTGGTCGTCCGTACTTCATGTCTAGAGTTCCCATGACAGTTCTCTTCGTAGTTGGGTACATTTCACTTCTTTCCCTTTGGATGTACGTGAGTGCATACGCTGTGGTGCCCGATGCAGAATTACGGTACGAACCTAGCTGATTACTAATAAAAAAGGACAAATTTCAGGCATAAGGTCAATCAGATCTTCGGACCCAAGTTCGGGTATGATTTCACCAAATTGCACTTCATAGTGGGAGACCTCTCAGTGAGTTCAATTTCGCATTCCTTCCATTTCCTGTTGTCCGATTGCGCTTTACTACTAATGAGTAGAATTCATCGAAAGGGGCTGGGAAAAACATGAAGAAATTGACTGATTTGCAGAAAATGAGTAACTTGACGTATGCGGTCGGGGTGGCTCTTGTTGTCGAGCTGACGGTTCTATTGTCAGGGACTGTTTACTGTGGTAAGTCAGCTCGAGTTCTTACTTGAAAACAAGTAATGCATTATATAGGCAGATATGAATGTTAACGAGAACTATATTTGAAGGTATCTCCATCCACATTCTTCTTCACGGTTCCCTGGGAAGCATGAAAACCAGAAAGAATCACAGACTGGCACTCAGACTGCTCATCTGCCAGGTATTTGAAGAACTTTAGAATATCATAGAAGTTGGAATGTTGAGGCGCTCAATCCTTTCCTGCTCATGTACATGCCGTCGCTACTCAATTTCGCGCAACTTCTAACGCACACTCCTCTACCTGAGCTGGTGAGACCTGCAAATTTCAATTTTCACATGAAATTGTGGTAAAAGTGCAAAATAAAAAAAATTAAGAACGGACATCAGCTATCTCGCTGGGACAATTTAGTTTATCTACTTCAGGCGAATCAGATCACGTTCGCCCTCTGGCCATTCTTCCCCGTCACGAGTCCCCTCCTGATGATAGTCCTCTCGATGGAACTCCGATCCACACTCTACAGGATGCTAACCAGAGTTGCTGCTTCGAGAATTGCAATAGATGTAGGACCCCTTACAAAGAACAATTCATCCGGCAACAGCAGGACTGTATAGCGTTAGAAAGGCTGCTACGAATATATCACCGATTTAGTTGTAATAGTATTACTTAAATTGTTTAATTATTTAATATCACTTTATCATTTACATGCGTAGCTTCAGATATTTTTAGTCATCATTTTGCGCAGAATTTTCTCTGTAAAATTGTGATGAATTTGTACAAATTTATTTAGCGCAATTATTCGATGAAGTTGTAGTGCATGAGATAACTGTAAAAAGGAATGATGATCAAGTACGTTATAAAAATCTTCTAAATCTGGCAAAACACTGCAATGGATAGTTCTCCCTAGCGTATCCGGTCCCCGTAGCATGAATGCTTGCCGGTTATTTTAAAGCCGTTTAGTTCAAAAACGGGGCCTGGAAAGAGTGGGCACTAGAAGACTGCCCGTCAGAATCACGATTATATTCAATGAAAAGGAAACGATAGGTCGAAAGAAAAATATTTCGCAAGCGCATTTCAATTGTATGACCGAAAATCACGTGCTTGGTTTGCTGATCTACAATACGATTCTCCTTTCCCCTATGATGGTTCGCCCTTTTAAATTTGTACTATTTTCTTAGCAATATTTAGTACTTTTAAGAGACCTTTCACGCGAAACGTATACGAATAACGTAGCTTTTAGGAGGGGTCGCCGGATAAAAAGTCAACTATTTCGTAATATTGCAGGTCAAGAGGCGGTTGTGTCACTGTACGAAAGTGTCACTGTACGAAAGGACATTATTGAAAGCGCGATATTTGTTATTTTCCTTTTTTCAGCTTCTCTATGAGGACAAGTTATGTCGTGAGAAGTACCTGATAATGAATCTGACGCATTTTGGAATTTACTCGGGACTATGTAAAAGATCAAAACTCATATGATGCGATAGATTCAATATTGATAGGATCAGCTCGAAAGTCGATTGTTCTAGGAAAAAAAGCAAAATCCTAAATGAGTTAAATTGCGTTTTTGTTTTTGCTTTTCCTTCATAAATCAATTCGAGTGATGAGTTTGATGGACTGCATTAGGCAGCTCTCATGCATAATCACACGTAAATATTGCTCAGAAATTGACTTCGGAATCTCTGTAACATTCTGTTTCCTTAAAATAGCTCTGTCTTCATCCAACTCCCACATTGTCCTCGCTACCTTTCAAGAACATTCGTTGATTATTGGTCGCCAATACCGTTATTTTCCAGTAACGAACCTTTTCACATTCGAGTTGCCAGAAAATCTGCGTGTACTCTGTCTGCGTCAATCTTGTGACATATTTTTAGTCATTTTCAGAACTCCAATATATTTCCTCTTTGTTCGAGGATCGAAGTTCCGCATCTCAATCATTGTCAATCTGGCATGAACTCCCCCATAGCTGCTGCTCACTATCTTGTGTGCACCATTGGAGCACTGACCAATCTCGCCCTACTAGCCACTATTATCTGCAAGACTCCCAAGAAACTCAGGCACGCCAAACTTCTAATTTTGTTCTACATGGATACATATGCATCAAAGAGTTTTCATTTGCAGGCCTTACGCCTTTATGATCTTTTCCATGACGGCTCTGCAAACTGTCACCTGCATTACGTCCCTCGTAACCTTCGGACGGCGAGTAATTCAGTCACTACGAAAACATAATTAATCACTGGGCTTCTTCTACAATTATCTATCGTTTTATATCTTCAACCTTCACATTTAGGCTGCTTCCGATCGGCTCGACAGTCTTCGTGGTCTTCTCTGGTCCATCAAGATGGATCTCGCCGGATTGGATCCCCGTCGTAATCTACTTCATCATGCTCCACGGCCACTCGCACTACTCCATCATGCTGACTGCGTGCTTCTGCTATAGGTGAGCAGAGGTTGCCAACTAATGTTGGAAATACGGCCGTTCATTTATTTAGTCAATAGGTTTACTAAGCCTGTGCAAGATGGCAGCGTCAAATGCCATAATTTCAATTGTATGTCGTGCATTGTCGCAGGTATTACGCGATAATGAACAAACCTCCGACACTCAAGCAGGCCGTTCTGCTATCTACGCTTATCTACATTCCAACAGTCCTTGCGATGGTTCACATTTTATTTCCTCATCAAAATTTGTGAAGTGAATGTTCAAGGTGTGGTATTACTCAACGCCCAATCTGCCGCACGACGCCATGCTTGAAATGCTTCATCGATTAAGGCCAAGTTATCAATTGGATAATGAGGCAATATACGGTAGGCAACTATTGTATTACCAAATTGAGTTGCACTGAAACGTTTGACCAGAAGATTGGATTGCAGGCTTTGCCCAATTGCTGGAGCCATCGGCGCTGTTCGGTGTTTCGTGGATCTGTCTCCCTGCCTTTCCGATGTTCGCAGTTTCGATGATACTCAGTCGGAGAATGCACGGTGCACTGCTCACTAAGTGCATGAGCAGACAAACGAGGAAAGCACACAATGAAATCATCAAGGTGCTCCTTCCCTTCCCATTCTTAGCCCATTGAACGATCAGAAAGTAGAATTGCATCATTTTGTGTCCAAATTGCCCAACTCATGTCATCTGAAAATTGTAGGCGCTATTTATTATATAATTTTACGGAAAGATTCTTCGAAAAATAAAAAAAAGGAACATTTTTATATTTGACTTGAAGGAGTATCAAAGAAGTAACAACAACAATGGCCTTTCAGGGTCTTCTTTTCCAAGCATGCTTGCCTGTGCTCTACACTATCTCTGTCGCCTCATATCTAATTGGTTTGGTGACAACATTTGTATTTCACAGTGGTTCTTATAGGTCAATTCGAGATATATAATGCGGAATGGCTGGAGTACTCAACACATATGGCGAGTCGATTTTTCATTATTGTGGCTCAAAGTGATGGCTAAAAATATTAGATGATGACATTTTCTTTTAAAAAAATAAGAGAACAATTAGTTAAGGCGGGTGAATTAGCAGCAGTGTTGAGCCCCTTCGTAACCTTCTACTTCGTCTCTCCCTACCGCAGGTCTGAGCAATGTTCTCACCCCAATGATAATCAACATTCCTTTGCAGAGCAGTGATATGCTTCATTAGTGGATCGATTAGAACGACGCCTCTCTCAATTGCAGAAACGAGAGTGAAATCAGTGACAGTGATCATAGTGAAGAGAGACACTGCCAGTCCCTGAACTGGGTAACACCAGTTATCCAATTATGAAAACAATAAACTAATTTGACGTTTTGAAACTGCTTTGAGAATAATCTTTCATCGAAAAACGATGGCATAAAGTGTACGTCGTATACGTCATACTGTTTAGAACTTGTTTCGTATCATACATCGGAGTTGCCCTCTGTATAAACTGAATTTCCACGCAGTATCCTTTGATAATTATGAAGGAAAGCACGGAGCCGTGATCAAGCATTATTCGTACATTCGAATACGAATATGCATAATATCGCCGAGTACAAATAATCACAAGCTTTAGAATGCCAAACTAAGCGTGAAGCATCGTTACTTCGTTAACTAAGCGTAAAAATTTTATCGCGATCCCCGGTAGACAAAATTGTGTGCAATCGGAAAAAATTTTCTCTTTTTGAGAAAAGGAGGTACGTAGTCAGGGACATCTGCGAACTGTATACATTTAGGGCTCTAATAGATAAATTGATAGGAAACTGTGAGACGACATCGATTCCCAGCCAAAGTGCTTAGCGGGTTTTATTTCTACCCCGAATTCACACATCCCACGGGGGGCAAACACAGGAAATGAATCACTTTCAGCAGCTAAGAGGAATTTTGATAAGGCGGAATGTGGGCAAATCAAAGTCACTGATGAAAAATTCCGTTTGATATTTTACAACGTTGTCTAGACCAACTACAATACATAAGGAGCACTTCTTCATCTAAGACACCAAAATTTAAAATTTAAACCAATAACAAATACATTTCATATATTTATCCTGGCGTCGAGCACAATGGTCCTGCAGGAGGGTGACCTCGGTGTGGAGGGGATTGGGATCTTCGGTCTCAGAGCGTCGTTAGGTCAAGGGATGGGATCTTCTTTGGCTTCACTTGTCAACTGTAGGTACGATGGTGGCGGATCTCCTTTGAGCGTAACAAATATAAAAATATGCAACTATGCACATATAATTATTCACTAATTGACAATGCACACAATGAAAATATAATTAATGGCATTTTGTTCCAATGATTCCTCTTCTTTTTGAAAGGTCAATTCATGGTAATCTCTAGTCATCATGTATGCATCTTCATTCACAGAGGAGTTATTCCTCTCTATGCGATGTTCATCGACACACTCCTCGACTTCTTAGTACGATACCCTGTACTGCCTATCCTGTTCTTCGTATTGTGCACTATCTGCTCGATTCCTATTGTAATTCTGTTAATTGCCACTCAGGGGATCCCGTTGCATCCCAACTGCCGGTTAGTCGCATTTCTGGTTTTGCATGTTATTGAATTGTCCTGAACGAGACATCTGAGAATAATGCGAGGCATCACCAAATGCCAAAGTTAAAAAAAGAGGTATGAATTAAAAATGATATATTTAAAGGAGGAGTAAACTCACAATTCAATTGTTGAAGCTATCATATGCACTGCCTAGAGCTCCACAACGATAAGAAGCTCCGAAATTTTCACATTGATATCTCCATTCCGAACAGAGTTATAGCTAGTTGGCTGGGAGCCAGATCAGGGAAAGCTCAGGGAAGCGGGCGAGATAGCGCGCGACTTGAAGAGAGTGCGTTCCTATGTGAAACATATTCCAACCTGGCGCGCGTTTGCATTTACTCCTCCTTTAAGCTACCTCATATCGTTCTGGTGCATTTCCTTACTGGGAGTGCTATCAAATACTATTACACTCTACGCAGAAATGCTCTTTTACGACAAAGGATTCGCTCCGCTCGGTATCATCGATCCACGTACAACAATAAGAATACCGGAGAAAACGAACACATTTTAGCCATGCGTCCCTACTTTCTCGCTATTCATTCAGTATTGTACGCTTCCAGCTCCTGTTTTGAGATGCTTCTCGCAGTTGATTGCATACTCTCGACGCAACAGCCGCATGTTTATCACCTCTCTGGAGTGAAATATTCGACGCTCGTTCCGCTGACGATCTTTGTTGAGAGGCCTGCTTATATTGGGCACTAGGTTGGATGGCACCGATTTCCCCTAACCATCTCGTTGAGAACAGTGTATATTGGAGACGATTGTTCAAATTTGACCGAATCTCATTTTAGCTAGAAATTAGTAAGCATGCAATTAACCTAATTCAGTACATCATCGGGTTCTTCATTGGTTACGTCATTTATCTCTCCGGATACCACGTTTTTGGCTTGATGATCTACAATGCGATCGATCTTTCCACGTTAATGGTTCGCTCATTTGATGACGTTTGTTATATTCAGTACTTTTAGGTCAACTCGTTCGGGATTTTTTATTGCAAGAAACAATATGAGTCGCTGTATGGAAAGGCATCATTGAACGCACGATATCAGGTTTGTCGTTTACTTGTGTTGTGGGATATTATTCACATGACATGATTCATCATGAGGAGTCTATGAGGGTGTCACATTGTGACATTAACATAAAGGAAGATCAAGATCATCATGTCTCAGGTGAACGAAGCGTACGAGATGGCGCGTGCCATGCACCCTGTGTACTTTGGCAGTTTCCTTCTAAAAGTACATCTCTATTTTGCTATAATGGAATCGCGCATATTGTTACAGGTGTTAGGAATGATGATCGCGTACACTTACGTCCTAATGATGGACCATTTCGATGGTCCAATTTACGCATTGTTGGACGCCGGATATTTCACGGTAAATAGTTCCAGATACACATTTCCACTCACGTCACGCTTATTGTTACTATAATACACAAAATACACTCATACGTGAAACTAAATTCAAATTTACGAATTCGTTGTTTCCAGGCGCATTCATTCAATTGTGCTTTCTCTTCATCGTTTCTGATTTTCCTTCACAAGCCAATTTGCAAATCAGTGAAGGATCTTTTTGGAAGCAAAACGTCAGCTTGTGTCTAATTTCTAAAAATTAATAATCTTAGTTCAGTATGCAAGAAGCGCCGATTGTCACTGTGGAGTCGAACACATCTGAGACAACACAAAAATATTTCAGTATGCTTGAATAATCAGTTAAATAAGCTTACTGTAAATTGTTCTGTGATTTCTCTGTAAAAAACGTATTGTAAGGGTGTGTGAGGCCCGATGCAGAACAGTTCCCGAAGATCATAGCGCGAGACACCGGAATAGTCGAGCAAGGTGGCGTAGCTCAGTGCTAGAGCATCTATATCATGATCGGAAGGTCGTTGATTCGATTCCTCCTCCAAAATGTCTTTTCGCTCCTCTGACAATCTCACAGCATGGAGAAAGTAAAGGATGTTCTCTGGTCGTTTTCCAGAAATTGTTCTATGAGATCGGATTGAACCGATTGACCTTGATGACAATGGAAATTGTCTTTTTTCACTTCTTGTTCGGGGTGTTCATCACGTAATTTTGAATAGACTGTATACCAATTGTGAGTATCTCGCTCAAAATGAAGAATTTTTCTCTCCTCGTGACAATAGAAGAAATGATCGCTTTCTTTGCACTTTTGCTCTTCTTTTCAGTTCGGTTCCGTTTAATCTTACTTCCTTCTAATCGTATATTTCGATATATCAAACTGTATAGAAGGGGCGGCACTTCTCTTGACGCATCGCTCCACTTCATATCGAGTAACATCTATGTATGCTGAACTTTTCTATCCAGTTGTATCAAATTACCCCTGCATTTCTCGATTTAATTCATAAATTTTATAAAGCGTAGTCATCTCTCTCATCAACACTTGTAGTGACTTGTAATATTAAATTAAATTTCAGAAATGCTCGTCTTGCACTTCCTCGCCATCGCCTTCCTCCCTCTCCTCGTTGATGCCAGAAGGAACCCTCCATCCATCAGACCACCTTGGATCAAAGGTAAAATTTATCCGTCTATCACTTCATTCCCAAGTATTTTCCCGTCTGAAGTATGGATTTCAGAGAAGGAACTGGAAGTTGAGTCGAAGCTCTCGCCACCTCCTCGAGTTCAGTTCGCCCCTCGCACACCATCTATCTCCCATCCCCTCGATTCAAATACAACAGCAAGTTTCTCCAAGATGCAGCAGTCATCCAACACGAAGACATCCACAACGACCATCGTCACTCCTCGTTCCATGAATACCGTTCGCACTTTCGAGATTTTCTCGCGAAAGAGCGGTAAAACTACGAGCAAACCAGTGAAGGAAGTGATCGTTTTCAAGGACGGAGTGATAGATAAGAGCATCACAGTACGGAGGAGAGGAGACGCGAGAAGATTGATCAGTGAGGCACGGAAGTCCAGAAATCGAGAAGAGGCAGTGCCAAAACTTGCATTGTTGCAATGATCGATAAATTACCTCTTATCGAAAAATAGCCTTTGTACTCCCTATCTCATAATCTTGTACTGGTATGGCATTAATTTGCCAATAACATTTCTACTGTTGGATTCGAAGTGTTATTTTTCTCTACATACTACTTGATATCATACCTTTTTGGGCTTCGCAAGACATGCTTTCTCCCATTGGTAAAAATTGTCGAAAAATGAGCAGATACTGTTTATCTTAGCGATATCGGTGCATGTTCGGTGCTGCGTATTATCAGTTTATCACATTCTTAGACAACCGACTATGCCGAGTGATGGAGAAAATAGTTCCCGCTCTGTTGCAATTTCGAATTGTTCGGCTTTAAACAAGCGCTGTGATGGGCTAAAATTGAGAATTATAAGTAGAATGTTTACGCCGTCTGTCAATTTGCCTTCGGTTGAAACGGCCAATGAGAAACATTTGAGTTTGGTAAGAGTGGGTGAAATGTGAATGCATCGGTTCGAGTATCTCAATTTAAAATGAAGGGACGTCACTAATAGCTACTAGAGTTCGTAATTGGGGGTCGGGTAATTGGCAAGTAGGCCGGGTAGAGGGAGTGATTTTCGAGGAATGAGATAACCCGACATTCGACCCAGAAATTACACGACATTGCCATCGCTCTGCAAACACAATTATCCTAAATCTCCTTCTCCAGATGCCACTACAATTCCTACGATTACGTCTACAACAACTACATCATCTGGCCAGGGTGAACCATCCACCATGGACACTGCGAGATGCCAGAGCCTTCTGCCCGTCCTCTCCCCGCCCTACACTTGCGTCGCTCCTTCCACGACGACCATCACTGAGATTGTTTGCCCCGCAACTCATCCTCAAGTCTTCCACGTACGCTTTCGCCCTTTCAATATTACAATTTTCACGTTATTTTTGCTGACAACAATGCGTGGGAGGGAAAATATTGGATGTACATTTATGAGCAAGTGATATTTTTCGATGTACTATTGATTATCAGTTCGGGCCGGAAGCTTCAATGATACTGAGGGGCAGCGCGACAGTCTGCGATGGAATGGATGGACTGTGGAAGCCGACGAAGGCAGACAGCAGACACCAAGGTATCAGGAGTCAGGAGGGGGGGGGGGGCATCAGGGTCGAAACTTTTCAGACGTACATTGCCCTTTTACATTAGGCTAGATATTTAATCGCCCAATATTGATCGGAGCCAAACGATCTGTAAAAATTTTTTTCAGGAGATATTATTGATTCAATTACAAATTAAATATCTATGTTTTCAGAAATTGTACTTCCTGGGCCAGGATAGATTCCGTCAACCGATAAATCACTCTTTTATGAAGTATTTCATTTCTGCGATTCAATTGAACACAAATTAAATTGTCAATACTCCTTTTCAATTACATAAACACATTCCTCCCTCATCCATTGCTTACGCAATACTCTTCACTCTGTTGCTCCGAGAAATACTTTAATTTTATTACAGTTGGTGCATCGCACATTCCATTAGGAGGGAAGCGGCAGAGTTAAAATGGCATGATGAACCAGTATAATCATACCGTGACCAATATTTTTTTGGCCAGAGTTCCTATCAACTGAGTGATTTCACAGTTGTCTTCCTGCTCGATGTCCCTTCCTTCCGACGTTTAAAGATCAATGAGCTACATTAGTCATCTAATTTTGTTTTGATCGGTCATACATACCAAATGATTCCGATCACTTGCTCTCTGATTGGTTTGCAGAAGAAAAGAAGAAGATAGGAGGGAAAGCACGAGTACAGATCAAGAAAGGTGTAAAGAGTTGCCGAAAACACTCGGAAATCTCTCTGGAAAGCCCATATTTTCATTATTTTCATCTCACCTCAAGTCCACTCAATACCTCGTAATTCACGTTAGTAAGAAAAGCTTCTCCGAAGAAAATGCAGTAGATTGTCTGAAAATGAAAATGCAGTAGAAAGCTGTTGCGAAATGTTCCTCTATGCAAGCTTCACCTCTAACGTCAGCACAGCCACTGATGTGCACAATAGTGAGAAGGCGCGTTTGTTCTCCACAGATTTACCGCTCGACGCATGGTGCTGCAATATCTTGATTTTCCTTTTCTCCCTCATTCTTGCTCCTTTCTCCTCTGGGAAACAACGTAAAAGATTGATAGTTAATTCGATAATGTACTAGTGAAAATTGGAATTCACCGTGAGTTTCGATCGAAATCTCCAAATGATGACTCCGTAGAGCATCGCCATGAACACACAACTTGCAAATGCGCTAACGATGGTCATCAGAAAGAAGATACGAAGAGTTGGTGTATCCGTCGCCTGAATTCAATGTTAGAGGAATATTTTGAACGCTTTAATCACACACTCATAATTTCAAAATGAATAAGTGAATAAGGGAGAATCGAGAGACATGGTTCACATGCCATACTCATGCTCATGGACAACATGCATTTTATACCATGGGAATCCTTTCTCCCGTAGGATAGGTGATCAAGTAGTGATCAAGATGAAAAATGAAAGCGCCGAGTACGAAGCCACAACAGAATTGCCAGAGGAAACAGCAAGGAAGAACGAAAGGATGATTCCAGATCTGGATATTTGAGTCTTTCGCGAGAAAATAATGCCTCAAATCATGAGGGAAAGTGCCCACTCTCCGATGGTAGAATGGAAGGAGTACGGCGGTTGCTCTGTTCAGACAAAGCAAGGGATTCGTGCACTCCTGACAGACGTTAGTGAAGTAGTGGATGAAGTACATCACCTCAACATCACTTTCCACCTCTTCAATCAATGAGACTAGAACGAGTGAAATACAAGACAACATGCCACTCACCCTACATCTCCTTCTCGGTGATGTCATTTAAGATCGAAAATCCTCGCGTAGTAATCATGCAACCCATTTGCAGCACCATTGCGAGAATATCGTGTGAGAGACCGACCTGAGGTATTCATAGCTTTGCATGAATCAGGAACGCCAGTTGGAGAACTTGGGGGGGGGGCAGGTTACACTACGTTCTAAATGACTGTTTCATTTACCTTGTAGATGGTAAAGAAGGATCCTCGACACTCATTATCTCTCAGCAGTACATAGAGGACGACCACTGAGAACAGAGCAGTGAGGGTAGTGAAGGAGCAATCGACTGCGATGAGGCCATTCGTGATGCGCGAGATGAGCAGATCATTAGCTTGACTGGCCACTTGGAGAGACATTTACAGACTGTTCGCAGTGATATGCTTTGGATTGTAGCGTAATGGTCAACATTCAGTGTCGAATCACGGCAATTAAGTTGCGAGAAAAGATCTTTGAGCATTCAAACGAGTCTTTGAACTGTAAAATCTAGATAAAGAACCGAATCACTTTCAGAAATTACATAAAAATCACATTCAGAAATTGCATTTCTAAGTGTGTGTAACTGGGGAATTTCAAGAATGGAGAAAGATTCGAAGAACCAGAGATGCAAAATCCTGTTTTCAACCATGTATTCTTATTGCAGCACTGTACTTTTTCTTATGCACGAAGCCCACCGAAGCTTGAAGGATAAGGTCTGTGTTTTCATGGAATTTCAGCTGTATTCTAAGGTGTTCTTCTTATCATTCCATTTCATAATTCGTACTGAATGAATTGCAAAAGACGGGAGTGCGCTGATCATCAGAAAGTAATGGGCGTATATTTGAAAACTCGAAATGTACATAATAAAAGCAAGAGATTGCATAGAGAACCAATGTCGCAAGGTTCGAACGATGAAGCATATCGAAGTACGTCCTCGTAATCTCCGTCGTGCTCTGTTCATAACACGTAGCGAAAAGATAAACCCTTAAAGAGAATTGAGTCTTTCGGCACTCATTTGTAATTTACTTGTTGTTCCGCATCAGAGAGAGCGCCGATTTGCGCAAGCAGTTATGCAGACAAAGTAGGAATACAGAGGAGACGGCACAGTTGAGTGAGTGCACCTGGGATAAAAATTTAGAAAAGGATTCACTAATTTCGTCGGACAAAGAAATGGCCCGCTTCCATGGTTCCGAAGATTTGTTCGTCGAAATCCAACATTATTAGATAGCAAGTGTAAGTAAGGATCGTCCCAAGCACCTGAAAATTGCCATCAAACTTCGCATTAAAAATGAGTACGTTGATGAGGAAACTGGTCAAGTAAACGGGTTGTAATGCTCTCATCACATTCCATGCTTCGTATACCTCAACAAAAGTTATTGAAAATTATTATCGTGAATAATACGAAACCTGGTATCGAGCATTCAATGTCGCTTTATCAAAAATTGTGGCATAGTGCCATTTGCAGTACCAGATACCACTGGCATTGATCTAGCAAACACATTTTACCGGATAATGAGACATTTTCTTACAAGTACGGTTGCCATATCAATAACGTTTACAGCAAGCATTCCGACAATATAGTATCTTCGAAAGTTGATGAGGTATGCAATGCACATGCCGAATAGGTACTAAAATGCATTTTATTATGTCTACAGACATTCAAATATTGCTGACCAAGAAGACGGATAGTGAGTTGAGAATTGGTCTCTGCTCTTTCGAAGCGTGATAATCGTCTGGATGTTTAGAGGAAAGAATGCGCTCAACGGCGATCATCAACTCGAATATCGAACTGGTGGCATAGAATGTAGAATACATCGTGAGAAGATAGATTCACAAGGCTGGAAGGGTAGAGTTTTCATTAAAATATGAATCAAGTTAATCCGTTCTCACGAGGGTCCTCAATGGAACGAGGAAGGAAGCCTTCCGCTCCAAAGAGATTCAGAATGTTGAGCAGAACGGCATTGACAAGCACTCCGAGCAGTGAAATGCACCAGGAAGAGATGAGAAATCTGGATACTCAAACTATCCATACAGTTTGTGTCCGTGCTTTGTGTAGAAACGAGTAATAGAAACGAGCTCTCTCTCCTGTCTAAGACTAGCACGGTAATAATTAATATTTAGAATAAATCCTTGTTGCTTTGCTCAATGAGATTTACCTGCAATTGGGGTGAAGAACGGTGTGTCGAGTGGCGATGAAAAGAGTGATCACTGGAACTGCGCAAATTGGGCAGAAGATGATGAAGAAGAAGGGCACGATCGGAGTTCGATTGCACAGATCGAGAAGAGAATCGATGGGTACCATGATGCGAGGTCTTTTGTTTGATGATGACTGAAATATTGGCTAGTCCTATATATATTGTTATGGTGCCTATCGAAGCTTAAAGGAGAAGGCCTGCCTGTTGCTGGAATCATTAACAGTATTTGAGGTGTGTTGTCTTCTTGTTAGTTCTACATGCCAGAAAGCAGAACAAATCATGCGAAAAGGATGTGTATACGAATGAACAAATGCGAATTTTCTCATAACAAAGTACGCGCGGAATCAAGAAACTGAGAATGTGTGATCCACTCTACGACGGTGATAAGAAAGTCAATCAATCATTTTTTTTTCAAATCAGGAAGTGGATGCTCAGATGAGGACAGGTTGCACTCGACCCGTGTTTGTGATGGATCGTCTCTCCAGCGTGTCATGGGCTTCCCAGGAGGACTATTTCTGTTTTACGGTATCCAGACTGTGATGGCGCGACCACTGATTCAGATCCTTCCTTTCGCCTAATCTTGAGAGCCCAGCGCGCAAAGAAAAATCAATAAGCCTATTTTTCAGTTGTCGTATTCTTGTTTATTTTCCTTTCATAGGGTCCACACTTGCAAATATCGTGCTCATTCCACCAGACGAAGCGCAAAATGAATCACAGATAAAAGCGACTCAATAGATATGAACGAAATGGTCATGATAGCCTTGGGCACTGCGAGATCACTGGACAGCTATCCACTCTATTAAGCGATTTCACCATAACTTTTTCGCTCGACGTTGATACCTTCTTCCTTCTTTTACATACTATGTGTCTGCAAAAAATAAATTTTCATGATCGAATATGACCTTTTCACACTCACGAGATGATTTTCATTACTTTTTCTCTTATTGGTTTGCAAAAGTAAAGTAGGAGGTAGGAAGGAAAGCAGGAATAGAGATCGAGAAAGGTGTACAATGTAGCTTCAAACACTCGGAAGTCTCTCTGGAAGGTCTCATTTTCACCAAACTCTTTTGGGAAGATCTCTGTATTTGAAAAAAAAATAAGAATGCGAAGGATGTGCAAATATTATTGAATACCTCATAGTTAACATTGATGACGAACGCCTCTCCAATGAATATGCAGTAAATTGTCTGCCATTGAATATCGTCAATATCTTCATGGGAGTTTCGTCATCTCACCTCTAATCCCAACACAGCCAACGCAGTGTACAATAGGGAAAGAGCTCGCTTGTTTTCTGACAATTTTCCATTCGAAGCCTGGTCAATATTCTGCAAACATTAAATGCTGGAATGTGGAAAATCATACGTCATAACGTCTGGTTAGCTCTGCATACTGATAGCAATTATAATTAGAGCTTGTTCAGAGCTCAAAAAGCAACAAACCGTAATCTTGCGAAATCGCCATATTACTACGCCGTAGAGCATGATCATGAACAGGCAATTGGCGAAAGCGAGTGAGTTCGTCACCAGGAAGAACCTCCGCAGACGAGGAGTATCCTTAGCCTGAGTTCAGATCAATCAAAGAACTGCACTTGGAACAATAGTTGGGAGATTATATATTCCAATAAACGCTTTGCGTTCTGATCGTTTTGTTCGATAATATTTACGTTATCAGAAAATGGATACCAAAGGAAATCGTTCTCCCGTCGGATATCTCATCAGGAAGTGATCGAGGCGGAAACTGTAGCTGCCGAGTAAGAGACCGGAGAAGAATTGGACGAGAAAACAGCAAGGAAGCACGAATCGATTGTCCCAGAACTGAAAGCAATTCTGCCTTTGACCTCTGGTCATTCCTCTAATATTTCTGCTCTCTCTCTTCTCACTCTCCGATGGTGGATGGGCAGAAGGACGGCAGTTGCTCTGTTCACACAGAGGAACGGATTCGTGAATTCCTGACAGACGTGAGTGAAGTAGCACAGGAAGAAGTTGATCTGCAGTCTTTGACTACTTTCTCTTTTCCACAATGTCACGAATGACGTCATTGCTCACTTGGAGGTACAATTCTGTCTCTGTGAATTCGTCGAGAAAGGTAAATCCTCGCGTGGTTAGTGCAGCACACACTTGCAGAAGCATCGCAAGGAAGTCGTACCCGAGCCCTACCTTCATTTTCGCAGTATTCATCGAGTTCACTAATCAAAAGTAAAATACAACCTGCCTTGTATATTGTGAAGAATGATCCACGACAGTCCTGATCTCTTATGAAGACATAGAAAATTACAATTGTAAGCAGAGATGTGACTAAGCTCATCGAGATATCGGCAAGAATAATAGCATTTGTGATCCGGGAGACGAGCAGATCGTTGACTCGCAGGGGCATTACGCGCACATTTCCATCTGAGTGAGGATATCGTGCGAAAGTAGTAATCAGAAATTGCACACTCGATTAACGTATACAGGTTTCGATACGTGAGCGATAATTCGCTTTGAAACTGAATTCTTGGATTGGGCAAAGTTGCAACCGTAAATTGGGATAAGTACGTGAATTAATTGAAATTAAAATTACTGTGCAATAACTATAGAATGATTGGGGTTGCCGGTCGATATCCTCATTAGAAACAAAACCAATATTCAAGGTTAAAGTTGTTGCGTTTTCATATTTGAGGCGCGTCTCATTTCTTCAACGGAACAATTTTCCCTGTTAGGCACAAACACATAGGAAAAAAGCTCAATCAGCATCGAATGGATAGAAAAACCCACAATTTTCAATGGCGTACACATAATTACCGTTACGTTGAGATTATGAAAGAGATTGTTATATATTCTGTATTGTTATCAGAATCACGCGGTTTCCCCCGAGAATTAAAAGACAGATGCATTTCGATAAGAATGACCAACGAGCAGCCTTGAAAGAGTGACCACGATAATTATCTTTCCTAATCATTCTACCAATTATCTAGAAGGTCCAGTCCGTTCTCAGAGCCTTTCATCTCTCATTCCCTCTCTGTTCATCCTAGTCGAATGGAGGTAGCGAGTGCGCTTTATTCTTCTCTTACCACTTTCGAGATTAACCATGAGAACTACACGGAAGTTCTCTCTTCCTATCAATACAAGTCAGCCAATTTTCTCTTGAAATATTTCACACCCTTTTATGATTCAGATTCTCCCTTCCATTTGAAGATTTCGATTCGACGCGAGAAGTGACTTGGTTCCTGCAGAATTACTGGCAGCACACCATCACTCTATCCGTGAGCAAGCATCATGGCGAACATAAGCGAATAACGAATTCGGCCGCTTCTAAGCATTTTTACGCTCTTGCACTTCAAATCATTCAAAGACTTCTAGTGGACCTTGTAGGTGGTCTACTACCTACTGATCAAGTGTATTCAATGGGCGATGCTCGATCGGCCTCCCTTTGTCCTCCGTCGGCCCCTAATAGCTTGGAATTTATCCCTCGCACTCTTCTCTGCTATGGGATTCGTTAGATTCGGCGAGGTTCGTTCTCATGTGCAATTGAGGACTCTTCTCATATTAGACTTGCATCCCCCTTTCATTGCAGGACTTCTTCGAGTCTCTTGCCTATCGGGGCCTCTACACTACATTCTGCACCATGCCCGCCACCAAAGGAGTCGCGCCCTTCTGGTGCTTCCTCTTCTTTGTCTCGAAGGTATTCTAACACTCCCTTTTGTTTCTTGTCTAACCGGCAGGATATTTGATACCCTCTGTCTCCTTCTCAGTTTGTCGAGATGGGCGACACTCTCTTCATCGTTCTTCGCAAGAAACCCCTCATCTTCCTGCATTACTACCATCACATCGTCGTATTCATCTACACTGCTCATGCAGGTACTGCGAATTTCTCGATCACTCTTTCAGGAGAATAGGTAGTGAAATAGAAATATGGATATGGAGACAAATTCTTGAGGAGCAGAGCATGCGACTCCAGGGCGAGCCTTCATCCTCATGAACTACGCCGCCCACTCACTTATGTACTCCTACTATTCAGCAAGAGCAATGGGATATCACCCGCCTGAATGGGTCAATGACCAGTCCAATATCTGTTTTCAACCTCGTTATAAGCATTCCCTGATTCACTGTAACGTAGACATTGAGGGAGACATCAGGAGAAATAAAAATTCAGCTCGATAATCCAATATTCATTGCAGGTTTCAGTGATGATCACAGTCTGGCAGACAATCCAGATGGTTGTGGGCATGGGCATCTCCGTCTGGACGTATTACGTAAAGACTCAACTTGGATGGAGGTATCACTTTATTTTCTATTCTATTGTTTCGCACGGTCACACCACAATTACTACAAATAGTGAGCGGAACACTACTTGCAACCATAACTTGAACGATGTTCTAATATCGATTCTTAGTGTAACTGTTTTGTGCAGGTGTCAGCAGTCTCTGCCTAATCTCTACTTGGGATTCCTCATCTACTTCACTTTCGCCTTCCTCTTCATCCAATTCTTCGTCAATCGATACATCAGAGAGCAGAGGAAGGAGAAGAAGGCGAAAGAAACGAAGAAGGAGGAATGACCGGATAGATGCACCAGTTATCCTTTTATGGGTAGTTTTTCATGTCTTCAATGTAGGAAAATTGAGCGGAATAGTTTGTTGTTGTTTTGATTCTTCGGAAATGATTTCTAATTTTAAATAATTAATTGGTAAAAATTGTATAAGAGTAGACAAATAACAATTGTGATACGAGTTCATAAAAACCTATTCATCAGTAGATTAACCTTTTCAATTCTTTGAACTGCTGTAACATTCTGGCCTCATCTATAGGTATTAAATTCATGGGTCTCTCGACGTTGTACCTTTTCCAATATTTTTATCAGAGCTGTTAGATATTATATGTGCTTTTGGACGCAATATAAAAAAAACAGGAAAGTGTCCAATACAAGCATGAAAAAAGTACATCAACAACCATATCGGAAAGAATATGATTGAATGGTATTCTTCGAACGTGGAAAGGCCGAATAAGGACAAGGTGGATTTGATCCTTTGGAGAACAAAGTCGGCGGTACAGTATTTAAAACGCATTATTCATGCTATACAATTTTATATTTCGTTTTTGCATATTTAAAAAAAGATGTGCCATTCCACGAGTAATTGTCCCAATAAATCAGCGCCGCTTGCAAAACATTGTTCGGGTTCTGCATCTCCTTCAGTAAACAATTTGCGCATTCCGACTTGATTGTTTTGCCTCTTGCTGAAATTGGCTCCATTCAATACTCCTGTGTCACTCAGGAAGTTGATTCAGAGTCGAGTACGCATTGAAAGAGTAGAAAGAAGGTATTGAGAATGAGAACTGTGCAGCTGTTGTATTTTCGCAAGAGCGTACATGTTTTCACTGCACAGACCTCCCTCTACTGCACAATAGGGCAACGTAATCTCATTTCACTCCACACTTCCATACTAGGGTTTGAATTTTGTGTATTAATCTCTTCATTGCTTTCTCATAGGTTCGGATGCGAAATAGCACGCAAAATGTGGATAAACACGTGCCGGCTTGTCAACGCCACCCCCACAGTCTCTCGCACACCGGGCGGCGATTTAGAGCATGGAAAAGCGAGAAATCATTCGGAATCAGTGAAAGGGAAACGAGAGAGGGCGGAAGGGATGGGCGCGCGACTCCCCTCTTTCTCGCGTAACCACCCACAGTTCACGACTGTTTTCGTCAACCGCATTCGTTTCAGTATTCACTTGTGTTCCTTGCAATAGTTCATTTCAAAATTGTGTCTTTTTCAATAGTTGTTAGTTGTATCATATTGAATCTTACTGCACAGTAGTTTCCCCCAACAACCCTTACCTTTTCACTTGATTGCGATCCCAGAGATACCGATGTCGTGTCGCTACGACTTCGTTGTATACGGGGCGACGGGATTCACTGGGGGCTATATCTGCCGAGCCATCGCCACCTCTCCACTTTTCAAAGTTAGCAATGCTACGTTGTGCTTTTGGACTATTAGATACATCTCGCACTATTCTTCTTTACTATTATAGTAACCAGGAAAGAATAGAAAAGCTGTTACAGGGCAAAACGATCGCTGCAGCGGGACGAAGCGAAGAGAAAATACGAAATGCACTGGAGGAAATCTCTCGCGAAACAGGCTAGACATGTTGACCAATGATTTGTTGGCGTTATTACTGTTGCCATTTCCAAATATGCAGGCAGCCACGAGGTCACCCAGTGGGAGGTCATCGTAGCCGACTCGTCAGAGGAGGAGTCACTCGCAGCGATGGCCAGACAAGCGAGGGTCATCATCAACGCCGTCGGACCCGTGTGTCTTTCCCTTATTCTCTCTATGAGTTGCCTTGCATCCGCTGGCGATTCTCCACGACTTTCTTGTTCAGAAAATCGATAGGAAGGGATCAAAAATGGAGATAATTCTTCTCGGTTCTCGTTCCCTGCACGTGACATTGCATCACTGTCCCTCATGCTGTTTTCGGTTATCTCTCTCTAACCTTGGATTGTTGTTTACCCCAAATTCCTTCTCTTTCGCGCTCCATTTCTGCACAGCGAAACTCTCCCTGGGACGAACAGGGAAGATAAACGCGAGCATCGATGATAACATGTGATGGAGTCAAATTTGATCGATTGATATCATTTCCAGTACATTCTCTACGGCGAGGCCGTGGTGCGAGCGGCGATCGACAATGGAGCTAGTCATGTGGACATATCTGGAGAACCTGTGGTAAGCGTTTTAGACTAAAAGTCCATTATGGCAAACCCTTTGCAGTTCCTGGAACGAATGGTTCACAAATATGATAATCTGGCTCGCGAAAAGGGCGTGTATATTTTGGGAGCGTGCGGGTGAGTTTTATTAAAACTACTTTGAAAATTGCGAAATTTTTAGTTTCGACTCGATTCCCTGCGATTTGGGAGTTGAGTTTCTGAAAAGAAATTTCGACGGAACGTTGGGATTCGTGGAGACTTTCGCCCGCTTCAATAAAGGAACAGCGGTAGGTACAGGCGGTAGGTCAAATAGAGAATAGTGTCTGGCAAAGTCAGACTAGGGTTAATGTATAGATTGTAACACTCATTGTAGCAGCAAATTTGAGTTAGTAGAACATTCAGCTTCTTTTTAGTCGATCTTTCAGATAAAAATTTTGCATGACGATAATAAATATCACTATTAAATGCGATTTTCAGGGCTATCGCGTGAATACAGGTACCTACGACAGCATTCTACTGGCAATCGCTTCGCTGTGGGACAGAGAAGCACGGCAGGTTCGAGCTAGAATTCGCTCACTTCCCCCATTTCGCGACACTCTTTTTCCTTCAGTTGTAAAAAATGAACCCGAGTTTGAGTTTGATATATCTAAAATATTCTATATTTGAGGCGCATCGCGAGATCACCCCCGATCCGATGCCGCAGCCACGGTACAGGGCGCCCTGCAGGTACCTTCTCTACCAACACAATATTACGATATCATGATGATATTGTGCACACTCCTGAACACGGCTGAGTGTCTGCTTTTATCTGACATCTCGAAACATTCGAAAATGAAATGATGTTGAGAATGCCGCTAACTCGTCAGAAGCTCGGTACGCAATCAGCTTGGTGCACTCCGTTCATTGGACCTGATAAGGTACTGTGTATTGGCTAGATAAATGATGGAAATCTGTAATGGCTACAAGTAGATCGATGCAAAGTTCATTCACAAATAATACTCGAAATTCCTGCAGTCGATCGTCGATCGGTCGCAGTATTACGACTTCCACGTGAATGATAAGCGACCAGTGCAAGTCTCCACCTACATGGTGCAAGGTGGGCTAGTTATTATCTTGTATGAGGAGATATAGTTAGGATTAATGACAAGAGAACTCTGAAAGCTGCATAGAAATGTAGTTATGGGTGTGGGTGATATAAACAGGGATACCAAAGTCAAACTCAAAGATATCTCCTCAGGTTCTCTCATCCGATCGCTGCTCGTCATGGCTTGGTTGTCCGTTTTCTCCTTCTTCGCCCTCTTCTCTCCTTCGAGGAAGTTCCTGAAGGCTCATCCCGAGTGCTGCTCCTTCGGGATGTTCAGAGTGAGCAGGAAATGAAAACTCTAGTGAAACTCCAAGCTTCCAACGCACCAATCTTATTCCCGCTTTCAAATATACAATGCATTATTCCGAGTCTTGCCTATCAGGAATCCAGTGGGAAAATAAGTGAATCTGGCTTGGTTATTCCGAACTGATATTTCAGAGAACGGGTCCTTCAAAGCAGCAGATCGGAGAAGCGTCCTTCGACTACTTCTTCTTCGGGACTGGATGGGCACCCGGAGATACTGTAGAGGGAGAGAGACCCACCAAGAAGGTGAACCCCTTAATCTATTCATTAGCCCACACGACGGCATTCAACATTTCTCAACAAATCGATTTACGTGATGTAATAATCGGAAAACGTATGCTTGCAGACAACGGCGGTGTGCCACGGGCCAGATGCTGGCTACGTGGGCACTTCGGCCTGTATCATCTCTGCCGCCCTCGCCCTCCTGGACGACAAGGAAAGACTGCCTAAAGAGTGAGGAAGGAGTGACGATGATAGTTAATTTTTTGGGATGTGTAATTTGAGACGAAGATACCTGTTACAAGACTGTCCTTTGTGAACTGAGAGCGGATGTTGAGTGGTGGTGTCTACACGACGGCCTCGGCTCTTCGTGATACGCGCATCTTCGAGTATCTGAGGACGAACGGAGTCGCATTCAAGATTCAGGATGGAGAGAAGAAGGAGGGACAACTACTGTGAAGAGTTACTGATCTTCATATTAATCGCATGACTACTTCGCAACGGCCAGATGATCCAATTAATAATTCATATTAATAAAATGATTTTCAATATCAATAAAATTTATAAAATCCACTGTTTTTTTGTATGATCCCGATGTCAGACTGATCGGGACGATTCTATCCATCTTAGTATTATTTTCCTTTCCTTCGATGACCTTCTTTATTGATTAACAATCTATGTAGTCCATGTAATTCGAGAAGGATGCGAATGGGTCATCATGCGCATCTAAACCGCTTGTGTCATGTATGAAGAGGTAGTGAACGAAGGCGCCACAACGTTTGACGTATTCGATGAACGCAATCGAAGCAACCGAAATAAGCCATGTCTGAAGAATAAGGAAACATTAATAAGTAGTTGGAAATTATAGCAATGTTTATTTAATGCGTGAATTTTAAGTTCGATTTCAGTCATGTGCCTTTAGCGGCAAGCTAGCTTGCCTGTAGTCTTTGATGAGCGAGATTATTACAATCGCGTCCCAAGCTGGGAAGAACGAAATGAGAACCGGGAACGTCTCAGAGATCCCGAAATCGGGAATGCCCAGAACCGGGAAGTAGAAGATGCACGTGTCTGGGAGGTAGAGGAAGACGACCGGTACAAGGGTCTGCAACGAATAAAGTCCGCGGAAAATCTCGCATTTACAACATCCATTTAAAGGGGTGCTCCGGGGAATGTTCAGTCACCATAGTGAAAGCTTGGATATTGTAGAGGCCACTCACCCGAACAGAAATAACTTTGTACGAAGTTTCACTAACGACTCTGATGATATTTACGTACGCGCAAAGTTCATTGAAAGCGCAGGGTCGTCACTGATTCATTTATGTTTCACTTGCTCTACATAATTTTCGCCTCATTCTAGGGATAAATTCACCACAGCTCCCCATTGAGAGCGCAGAATTTTCGTGGTGGGACTCCCTAACATTCATTCCCCGGAGCACGCCTTTAAAACCTCTTCTTGAACAACCTCGCAAATGCAAATCAGTGCATATTAACTCACCTGCGCGCACACTGCTTTGAGTATCTTCAACTGAAAAGTGCGATGCGTGGGTGAGATGAATTGCGCCTCTGCAATCCCCCGATACGTTCCCCACGCCAAGCAAACAGCCAGGGAGAATTGCAGAGCCATGATGACCGTGGACGGAGCGAGACCCGTGAGGGTACGGTAGTTGAAGCGACCGTCCTTCTGCACATGAATGCATTTACCAGAAAATGATATCATAATTTAACCCAGTAGTCCATCACCAGCCATCCTTCCTGCTTCGTTGCGTTGTAAAGATCGCGGAATGCAGCTCGAAGGATGGGGAGGGCGGGATCGTCGGGTTCGGCCTTGGCAGACATGGCGACAATGTGCCTGGTTGTACATATTTTTCAGATGTTGTCAACAAATCGTATCTCCAAGTCGCGTGGGTACACTTCTATTGCCACTAGACTGAATCGCATTGCCTGATAAATTGAGTGAAGATGCATTGAGTAGTGCAGGGCATAGATACACTTCCTGTCTGCCCTCACCAAATGATGTAGAGTGCAGTATGAGATGCGAGCAGAAGGGCGATAAACTGAGGTCTGGAGAAGTATTCCACCAATCCGGAGCTGAGAAAAATTGAAACAATAAAGCAAATGTCCTTGAGAAACTGACTGTTTGATTGTCCAGAATCGGTAGAGAAAGTGCACATTCAAAAGAGCGAATGACAAAGAGAAACAAGAGTAGTAGACGGAAATGATATGCTGAACGGGTCCGATTAATAACGAAAATAATATACGCTGTACCGCGCTCTCTGCGTAACTATTCGCCACAGTTCCATACGTAGAGTTCACTCGCAAAGTCTTCTGAATATCTCGAAGGAATTGAATTTTGGCGAATTATTTACAGGGTTCACAGCGAAATGTAAAAGTGACAGGAATAGATCATATGCTGCGAAAACCGCCAGAAGATTTTTATATGTGCCCAATTCGAGTCGAGAGAATCGACGAATGAGATAGAGAAGCAGTGCATTTAAAATTACTCCCAAACCTAGAAGGTAAGAAAGTCGTTAAAATACAAAGGCGAAAATGGCAAGAATTAGAACTACTCACCACAATTCACGTGCTCCAGATGCTGAGAAAACATCCTCGTATTCAGATTGCAACTAAGAAATGATCGGAGGATTCAAGCGTGCACACGAAATGAAAATTAGTGCGCCAAGTTCGATATTATGTATCCAAATTTCATTGCGTTACGTATGTAAATGAGTAATGTGATTATAAGCTTTGCTTTATCAGAACAGAATAAGCGAACCGGAAGCTTGCACGGATACTCATTATGGTTCTTACCCATCTATATTATAGACATGTGCACCTCTATCATTCGGAAAGGGCAGTATACGGTGGATGATCAGACAGTATGAACCGTGGGTGTGTCCTCTACCTCGAAGATGCAATAAAAACAGTCGACAAAAAACATGAAACAAGTCTAAGACATCTAATGAAAGTATATATAATATAGTGGCAAGTCGTTTGTTGAGTTGACGAGATGGCTGAATAACAGAGTGACTGAATGCGGATTATCTGAATAAGAGATGCACGACGACTGTAGCTCACTCCATGCGAGGTGAGGTGATTTTGTTTAGAGAAGCTACCATAAAACGAAATTCTCAAAAAATTTAGGGAGTATAAAAATTTCAGTTATAAGTATATCTCGATATTTGTAAATGAAATAAGTGTGGTTATTCGTCCCACCAGCATGAATTTATTCATTGTAATCAGTGAGAATCATACTCGTCGTCGGAAGGTAACGAGCGACACATCAGTGTTTTCTTACTTCTGTTCGCACTCGTCCCAAAATAATCAAGAAGGTTCGTCAGATTTGCGTGAAAAACATACTGCCAACAAGCACAATATGCGTAACGACAACTGAATCAGATGTGCTCGACAATAATTGATTGCATAAATGGGTAGATGCCGCTGATACGTTCGTCTTTATGAATCACATAAAAACACTCTCCTAGACAAAGCGAAATTTTTGATTACTATGAGATCATTTTGTTGGTAGAAATAGAAGTATTCACAACTAGGGTTGGCTTCGTGAGAAAAAACACCGCTCTATTTCTCAAAGTATCTATGGTCTCGAAATTTCTCAAAATGGATGCAAATGCATTTTGAGATCTCAAAAGCCGATGGGAATTGTTGTGATGGAGAAAGTTTCGACATTTTTATCTGCTAAAATTTTTTAGTGATGCAAAATGAAGTGCTTATCTAAACGTAAACTCGTCGGCCTCAAAATTAGTCAAATTAACCTACGTTTGGCAAGGATTATATTTTGAAATGATCGAAGCGAAAAACATTATAAAAAGGAATTCATATAACTTAAGTGTCGTTGAACGAGGGAGCATCTTTTCCTGACGGCTGTTCTTCGTGCAAAAACAACTCAAAAGTGATGTGTTTCAATGTATTATAAAACATCTGGTAAACAACTCTCTGTGATGCAAAACAACGCACAACGTGACAAAAACAACAATTAAGGACAATTAACATATAATCTGAATTTATTAAAGCTGGGAAATCATTTTTGAGAAATTACATGATTTTTGAGAAATGAGATCTCAGTGCAATTTCCCTATCTATCTGAGAAATCGATAAATGAACCAAATCATTTTGAGGTCTCGGGATCTCAATCACCGGGCCAACCCTATTCACAACTGGAATCCTGCTCTCAAGGGTACGATTCTGTCTGGAAATGAGCGATTGTTTAGAAAAATGCATGATATTTTTAGAAAAATGTTTGACCCAAGGAACTGGATCTGACCCAAGGAACTGGGTTAGGGTAGTTACTTGGGTGCTGTATAATCGATTGGACAAGGTACCAGGACTTTAAAAAAAAAGAAGTTAGTTTGCGATAATCGGGGTTACGGTAGTGGTATACGGTATCTTATCTGGGGGGGGGGGGGTGCTGTACTATCAATTGGTTATCGGTACTTACTATTGACCTACTATCGATTTTTGACAATGACCCGGGGTTCATGGTTGCACCCGTGCACCCATGAACCCCGGGGGGGGGGGGGGGGCGGACAAAACCGCAACGGATCGCCTTTCGCTGGAGATTTGATCAAGCAACTTGGGAGTTGTTTCACTCCATATATATGTATAGTGGTTCATGGTCTAAAATTATGAATTTGGGTGGAAACCCTTTTGTAGATAAGAGTGACTATCTGAGAGAACTGACCAGAGGCCGTACAGCGAAAAATAAAGTTCTGATTTTAAGATACCCCTCATTTCGTGTGTCGCGCTGAACCTGAGTGGTCGGTTTTTGTATTTTTTGAACGGCTCATCCAAACTTCATAAATGCATAGTAATTCTGAAATATCTCGACGAGATAAGCATTTTTACTGTTGGAAGTTGAAAGCTAGCTCATCTGTGGGAAAAGTTACGGTAATTTGAAGAATACAAACTTCTGCCCTGAAAAAGTGTTTCAACTTGTGTCATTTTAATCACCATTATTAGATTCCTCGTGAAAAGTTACCCTAGGAACCAACTTTTGGTGAAAAAAATCGTGCTTCAAAGGGGTCTCCTGAATCACAGAAGAGGAAAAGTAGTGATTTTTTTGCAAATATGTCTATTTTTAAGACGATCCACTGTGAACTCCGAATAAGTCTAGTCAGTTTATTGCTACACTTTCATAGGGGAAACATATAACGTACAATAAACGGGCATTATCTCAATTTGAAAAAATCGATTTTTATCATCTCGATTTTTCTCATATTTAGGCACATGCTACTTTTCCTTTACGATCCGAATTCCAATTGTTTTGGGCAAATCTAGTATAATGGACCAACATATGTCAGAAAAGGTTGAGCTTAGGGTCCTCATCCATCCGGAAGGTAGGTATATTGTTGCTTGAAAATGCAATATCGCGCTCGTAAAAAATATGTTTCACATGATAATATCGAAGTTACGAGGGCTATCGGATAATTTTGTACATAATTCAACTTCTTAAACTTAGGCCAAGTATAATGCACTTGCAAAATGGAGCATATATTCAATCTAATAAAAATGGCTTTTTGGACACCTGAAAATTAATTTTTTTTCAAAAACTGCTAATTTACCGCTGCAATGCATATCAGTTGAGGAATTTAGTTGGGGAAAGGTGTATACAAGTAAAATATAATCAATTCTCACAAAATGACGCTAAAATTTTGATTTCGTTCTTTTCTGACACTCACAATTTTGCATTTTTAAGCAAAAATATACCTACCTTCCGGATTGGTGGGGACCCTAAGCTGAAACTTTTTTGACATATGTTGGTCTATTATACTAGATTTGCCCAAAACAATTGGAATGCGGATCGTAAAGGAAAAGTAGCATGTGCCTAAATATGAGAAAAACCGAGATGAAAAAAATCGATTTTTTTCAAATTGAGATAATGCCCGTTTATTGTACGTTATATGTTTCCCCTATCAAAGTGTAGCTATAAACTGACTAGACTTAATGGGAGTTCACAGTGGATCGTCTTAAAAATAGACATATTTGCAAAAAAATCACTACTTTTCCTCTTCTGTGATTCAGGAGACCCCTTTGAAGCACGATTTTTTTCACCAAAAGTTGGTTCCTAGGGTAACTTTTCACGAGGAATCTAATAATGGTGATTAAAATGACACAAGTTGAAACACTTTTTCAGGGCAGAAGTTTGTATTTTTCAAATTACCATAACTTTTTCCACAGATGAGCTAGCTTTCAACTTCCAACAGTAAAAATGCTTATCTCGTCGAGATATGTCAGAATTACTATACATTTATGAAGTTTGGATGAGCCGTTCAAAAAATACAAAAACCGACCACCCAGGTTCAGCGCGAAATGAGGAGTAATAGATACGGCTTCGTAAGGTCGATTTTCGAACTCTACGTGAAAAGTTACCCCTAGGGGCATCTTAAAATAAATCAGAACTTTATTTTTCGCTGTACGGCCTATAGGTGGTATTACTCGGTTCTCTCAGATAGTCACTCATCTCTCAGATAGTCACAACACCAAATGCGGTCACCAATTGACACCCATGTTTCTGGGACAGACTATATGCTGGGCTACTGGAATACCAACTGTTTATCTAACCATGATTTTCCACTCAAATTCTTAATTTTATACCATGAACCCCTATACATAGATAGGGAGTGGAACTCAATATCTTCTAGTTAGAGGAGCCAAGCAGCATGATGTAGTAGATGTCATACTAATAACAATCCAACAACTTCCAAGTTGCTTGATCAAATCTCCAGCGAACGGCGATCCGTTGCGGTTTTGTCCGCCCCCCCCCCCCCCCCCCCCCACCCCGGGTCATGCTTTTTTATTCCCTCCCCGTGCATTCTGCTGCGGCGTGGGCAACTATGATCCAGATTCATCTTCATGATCCACTACGTAAAAAAAGACATTCGGAAAAGAAGGCAAACTGAAAGATTCCGGCCTTCTTTCATTCAATTCGCCGGTAGTTACCGGCGGCCTCCTTGATGTGTTCAATTTATTGTGAGTGCAGAAATAAAATGGGAAATTTTGCAGGTCATCGATCGTCTCGTTTATCACAATTCGCAGCGCATCTTCTCTTTCTCGCAACACGAGACGGATTGTTTAGTGTGAACAAAATTGCCCGATGCTACCAGAGATCAATTCTTAGAAAAAGGAATAAAAAGTTCGCCTGGCAACCCTTGATGGGTGCGCATGCTCTAGATTTGACTCGACGCAGTTTTCGTTCCTTGTCGACGGCTACATTTATGATCAGAGCATCTCAACTGAAACTCTCTTGAAGTAGCGGCTGAGGAATGCAATCTAAATTTAGAATATCTTCCCAAAAAATATAAGGACTCTGCGGTATTGCACGAAGAGATCTACGAGAGTTAATTCTAGTCAAGCAATGAGGTCTCACAAACTCAGTGTTTCTTTCTCTCTAGAAGATAAGTTTCTCTCAATCATAATCACCTAGGGGCCGCAGGAATCAGCCCTAACTCAGCAGAGTAGATCGATTTACAGATATTTCTCTCGTGTTTGTGTGTGTGTTTCCATCGTTTCTTTTATTTTTTTCAAGTTCTTATAATCTCTTTCCATCTGAGCTGCATGCCAAATATACATTTTGAAGCATGATAGTGCTACATGCAGATAGATCGTTTCTCAGCTGCTCGTCTATTCCAGTCTGCTAGCTATCGATTCATTTCATATTCTTTGAACATGACTTCTTGCAGAATTAAAATCCGAGGTGTTGGTTGAGAATGGTAACCAAGAGTATATAAAATGTTCAGAAAAAGTAAAAAAATTTTGAATTTCGACTCGTCTTCAGCTGTTTTACTTCGATCCTCATACACAGTGAGAAAAAAATACTCGGCCGTAAACATCACTTTAACAAAAAGATTTCGAACAAGTCGTCCTTTATGATGAACCAGGGTGCGATATCTAGGCATTTGGAATCGACAGATGTCAATCATTTGAAGAGCATTCATCAAGGTGATAGAAAACAATTTAAGCACGGACTCCCATGGCCGCGTGGCGCAATGGATAACGCGTCTGCCTACGGAGCAGAAGATTGTAGGTTCGATCCCTACCGTGGTCGCAACTTTTTGCAATATTCATTTTCCAGACCACTCTTTTTAATGTTTCAAGCACTTTTCAATGCAGTGTAATGAGAGCGAATTATAGCGACGCTGCGGTATGCTCTACTTCCGAAGTATGTTAAGGAAATTCAATTTTACCTCCATCACTGAGTGCGCTGTATATCACCATCTCATCGCCTCCAACCATTGATAAGATCTTCTCCTCCATTTATCGGCATCTAGTTATTCAATATTCCACAATAGAAAATACTGAACGTTCTAGAATGTAAGATCACAAAGCCAGTTTTCATTCCCAAACATATTCTTATATCAGCATGTTGGACGATACTTGCAGAGGGAAAGGTAGAGGTATGATCATGGCGTGAATAATGCCAGCGCATGAGAGAAGACAGCTGATATTCGTATATTATTTCGATGCAGGACAGTATATTTAACTCGTCTGAATGAGGAAGGGAAGGATTTGGAGAAGATGGGGATGTCTCGAGAGGGCCATGACGGAAGAGGAATCGGAGTTCAATTGGCCGATCCACTCCATCGTCACTAAGCTCTCAATACGAGAAAATTCGGAGATGAGAGGATAGTGGAATACGGGATTTCAAAATTGTAATATAATAATAAATTTAGTAGAGCTCTTCCAAGGATATTTACATTCCCCGCTTCACATTCGTGCAGCAGCAGCATCCGTTCCTCCACTCCGTTATCATTTCCCATGCCCATCCATGACTCATTCTTGGCGTAAGTACATCGACAGTATCGTTGCTTTGTGTTGCGTTGCAACAATACGCAAGCAGGTACTTCCTTGTTTTATGGAAAGCGCCACCCCTTCCAGTAACGCACACAATAGGATTGGAGACAGAAATAGGAAAATGTTCAATAGGAATAATGCATCGGGATATTAGCAGCATGACTACTCGCCTGCAGAGAGAATGATAATAATAATCGCTGAGCAAAAAAACTTCAGTTTCGATGCACACCCGAACTGAAAGATAAATATAAAAATACATCTGTACGGAAGGGCAGATCAGGGTCTGGGAAGAGGTAGAGGGGAAGGCACTTGTAAACGCAGAAGGAACGATCTCGGTGATTTTGGGGAAGAGTGGGAAAGATGAATTTCTCTCGTCATAGAATGCACACATGCATTGCGATCGATGCACATGCAGAAAACAAATTAATGCGTACGCGAGCGCTTATGTTGATGTCAGACAACGACGACGCAAAACATAGAGAGAGGAATAGAAATAGCGCGTGGAACAATGGTGCTAAAACAGACTAAGCGGAGCGCAACGCGTTGAAGGGGAGCGATACGGAGGAGATGACAAAGAGGGAGCCCCCCTTCACTGAAGACGTGACGATTGAAGTCAATAAATATTCGATAACAGAGAGCGCGAGCGAGGGTGTGATCTACACGTCGAAAAAAAGAGTTAGCGATAATGTGTGAGACTTGTACAATGAACAAATAAGCGCTAAATTCCGGTTACACCGACTTTCCGGTTTCGATCTTTCACCGCTCGAAATTTTATAATATTATGTATATTTGCTGCTTTTGGCTGATATTTGCTACTGATTTTATGCAATGAAAGATTTAGATATATAGTTATAGAACTACTACTGCTAGTTTTTGAAATATTTAAGCACTTAAGATGTTAGCGCAATAGAAGTGTCGTGTAGCACGTTTGAAGTGTGCTGAAGACGCGCTCGATTCTCTGATGAAAGCTGTGATCGAAAAACAATTCCCCTGTGACTCGTTGCTTATCTAGTTAGTGTGCCTAATTTCCTTTCCGAAAATTTAGCAAAAGTACTACGCTTTTTTCGCATTACTTTGAAAACACGACTGAACTTTAAATGGGGGGCAAATCCTCCAAATTTCCGTCGTAAACTGACTGATCGTGTTTTCGTCACGCGCCCGCCACGTACCGTTCGCGTTCTTCTTGCATGCTTTCCTTTCAATCAATTTAATTATTCCAGGTTTGCTCTCAAATCGAGTACGCGTAGATAACTTTCCAATGGCGGAAGATGATCAAGTACATGGTAGACTCCCCGACGAGGTAAAATCTGATTGGCCTACTTTTTGATTTCCTTATTTTATTTGCATATCTTGATGTTCTTTTCTAGATTTTTATATTAATTATTTAACTATGTTGTTCAGTTGGCCGAGCGCCTCGGGCAAGCGCCGCTCTCTGAGGCGAGACACCCCGGTTCAGGCCGAAGAAAGTCGCTCTCCCCGCTGCCTGTGAGTCATCGTTCTTCTAACTTTATATTACTTTCTCTCTTATATTTATATTTAATTATATTTACTTGCAGAGCCGTATAAACGGCGTGTGCAACTCCCGCATGCGTTGTCAAGGCGGAAGGGGCCGACTGCTCTCCGAGCTGGCGCCCTTCATGAACCTCCTTCCTGCCGAGATAATTCTCTCCGAGATGAAGGATCAGGAGCTGCTCCGTACCATCCTCCAGGATGTCGGAAGACATGTATGTGACTGCACTAATTCGTTTAACTTTACAATTTCAATGTTTTTGTTGACTACTGAGCCTGTGCATTTTTACTCGTTCGCGTGGAGCGGTACGTGATCTAATACGTTTCTAGGCGTACTCCCATCTCGTCAAGTACCTCAACTCCCGTCCCGGCCCGCTCAACCTCGGTTCGACGTTGAACGACTTCATCCCGCCGCCCCCGAACCAGCTCTCCACCGACCAGGTATTTTATTGAAAAATACTATTTTAAAGTTTATTTTGATCGTAATACTTGCATTTTTTTGCGAATCGAGTTTTGCAGTTAGTAGCGTAATTGTATGTTTGATACGGCAGCGCGTTTGAGCTACTTCGGACAATTATCATCAACTAGATATAAATTTAAACTAATTGATAATAAATGACGTCAGATGGTGATGCTGTCCGAGTGCCTCGATGACGCCGTCGATTCCATCCGTGACCTCGCCAACCATCCGAGTACGTTGTGCAATTACTGTGATACTATCGAGGTTTAGAGCTAACTACTCTTTAGGCCTAAAGTTACGAAAAATTAAGACTCAAGTATTTTATTATCTTGATATTTACTTAAATATTAATGTAAATCCTTTGGCAGACTTCAAGGACACGGGTATGCTGAATCACGCGTCTCGCGAGACGATCCCGCAGGGTCTGCGTGAGGCCGTATGTGTGGAGATGATCACGCCCGAGATGGCTGCCACCGCCCTCACCCTCCTCACCGCCTCCGCCTTCCGGTAATGAGTTTAATTAGTTAATTACATTTATTAATTTATCCCACCAACTGATTTTCCTCGGTGGATTCGCCTTGAAAATTTTAGCTGTTTGTTTGCTCGTGGTGTTCAGTACAAGTAAATAAGACTGAAAAAGAAATATTGTATGTACTGAAGCGATGAGATAATCAATCGAATAATTAAAATAATAATATCAATGGTTATTTGTAGTCGTCCACCGACTCGCATGGTCGAGGGAATGATGGCAGCCAGTCAGGAGGCGCAGACCAACGCCGGAGAAGGAGATGTACGCAGTTGATCTTTGATCTTTTAACGATCTATACCGAAGGATGATTATGAATTTTCTGATTAAATTTGCTGACATGGGCATGGGATGACTGAAGAATTTTAATCCTTGTTATCAGATTTCGTATTAGGCCGATATTGCATTTGTACCTTCTGTGTGCCTGTCTTGTAGTAGCCCTTGAGCAAAATAGTCTCATGCGAAACTTGGTATTGATACTCGATCTTTGTTCCCTAGAATGGACACCCCAATGACCTATGTCTCCTTTGAAGTCGCAGCGCGAGGGCACGGAGACTGCGGACGAGACGACCGTCCCTCCCCCTCCCGCATCCGATGACTCGCTCCTCGGACTCGCCTGCTCCACTGGGGTATGGTAACTGAGAGAGTACTGTAGTGATGAAGACGGTACACGTCTTGTGAGAGAGAAGCCTTAAACGACCATTTATGCAGTTAACTGCTCACTGGTTAATAGCTGGAGAGTGGGGGTGAAACGCGAGAGTTTCCCATGCAAAATGAATTTAATCAAAACAATGCAGCTATGGGAGCTGGCGATGCTGATGGTGCGCGTGCGACAGTCGGGCGACTTCATGGGCGAGGCCGAGTGCACGCCGCTCATGGAGGTACGGTAGGCGCACCACGAGAAATATCAGTTCTCGATCTTATTCTCGATTTGTTTGGTTTTTAAGTATCGATTGATTGCAGGCGTGCGCCGCGGGTCACGAGAAGATCGTTCGGCAGATGATCCCGTACGCGGCCGACCTCAACACGCAGTCGGCGACGCAGAACACGGCGCTGATCTACGCATCCGCAGCTGGGCATCTGGATGTATGGATGAGACTATCCAATTGCCTCTCCATCTTGACGACTAGAACGGGATGTTGACATGAGGAGGAACCACGCTTTCGTCTTTTATGATACACTAGCTAGACGGGGACAGTTAACGATAGGATTAAGCACGTCGTAGAGAGGGTGACGAGTGTGACGATGATCGTGATCATTGATCTCTCTAGATCGATGTGAGATAGATTGATCATCCATCGGGGACTTGTTGCTTCCTCGTGAACTGTGGTCTCTTACCTTGGTAGTAGTGAAACAGTAGTGTTACTGCTAGGAGCGATCACCCCGTGATATGGTGTGCGTGTAGTTTGTAGACTTCAACGCAACCGGCAAATTAAATTTATACATCGGGCGCATAGGTCAAGGAAGTACTATTGATTATCGAGGTGGAGGTGTTCATTATGAGATGTGCTGATTTATGCAGTGCATTCACGGGCTTATTCTGTTGCAGTGTGTGGAGGCACTGCTGGAGGCAGGGGCGACTCGTGGGATCGATATCGATCTCAAGAACGAGAACGGACACTGCGCACTGATGGAGGCCGCCTCTGGAGGTATCTCTCACACCCATCACTTCGGTTAACTGCTCATTTCTCTCCAATACACTCTAATACTCTTGCCATTGCAGGCCATCTCGAAATAGTGAAGCGTCTCATCGAGGCGGGCTCTGGTTCGCTGCGCATGAACGTCAACTCGGAGTTCAAGGTACGGCTGACCTTTGGCTCTCTCGAATTCGCGCAATCTCTCGATCTGATCAGAGTGCCCGGTAGGGAGCAGAGAGCGAGAAAGGGAGTAAGAGTATTGCACTTTGCATCCTCGGGTGTTTCTCCGGAAGCAATGGATTGGAGTGACGTCAGCTAGGCTGCTTTCTCATTTCCCGCCTCCACCTCCCATTTCCTGTTATGCCGAATGGACGCGCAGCTATTCCTACTGCAAAAGAGCGCGCACTCCAAACGCGTTAGATAGCTACCAGTGGGTGATAGAGTGGAGGGAAGAAGAGAGAGAGAAGAGAGCTTGGGTATGAGAGTATGTGTGTAATGGGAACGGAGGAAGAGGCAGTGGAGGAGAGATGAGGGGCTGACTGGTTAGGGAGGGGTCACTCGGCTAGTCGAAAGGAGAGAGGGGAGAGGGAGGGAAGGTAGAGTGACTGCTGAGGTCATGTGATGGAACGGGGTGAGGGGGGGGGAGAGGAGAGGAGAGGAGAGGAGCACTCTGCGAATGAACCAAGGTAGCCATTCCTAGGGGGCTTAAAGTAGGGATGAAGTCCAAATTACGAATTGTATAGAGGACAACTGATAATCAAAGAACATACTCTGGCGAATTAATATGTGAGGGTATCAAACGTAGCTTGGATCAAGATCGGAATTATTTAGACTATTTATGTCGTACGTGGAAAAGGAGTGGTGTGCTATTGGAGCTTGATTTGCCAAGGAGAATGACAATGAAAGCAAAGTCCGTGTGCAGGAGTCTCCGTTGACGCTGGCTGCATACAAGGGTCACTCTGCCCTGGTCGCCTATCTGCTCACTCTCGATCTGGGAGAGACGAGAGAGGAGGAGTTGCACACGGCACTCATGGAGGCAAGCATGGACGGGCACATTCAGGTGAGGAGAAGAGACAGCAGATAATGATTACTATTATTTGAAGTTAAAGAATTTGTAAAATTTCATTTCTTGCATTAACAGTTTTCTAGTCGATTTAAAAAGAATCCAAAATTCTATTGGATGAAAGGGAAGTAATACATCGCATTTAAGGTGGCGGAGATCCTACTGAAAGCTGGAGCTCCCGTCAATCTACCCTCCGACTCATTCGAGTCTCCCCTCACCCTCGCTGCCTGCGGAGGACACACCGAACTAGTGAGTTTCATGCTTCTGACCCAGCACAACCCCCGAATGAACTGGACAACTAGATACTGCTCTGAAAATGTAGGGTAATATAACAGTAAGTATTCTTCTGGAAAAGTAAGCTACTTCGAGTACTGAGGTAAATTACTTTTTGGAGGTAGGGTTTGAGCAATCTAACTAGTAACTTACTTTTTATGGACCGATTTCTCGCGCAAAAAAAGTAAGTTACAAATCACTAAGTCATTTGCCTGCTACTTACTTTTTCACTACAACATTGTTACTCAATTAAAAAGTAGCAATTGAGGCAACTTACAACAGTACTCGAAGTAGTTTACTTTTTATACTTACTGTAATATTACCCTATAAAACCAGAGTGTTGTAGTTTGAAAGAAATTCCAAATTGGTTGAAACATATTTTTCGCAGGTCAAGCTGCTAATCGATTCTGGGGCAAGTATCGAGGAGCCGAACGATGAGAGCTACACGCCGCTTATGGAGGCTGCGAGAGAGGGACATGCGGTGAGTGAAGTGCATTGTATACGGAACGCTTTTTTTGTGTTTCTGATTAGAAAGGTTCAGAGGAATACTCGACTTGGAGTACTTCGCAGTTTACAAATCCAGTTAAACGGAACCATGCAAGTGCAGAGTAAACCAGTGTCAACAATATTTTTCATCCTTTAAATATAATATTGATTGGTGTACAGGACGTGGTTCGTCTGTTGCTGGAGGCAGGGGCGTGCGTCAATGCGACCACTGAGGAGACGGGAGAAACTGCGATGACACTCGCTGCCTGCGGTGGATTCACGTGAGTCCTTTAGATCACTGCTCGTGTTTTGATTGTTTTTTTCACAAATAAAAGCTATTGACGTGGCCTTTCCTCTTTGCCGAGCTAGATTGCTGGAGTAGATCAAGCACGAGGATATGGGGCACTTTTGTATCGATTGACCCAAAAAAGGACCGATTTGAGAACTGTTTCCTATTTTAATAATAACATTTTCTGCTCTTTTCTACCCCGCTCCATTTTCCCAGATTTCCATCTATGCCGTCTTCAAATTGAATCTACTTGCAGTGAGATCGTGGAGATGATTCTGGAGTCTGGGGGTGATCTGGAGGCAGGAGCGAATACTCCCTTGATGGAGGCTGCTACGGAGGGACATCAACACACTGCAGAAGGAATCATTCGGATGATGAAGGAACACAAACTGGATGTGAGTGCAGAGGAATACTACGGTTTCGAGAAGGGTAGAATATTATAAGGATGAAGACCATGCTATTTGCTGTAGATCAAAGGTTACGATAAGAAGCCGTTGATCATGGCAAGCGGCTGACTGAGTTCCCTTCTTTCCAGAAGGACACGAATCGACTGCCCATCATCATCGACCACGTCTCCACGGCACTGGTCCAGGCTGCCGACAACGGCCACTACCAGATTGTGCGCGATATCGCCACGTCCGGATTCGTCGACCTGGTGAGTGTACGCAGGCATACGGTAGTACACAAGTGTCCAGTTGGCGATAAATTTGTCGATTACATTATTAACCCCGTTGCTTGTAGAACTTCCAACTGGAGAATCGTACGCCGCTGATGAAAGCAGCGAAGGGCGGCTACCGAGACATTATCCGCTTCCTCGTGCAAGGAGGAGCTGATGTAAGTGCAGTACGAATTCACCTTCATACTCTGACCCGAATATTTCGCGCTGAAACAAGTTTTTCCCTGGCAAATTTGTAAACGATTCTTACTTGTTCTGTAATGAGGATGCATGGCTCGCAACCAACCAACATGGGTCGTGCAGGTGAACGTCCGCTCTGCCTCGAATGACGTCACTGCGCTCTCACTCGCGTGCGCCGGCGGCCACTACGACACCGTCGCCGAGTTGCTGCAAGCTGGCGCCGACCCCAATGTCATCCTCAAGGTACGGTGGAGATGGGCGTATTGGAGAGTACGGTATGCATAATCCGGAAGTGCCTTCTTCGACAACGTATTTCGTGAAACAATGATATGCACAATAATCGATGGTTATCAGGACGGCGTAACGTGTGTCCTGGAGGCGGCTCGTCACGGCTACGTGCACATTGTCGAGCTGCTCCTGGACTACAGGGACAGACCTGGTGCCGGATCGACGGGTCCCAAGCCGAACAGAAAGGTACGGCAGCCAAATCATTAATGGAAGTAGCGGAGATTGATGACTTTGTCATCTTAACTTACAATATAATTATAAACTTTATGAAGTAAGATATCTTTTGCTAAGTTATTATTTATATAGGCGTAAGTTGGCGCCTCTTGGCAGGTAGCCACTCCTCGTCGTACCGTCACGGCTGCCAGAAAGGCTGCGAGCGCTGCTGCTGCTGCGGTTGCTGGACCCGTAGCTGCAGCAGCTGGTGTGACCGATCGATCCGCGATAAGCAAGGTACGCTGCGGGAAATGGGAGATTCGTGGGTTTTGTGAACGTGCGTTGGGAATAGGATTGTGGGCCTCGTTTGGATTGGAATGAACGGAACCCACTAGTGATGTGCGAAGTTTTGAATCCTTTTAGCTTAGACCTATTTCCCGGGCTATTCCGAGTCTCACACTCCTTCTTTCGATGCTAATCAGCGGGGTGCTTCATTTGGCTGTTGTTTCTGTGCTGCTTAGCCCATGTCAAGTCAGCAGTTTCGTGTGTGGTGGAGTGGTGGAGGTGTTGTGTGATTGCTCTTTCGATTCTTGCATTTTTGAAAATTATAAAATGCGTCGCTCATGCCTCTGATAGAGCAGGGGAGTACTGGAAAAGCATTTCTAACTAAACTGAAGACACCTTCACGCAGACACTAGCACTCACGAGCACACCTTATTAGTTTCCTCTCGATTCTTAAAAAAATCTTCTCTTCTCAGAGTCTATCCACATGTCTGTCTCTTTCTCTCTGTCTTTCTCTGCATCCTCTCTCTCACACGCACCCACTGCTCGGATATGGAGGCGTGTTTCAGCACCCGTTTGGTAATTAATCTTTCAGCCCGGTCATATATTCCAGGTCGACGAGATGATGGAGCAGCTGATGGAGGAGCACATGAAGCTTCACTTCAAGGAGGAGGATTATGATTACGAGGAGGAGGAGGAGGAGAGCCCCTGCGAGCATCTCTGTCCCCATCATCAGAAGGAGGTGGCACGTGCACGTCAATCGGAAGCAGCAGCTGCAGAGTTCATTGCGAAGAAGAGACCGAAGAGGGAGGAAGAGAAGGAGGCCACACGTCAATCGAAGACGGATGAGCAGGACCGAGAGCAAGCAGAACGAGAGGCAAGACGCGCCCAGTTGGAACGCATCCGCGTAGCGCAGGAGGCGCGGCAAGCGCGTGAAGCCGCGTTGCCTGAAGCAGAGAGACGCGCGCGTGAGAAGCGGATGATCGAGAAGATGCACGCATTCGATGAGAGGGAGACGGCACGGGGCAATCCACGCGTGACCCTTGACGGTGTGGGTCCGTTGGTCTTGAACAAGGATGGAACGGTGACGAATCCCCTCAAGGCAGAAGGAGCCAAGGCCTCTCCCACCGCAGTGCTATTCTCCAATGGCCTCGGCTTCATCAGGACGGAGGAGTACGAACGACTCCAAGCAGAGAAGGCGGCGCGCACTTCAGAAAGCTCAGTGGATGAGAAGAATGAGTTATCGTTCAAATGGACGACGACGGCTGAAGACCCGTTGGACGAAGCAGCATTCGCAGATTGCATGCAGATGCTGGCGTCGTCGATGCAGGGAGAGATTCCATCGGGGATCATGACTGCAGCTGAGAAGGCATTGACGTGCACGATCATGGAGCAGCATGCTGCAGATGAGAACAAGGAGGAGGCGATTCGGGCGAAGGAGGAAGCGATTGGGGAACTGGTCGGAGAGATCAACAAGAGGAGAGCGGCCAATGCAGCACGAGATGCAGCCAGGGCAAGTAGAGCAAGGATGCACGATACCTGGTACTAACACTGCCCCCGCCCATCTGATCGGCCCCTAGACAGACCCACTGACACTCGTGCATTGATCACACTCACCCACCAACACTCACTGACCCCATCTGGATAACCATGAGCACGAAAACTTCATCGATAATGAGTGGATCGAGTTTGCTCGAAACAAGGCGCCTGATCGATCCACTCATTTTTTTTGTTACTTGACCCCCAGTGGTTTTTTCCATGTGCATGTGGCATGCGAGTGTCGTGAGAGAGCAACGAGAGTTGAACTATACATTCTAACATTAACGTTTTTCCTTGGATACATGTCATACCATTGCAAGTTGGATCACGACCACTTCTTCGGTTTCACCTCGACATTGTGACCAATTTTACTCCTCTGTTGTAATCTTTTAAAAAACATATTGCTCAAGAATACCGAAGGAGTGGATCATCTTGCACCTGTCGCAAGATTGCATAGTTCAAAGTTCGAAGATAAATCAATATTCCACTTGCAGGTGGCCAAGGCAACCTCGGCGTCCACCAAGGATGGCGCAGCGCCGCAGCCCGCGCCTGTGTCTGCTGCAGGAACAGCACCCGCTGCAGGCTCGATGGCGTCAGCAGCAGCAATCGCTGCAGCTGTCGCAGCCGCGCCAGGGAAGACGCGCGAGGAACGAGTGGCGAATGCAGCTGCAGCTGCTGCAGCCCGCAGCAGAGGTAAGGAGTGGAGAAGGGAGCACTGATTGGTTGCGCCTTGTCTTGTGCTCCAAGGAGATTATGGGAAGCTAATCTCGTCCCCTTGTCAGATCCGGGTGCGCAAGCTTCGGACATGATGAAGACGATGGCGAACCACCTCCCGATGCCCACCAAGGACCAGAGTGAGTATCGAGGACTGATTTATTTCCCTTGTTACGGTAGTTTCCGTTTTGAAAACGTTTCCTTTCCGCAACTGTAAATTACGCCAATAAATGTTATTATTTGCAGCTACGACACCCTCTCAGATGGCTTCCTTCCATCGATTCCACAACTTCCTCGTACGTACAGCCAAGGGCGAGAATCCCCCTCAGCCGACGATGGCTGCTGCTATGGCAGAGGCAGCTGCGATGATGCCTCCTCCTCCCGCTGGCTCCGCCCCCCTCTACACCTCGGCAGAAGCATCGGCCATCATGGTGGATGCCCTGACTGCCGCAGCCTCTCCAGGCGCTCTCTCTGCAGCCGATGCAGCCACCGTGGCAGCAGCCATTGCGACTGCAGCAGCAGCACGCATCGGCATCAACGCGCCGAGTGCGGGGCCGATGCTGGATATGTCTGACTGGATGGATTCACCCTCTCCCTGTCCCTCCTCGCCCGCCCTCCTCCCACTCATGACTGCCAGCAGTGATGAGTTTGTCAGCGAGACGAGGACACCCGTCCATGTGAGTACCCGTTTATTTGTCTGTAGTATGCGAGCATTTTAGCCTTGAAGATGGCATGTTTGTTAATTGTGACCCGCTGTTTTATCGTTCCTTTCCTCACCGAGCCAGTAGGGATTGCAATGCTTGGATTTGAGGTGAAACGTCGTTCGGCCTCCGTGCCCCACGAACGGACGAATGCTCGCTGGCCTTGCGACTCGATGATGCGACTTCACGAGCAAGAGTGCCAGCAGGTGATCCAGCAGCTGAAGAAGAGCCAGCAGCAGCCACCCTCGGGGGGAGGAACCAAGGGAGATGCCGTGCCACCCCCATCCAAGAGACCCACCGGACCAAAGTGAGCGGGGAGGGGATAGTAACAGGAGTGTCCTGATCGGGTGGAATATTTGATCTTCAAAATGGTGCCCTTTTGTAGCCGGCAGGGCGCCAGTCGAACGGGCACCGTGGAGAAGCGCCCCCTCGCAGCAGTGACATCGACCTTCGATGTGGACATGCAGGTGAGGAATGAAGAGACGTCTCCATTGATTTGGCCCAAATGACTAGCCGGACGATAACAATAGTGCTGGTGCCATTTCGTTTACTGAAAAAATGAAGATTTTTGCGTCATTTTTACTGTGAAAATTCAGACGGAGTCGAACAACGACACACCCCTCACTCTCGCTTGCTCCAATGGACATACGGCCATGGTGGAACTGCTCGTGCAGCGAGGCGCCAACGTGCACCACAAGGACAAGAAGGGTACGGTAATCGCACCACCTGTTCTATCGAGGACTGATTTTATGCGTTGGCACACCTCTTGACCTTGCAGGTTTCACTCCGCTTATCCTTGCTGCCACGGGCGGCCATCTGTGCATCGTGCGCATTCTTCTCGACCACGGGGCGAACATCGAGACGACGTCTGAGAGGACGAAGGTAGTGGAGATCCTGGGAAGAGGGTGGTGAGGGGGAGGAGTGGGACGACTGTCTGCAGTACACACTACCGACGAGACTGCGTGGGGTGGAGACAGTTGGGTCAGTGCGGAGAAGGGAAGAGGAAGGAGGAGAGTAAAAATAGTCACTACTCAAATTGAAGTAGTTGAAAGGAGCGCTGCTCCAGATATCTCAATTCTGCCGTCACTCCCTCCTTCCTCGGGCGCATATTCAGTGTCGTGCTTGTGGTTGGTGGATGTGGTAGCAGCGCGGCCCCCATAGTCAATGGAAGGGGCCGCCGAGAGAACTGCCCGGTACTTACTATAGCCCCTTTACTGAAGGACACGGCGCTCTCCCTTGCGTGCTCCGGCGGCAAGAAGGATGTCGTCGAATTTCTGCTCAAGAGAGGAGCCAATAAGGTACGGTGGATTACGATGGGCGGGTTACGGTAGATGATAACATTCCTCCTCGTAGGAGCACCGTAACGTGTCTGACTACACGCCACTGTCGCTGGCTGCATCCGGAGGCTACGTCGACATTTGCAACATGCTGCTGGATGCTGGAGCCGAGATCAACTCGCGCACTGGCAGCAAGGTTTGGGATTAAAGATGTGCTAAAACCGAGAACGGAGGGTGGTTTCGATTTCAGCTTGTTTTTATATTTTTTTCCTCGAGTAAAAAGTGGTTGCAGCTGGGTATCTCTCCGCTGATGCTGGCAGCGATGAATGGGCACAAGGAGGCTACTCGAGTTCTCCTCGAGAGGGGATCGGACATCAACGCGCAGATCGAGACGAATCGGAACACGGCACTGACCCTCGCCTGCTTCCAGGTGTGTGAAGAGGGCGAGAGAGGAAGCTGCGGCTGCTGCATGCGCCTTGCCACTGTGTGTCGTGAGAAGGGCGCACGGCGAGACGAGGTTAACGCACTTTGCACTCACTCTCAAGGGGTGCACCACTCTCGAACTGGCTAGGAGGAAACCATGGCCAGTTCTAGAATGATGTACCCCTCACTCTTCTCACAATCAGTGCTGGAATGGGATGATCATGCTCGGATCCGATGGTGATCATCCTATTCTGAAGAGGGGCACTTGTGCACAGCTCCTCTTGTTATCCCTGCATCCTCTGCTTATTATTTGCTTGTGAGCATTGCTCAAACGAGTGTGATTTGGTTGTACCTAGATGTGCACAAGTGCCTCTGCACCCTCCCGGAGTACGTGGCCAGATGAGAGAAAAAACAAGAAAAAAATAACTTTTTAAATGATCATCTGACTTAGTGCCCATATCCCTTCTCTTAATCGTGTAGTTGAACCCTATATAGACGGAATGAGGACTGTTATGTAATATATGTGTTGTGGCCCTGGGAACCCTGCTTGACCATGCACGATTTCGATTCAGTTCATGAACAGTGATACTAACTTGCGTGATCCTTGCAGGGTCGCACCGAAGTGGTCCGCCTGCTGCTGCAGTACAACGCGAACGTCGAGCATCGTGCCAAGGTACGGTTGGAATATATTGTCACGAATCTGTCAACCAACAAATGGCCATTTGTAGACTGGTCTGACGCCCCTGATGGAGGCTGCGAACGGTGGCTACGTCGAGGTCGGCCAGCTGCTTCTGGAGGCCTACGCCGACCCCAATACCGCACCGGTACGAGAGAGGACTATGGTAGTCTGCTGAAACTGATTGGCTGGTTTTGGGATACTGATGTTGCCCTCAGTACTCGAGTTTACGTACGGAGGGAATGGTAAAAAGTGATGGGGTGAGAGGCAAAGCGATGGTTGTTCTGCAGGTGCCTTCCTCTCGCGACACTGCTCTCACCATCGCAGCAGACAAGGGACACGAGAAGTTCGTGGATCTCCTGCTCAAGAATGGAGCAGCCGTCGATGCGAGGAACAAGAAGGTGAGAGGGATGGCCAACCACTGTTCACATACCATTTCGGATACTTACGAGATTACATTTGAAACTTTTGCTACATGTAAGATAAACGAGTGAAAGTGTTGGCAAGCGATGCGTAAGTAAGGTGGCCGTAATGAGGTAGGCTTTCTGACCCACTTGTAGGCTTGGATATTACAGGGCTGCACGGCGCTCTGGCTCGCCTGCCATGGCGGACACCTGGAGACGGTGATGACGCTGGTGAAGCACAAGGTGAGAGGAGGATTATTGATTGATTGTTTTTTTCTGGATTATCGATTTATTGGATGAGTTTATTGAATCGATTACTAATCGGTTGTTGTTGCAGAAGACGAACGTGGAGATGGAGGACAACAGGAAGGTGTCGCCACTGATGATCGCATTCAGGAAGGGACATACGAAGGTAAGGGGGAGGACGATTGGGGAGGGGGTCCTTGATCTTACGGTGGCCCAAAATATGAAATTAGCAATGAAATGCATACTTGTGTTGCAGATCGTCAAGTTCCTGGTCAAGTGGGTGTCGCAGTTCCCTGGAGACGCGGAGCTGTGCAGATACATACAGACTGTCACCGAACAGGTGCCTGCTCTCACTTATTTTTACTTTAAACCGCAATTTGCAATTCGTAGTCAACAACGCAAAACAATTGATAAACCACAAATAAATACAAAACACAAAATTTTTTGAAACATCAATAATAACAAATACTTGCAGGACCTGATGACTCGCTGTCACGAGTGCATGAACACGATCGTGACTGCGAAGGACAAGCAGGCGGCGCAGGCCAATCTGGCAGCCGACGCACTCATCGCCCAGATCGAGGCGGAGGTACTGTACGGGTGACAAGGATACGGTACTTTACGGTTTATAGCAGGACATGGGGGTCTGGGGTTGCATCAGTTTTTCTTGCTTGCTCAGAGGCGCGTGGCGGGATTGCGTAATGTGTCTATAGTCGTGACGAAATTGACTTGCAATCAGCACGGATTGAAATCTCTGATGAATAGACGGAGGAAGGCGTTGGTTGTGACTACTGCCGTCTGTCTTAGCGAAACGCGCTAGCAATCTCGCATTGCGATATTGATTTTTGTTCGCGTTTTGAATGTTAGCTTTCCCTATTCAATACTGGAGTTGCAGGAAGAACAGGCGCGTTCGAAAAAACTGAAGAAGCAGAGACAGAAGGAGAAGAAGACGGCGAAGAAACAGGAAAAGAAGAAGCAAGAGGAGGTCAAGGAAGAGGTACCGTACTTCTATATTGACAAATAATCGATATTTATGACTCACGTCATCCCGCTTCCCTCGTTGCAGGAGTCAGAGGACGAGGAGGAAGAGGCGCCCGAGGTGGTCGAGCCACCGAAGCAGATGCCCAAGGTAGAGAGGATGAGAGAGTAGACGATGACTGGTAGTACTGATGGAGTGCGGAGTGGTAGCTAGGCAGGGGAGATGAAGGGGGGCAAGTAAATATCCCCCCACCCTCCCAGGGGGGGAGAAGAGGGGGAGTCCGATGAGTAAGAGCTGATAATAAGGGGATGGGGGAGCATGCGGCAAGCGAGTATCCTGGCAATTAGAGACGTGCGTCTGTAAATGTTGTCATATCCGTATCTATCTTGTTCGTTGATACTTTACTTCTCTCTTCACTCTTCACTCTCGCGCAGTCTGGAAGTAAGGGCTTCGTTAGCGCTTGTTTAGTGGCGAAGTAGAGTGGCGGGAAAATGGGCTCTGCACTCACTCGTGAAGTAAGGGGCTTTTAATAAATCATATTTTAAACCATGTTTTCCGCTCCGCAATTTGTACTCTACTGTTGCAGGAGGAGCCTAAGAAGGAGGAGGCCGCACCACCCAAGCAGCCCCCAGCAGAGAAGGCGAAGGGGAAGGCGGGCAAGCAAGCAGCAGCCTCGACTCCGTTGGCTGCGGCAGTTGCAGCCAAGGGGAAGGCACGAGCTGCAGCCGCGGCTGCGGCCACTGCTGCATCTGCAGCACGCACGCCGATCGAGACTACGCCCGAGCGAGAAGTGGAGAAGGTGAGGCACTTATTGTTTTTCTTATTGTCTTGCAATTGTTGTCCAAAGAGGAAAAGTTGTGATGTGTCAGGTGGAGGAACGCATCCCCGGCCTCAACCTGCCTCCGGCCGCCCCTACTGTCGCACCTGTGGTGGAGGAACCGGCGCCTAGTGCACGCAAGACTGCCGCCGATAGACGAGCAGCCAATAGGAGGAGTAGGAACGAGAGTGGAAAGAGTAAGTTATATGCTGCTTTCCTTTATTCCGCGCACTTTCTGGTGGTTCAAATGAGTGGGGCAGTCAGGTGAACTGTTTTCAACGCATTCATGCACTAGAATGGGCGAATCACTTGTGAGATCACTTCCTCAACCCGCAAGGAAAGAATGCTTAGTATTGATGTCTCCACGCGAGAAGTTAACACGTGTATCACGAGTCAATGGATGAAAAATTACCTCCTCGGGAACATTTTCAAAAAAGTTGTGCCAGATTCGACTCATATTATTGTGTTATAATATACTATGCGTAAGATTTTGAAAAATATCGGTCATTGGTCCCAGGGCCGGCTTTTAGGAATTTTCCGGTTTTGCATCCGGCTATGATGTATCTCAGCTCCCAGATGAGCTAGAAAGATGGTACTGGGCTCAAAATGCGTGGAAAATTATTTCCAGAAACTTTTCTGTTTAGTGCAAAGCGATCGGACAAAAAATAAAAACGAGCCGATCGAAAGACCACTTTTGACATCAAATTAAAAATATTTTCCCTATCAAGGGGTAGAGTGATACAGAATTTTACTGCAAATTATGAAAGAAGAAGTGTGTATGTATGATATAAAAATATAAAATCCAAAATCGATCTGCCTTCAACTTGGCAATTTTCGTTCAAAGTAGCGATAATGCGATTGCGGAATGTTAAGAAAATAATAAGTAGCAAATCATTTGTTCAAAAATGCCCCATTCGGCATTATTTGACGTTTTCTGAATGGAAAAGTTGGATTACGTTGAGAACATGCGAAATTTTATCGTTTTTGAAAATTCGATTTTTCACCCTCCGAATTTGCAAAGTTTTCAAATTTGCAACTTATGATTTTCGTTTCTCTGGTCGTGCATTCATAGTAGATATAATAGTAGTTACCATGATGAGTAAATATTATCATTATTAGCTTACCAGTCCTTTTCTATCCTACGACTGATGTGCTCAAACTTGCTAGTGCAGAGTGGGCGATTGGAAACATAATTCGATTTTAACTGAATGTACATCAACCGGTGCTTTATCTGGCAACCAAAAATCGTTTTATGAGCTAAATTATAATTTTTCGTGGCCTAATCAAGCACCGGTTGATGTACATTCAGTCAAAATCGAATTATGTTTCCAATCTCTCACTCTGCACTAGCAAGTTTGAGCACATCAGTCGTAGGATAGAAAAGGATTGGTAAGCTAATAATGATAATATTTACTCATCATGGTGACTACTATTATATCTACTATGAATGCCTGACCAGAGAAACGGAAATCATGAGTTGCAAATTTGAAAACTTTGCAAATTCGGAGGGTGAAAAATCGAATTTTCAAAAACGATAAAATTTCGCATTTTCTCAACGTAATCCAACTTTTCCATTCAGAAAACGTCAAATATTGTCGAATGGGGCATATTTGAACAAATGATTTGCTACTTATTATTTGCTTTACATTCCGCAATCGCATTATCGCTACTTTGAACGAAAATTTCAAAGTTGAAGGCAGATCGATTTTGGTTTTTACATTTTTATATCATACATACACACTTCTTCTTTCATAATTTGCAGTAAAATTCTGTATCACTCTACCCCTTGATAGGGAAAATATTTTTAATTTGATGTCAAAATTGGTCTTTCGATCGGCTCGTTTTTATTTTTTGTCCGATCGCTTTGTACTAAACAGAAAAGTCTCTGGAAATAATTTTCCACGCATTTTGAGCCCAGTACCATCTTTCTAGCTCATCTGGGAGCTGAGATACATCATAGCCGGATGCAAAACCGGAAAATTCCTAAAAGCCGGCCCTGGGACCAATAACCCATATTTTTCAAAATCTTACGCCTAGTATATTATAACACAATAATATGAGTCGAATCTGGCACAACTTTTTTGAAAATGTTCCCGTACTCCTCCACTGGCTCGTGATGCACGTGTTAATTTATGTTTTCCTTACTTATGATCTTTCAATGGAACCTAACGAAGCAGGAAGTGAATTCTTCCAACTATTTCTTGCTATTCTATTCTTTCAGACAACGGGACGCCATCGTCGGTTCCCTCTCAGCCGCTGCCCTCTCTGATGGCCACGCCTGCTCTTCCCCCTGCATCCCTCCATTCTCAGCAGATGCGCTCATCACCATCGACGCAGCAGCAGCAGCAGCCAATCTCACTCCTGTCGCCGCTCACCTCTCCCCGAGGCACGGGCGCAGTCATGCAGGAAGAGTGGGTGAAGCCGAATAAGAAGGGCAGAAATGTGAGACACTTTTTAATTATTGTTCTTGGTCGTTGTTGGTATTTACCGTGTTAGATTAGAAATAAATTAAGTAAACTTGCACTTGTAATATTGGACCCTTGAATTCACTATACGACTCGATGAAATTCCGAATTATGGCGGGACGAGGGAAATAACAACCATTCCCTTGCAGGCGAAGACGGGACCTGTGGCGTCAGGCGCCGCTCGCTCCAATTCGGCCACCGAGAAGCAGAAGGTGAGGTGTTGACAATGTTGGTGTTGTTATTGTTTCTTTGTTTTGTGTACTCATATCGATTTTCCAGCTCACCGACCCTACCGAGGAGAACGCACTCGCGATGTGGAACAACATCGAGGCGGTGAGTGATGAAGAGTGAGGTAGTCATGGGTAGGAACATCCGGAGGAAGTGCTTCCCAGTCCTCGAAAAGATCTCGTGATATCCTATGACTTAATATGGTAGTTTTTAGTGTAAAACTCTTTAGGCATTGCTTTCCCCTCGTTAGATCCCCCGCAATTACTGGGATTGGAGCATTCGGGGAATGCACTGATTGCGTGGCAGTTCTGTGAAATCATATCGAACAAGCACGCGTCTCGTACTATTTTCCCATGGTGAGAAGAGCGTGAGAATCGGCGAATCTGGCTAGTCTCATTTGCTGACTATTGCTTGGTGTTATGCTCGCGCACAGGGGTACGTTCGGGGATTAGTGGGCGGTTTATTCGCGCGCGTGCCACTGAATCCTCAAAGGGCTTCTTAATATGGTAGTTTTTAGTGTAATTGTTTTTTAAATTATTCTTATATTGGAATAAAGGATGAATTGCAGTCGCGTCGTCGCATGACGACACTGCAAGTCTCCTCTCCATGCATCGCACGAGTCATCGGAAGAGGAGGGGCCAATATCAACGCCATCCGAGAGGCAACTGGAGCATCCATCGAAGTGGAGAGGGTACGGGGGTGCCATGATTTGCACTGATTTGTTATGACAGCACACTGTAGTGACACTTGAATTTGCCGGAAATTGTACTTTCTTCACACTTTACTGACTACTTTTTTATGACTATTGCATTTACTCAAAAATTAATGTTTATTTGTGTTGCTTGTGCAGGTGGACAAGGCGCTCTCTCGTCGCGACAACATCGACCGCGAGATCTGCATCCGTGGCACCCAAGAGACTGTCAAGTGAGTGCCATGGCGGTTGTTATTGTTTCCCTCTCTTCCTCTTCCTCCTCAAATATTGTTTTGACCTGAAGTTTTTTTCCCACGCTATATGCAAGAGAAGAAAGGCAGAGGCGCATTATTATGTGTTGTCTTCTTGCATTCTGTGAAAAGGCGCAATATGTAGTTATTCTATTTACTAGTCGCAGCCCGTTTGCATCCACTTGTATCCATATTGCAGCAGCACATATATTTCCCTACTAGGCGATAGCATCGGCTCGATAGGATTAACAGATCCCACTCGTACAGTAATTTTTGCTGGAATTTGAAGAGGAATTCTATAACATTGGGTTATCAATATTCAAATCTTGTTTACATGGGTGGTGCTCCGATCCATATACCCTCGGCGCTGGCGATAATCTGAAATAGGCGATTCGCGAATGAGTCCTTCTTCTGGGAGATGTAAGCGGAGAGGGGATTTGATGGCTTCTTGTGCAGCTTCCTAGACGGGTGGAACTGTCTATTAAGTTGTAGTCATTGCAATGATGTCAAATAAGCTCTTTTCCTGAAGTACTTTTTTGCTTTCACCATTCTGTTATTTTTTCACTAACTGTCGTACTCGGATCCCTCTGCTCCGAATGGCGCATCTCGAGCCTAATTTTATGGTCACGGTAAATCGAGAAGTTGTTTACCCGAATGTCGTCCCCTCGTGGTAGATTATGGCATTGCGTTTTTTTGGTTTCTGAAACCGCCTATAAGCGTTTTCTTCTCCAATGAAAATATATCGTTATATCATTGTCATTGAGGAAAGCAGATACTGATGTACATTTGGTCTCTGTGATCAGGAAATGGATTGAGTAGTACATCTCGTGCTTCTATCATCTCATGTCCATGTGATCTTACATGACATGAGCTTGTATGCGCACGAAGATGCTCGATTTGAATGTCATCCTCCCTCTTTCTCTGTCGGCCTCGCTCTCGCTCCCCCATCTCTGCCCATCTCTCGTGCCGCGAGAATGATTGACGATGTTAGAGAAGACGGGGGAAGCAAGAAAGGACGGAGGAGGAGATGAAGAGGAAAACATGCCCGAAAAGGGAAGACGGAGAGAATAGATTGATAGTGTGGTGAAGTGGAATAGAAGACGTAGATGAGGATGGCAAGGAGGCACGAGGGGATTAAGAGGAGAAGGAGGAAGACCCGATGGAAGATGGAGAGGTAGTGAAAGATGGCCAGATGGGAAGAGAAGAGGGGAGCTGCCAGCCGGTCCACAGTTTGGCCTACTCCAACCCGTCGTCTCATTTTTGCGCATTTCAATTTTTCGTGCACCTGACGCAGAAATTCAAGGAAGATGTGGGCATTGGATCCCCTATCCAAGTATTTGTCTCGAAAGCACTTGCATAAGCAGTGACAACGACTGTCTGTCGCCACCCCATATCCCTCTCGTCAGTCGCTCCCTAGTTCTCCTTTCGTATGCCTCTTCTCCGTCCTTCTCTCCCTCCCTCTTTCCTCCCTTCACTCCTTCCTTCCCGTCCATCGATCTCGTGCAGTCTTCCCCTTCCCTCCTCCTCCTTCTCAGGAAAGATGGAGGGGGAGGGGGAGGATAGGGTGAGAGGCCTGCCGGCCTCCCTCAGCTCGAATCTCTCGATTGGGAGAAGGGGGAGCAGAAAGAGTGAGAGGGACTGAGCCTCGAAGAGAGGACAGAGAAAGAGACGATATAGAGGAGGGCGCTCCTCATAGGGAGTGAGACGGGGAGGCTAGTCAATCGTGAATGAAGCATGTAATGGCGGTAATATTGGATGCGGCCCCGTTGGACGATTGCAGTAGCCTATTTAGAGATGTAGTACCTCTCTCTACTCACCACGACTTTCTGGGATACTGTAGAACCTCGATTTTATGATATTCACACGCTAGAGGCTCTTTTACTCCTCGCCACCACGAGCGCCCGTTCATTATTCAACACCTTCCCAGATTCTCATTATGAAATGCGCACGAAGGCGAGATGGATGGGAGTAGATAGGCAGGCTTCCGAATCTTTTCCCTCTGAATAAGCAGTTCCGGAACTGCATATCCAGTGCGATTCCGTCTGGATTGCCGAAATTTGTCTTGCCCGAGTCGATGCTGTGTCATTTCCTCTATCTTTTCTTTTTTCCTCTGCTCCAGTCTCCTTCCCATCGTCACTTTCCCTCCTCCTCTCTCCTCTACCTCCCTTCTCCTTCCTCGTCTCCGTCGTCGTCCTCTCCTTCTTCCTCCCACCTTCGATTTCCTCGTCGTTGTCGACTCTCTCGATTCCATTCCCCTCCTTCTTCTGCACGACATGCTCTGTGAATGGCAGTGCTAACAACCGGTGGCTATTTCGAATTCTACAAGTCTTGTATTGTGCATTTTTCTATTTCGAGCATTCTGATTGCTGACGAAAGTGTCATCAGATCGTAGTGTCTTGTGTCGAGTGAATCACTGGAGTCATTAGGACGGTCACCCTTGGCGAAGCTCCTATTGGTCACATCTGCATCTCTTCTTCTCCGCGAACCTTATCAGTTCACCTCGTCGCATATTTTGACACATTACTTGGCTTTGACTGTCACGAGTGGTGACTCCTCTCTCTCTTTTTTCCCCTCTGCTCTAATCGGAAAGGCGATAGGAGACGAGGGCCAGAATTGAGACGGGAAGGCGTCCGCTACTCGCCACTTCCGTCACCTCCTCCCACTCAATCTCAATCTAGCGCCTAATGTCACGATGGGCTTTCCCCTATATTGCACCCTTTCCCTACGTAAATGTGCTCGCCCCTTCCATCCCTACGATTTCCATCCCTTTGCGTGCGCGCTTTTTAGATTTGATGAAATAGAGCTGACGAATTGTCTTCCTCCTTCGTATTATTTGCTGACTTGTCTGATTGCGACAATGGTCGGCTCGGTTGCTCTCCCCTTTCGCGTCCTTTCCTGTATTCGGCTCGCGGCGCAAAGGCAGCCAGAGATTCTGGGAGATTTCCCAAGAGACTGATGATAGCAGGGAGTGAGTGAGCGGGCGACGATCGATGGGTTTGTTGTCCGCGTCGCCGCCTCTGCATGTCGTTACGCGCCTGCCCCCGTACGCACGCGTCGTCGTTCCGCCTATTGACTAGCCCCCCCCCCCTCCTCCCGTTTCCCTCCTACCCCATGCGTATCTTATCGCCACCAATCGCATCACTATTCAACTAGTAAACAGATTCCTAATACGAATGACCAGATTCCCTATTGTTTTACTCTTGATGAGTTTTTTTCTAGAGGATTCAGTTGAAAATCTCACGAAATTTCAGGAATGCGGTTGCTATGATCAATGGCCTCATCGCTGAGACGGATGTCACTGTGAACGAAATCATCCGTCTGGTCAGTTTTTTTTAGTTTGATTTCTGAAAATGTCCGACGAAATCTATCGTGTTGTGAATATCGAGTAATGGGAGGGGCGTTTTGACATCAACCATGAACCATGTCATCAGCCGTCTCTAATGGCAGCCGATTCGCTGGTTTTACGTTTCCATGGCATTGTACTTCCGAAAAAAAGGGTATGACTACTGTGTGACTTTCTCGCGCATTTTCCATTCTTGCACGAGAAGTGGTCGACTGATTTATGGTTCGTCTTCCGTGCTATTCTATCCCCTATTGCAGGTGCGCAACTCGGCGTCGCCCTCGGATCAGCCTCGTCTCTCCGACTCGCACGGCATCAAGATGGCAGCTGCGACGACTGCTACAGCCGGCAGTGGGGGAGGCCGTGGTGCATCCTCTGCTGCAGCTGGCGCCCCTGCCTCCACCACCAACGTCTGGCAGCAGCGCATGGCCGCACGACAGGCACAGGATGCCGCTCTGCGACCCGCAGCACCTGCAGCTCCCGCAGCTGCACCAGTGCAGCGAGTGCCGACCGCAGCCTCGCCCGTGTCCACCACCAGATGTGAGTTGCTTCTAAGTTTCGATTTATTAACTGTCAGTGAGTGTCAACACATATTACTTGATCAATCTGCGTTCATTGCAGCTGATGCCTCTTCGCCAGTGACCACTCGTGCCTCCACTCCGCCACGAGCACCTGCAGCAGAGCAGCACGCGACTGATGAGCAGAAGCAGCCGGAGGCAGTCGAGGAGTCGACCCAGCAGCAGGCTGCAGCAGCTGCCCCAGTGCCCGCCCCCATCGGACCCCCTCCCACGGCCACGGCCAAGCAGCAGCAGGAGGAGCAGGAGAGAAAGGCTGTGGCTGCAGCTGCCGCGCAGCAGCAACAGCAGCGTATGGCGCCTGGATATGCTCGCCCCGCAACTCTCAACAACAACAGCACCCCGACTGCAGTCGCAGCAAGTCACGGATCGGCTCCCGCCTCCCCAGCACCTACCAGGTTGGTTTGTTTTGTGCATTCTGCTCCTTTGAAAAGAGGTAACGAGGGGAGACGTTTTAATCGAAAGCCGAAAATAACGAAAATTGTAGCCTTTGCGTGAGCTTCTCACAATGCGAGTGTTGGTTTGATTCTGCTGGGAGCCGAAAATTACCTATTTTTGACATGAGCCGTTAACATGAGTAAATCCGACTTTCGGTTCCAGTGAAGCAAAAGAGATAGTTCCCTGTTGGCTTTCCATTATCAGAAGAGAATACTAAAATTTTAAACAAATTCACGTTTCTCAGACCGACGGCGCTTCCCTCGACTCCTCTGCATCAGCAGCAGCATCGCAGTCTCGAGAACAACGAGGAGAGTCGCGTGCCCGATCTCGCCCCCCACATGCTGTCCTTCGGAGACGCGAATGAATCGAGGGTCAGTGGAGGGATCCTGGGTTCACAATGCCCTTCTGGTTGATTGACACGATTACCCCGTTTTGGATAGCAAACGATAGCAAAAAAAGATACGAATAAGGATGAGAGGGCCATGCATTTAAAATAATTTGCAACTAATTATATATTTGCAGGACGACGAGGAGACGCGTGGCTCTTCCGCTCCCTTTGCGACTCTCTCCAAGCAGGATTCTGCCTCGGCTCTCTTCAACGACTCCACCTTCAAGTCGCTCGCCGAGATATGGGGAGACTCCAGCACCGGCGGCGGAGATGTCAGTTCTTGTTTTGACATTCCCTTTTTCCGATATTACAGCCCCACAACCTCGCAATTTGAAGCGTTATTCTTGCTAAAATCTTAGTGGAGATATACCGTTTTACACGGGGTTGAACGGTATATCTCCACTAAGATTTTAGCCACGCCACGCCGGTTGCGCCACCACGCAACCGGCGTGGTGGCGCAGTGGTGTGAGGCGTCACTCGCTATACAAGGGACCTGAGTTCGATCCCCCGCCGAGGCAGACCAAGCCCTCTATCCCTCCGGGGTCGGTAAATTGGCAGTGACCCAGGTCGCGAAATGTATCGTTCCCTAGAAGCACCTTGGACAGCAGGGATACGTATTCCAAACAGTAGTCGGCCTCACCGCACTACACCACCTAGCGTAATCGTCTATCGACAACTGTAAAATCGCTTGAAGTGGCTCCAAAAAAAACACGGGGTTGTATCACACTGTTGTAGCTGTTGGGCGACCATATGTGTGTCCAGGTAGTGACAGAAATGATTAATTGGGATGTTGGTTGCAGGCGCACAATTCGTCCTCGACTTCGGGTGCCTTCGGAAGCGGCGCATGGGACAACGCACTCCTCCTCAACAGCTTCAACAGCATCAGTCTATCGGTGAGCAATGAACTGTGCCTCTATCCGCTCTCTTGTATTCGAGCCCCCGCTCCGTAATTACTGATTAGTGTGTGACAAGAATTTCCGATTGAACAAAGACTTGAACAATTCTATTTTTATTAATTCACCTTTTATAGAGGATTCTTGACCCAGACTTCTTTAAAAACTAATATATTTCCTTATCGGTTTTTTTAGAAGCCTGATTGGACCGACTTCTCCACCTCGTCATCGTCAGTTCTCGACTCCTCCTCTGCGTCAGCGCGCGGTAACGGCGCCAGCAACGTCTACTCGTCGCCCTCCTCGCTGCACCACACGACTTCGCTCGGCTCCGTAGCCGCGTCAGGCCATCTGCACCATCCTCAGATGCAGCAGCAGCACCACTCGGGCGTCAACAACTCGATCCCGCAGAACAGCGGTGTCTACGGACAGCAGCCTGATCCATTCGGTTAGTTGCAATATGACACCTTAAAGGGAATCAGTCTATCGGCGTCAGTAGTACGTAATCAATCAGTGAGCAGGAGATTTGACCGAACTAAAAATATCCCGGCCAATTCCTCTGTAGGTCTTCTTTTGTCATTCGATGTGTAAGCCTCTCAGTATAAGCCATTCGATAGTGACGTAACATGACATGTTCATTGTTGCAGCAACGAACGCCCCCCGCAGTGGTCCGCTGTTCGCGCGTGGAGCGAATGCATCGGTCGGAAGAGCGCCGCCCGTAGCAGCCAAGCAACAGCAGCAGGGAGGAAACGCCCTCGATAGCATCTTCAACAATGTCAGTCGCGCCTGCCAATCTCACGTTTTAAACAATTTCGATATTGAAAAATAGCCCAAAATCGCCCTGCGCAAAAATGAGTACACTAGTAGTTGATTGTAGGTGGCAGCTGCACTGATCCACCACCAGACTGGCTCCACCACCACCTCATCCACCATGCCATCGACGACCTCTGCCGCAGCTGCAGCGGCTGCAGCCGCAGCCCAGTCTGCCTACTACCCCAGTCCCTCGTACACGGACACCTCCTCGATGGGTCTCAGCTCGATCAAGGGATACGGTAGTGGAGGAGGAGGAAGCAACGGACTCGCTGCTTACCAAGTGAGCATTCTTTAGCATTTTCTGTGGGTACATTTTCAGTTGGAATGTTTTCCAAAAGATAGTACTCGAGATTTACTCGAGTATTCAACTCGAGATTTAGTTGAAGGGAATCAGAGTTTTTTTGTATGTTTGAACTGGTTACTGTCGATAAGCCTCCCCATAAAGTGGTTCTTGCAGCAACAGCAGCAGCAGAACGCGTTCAATCGCATGCAGCAGTCGACGATCATGCAGCAGCAGGCGGCTGCGGCGCAGCAACTGCAGCAGGCAGCCAGAATGGCCGGAGCCACCAACGGAGGCTACCCGCCCGCGCCCCCTCCCGGATTCAATCAGGTATTGAGGGAAAACCTTGTGGTCTCAATAGTAAGCATAAGTAATGAGGTGTACACTTTTTTTACCCCTTAAAAATAATATGAAGCTCACAATTTCTAAGATGTCCGAGTTTTCTTGGTGCGTATATAAGATTCTGATGTTGCTCTTTGCAGCTGAACTCGGTGGTTGCTCCTCCGTCACTCTCTCGTTCTGCAATGGCGAGTCCTGCTGCAGCGTACTTCGGAGGGCAGATGCCCCCTCTCGGATCATCTGCTGGAGCTGCCTCCTCCTTCCATCTATACGCGTAAGCAGAAAGGGGATGGGCAGTGAAGGAGAATGGGGACCAGAAGAAGGGACTAATGTAGATGACGAGGCATTATTTTTTTGTTTCGGAGCAATATGGACCGTTTTGGTATTAACAGGAAAACAAAATAGTCCTTTTAAACAAGTATTTTGGTTGCAGTCAGCAGAACGGATGGAACGCTAACGGGATGCCCCAGAAGCCATCGGCCCCGCCCACCATGAATGGATCAGGAGCTGCGAATGGACGTGGAGGAGCATCCTCCTTCTACTCCAATGGATGGAACTAAGCCCCGCCCATTCTTTCGATTACTGTAACTGACCATCTGTTGTCCATCAATCCCCCTCCCCCTTGCTCATGACGTCTCTCCTCTTGTACGTTCATCGATGACCCTTTCTTCTCTCCATTCTGTAAATCCTCATCATCAATGCACTCATTGTCACTTACGGTGTGATTGATTTATTGAGTACCGTAATCTCCTGTTCTTTCATAGTTTACTGTAGTATCAGCAGCTCTCCCTTAGATGATCGGACCTTGCTAAGTTTCCCAATTTGATCCCTTATTCCTTCCAGTTAGTAGATGCTCCCTTCTTCTCTCCCAGTTCCGCTCTGCACATATTCGCGTAGCATTCTCGGTAATGCCCCCGGGTTTTGCGTGCCTCGGTTATCTGTCCCCCCCCCCTCCCCTCCCCTTATCCCTCTCATCGCATCCCCACTCTTTCGTGTCCATCTCTTTCCCTCTCTCTAGTGCTCTATCAGATTCCCACAGTCCCTTCATTATCGGGACTCAATATTCCTGTTCCATCTTCCATCTCTCTCCGTGATTGCCTCGTCCACTTCCGATATGCAATCGTGATGTTGACGTGTTGTCATCACTGAGATCCCCTAGTAGACTTTTGTAATGTGTTTCCCGAATAGAGCTATAGTTTGTTAGATGATCTTTTCTTACCAGAGTAGCGTTATTAATCGTTGTTGTGGCTGCCCACCACCACTCGATTCTTCTATCTCGTAATAATTGCTTGTGTAACTCGTCTACTCCGATATTGATTCCGATTTCGTGGTATCTATAGTATCTCTCCCATAGCTTATCCTGACTCATCCCCGTATTGCCCTATCGCTCCTCCTCAGTCTTGTATGGATTATCCAATTATTTTATCGCCATGTGTTTATCCCTCCATCACTAAGCGTATACACACATTCGAGGTCACTGTGGTATCTTTCGCTCCCCTCATCATTTTATCGACCCTCATCTTCCATCCAATTGCAACTCTGCCCCCATCAGCCCATCCAATCTTGCGAGTCAACCCACGTCCTTTGATCTTTGTCCCATTATCACGCCCGTCCATTCTATCCTATCAGATACATCGAATCCGCCCTCTTATCCTTCATCAGATTCTACCCCCTAGTGATTGTGCTCTTCCAATCCCTCCTTATTCTCGGTCATTCTCTCTCTCTCTGTGCTCTTCCCTCAACAACTTGGTGTCCACCCCTTGATAATAATCACTCCAGTACCCCTCCCTCGTTCCTCTGCAGACCAATCTCGTGTCTCACTCCTCCCCGGGATGCACGCATTCATAACTCGATTCTTTATCCTCACTATTCTCATCCTTATCACTTAATTCGGTACCATTATTCTTCACTCGTTGCTTTTGTATCATGGTATTAATTAAGGCGTAATTGATCAGATTTGAAATCCCCGTTTTGACCCTTCTCTCTCATAGATATCCCACTCCGTCCCTTGTCTCACTCTGTTGTGCCTCTTCGAAGATTTACCGTAATCCATTATCTCCTTCTATCGATCATTGTCCATTTACTTTGATTTTTATCTACCAAGTCACTGAAGAAACGGTTAATGACTCGATGAGATAAACCTATTTCCTGTTATTGGTTGAATGCAGTCACAGTTGAGAAGATTCGTTGCAAAGCGACAGAGATACTTGAAATGGGAGGGGTACGGTAGAGTGGGAGAGAGAATATTGATTGGAGATGTTCGGAATGCACATGCGATTGCCCTCCACGTTGAGGAATGGGCTGATGCAGTCAGGTGAGCGATGAAGGCTTATTTCTGTTATAGTTGCTGATTGTTATTTTACAGTATTAGCATTGTATGAATTTGAGATTTCTGATACATTACTATAGGAATGATAATGTCCTCATGCATGCGAATTTATGGTTATCATTGGAGATTATGGTATCCCATTACAGTTCGACGATTGTTCATCCAGGTTCAAGACACGCCGAACCCGCAGACACTCAAGGTAATTGCAGTATCCGGAACGATCGACTCAATGTTTGACGAGTACTGTAGTTGTCCGGTTTCTGTAGGTTTCGGTATATATCGATTGATTGCAGTTCCTGCCTGGTCAGGCGGTTCTCCCGTCGGCGACCACTTTCGAGTACACCAGTGCAGGCGCAGCCAAGCAGAGTCCACTCGCACTGTGAGTACGGTAGGATAGTAGGAGTACGGTAGAATTATCGGTATCGATAAAACCACCTTGTTCGAGCATGTCTATTCTCGTCGGTATTCTTTTCAATCGTAATTTCTACAACCGCAATCTGAAAGTAGGGATGAATTTATTGCCTTTATTGATTAATTCGAAGCAAGCACACGCATTTTACACGCAAGTACGCGCGAACTGTTTACTTCAATGACTGCTCGATAATGGCGTTCCTCTTGCAGTCAACTCTTCCGCATCGAGGGCGTCAAGAGTGTCTTCTTCGCAGAGGATTTCGTCACCATCACCAAGGTTTGGCTAGTCTGAGCATGTGTTTGGGAATTGCAGTAACGTCCGTTGATATCTTATTTTATTATGTTACAGGGAAAATATGATAGTGTTTCGTGATATATCGGTAAACTTCCAATTTTACATTTTCATTAATAATGCCTTGAATTGAGGACGCAGACGCGGAGTGGTCGACAATGCGACCGCACGTCTTCTCCACCCTCTCCGATTTCATCACTTCCGGTCGGCTAATTGAATTATTTTAAATGAAAGTTGTTGTTGTATGTTTTGACTTTTCTAGATTGGGGTGCAAGATTTTGATTAGAGTGCCAATCAAGCAAAATACATTAAAATATCTCCATAGGGAAATCAATCAACCATGCAATGTATTCATCCATTGTATTGCAGGCAAGGACGTCATTTCCAGTGGCGAGGCTGCGTCAGGACAAGCAGCTGACACGGGTGAGTAGTGTACTCAGGTTGTGTGGAGTGTTTTGAAAAAGGCGACTTTTGCCGATTGTTGAAAAAGACTTGCCGCATTGTGTGTTGTTTAATTTGTGATTCTATTCGTGATTGGAGGACGAAATTGTGGTTTGAAAATAGCTTTGTACTCGTGGAGGAAGAAATGAACTGCGAGTTCAATTGTACAGAAAAATGATCAGAAACAAAAAAAGCGATCGAAGGAACATCAGTGGTCTACTGGTTGCCGTTGGTGAGGCCAGAGGAGGGACCCTCGACGGGTGCTGCTGCTGCAGCTCCTTCCTTGTTCTTGTTGGCGCCCCACCAGGCGGCGTATCCGGGGTATCCCCAGGCGTACCCGAGACGAGGCCAGCCGTAGTAGGCACCGTAGTAGGGAGAGACGACTGAGGGCACCTGCAATTAATAGATGACGGTGGTAATGAATTATCATTGGCGCGATGAGGGGCGACAGTCTAAGTTGGATATGGGGTTTAGAAAAACTCACAACGAGGACGGCCTCTGAGTGCTGTAGGGAGAAGAGGGCGACAAGGGCGAGGAAGAGAACACTTGAAATTAGAAATTATGGGATATATTGTAGAACATCAAAGTGAAGTATTCATGGCAAGCCGTTTGAGGATTGACTTCGAATGGATGTGAAGGCTTACATCTTGGCGTTCATTGTAGATGAGTGGAGTAGATGAGCTGAGCTGCTGATGGTATACCTGAGCCAGTGTCCCGCTTAAGTACCCGCTCTCGGCCGTGTTTTTGCCTCGGTTTTTGCTGCCCCCGGGAGTTAACACGCTGTTTGCCATGCGATGGAGGTGGAAACGAGGAGTTGATGGAGATAGAGGGGGAGAGACTGTTCGAAAGTGAGAGAAACAGAGAAAAGAAGAGGAAAAAGAGAACGCACGGCTAAAGAACGAGTGTCAAATATTGGCGCAGCACCTATTTTCGAGTTGGCAAGGAGAGGGTGGGGAGTTCGGTTTGCAAGTGGAGTAACTGAGACACATATGAGGAGAAATTGATTCTGAAACGACACGGTTGAAATTTTCTCATTCTGTACTGGGCGACGACAGTACGGTGAAATTTGGTGGATGAAGATGACTGCCGTCTTACAGTAATCCATCCGGATGACTCGGAAGTGGTTGCGATGATCAAGGAATTGCTCGACTCGCGCATCCGACCCATGGTGCAGGTGAGCATCTGACTGCACTAATATGTAGTCGGATAGCCTGAAAAACCGCTTCGCTTATTGAGCGAATGGAAGAAAAAATCGAAATAGCTAATTGAGTCCAGTTGAGAGGCTAAAGAAGAAATATTCATTCAGGAGGACGGCGGTGACATCGCGTACCGTGGATACGACGAGGACACGGGGGTAGTGCGACTGAAGCTGAAGGTGAGTGAGGGCCACGAATACCAATGCAATACACACAGTTGGAATCCTATTATTACTGGAGTAAAATTGAGTGATTTTTGTGTTTACAAAGGACTTGGTATTTGGCTCAGTGTGAAAGAGTGAGATAGACTACTGTCCTGAGCAGGATAGCTGTTTGAGTGCAGAATAGGAATTAGTAACGAGCAAATAGTGTTCTGCTGATCCGGAAAATATATTTGTGATCTCATCAGGGTTCCTGCACTGGTTGTCCCTCGTCGGGAGTGACTCTCAAGAACGGAATCCAGAACATGCTCCAGTTCTACGTCCCCGAGGTCAAGGACGTCATCGAGGTATCTCGTCATTTCAAATTATTGATTGTGTCTAGTTGGGAAACATCTACGAGTGAAATGGTTGAGTCGTAGAAGTTTGTTCTATTGTATGGCAAAGCTCTTTGAACGTGGGAACAACTGATCCATGACTCTCGAGATTCCTTCATATGGAATTCATAAATTGATTTGCAGGAGCAAGGCGAGGAGGAGGAGATCCTCGATCTGCAGCTGAAGAAACTCGAGAAGGACATCGGAATGGCGGAGTGAGAAGAGGACCAGTGATTATCGATCGAGTGACTAGTTATCTCATTGTTTATCGAGTAGATAGCCTGTTGTCTGTTGCACGCCTAGAACCCATGCCTTACTGAATGATATCAATATCAGTTTGAGTGTAAATCAATTACGCTGAACGAGTAATAAAGAGTTTATACGTTTTTCTCATGGATGGCAGTGATATGTTAGAGGTTATTGATTAGTGGTATGTTTAATTTTGTTAACATATGTAGCATAATTAGATATCTTCCCTAGTCAATATTGTGCCTGAGATGAAACTTCCTCAAAAAAAGAGCCAAGGACGTACGGAAAAGTAGGAAATGTTGGCCAAAACGATGGAGAGAGGGTAATCGACGAGTGATTTTGATTATGTTACCATGCATTCAATGAATTATACAGGGGGCACGAATCGCTGGCAGTAGATGGCGGGGTCCATAGAAAGGGTGAGATCGAGTGACTGCCCAGAGGGCGAATACCTGCAATATCTTCATTTAGAGCCGATGGAGGAGCATCCTATCACCATTCTCAAACCACTTTTTTTCGCAAGTCTCGCATTCTCTAGCTTATAAATGAGTGGAAGGCACCATACCAAGTGCCATTGAAGCATCGAATGCTCTCGTAGGGTCCATCTCCACTCGCGATGCGCAGCGCGTAATCCACGAGATCGCCGCACGAGCGAACTCCTGGTCCATCCTTCAATGGGTCGTTGATATTTGATCTAATTGTAAGACATGCAAATTTGAAGAAAATTAACCTCAGTGGCCGCTGTGCAGTCTGCATCAGCAGGGCATTTGAAGATGAGCGGAAAGCAACCCTCATCTGATAGCAATTCTACAAGATTATATCTTACGAAGTGTATTCATATACTTTCTTAATTAGTTTTCCAAAACTTTCTCAAACTAAAGCTAACTTTGAGTTCTATTACTATTACTATTACAGAATCAAGTGTTCAAAGTATGCCACATTTTACAGAGAAGTGTGAGATCTTACCGTTAGTGATCGTCTCGGTCAGATTTGCGATATCGTTGATGTCCATTCCTGATCCTTCCTCGTCCGCATTCTCTATGATCTGGGCGACATCGAATGCCACGCCCGGATGGCATGCGGACGCCGTCCGCCACCCCGCGGATACAAGGATCAACGCGGAGAAAAGAGATGAAGTGAGGCGAGCCATGATGGAGTGAGTGAGGTGAGAAGTACTTGTTCGACTTGAATTGGTGGACATTTTCTCGCTCAACTTATAGTAATCACTGTGTGAAATGCTAATGGAGTCCATCGCGATAGTTCGAAAAGTGCTGGCTATTTTTGACTGAATAAGTCCAATTTTCTCTCCATTTGATCGCACTTTCGAATCTCGATCGCTCGATTTCGTACTCTCTACGCCAGCGTGCCTTTCTAATCGGCTTGTCTTCTTCGTACTATTCTTCCGCCTACTGAGCATCGTCCTTTCAAGCTGCGTACTTGATCTCTTTTCGTCACATTTTTCAATGTAAGGCGAAGCGTACCTCAATAGAAATAAACACCTCTCCATCAGCGGGAATATGTCGATGATCCGAGCCATGATATCGAGTGAGACTCCCTATTGGCGCACAGATGCCATCCGATTGCCCGTAGACGACACCCTCAGTGTGAACGGAAGAGACGATATGTAAAAGATCATGGTGATTTGAAGTCGAAGCTGTTCAGATTAAAAGGTAAAAGAAGACCGTTTTAAAAGTCCGAACAGTGTCCATCTGCTACTGGATTCGGTGGCTTGGCTTATTCTTATTACATCCGCATTTCTCATGGATAATGCACTTATCTTTTCTGTCGGTACACCCTATTCCTGTCTGACCTCATGTTTACCCAGACGAATAAAGGCAAAAACAGATTGGCACGTAGCGGGATCATTATGCGCCAGACGAAGAGGAGTCAATATGCTATGCGAGTTCATCGATCAACCCATTATAGTAGAAAGTGGAAGAGAGTCAGAACACAAAGGATGATACTTGAAATATTGACTGATGGGAGATTTTATCAAAGATGGAAATAATCAGATGCCAATGTTAGCAGGCAAAAGAACTTCCACCACTGCCCGGGATCTTAGAATTTAAGGAATTTTTTGCTAGATTCCGTCGACTTATTTGCATATTTGTTTCGCATCTTATTTAAACATTTGGTTTCCTAATTGTAAGGAAAGCTTAGTTGAAAGCCAAGAGCACTAAAGTGCTAGAGCACTTTAGTGCTCTTGGTCGACATCCGGGAAATAGAAGATGCACACCCAGCACTTTTCCCTACAAGTGCATCTTTCCAAATTTTGAACTACCGAGTTGTGTGCACATGATTTCATTATGACCAAGGTGTATTTTTTTTCTTTTCTTTCCCCGAGTCCGACGTTATCTGCGCTGACCGGGCTATTCTCTAGTCTCTCTCATCTCTCCTCTCGTATTCTCTCTCACATGCCCTCTCATTTTTTCAAAAGATCAACACACTTTTCTGTGCATCAGATTACGCCTGAGCAGTAAACGTCTTGTGACGATACGCACTCGTCGTATAAATTGACGAGCAGCACGCTTGAAGCGCTCTCATCTTGTAACATCAACTTTCATGACATTTCGTTTGTGTTATATAAAAAAACTAGCCTGGCTTGCCCCCGCCTACGGCGGGGGCCCGTCCTAGTGGAATTGAAAAATTAAAATCATAAATCTGACCCACGGAATAAGAAGTGACCCATGGCTAATTATCGATTGGTATACGGTAGTCGGCCCAATGCTAACTATTGATTGGTATACGGTAATTCAAAGATCAAAGATCAAAATCATAAATCAGACCCACGGAATAATCGGTGACCCATGGCTAATTATCGATTGGTATACGGTAGTTGACCCAATGCTAACTATTGATTGGTATACGGTAATTCAAAGATCAAAGATAAAAATCATAAATCTGACCCACGGAATAATAGGTGACCCATGGCTAATTATCGATTGGTATACGGTAATCGGGCCAATGCTAATTATTGATTGGTATACGGTAATTCAAAGATCAAAGATCAAAATCATAAATCTGACCCACGGAATAATAGGTGACCCATGGCTAATTATCGATTGGTATACGGTAATCGGGCCAATGCTAACTATTGATTGGTATACGGTAATTCAAAGATCAAAGATCAAAATCATAAATCTGACCCACGGAATAAGAGGTGACCCATTGCTAATTATCGATTGGTATACGGTAGTTGGCCCAATGCTAATTATTGATTGGTATACTGAAATTCAAAGATCAGAGGTCAAAATCATAAATCTGACCCGCGGAATAAGAGGTGACCCATGGCTAATTATCGATTGGTATACGGTAGTTGGCCCAATGCTAATTATTGATTGGTATACTGAAATTCAAAGATCAGAGATCAAAATCATAAATCTGACCCACGGAATAAGAGGTGACCCATGGCTAATTATCGATTGGTATACGGTAGTTGGCCCAATGCTAACTATTGATTGGTATACGGTAATTCAAAGATCAAAGATCAAAATCATAAATCTGACCCACAGAATAAGAGGTGACCCATGGCTAATTATCGATTGGTATACGGTAGTTGGCCCAATGCTAATTATTGATTGGTATACTGAAATTCAAAGATCAGAGGTCAAAATCATAAATCTGACCCACGGAATAAGAGGTGACCCATGGCTAATTATCGATTGGTATACGGTAGTTGGCCCAATGCTAACTATTGATTGGTATACGGTAATTCAAAGATCAAAGATCAAAATCATAAATCTGACCCACGGAATAAGAGGTGACCCATGGCTAATTATCGATTGGTATACGGTAGTTGGCCCAATGCTAATTATTGATTGGTATACTGAAATTCAAAGATCAGAGGTCAAAATCATAAATCTGACCCGCGGAATAAGAGGTGACCCATGGCTAATTATCGATTGGTATACGGTAGTTGGCCCAATGCTAATTATTGATTGGTATACTGAAATTCAAAGATCAGAGGTCAAAATCATAAATCTGACCCGCGGAATAAGAGGTGACCCATGGCTAATTATCGATTGGTATACGGTAGTTGGCCCAATGCTAATTATTGATTGGTATACGGTAGTGGACCGATTCCCTTCTAAGGTCGTCCATCCCTCCCCTCCCGATTTCGCAATCCGAACAGACGGAACACGCACACAGCGCTTTATATATCAGAGGTCTTCTGAGAGATCGCAGGAGGTGATTTACAAAAAATTTAAACTGCTTTAATCGGGTGTCCAGTAACGGAATTGATGCATATAAGGATAAGGAACTTTTGTTTTAAGTTGTAAAGCCATAAATTGCGCACAGCCTAAAAGCCGGCTCTCGAAAAATCAAAAGTTTAACAGGTCATAATTCCTTTCATTTTTGAGATATAGAGTCGCTCAAAAAAAAGAAAGAAGCGTCTCTAAGAGCTAAACAACTTTTATGTTCTAAGCAACACGATTTGAAGAAAACGAAATATAGGTAATGCTTAAAATGCGAATTTTGATAACTTTTTTTCGCAGTTTTTCGGGTGTATCCGAAAAAAATATCTCATGGAGCGATGAGATATCTATGAATTCGAATTATGCGCACTTTTTTACCCAGAGTATTGCGTTGCCACAGAGAAAAGTAATTGACAACATATATTTTTAAGCGTCAAAACATGGGTTTTCATGGTAAAATACAAAAATTGTCTCGTCCAAAATGAATGTAGATGCCGTTTCCAGCCTCTAATGACCTTAAACTTTTGCAAGGGAGTCGTTCTGGGACATACAAATGAGTTTGCACTCCAAAATTTCCAAAATTGAAACATTTTAAAATTTCGATTTTTCGACCATTTTGAGCGAAAAAATCGAAATTTAAAAAATTTTGAATTGTGGGTATTTTTGAATCGGAACCTGTTAGTATGACGCAAAACGACTACCGTGCAAAATTTTAAGGTCATTGGAGGCTGGAAACGGCATCTACATTCATTTTGGACGAGACAATTTTTGTATTTTACCATGAAAACCCATGTTTTGACGCTTAAAAATATATGTTGTTATTTACTTTTCTCTGTGGGAACACAGTACCCAAAGTCAAAAAGTGCGCAGAATTCGAATTCATAGATATCTCATCGCTCCATGAGATTTTTTTTTCGGAGACACCCGAAAAACTGCGAAAAAAAGTTATCAAAATTCGCATTTTCTGCATTATCTATATTTCGTTTTCTTCAAATCGTGTTGCTTAGAACATAAAAGTTGTTTAGCTCTTAGATACGCTTCTTTCTGTTTTATGAGCGACTCTCTATCTCAAAAATGAAAGGAAATGACCTGTCAAACTTTTGATTTTTCGGGAGCCGGCTTTTAGGTTGTGCGCAATTTACGGCTTTACAACTTGAATCAAAAGTTGCTTATCCTTATATGCATCAATTCCGTTAACGGATACCCGATTAAAGCGGTTTAAATTTTTTGTAAATCAAGGTCTCTATTTCCTACATTCTCTCAGAAGACCTCTGATATACAGTCGCGCCGGAAAGTCACCGTACACTTTTTGAATTTGTTGCATCTTTTTGCCCAGTATATGCATCATTCTGGCACTCATGTATGATGTACCAAATCCATCGGAGATTATGATCATGGTATTATGGTATGACGTCATCGCATAGTAATTGCGTAGTGATGACGCAATCAATCTGCACTTTTTCAAAACGGCATTATTCTTACATAGATTTTTTCCTGTTCGCCATACTTTCTATGATTGGAGATATGACCGAGGCCTACCCCGAATAAATTTTTGAAGGTGCTGCTCGATCGCACATTTGCTGCAGCGAAGCTGCAAAAACAGGATCTGAAATTCGGAACTCGGCTTCTAGAGTAGCTAGAGACCCGTTCAAAGCATCAAAATGATCGCCATCATGAGTACACATGATCCTGAGAATATCATTACGATATCTAATAATTTCTCCTCAGGGCATGAAAAAATCACTTTTTTGCATGGCCATTTTTTGGACATCCATACCTTTTCGGAAAAGTTTAGTAAAAATCTGATTGTTATCTGGTAATGTTCGAAATGTGTTGAAGAACTGAATTCCAACTTTTTAGAGCTATTGATTATCTTTCCTGCCCGCGGCGTGCGTTTTTCGGAGGTATACTAGGGTCGGAAAACACCTTGTTTACCCCTATGGGCGAGAGAGTGCAGACGGCGAGAGTACGTAAACAGGGTGTTTTCCGACCCTAGCATACCTCCGTAAAACGAACGCCGCGAGCTGGAAAGATATCCAAACGCTCTAAAAAGTTGGAATTCAGTTCTTCAATACATTTTGAACATTACCAGATAAAAATGAGATTTTTATTAAACTTTTCCGTAAAGTTATGGATATCCAAAAAATGGTCATGCAAAAAAGTGATTTTTTCATGCCCTGAGGGCAAATTATGAGATATCGTAATGATATTCTCAGGATCATATGTACTCATGATGGCAATCATTTTGATGCTTTGAACGGGTCTCTAGCTACTTTAGAAGCCGAGTTCCGAATTTCAGATCCTGTTTTTGCAGCTTCGCTGCAGCAAATGTGCGACCGAGCAGCACTTTCAAAAATTTATTCTGGGTATGCCTCGGTCATATCTCCAATCATAGAAAGTATGGCGAACAGGAAAAAATTTATGTAAGAATAATGCCGTTTTGAAAAAGTGTAGATTGATTGCGTCATTACTACTCAATAACTATGCGATGACGTCATACATTAATACCGTGATCATAATCTCCGATGGATTTGGTACATCATACCTAGTGCCAGAGTGATGCATTTCCTGGGCAAAAATATACAACAAAGTCAAAAAGTGTACGGTGACTTTCCGGCGCGACTGTAGGTATTGATATATTTTCTCTTTTTGAGTCCTTCTAAATGTTTCCTTAACAGATTCGCTTCGACATGGTAGTAACTGACGAGCTCACACAGACGGCCAAATCCAATCCTTTCAGCTTACCGTGCATTCGCCCCGCAAGTTGCGCATCTTCTACGGACACTAAAGGTAAGAAATGCGTTCACCTCGTCTTTCATTAGCAATTCTGTCAATACTTTAATGAGTTAGTCTATGTACTGTTAATTCCTCTATATATCGAGGATGCTAAACTAAATAGGCCAAATTATCATCCGGAGCATAGCCGAATATCTGCCTAACTTATTTCACAATATGGGGAGTCAAACAAGCACGAAGTTTTCACGTGGGGAAGGAAACGCCGCACAAAGTGTTCACCCTTTCTCAGTCACATGCTCTCCCTCTCTCTCGCGTGCTTCTAGAATCGAATGTGTGCCCACTTTGTGCCACGAAAATTCCGCGCATCAGAAAAAAAGCAATACGAATGACGTGAGCATTCTGATTTATCCAAGATTCACCATTTCATACATTTGTTCTCTTCAAAAGCAACGGAACGCAACAATTTGCGCACCCCTAAAGTTCTGGAAGCCCCTAACTTTTTCCTTGAAATATCAGCCAGATTCAACGTAGGTGAGAAGTAATCACTGGGCAGGTTACTGTGCTTGAAATTTTGAACCAATTCATCTATCATAGATGACGGTCTCGTCCCCTACGGTTCTCTCAAGTACTACGCCCTCTGTGGCTTCGGCGGAATGCTCTCGTGCGGTATCACTCACACTGCAATGGTGTCCATCGACCTGGTCAAGTGCCGAATTCAGGTAGAATAATGCGATGCCTGAACTAATGTTCGCAATTCTAACCATTTTAGGTAGACCCCGAGAAGTACAGAGGGATCGTCTCGGGATTCCGTACGACAGTTGCCGAGGAGGGAATCCAAGCTCTCGCCAAGGGATGGGCGCCCACTGCAGTTGGATACTCACTCCAAGGACTAGGCAAATTCGGATTCTACGAGATGTTCAAGATTATTTACTCGGATGCCATCGGAGAGGTTGGAGTTTGTCTATTTAGATTCCACTTATTCCGATAGGTGAAATTCGGGATTAGATCACTGACTGCTCTCAAATTACTGCTCTTTGGGGGGGAATATACCATTCAAAATTAAATAAGCGGACTATTACATCTGCATGGACAGACTAGCTGGACGAGCAAATTCTTCATTAGCCTTTCCTGGAAGTTGAAAGTTTCCATCTCCACTTGTAGGAGCTGGCCTACGAATGGCGTACTACCCTCTATCTCGCTGCCTCTGCTTCGGCTGAGTTCTTCGCCGACATACTGCTCGCTCCAATGGAGGCGACGAAGGTTCGCATTCAGACTTCTCCCGGAGCTCCGCCCACTCTCCGTGGATGCGCAACCATGATCATGAGGAACGAGGGTCTCTCGGGCTTCTACAAGGGTCTGCCTCCTCTCTGGCTGAGACAGATCCCGTACACGATGATGAAATTCGCCTGCTTCGAGAGAACCGTCGAGATGCTGTACAAGTACGCGGTGCCCAAGGCACGCGCTGACTGCAGCAAAGCAGAGCAATTGGCGGTCACTTTCGTCGCCGGATATATCGCAGGTGAACAATCGAACAAACGATGGACCAGTCATGGAACACTGAAAATTAGTTTACTATTCCAGTTCACAAACAATTCCCTTGAAATATTTCCAAAGAGTAGATGGAAGTGCAGTGAAGAGTTTTGAATTGCAGGAGTCTTCTGTGCCGTAGTCTCTCATCCCGCAGACACCGTCGTGTCCAAGCTCAATCAGGACAACAGTGGAACTGCAGCCGAGATAGTGAGGAATCTCGGATTCGCTGGTCTTTTATTCCACTCGTATTCCACTCGTAGGAACAAGCTTACTACATCTGATTACTGAGCGATCGAAGCATTTTCAAACCAAATTTAACGCCAATAAAAGAAAGGATCAAAAAGCAATATTTTTAAAGGGATGAGAGACGTTGCAGGACTGTGGAAGGGACTGGCTCCTCGCATCATCATGATCGGCACCCTCACTGCTCTACAGTGGTTCATCTACGACTCTGTGAAGGTGGCCTTCAAGCTGCCCCGTCCTCCTCCCCCGAGATGCCCGCCTCACTCAAGGCGAAATTAGAGACACAAGGCCACTAGTTAAACCTTCTATTAATACATTTATATTTTGTTACATTCGATGTATCTGGCCCGGTGAATGTTTCATAAATGCATTATAGACTATGCGTACAATTTGAAAGCTGCATGTGTGACTGGATGCGCAGAGATATCGTCTATTATGTTTATTCCATGCAGTAAATGAATAATTGAATAGCCATATTGATATCCGACCTAGTTTTTTTAAAAATCTGACACTTTGATTATAACATGATTCCTCTCCCATAGATAGTGACCACAAGAGGTATCGCCGAAATGAAGCTATACCACCATAACTATGCTCAACTTGCCCCTTGGGATCCAAATAAGATCATACTTTTGGCCATTTGCCAATATATTATCCCAGAATCGTGCTAGAGCGCATAAAGTACGTGAAAAACCGTCAACGGAGAACGTCAGAAAAGCGAGACAAGGGAGTGTGGGGCGGAGCGAATTCTAAATCCATGCCAGTCAAAACGCCAAAAATTTGTGCCTTACCCCAGTGAAGAGAGGCACATGAGCGACGCTGGCGCGCCCTTTCGTATTTTCAAACGCTCTCTACACGCGCCGGGTGTGGGGGATGAACAAAGAGCGCGCCGAGACACCGCACAAACGTCATTCTCAACCAAATCGTTCGTTCAAAAGAATCTGAAAGGTCTCTCCGAGAGGAATCCAGTGGTGGGTCGACGAACTATGTCTAACTCCTCTGAGATGGTCAGAAGACACGTTTTGTAGTGCGTAATAGCTATGTTCATTATAAAACATGTATTCTGACCTACTCAGAGGAGTCAGACACACTTCGTCGACCAACCACTGCATTCCTCTAGGTGAGAGCTTTCGGATTCATTTTTGAACGAACGATTTGGTTGAGAATGAAGCTTGTGCTCTCCCGATAGCACTTTCTCGCGTCGGAGTCAAGTGGGCGGGGCTTGCGGAACCTACCCATGGATGATAGAACACCAATTTGCTTATTGTCAGAATAATGTTACTACAATATAAACTCCATTAAGCGATATTTCTTCCATTTATATATCTGAATAGAAACCGCTCCCTGCTTAGTTTTATCAATCACGCGTAGCAGGATAATAATAATTATCGTTCGCTATAATATCATTGTTTGTGTCGCCTTTCTCTGAAGTGTATACATAATATTATTATAACACATCACACCTCACCACTGATTATCCATTTCTTCATCCTCTTCGGCATTGAGATGTTCGGAGACCAAACCCTATTTCCAAATCGATACAAAGATGTAAGTGTACATTTTAATGTGAGAAACAAAGAAGGAGTATTTCTAGTTGTTCTACGACGTCTTCCTTCACTGTTGCTTGGGTTATTGTTGTTTTAATTTATTATGTTATTAAATTGCTCCTTACCAGTTCTTTCTCTAATCTGTAATGGCACTCTACTCGTCATAATTGTGAAATGTACACGAGATTTCGGAGCTTATCGATACCTTCTGTTTTCTTTCGTCGCAGTTGATTTGTACTATGGCTAATTAATTTCTTGATTCTTCCGGTGAGTAATCAGCCGAACAAAATAAATATAGTAAACAGATTCCCGAAGCGTGGGATAATGTGTGTTACAATGGAGCTCACGGCATGATCACGGGTAGAATCTTGCTTGACCTTCTCGCAAGAGTGACCCATTGAAGGGAGAGCAGCGGTCTGTTTCTATGCCGCTGTCCACTCCCACTCATTCGTCCTTCTCGTATTTCATTTTCTCTACAGACTTCTCGCCATCAAAGGGTTTCGATGTTGGCAAATGTGGATTCGAAACAAATCGCAGTTCTCATCACATCCAAATATTTTCTAACCTATGGTTCTTCGCATTCGTAGTACTGTGTTGCGCTGTGGTCGGAGTTTCATGGTAAGCATAGGGCGACTTCTATCGATCGATGGAGCCTCTCGTCGATGCAGGTTTATCGCCATGTTCTGGTTGTACGATGTGGACGATTTCGTGGTTGAATACATGGAGCCGATTCTTCGTGACCACTCCAGAAGCACTACTCTCGATGTTCATCAATACGCCATCGCGATTTTCTGGGTGAGAGCTTCTAATCCTCATAGAAGTTTCATTTGAATTTATATCTACACACAAATCAAAAATGATTGAGAAATCTCCATTCCATTCGAGCGCGGCTGAGGGGTGGTCGGTCTCGACTTTCCTCTCTGTCTGTTCTCGTTTGGGAGTCCCCCGACGTCGACTTGGACAACCGTCGGTGGTATCTGTCTGCCACATGCCCGTCGCCAACCTACGCATCGGGACCATCAACTGTCGAACGCTCAAGAAGGACGACCGGGTGGCTGAGATAGAAGATGCTGTGAGTAGATGCCCTTTTGACGTCATTGCTCTTCAAGAAATAAGACGCAAAGGCCAAACTTGCCTTACCCTAGCCCACTCACAACACCTGCTAGTGGCATATGGCACTCAATCAGCCCATGGCACTGGCTTCCTTGTTAGCAATCGATGGGCAAACTCCTGCATCTTCCACCCAGTTAACGAACGAATCTCGTACCTCGATCTACCAACAATTGGGTTGCGCATAATCACTGCCTACGCACCCACTTCAGCCTATCCTGATCATGTCTTCGATCGATTTCTCAATGATTTAAGTTCCCTAATTGCCACCTCTGCCCGTCGTGTTCGCCGACCGGGGGGTGGAAAGGGGCATTTAGTGGTACTCGGAGATTTTAACTCGAAGATCGGTTCCCGCGAAGAGAACACTGAAAAGTTCATAGGAGTGCATGGATATGGCGAACGCAATGAAAGAGGACAAACCCTAGTCGACTTTTGCAACGAAGTTAAGCTGTACGTTCAAAATACACGCTTTCAGAAAAGAGAAACCCGCAAATGGACCTGGCTTAGTCCGAACATGAGAACTCGTAATGCAATTGATTATGTGATGAGCCTAAACCCCAGCATAGTTCAAGATGTGACTGTAATCGGAAGCTTCGATCTATCAACTGACCACAGGCTGCTAATGGCCAAAGTCCGAATACAATCGAAAGTGAAGCAAATTTATCATGCGCCGAAGCCAGTTCATACTCTCGATCAGGCAAAATTTGCTGCTGCAATACTCTCGTTACAAATGAAAGATACAACCAGCTATGAAAGTCTTGCTTCCGCTATGAGATCAGTAGCCAATGACTCCATGAAAGTGGTAGTAAAAGAAGAGAGGTTCTCCCATCGCACGAAGAGATTGTTCATCGAAAGAAGACGCCTTAGAGACAATGTACCCACTCCAATCAACCGAGTAATGTTCTCTATCACGAGCAAGGCGTTGCGAATATCAATCCAAGACGATATCAGAAAAGGTCATTTGGAAGTTGTTCGACGAGCCGTTGAATATGGTTACAGTACGAAGAAAGCTCTGCAATCATCACAAGTAGGCAATACCAAACTTTATCAACTGAAAAGGAGTGACGGTTCGGTGGCGAATACGAAACATGAAATGAACAGAGTTGTCAAAAATTTCTACGATGCTCTGTTTCAAAGAACGAGACGCCCGAAAAGATTGCAATTCAAGGCCAGTGATCCCTTCTTACCAATAATTGAAAGTGAAGTAAAAATGGCAATTCGGAAATTGAAAAATGGAAAGTCGCCGGGGCCGGACAAGATCAGCGCTGAGATTCTCAAATGTGCATCTGACACTGTTATCAACCCACTATGCACACTTTTCAATACATGGATCTCCGAGGAATCTGTGCCCCCAAAATTGCCAAATTCATTTATCTCGCTCATTTATAAGAAAGGAAGTCACCTAGAAATCGCAAATTATCGGCCAATCGCTCTCTTGAATCTGGTGTACAAAGTGTTTACATCAACAATCGATAGCCGGATCGAACGTACACTGTCACAAAATCAGCCACCAGAACAAGCAGGCTTTCGCAAGAACTATACCACGACAGATAACATATTCGCACTCAACGAATTAATCTGTCGCTCCACTGAATACGACTTCCCGCTCTATCTCGTCTTTATAGACTTCGCAAAAGCGTTCGATTCTGTGGAGTTTAGTGGCGAGTGGAGTGCCCTTTGTCAACAAGGTGTTCATTCAAAAATCATCAATACAATGAGAGATGTATATGATCGTGCTGAAGTTTTCGTGAAAGTAGGAAGAAGCAAAGTTCCAATCGAAGTGGGCAGAGGTGTCCGTCAAGGAGACCCCCTATCCCCACACTTATTCAATTGTGTATTGGAGAGTGTCTTCCGTGAACTTGACTGGTCGAATTATGGAATCAGCATAGATGGAAAGAAAATGAACCACTTACGTTATGCAGACGATATTGTTTTAATTTCCCACAACCCAAAAGAAATATCGCGAATGATGGATGAACTAGTGAAGGAAAGTGCAAAAGTCGGATTAACGATCAATAAGAAGAAAACTATCGCCATGTCAAATAGAAATCAAACGCCATTGTTCATAGATCAAGATCAATTGATCTACGTGAACAGGTTCATTTACCTTGGCGTCCGCTTATCATTCGACAATATTCTTCTGCTAGAAATAAACAGGAGGATCGGAAGCGGTTGGAAAGCGTTTAACCGTTCTCACGATTTTCTTACAAACAAATGCGTTGCAATGGGACTAAAAGCAAGAGTCTATCGAATGTGTATTGAACCTGCGCTCTTGTACGGCTGTGAAGTATGGAGCACTACGAAGAAAATAAGATCAAGGTTGATAGTAGCTCAACGCTCGATGATGAGAAAAATGGCAAACGTAACGAGGATGGACAGAAAAACCAATGACTGGCTCTCAAACAAAGTGCCCCTTCAAGATGTTCGAGTAAGAGCAATGCAGAGGAAATGGAAATGGGCGAGAAGTATAGCTTTGTTTAATGATGAAAGATGGACGCAGCGATTAGCTCAATGGACACCTTGGGACAGAGAAAGACTGATCGGAAGGCCCAAAATGAGGTGGCGAGACGAACTTGTGCGCCACTTGGGAGTTAACTGGGCCGACAAAAGCAGAAGATACCCCGATAAGTGGAACGATTGCATGATTCAACAGGCCCGTGACCTGATGCTTGAATAAATTTGATTTGATTTGATTTGACACAAATCAAAATTTTTGAGCCAGCCCATTCTTCCCTTTGGGAGAGGGCGGAGCTTTCAGTCTCGACCCACCTTACAGCAACTGGATATTTATAGAAACACGGAACATTCAAAGGCCCTCGATGAGCACACTAGCAGGCAATTTCATCATGTGTTCCACTATGATTGGATGCTATTCGTTCATGTTGTACGCTTCTCTAGCGATCAGACGGTACCTATACAATGGAAATTTAAGAGACCCTCCACGAGATAACGTAACAGGTCCACGGATAGCGAAAAATTCAATAATTCCCAAACTTTTTTTCTGAAGTGTAGGTACCGAGTGCTGATAGACGGCCGCTATGGCTAAGGTCTGAGGTCGATTTTGAAAAAGTTTCAGATGCCTCCAATTTTGGGGGTCGAAAAAGTTGATATCCCAGAATCATACGGAAACTACATATTCTGGTGTATTTCCACTCGTTGAAAACGAATTTGACAGCTAAAACTCGAAAAATTGCGAAATAAAAAAATTATCCCCTAAAAACTTATTTTTTGACAACATTTTGGAAGATCGAAAAAAAATAGAAAAATTTCGGAGTATTCTCACTATGATTTTCGAAATCTACGCGAAAAAGTATACTAGACATGAATTTTTCAGATTTTTAAAAAAGTGCTCTTTTTGGGAAAGTTGACCGAAAGTACGCCAATGTGGCTCAAATGCAGTACAGTGCGTAACGTAATTCTGAATATTGTGCCACTGTAAGCATCCATTGGCTGAAAAACAGGTCTATGTATATTAACATATCATGTTTCGTCTTTTGAGGGACGGGGAACGTTTGAAAACTGATTTCTGAAAATCCTGAAATTTCATGCCTTACCCATTGGTACGAATTTTTGGAATTTTCTTTTCAGATTATTGATGCATAAACACTTCAAAATCAAAGATTGTCAAGTTAATATCGATCATTATTATAAAAAAATATTCCAAATACCACTGTAAGCATCCATTGGCTGAAAAACGGGTCTATGTATATTAACATATCATGTTTCGTCTTTTGAGGGACGGGGAACGTTTGAAAACTGATTTCTGAAAATCCGGAAAGTTCGTATAATTTTTTGTTTTTATTTTTTATTCAATGCTTTACAATTCTCAGTGACCAATGTATGCCCCCTTCTTTCTCACTACCTCCCTCCAGCGATTGGGCAGGGTCTCGATTCCTCTCTTCCAGAATGCAGGTTTCTTTGAGACCGCCCACTTCACGAAAGCCCTCACAACTTCATCTCGATTCTTGAACTTCTTTCCTTTGCAGAAGTCAGAGAGAGCGGAAGCAGTGATAGTCGCATGGGGAGAGATCCGGGGAATACGGTGGATGGGGAATCCTCTCGATCTTCAGCTCGTCCATTTTCTTCTGGGTCATCTTCGCTCGATGTGGGCGAGCATTGTCCATCAGAAGAAGAATTTTGCCCTGGTTCAGGAGTCTGGGAGGGAAGCGGGAGAACCACTTATAGCAGAAGGGTATGGAGGGGGCGTCAGCTCCTTCCGGCTGGGCCAGGGCAGAGTGGGCCTCCTTCACGGATCGGCCAAGACGGTAGTAATGAAGTAAAACTGCTCGGAGGTAGAGATGGGAGTCCATCACAAGAATCAATGTAGCAACTAGGAGACTGATTAAATCCTCTCACTACTCAACGTTAGAATGATGCAATACATTGTTGACAAACAGATTGCGCAATCACTGCATTTGATCGCGAACTGACTTTTTTCCGAAGCATTATACGAACTTTCCGGACACCCCAATAGTACTGTGCGTCACGTAATTCTGAATATTGTGCCACTGTAAGAATCCATTGGCTGAAAAACAATCTAATTTAGTAATTATAACATTTGTATTATAATTGAACCTCGAAACACCGAAAAATAACTAAAATTTAAAAATTCATTTTTCGGTCCCTGGACCAGAGGCCAAAAACTAAAAATTTCCAGAACAAACCGGATTAAAGTTGTTCTTGGGTATTTCGACCCGTAGAATACGAATTTGCATATAACTTTCCACCAAAACGAGAATAAAAGTTTTTGGGCATAAAAATTCGTGATTTTTGGGCAAAATTCATGCTTTTCTGAGGCATTGACAATTGAAAGTGCATTGGGAAGCGGTATTTGGAATATTTTTTTATAATAATGATCGATATTAACTTGACAATCTTTGATTTTGAAGTGTTTATGCATCAATAATCTGAACAAAAAAATTCCAAAAATTCGTACCAATGGGTAAGGCATGAAATTTCAGGATTTTCAGAAATCAGTTTTCAAACGTTCCCCGTCCCTCAAAAGACGAAACATGATATGTTAATATACATAGACCTGTTTTTCAGCCAATGGATGCTTACAGTGGCACAATATTCAGAATTACGTTACGCACTGTACTGCATTTGAGCCACATTGGCGTACTTTCGGTCAACTTTCCCAAAAAGAGCACTTTTTTAAAAATCTGAAAAATTTAATGTCTAGTATACTTTTTCGCGTAGATTTCGAAAATCATAGTGAGAACACTCCGAAATTTTTCTATTTTTTTCGATCTTCCAAAATGTTGTCGAAAAATCAGTTTTTAGGTGATAATTTTTTTGTTTCGCAATTTTTCGAGTTTTAGCTGTCAAATTCGTTTTCTACGAGTGGAAATACACCAGTATATGTATTTGCTGTATCGTTCTGGGATATCAACTTTTTCGACCCCCAAAATTGGAGGTATCTGAAACTTTTTCAAAATCGACCTCAGATCTTAGCCATAGCGGCCGTCAATCAGCACTCGGTACCTACACTTCAGAAAAAAAGTTTGGGAATTATCGAATTTTTCGCCATCCGTGGACCCCTGCACAGTTGTTACGTTCTCTCGTGGAGGGTCTCTTAAAAGGACTCTAACAAATTCAACTTTTTGGACTCTATAAGTATTCCTTCCTCTGGATGAGAACCAAAAACTGTACCCTTCTCCAGTATTTTCACAGTAGTTTCCCACACGATCAGAAAAGCATCTTGGAAAACATTATGAGAAGAGTAGTATTTTTTGGCTCTCCTCCCGAAAGTGAATCTGAGTGCGTTTCTTGAAGTAACACGCAAAAGAACACTGAGATGCAGAGTGAGAAAACGGCAGAGATGACGAGGCAGTTGATGAGGGCACTCATGAACCAGGTACTTCCTCCCGTACCGCTCGAAACATCATAATGATGTTCAAAAACTTTCGAACATCTGGCCAAAATATATGTCATGATTCACGATTTAAGAAGTTGATTAACTCGATATGCTTGAGACGATGCTTCCTCTGGCTACTGCTTACTCTCCCCCGCTCATCTCACTAACAGCACCCTTCTTCGGCATTTACTTTCCCTATATTGCTGATATCAGCCCTCTGTTATGCGGAGTCCACTCTGTCACTGATGCTTGCTTGATCATCTATACAATCAAGGAGTACAGGCAAGTGTACTATTTAGGAATCGTAATATGTTTACGAGAGCCTATGAGCCCGTTTGCATTAGAATCGGACAATTGTTGGCATCGGCCAAAAGTCAAATCGCTGCAACTCTGCCTTATGGGGCTATTTGATGCTGATGCCGATAGGCATATTCATTTTATTCAAAATTTGGTCGCTGGTCCAAGACGATGTAACGCCGAAATCAAATTTTCCCGAATTGTAGATTCCAGAGGTCGCATTTCGCACTTTTTTTCGACACCATTCGCACTTAATTTTAGCGATTTCTCGTATCTAGAAATTCGGGAAGGTTTGATTTCAACGTGACGTTGTCTGGGACCGGCGACCAAAATTAGAATAAAATGAATATGCCTATTGTCATCAGCATCTCAAATAACCCCAAATCGCAGAGTTGCAGCGATTTTACTTTTTTGGCCGATGCCAAATATCTTCGGAATTGACCTATTCTTACGCAAATGTACTCCTATTTAGAAAAATCGATTATGCTCCATTGACGAAAAACAATTTTTGAACGAAATTTGCACCTTTCAGAAATATTCTACTCAGATGGCTTGCTCGCAACCGAACGAAAATTACGGCAGCATCGAAGATCAAACAAATTGCAGCATCTACTATTGTTTTATAAATAAATGATGTCTTAAAGCCATTTCTCAACAAGCGTCAAATTCTGGATTCAGAGAAACACAATTCCAATAAACAAAAGGAACATGCAGCTTTGATAATATCACGATCATCCAGATAAATGTTTCTTTCCGGTTGGTCAATGACGTTTATCACAAAATGTTCGCAGAACAAATTCTGTACCGAAATCCAAGCAAAAACGTAAGGCCATTGTTTTCGAGAATACAATTCACTATCATTTTCAGCTATTCTACAACGTAATCATGCACTCTTGCGTTGGTTAATTGTGTTTTTTTAGTTCTATGTAATTACTTTTTTGGCAGTTCTTTCCCTTGTCTTCAATGGCACTCTACTCGCAATAATTATCAAATGTACAAAAGATTTATCGATACCTTCTGCTATCTTTCGTTGCAATCGACATGTACTAAGTTGTCAATTTCCTGATCCTTCCCGTGAGTATCCAGACAATGTAATATGAAACGGTTGTAAGCAGAATCCCGTATGGGGGGGGGGGGGTGTGGAGCAATGTTTGTTTCAATGCTGCGCATGGCCTCATTACGGGTAGAGTGTTGATTGCCATATTCTCAAAAGTGACTATTCTGAAGGGAGAGCTGCAGTCTGTTTCTATGTCGAAGTACACTCCCACTCTATCGTGCTTCTCGCTTTTCATTTTCTCTACCGACTGCTATCAGTCAAAGTGTTGCGACAACCGTAAAGTTTTGGTTTTCAAAAAAATCAAAGGTCCCGTCATATCGAGCTATTTGCCAAATCATGATTCTTCGCATTCATAGTTCTGTGATGTGCTGTGATCGGCGTTTCATGGTGAGTTTTGGCGACGTAGAGCGACCGAGGCTTTCGTCGATGCAGGTTTATCGTAATGTTATGGATGTTCGATGTGGACGATTTTGTGGTTGAATAGAGTGCTCACGAAGCCGATCCTTCGTGAGCACTCTATCAGCACTACGCAGGACGTCCACCAATACGCCATTGCACTGTTCTGGGTGGGTCAACCTAGACAGACTTCCTCCTGCCGGAGGTTCATCTGACATCTGCATCACACACGAATGAATAATTCTCCAAGAATATTATAGCCGATTTTTTCCAGAGAAACGGAACATTCAAGGGCCCCCACTGGAGTACACTAGCAGGCACCTTCATATTGTTTTCCACCATTACAGCATGCTATTCATTCATGGTCTATGCTTTTCTAGCTATTAGAAGGTATCAAAAACACCTGCAAAAGACGATAATCGACGAACCGTAGGGAGAAAGAGAACATATCACGCCATTCACGAGAGAATCGAGCTAGAATCGCCATTCTTGGGAATGGAGAGGAAATCTTGAAATGAGTTTTAGCCGTTTTTGGCCACCCTGGCGCATGCCTGAGTGACCCCCGAAATAGTTTGTTCACACTTAATTTTGGAGCTCCCTACGTAGGGTCGGATACCGGCATCTCATACTTTGGGAGCTGTTTTCTTGAAGATAGAGCGATGAAAGATAAAGCAAAATTGGTCTTTCTTTTCAAAAGAAGATTTAATTTGGCGGCTGAAAATGATCATTGTTCAATCGAAATCTCCGTTGAAAATAAAGTTCAAACAATCCAGACGAAGCAAAAAGTGCGAAATTCTCACCATCAACCTCGTATATTTTCCGCAAACCATTCATTGGAAAGCTCTCGCTGAGCTGCATCTAAAGTTAAAATTTTAGCTGCGTCTTCACCTACATTTTGAGAAAATTGAACTGAAGTGTACCACTGTTGAAAATGAGTTTTAGAGAAAATGGTTTAGATAGATCGATAAAGATCGAACAATGAGTTGAGTTGCGGTCACTCAGAGGTCAATTTTGCTCTATCTTACAGCGTCTCCAAGAAAACTGCTCTCAAAGAGGGTGATGCCAGTATCCGACCCTACGTAGCGAGCTTCAAAATAAAGTGTGCACTATAAGATTTCAGGGGTCACTCAGACATGCCTCAGGATGGCCAAAACCGTTAGACTGCATTTCACCATTCCCAAGCTCAGCTCGATTCTCTTATGAGAGGCGTGGTATTCACAGATTTTGCATAATCATGCGAAAGACCGCGGGGATGGCGAGTGAGAAGACAACGGAGATGACGATGCAGTTGATGAGGGCACTCATGTACCAGGTGCACACTTCTTTATGTTTCAAAATATTTTTAAATCCCGGATATTGTTATATCCGTAAATATACAGAATGTTTAGTGCTGTAGATCTTCCCGGCTCGAGTTTCCTGGAGAATCCTATGGTAGTCAGCTCGCGAGTACATGCCAAATTTCCCGAATATGCGTGCTCGGCACTAGGTCGGATGATCACCCTCGGATGGTAACCTACTGGATGATAACCAAAGAATTGACCCTTCTGTGTACTTTCACAGTTGATTCCCCAAGTGCCAAAAATGATTCTGGGAAGGTTCTAAAGAAGGGTCCGTTTTTTGGTAATCATCCAGTAGGTTATCATCCTACGGTGATCATCCGACCTAGTGCCGCGTGCTCAAATACACCGTCAAAGAGTACAGACATCATTTATCGTTTCAATTTTGCTACTAACTTTTGTAAAAACTCAACGTATTCTATGACAATCTCTATTATATCTCTCCAACGGAAACAAGTAAGTATTTTTTACCATTCGAAGCTTCTTGAGCGATTATTGTGATATTCCACTTTAAATTTTTTTTATAAATTGGCACACCGGAATATTTTAATTTGACTATTGTTGAAATACGCAAGTTTCAGAAATATTCTTCTCGGATGACTTGCGTGATGTAGAGGAAAGACCAAAGTCACATCAACTAAGACAACAACAGTACAGTATCGAATACTGTTTTTCATTGATTACAGGCCTTCCTCAACAAAATTAATTTGGAAAATACCTGGGATTTTTTTGAATAAATTTTGCATTATTGATATAGTACAGGCTCAAGTTAGAAGTGAAAGGGCGTCGCTGGCTATAAAATCGAGAGTGTAGAAATAGGATGATGAAAAACGCGTCAATAGGTTATGCCCGGAAATAACACATGGTATTACACGATAAATATGGCGCGTGAAATTCTTAAGAAAGAATGCAATTGGAGCTAATTTAACAAAATGATTATCTATGATCGATGGATGCAGTGATCAGGGAAGCAGACGACTTCCTCACTGTCAGTTGTACAGATCTCTGCAATTATTCTGGTAAATGTTCGTTCTTTTCAAGCATAACATTCCCATATCATCGTCAATTTACCTCAATTGGGATCGATTTCTCCTTTTTCGGCGAGTCGTACATTATGCATATCAGATAGACGGCGTTGAGGGAGAACTGAAATAAATTAAGCCAATTCCATGCTTCATTTTCATGCGTAGTCAAGTCACAATTTCTGTTCTCGAAAGCGCAAACAAAAATATGCGGAAGCTGCGACAAGTGGCACGACACATCAGACCACATTTTGAAATGTGAAAAACAAGTGCCTGAGTGAAGTAGAGCATTTGGGACACGCACTCGGCCATGTCCAGCGAAGACTGAGAAATGTAGTCGAGAGACTGAAATGCAGACCATTTTTCGAGAGCTATCCACACAATGAGCCCAGATTTGGGAGCAAGAGTCTTGTAAAACATATTAATTCTCGATGAAAATGGTTAGCATTTTCTTCTGACCTTAAGATCGACTATGTTGACGAAGAGGCGAAATAGGTAATTGGGCAGGTTGAGGAGGAGATCGAATATCGAAATGAGAAGGACTCTCTGGAGGGCTCGGAACTGCGCTCGCTTGTTTACGTGGCGTGAACTGCATCGAGATGCTGAGCTGAAATAAAGGTTCCATTGTGTTCTTCTTGACTACAAACCCCCGTCGAAGTATGGCCGTTCCTTCGTTCCCTGGCATCAAGTAGGAGGCGTGCAGATGATCGGCGCTTTGCGGATTAGCGCTAGCTGTTGACCTTAAATTGTATTGTTTTTCTTCGAAATGTTAACAATTTTCACTACAGCAACTAACGTTTTCGCAATAATATTTGATGGCCAGTACTTCTCACGTTGCAAGGAGTCGCTGAAGCGCAGCACCTGTAATATTTAAAAAAAGTAATTATAACTTTTTGAGATTACGTACTTTGACATCGCAGATAACGATAGCAGCCAGTGGAAGAAAGTACGTCAGCAGGATCTCTGCTATCTTCAATGAGATTTGCTTCAATTTCAAGAATTACATTACACAATATTAATTAATCTCGTTGCGCCCATGAGCGTTGATAAAATATGAGAGTAACAACGCGGTGTAGTATTTTAGAACAACGCAGAGGGCGAAACATGGCATATTCCTAATCCTATACTGACTTCAAATACAAAGAGTACTAAAACAATCCACTCTAGAGTCTCTACGTGCCTGTATTCTCCGCTCGACGTTGTCGTCTTCCTGTCCATTCACACACGCTCCGCTCCTCTCATCGTACTCGATCACCACCAGCAGCCAGCATTCAGCAGCTCCGATGACGAAGGCCAGAAGCAGCTGAAGTACCATTGTCTGTCTGAGTATTCCCTGGATTGCTTACCACTGCTCGGAATGGTTGTCTGTCCAATTGGAGGTGCTTGAAGGGAGAGAAGACGGCGGCGTATCGAACGAGAGAGAGCACGAGCCAGCAGTAGAGGGAGATGGCTGAGGTAGTGTGCACGATGAAGATATTCAACTGAAAGTTATTTGTGTTGTTGCATTGTTTGAACCAGGCCGGATTTTAGTATTTAATTGAAAATGTAGTGGACCTTGCACGCAATCATCCCTAATAGTCGATTGCTTCTCCATCCGAGTTGGCCCATGATCAGCGTGAGGAGCATCACCGTGAGACACACTGTATCGGCACCTGTAATGAAGACGGAGTTCAGAAAGGAAAACAACATTCAGGATTGTTCAAAATGCAATTGGATCCACTAAAGTCGTTGCAAGCCAACATGCATACCTGCCATCACTCGAAGCAACGATAGGGAAACTCGAGTTGCTGATGCTCCCTGTGGCCTGAAAAAAATCATTGAACTTTTCCGAAGTGAATGCAGTGCTAACATAGTTGTCGAGAAACTCTGTTCCAAAATAGTTTTGCTTTCACGGCATAACGTGATTCTGGCTCGCAAAATTCAATAACGCCGAAAGTGGGATGAGTAGTCGGATTCAGCTACCGTCCCATTGTGTGTATACACGGAAGTTGTCAACTACTAGCTCACTTCCGGAGTCTCGCACGCGTACAGTGATTGCATTACCAAGGAGAAGCGCTGATGAAATTTGAATGGAACAAAGCGAAGAAGACACCAACCGAGTTACTCTCCTCTTCAGAAGTGTGAGAGTGTTGAAGAAGATGCCGAGGACGCAAATTGTGATTAGCACTGCTCTCTCGAGACGAGCACCGCGGACTTGAGCAACTATTTCATCCTTCTCGCCTTCTTCTCTTCCATCCATGGTGGAGAATGAATATTCGCCCATGATTCCTAAATTCGCATCTACCATTTCCGGTAGTAAGCAATAATGGAAACACGACAAGTGAGTGGGATAATGTGCATAAACGGGTAAGTAATTTTGGCACGGTGAATCATTTGGACACCAAACTTCAAGAGCTCTCGGAATCCGATGGAGAAAAGAAACAACAAGCAGGGGAAAGAAAGGCTTAGGAGAAAGAAAGAGGGAACTGCATGGAACGTCAGTGGGCGGTGTCTCTGCGGACCCCACTACTACTAACTAAACATTGTTACGTGATTTGCATCCAATTTGTATCATCATAGGAAGGCGATTAGGTTCATTGCGCGGTACGACTCCGAGATTGTTATTGCACACTCAAACAAATAAGACAAAGTGCGAAAAATATGTCAAAATACACAGGGAGCTTGTCCATTTGTAGAAGGAAGTGAATTTCCGCAAACCAACAACATAGCGAGAGCTAATTCTATTACGAAGGCAGTTATGCCAAAATGGCCCAATTCATCGCTGCTTTTTTCAAATTACACTAGAGAAAGACTACAATTATTTGAGGAGAAGTTACATAACAACGAATATTATATTTTCGCAATTGTGAGTTCTTGGTAGAGTATGCTAAGAATACTAGAAAAGAATAACAGTACAGAAGACAAATTCTTATTTTTATTCTGCGAGGACAAAGATCACGATTCCCTCCTCCATTTCTCAAGGAGTGGGAGGAAAATGAGATGGGTGCACTCCGAATGACGGGAAGTGCGACCACTTCTCCTTCTCCTCCTGATTAAGTCAGTAGGAGTACTCACTCTACATAATTTAGACACTAGAGGAGTGAGAATACCGAGAATTGATGAGAGAGCTCCCAAGGGGAGGAATTGGGAATGGAACTGAGACTGATTGATGCTCCTTAAATCTTGAATGTACATTTAGGGATGACTCAATACCACAGATGAGATAAAATTTTTCCAATTACGATTGGTCTTCGATCGTAGATGTGGTGGGGTAAACAAATCCGACATTAGCAATAACATAGAAGACTGGCGCAGTTATTTGATCATTTTTAAAGGCATTAACTCTAAGACATTAAAACATAAATAGGAAAAGTGATTGAAGAAATCTGTGTCACACGAATTCAAATAACGCATCAAACATCACATCGCAGTGGGCTGATGGATCCGATGTCGTTGGTCGATCTGGTTTCAACCAGGAGGAGGTTAAAAGTTGTCGTCTGGATCACAACAAGATCACTGCAGACGAAGGAATTGAAATTATATATCACTGTGAATTCACGAGATAGAAGCATTACAAATCTGTCATTCCTTACTTTGTGCAAGGTTCTTTTAATTCCATTCCTGCAACGGGAGCATTCTATTCTCGCTTCGAAGTTCCTCGTTGTCAAGAAATGAGAATCACACTCAAAAGTTATAATCCGATTTATTGCAACTAGTATCACAGAATCGAATGATACGCTTCGAAATTCTGACACATTGCCTTTCATAACAGCTGACTGTTTGAATTTTACGAAGTTTGACTTCGAATAGCTATTCTTTTAATGATATGATCAAAATAGATAAAAAAAAAGAATCGAGACGATTATCTACTCTTGAGAAAACGATTGACGATGTTACATTTTTATGCAAAGATTTCTTTCTTCTGTATTGTTGCAGAATATCAGGGGCGGTATTCTTTCCTCCATTTCGGCAATGCCGAAATTTTTGGGATGCCTAATTTTTTCGGCAATTGCCGAATTTTTTTCGGCAATTTCCGAAATGTTTAACCCAAGGGTGGCAAAATATCGCGGAATCATTTGGGATCGAACTGAAACCCTCCGTTGACAAAGCGAGCGCAATACCACTCTACCACGGAGACATGTGCAACTAATCAGTGAGAGTGGAATGAATGAGGAATGTGGAAAAACAATTTTCGCTGAGCAATTTCCCAAATTATACTTGATCGACTGAAAGTCTAGAACTTTTTATCAAAGCTTCAAATATTTCACTACATCGACCGAGTCACCTACCATCGAGAGGTCAAATTGACCATGTGGCTGCACCGTAGCCATAGTGACCGTACTAGTGTTGGCCGTTAGGGCGTTGCAGGGCCCTTGAGGTCGCGGGCTTCGCAACACCTCATAGAAGGGAGGGGAGGATTGCAGAACCCGCAATGAGACAATCTTCCTCGCCCGGCCTCCTGTCTTATATTTCGTGATCTAGCTAAAATGGGTTCGAAAGAGGGTAGGAGGTAGGCTAGATATGGTGCGGATTTAACAAGCTCTATTCGATGCAATGCCATTAAGGGGGGCGCAACCTACTCCAGCCCTTAGCGGTTCCCGCACGACCGCGATCTTTTAGTGATCCCAATGATATTCTCTCGAGAGGTTGCAATATCCTACTGTAATTGAAAGAGAGCCCCACTTCACGAGCGCGGAAATCGAATTACGAAATGCCGAAATCGTTGCCGAAATTCCTTTGTTCTCCTTTCCCAATTTTCGTCGCTCCAAATAGTGCCGAATTATTCCCCGTTGATTCGCCCAATTCACCGGTCATTCTGCCAAAATGTTTGTAATTGGCGAGGTCGCTCTCATTTTCGGCAGACCGCTCTATCCTCCGACGTGCGCGCGAAATTAATTTCGGAATGCCGAAATTATTTTCGGAACTTACCGAAATTGATGAAAGAATACCACCCCAGTAATACAAATGGTTCAGATATTTATTACGTGCGTGTACTGAAATAAAACAGTATTATGATCAATATCAATGAATTACAATGCAAAAAAACTTGAGATTCAAGTAGTTTACGTGTGACGAGGAACCGTGAAGGATTCTGACTAGAGTTTCGAGGATGGTTGGTGACTAATGATCTTGACGACTAATGATCAAGGAATACTCTTCGAGTATGCAGAAAAGTAAAAAAATGTAGTGCAATGTGATGAGAGAATCTCACTCGAGGCACCAAATCAGAAACGGAATCGCTCGCAGTAGATAGCTGGCTGCTTAGTCAGTACGGCATTCAGATTTTCAGCAGATGCTGCGTACCTGCGATTATCACGAATTATTCCTCTCGAGTCTGTTGATAATACGAATAGTGGAACTATGATACTCACCAGACTCCGTTGATGCATCGGATGCTCGCATAGGGCCCTTCACCATCAGCCACTCGCATCACCGTCAGATGGTTGCGCTGGCCGCATGAAAGAATTCCTTGTCGCTCCTGAATTCCATCCTTTTCTTTTGAGATATAGGAAGAAATCTCCCATTTCGGAAAAAGGGCTGACCTGATGCACCGGCCTGCAGCGAGCACTGGATGGACACTTGTACGTAAGGGGAATGCAGCCAGTGCCTGAGCATCAACTCTCTTTTAGGGCTGCATTGCTCCAAGTCTTTGATGGCGATTGTGATAAAAATCGAATCAAATTCTCACTTGCAATGGATCTCCCCTCGGATGGCAGGATGAGAGCGAAGAGAAGGAAGACGAAAGGTGTCATCATGAAGGATGATTATGGAAGAGTGGGGATTTCGAGACCATTTATATTGTCGAGTAATATGCAAATGAGACAGTGGAGTTGTGTGACGTCTGGTTACTCATAGGAACTCACGAGGAATAATACTCGTCTCTCACTTTCCAGTGCTCTCTCTTCCCACTACTCCGTGCTATTCGAATAGCATCCGGAATTTTCCGTCGCATGTGACAGAAAGATTATTCCGGCAAAAGATCACACGTGCAACAACGCCCATCGTTGAGCGTAACTTTCGTTATATGGGACTTTCGTTGTACGAGAGTCCAAATCGGCAAGGAATGCTGGAGAACGAAGTAATCTGGTCACGCTCAAAAGTTAGGCTGTGCTGCAGCTTGTTGTTCCGCTTTCAATAAAGCACATGACACATTACGCCACATACTAGACTTTGTGGCAAAACTGTAGTTTTGGAAAAAAATGCAGATGAAGGTGTGAATACTCATCTATGAAAAAGCTTCAAATTTTATGTTATAGAGAATGCAATACCTTAATTAATTAATTTGTGTTTATGTTGATTCATAGAAGTACAAAATGTTGAAATATTTATTGTGTGAACAATGGTGACAAATAAAATTTAAAATATTAAATATGCGGGTTTGCAACCTGAGATTCGAGGAGCCGATGATCTGAGTTGGAGAGGGCAGAGTTGGGGGAAACTTTGACAGTTACACATTGAGCATTAGATGAAGCAAAATAAGTGAATAGAAAGTTAAAAATGTTAAAACATCAAATCAGAAACTATATTTTTCGCAGGAGACATTCGGATTCTTGGTTAGGACAGCCTCCAGTGACTTTCCAGAGGGTGCGTACCTGATATTAATGATGTTGTTTGGATAATATGAGAAGGCTTGCATGGTATTCATCATTTCAAATATGAATACACTTTAAAAGACTCACCAGACGCCATCGACGCATCGGATGTTCGAGTAGGGCCCATCGCCGTCAGCAATTCGGAGGACTGACAGATGACCTTGGTCGCCGCATGAGAGCAAACCTTGTTGCTCCTGAATTTGATATTTGATCTTTGAGATCTCGGAAGATAACAATCCACGAGGGAGAGTGCTCACCTCAGATACGGGAGTGCAGTGAGCGCCAGAGGGACATTTGCTAGCGAGCAGGCTACAACCGTTACCTGCAAATTTAAGTTTATTTCACGAATTTCTGTGCGATTGTTGGAACGTATTATTCACAACTCGATATTTATAGATAACGGAAGCATTCAATTCCTCACTGGCAATGTTTGCATCCAGATCTGCCAATCCGCTGCCTTCGATGATTCCTCCTTCATCCTCCGCGTTGTCGATGATCTCCTGTACGACGTCGCGAGTGAGTTCCGAATGGCAGGCGGACGCCATCCGCGACCCCGCGGATACCAAGATGAACACTGTGGACAGAAGTGAGGAGATGAAGTGAGTCATGATGAAGTCGATGATAATGGACCAATGGCCGTTTGGAGGTTTTATAGTACTCTCGAAAATGCAAATGGAGTCCATTGTGAATCATCCAGTCACGAGGAAAAGTACATCTGTCCACTATGCACTATCTTTCGCACCAGTAATAATCAGCAGAAAGATGTTGTCATGACTTTCTATCGACAATTTTACGTCGACAGAGTTGTGATCCGCTTACTTTGGATTACTTCCAACACGAAAGTCAGCATTCGGAATGATTGACGTAGCAGGTTGTGTTTTGTTTGAGTAAAAATCTAACAGCACAATTAACATTTGCAATATATTGATATATCAGAGTTTCTGTAACTGAGTTTCCTTATTGAAATTCACAAGGGGGTTTCGAATGGTGCCGTTCCAGAGTTAAGCAGACCAGTTTATCTAAATCATTTTGGCGAATTCCGAAAGTTAGCATTTAGAATTATAAAATAAAGGTGTGTTTTTCACATTGATAGATATTATTTTGCCCTCTCCCGTGATGCTATTTATTACATAAATAATTCTATATGATATGTACAAATATGGGAAATTGCATGTTGTGCTTTGTTACAATGCGGACCCGAGATGACCGTAATCAGAATTCAATGAGTATGAATACTAAAAATGAACCCGAAAAGGGAGAAATCGAATCTATTCGCTAGACAGAATGGAGAATGCAAGATACTTGTAGGCACACGGAAAATATTTATGAAGGGAAAAGGAAAGGGCTTGGTAGTTTAGTCCCACACGAATCGTTCGCAGTAGATGGTGGGATTGCGATTGAGGATTGTATCGAGAGACTTGCCCAAGGGACCGAACCTGCCATTGGATTTGTTATTGCTGCTTTTGTATTTCTTTGATGTAAAAATGTGTTCAGTGATCAAATCATTTGATGGAAGTAGAAGTAATTCACTAACCAGACTCCATTGATGCATCGCATGCCCTCGAATGGACCGATGCCGTTCGCGAGACGCAGCGCGTAGTCATCGTTGACACCACACGAGCGGATTCCCGGTGCGTCCTGAGATTGATCTATGGTATTAGGTTGGTAAGAAAGTTCTGTCGCGTATTATTTTTCATTTTTTCTCGACTGCGTTGCTTGTCTGGAAATCCAATTTAACATAAGTTGAATTGACATAAGTAGTATACAACATCGGGTTTAAGTCGATCCTAGTTCGCATTTAAAGCGAGTAAATAAAGAAAATATCGAATATTCGGAAAATGACGATTTTTGTGTGTTATTTTTTGAACTCTACCGTTTTAACACGAGCTAGCAACTGCTTCTACTCCTTCGATGTGTGATAGCAATAGAGTTGTACTTCCATATTATCACACAACATTCGGCATTCGAGATGTGTGTGAAGCTGTAGATTGCAAAAAAGGCCGATTTCAACGATCATATTTAGGCATCAGCCTTTGGAAAACTGTGGCTTACAAACAGTTAGGTGCTGCACTCTCCAATTTAAAGCAAACACTAAGAATGTCGTGTACTTCACTACCCACAACAATTGATCTTATTAGGCTAACCGCAAAATCTTCAGGGATGTGAAATGCTTATCAACAAAAATCAATCTACTGTAATTTTCAGAATTAGCGCTGATCGCAGGTTGGCATAAAGAGGCATTCTCATAGTTAAACACTCAAAAGCATGTCCCCTTGTTGCACTTTGCAATAGTGGGTTAGTTATGTACATATCACGCTTCTTCTTTCAACCATGAGCAAATAAAATTTATGGTTGACCATCAATTTCACTGAATTTGGCAGTGGACTGTGCCAGAATTATTAATTGGAGAACACTGTGATAACGTTTTCTTGAAAGAGTAACCAAGCACTATTAGTCATCTGAAGATCGTATTAATATTGATCAACTTTGAAGGGAAGTATACACCAAAATGTAAAATACGTAACACGCGACAGAACTTTCTTACCAACCTAATATATGGAGTGATCTCTGGATTCGTTTCATCCTGGGTATGATTATTAACAAGTTGATTCGAAAGCAACTTCAATATACACACCTCAATTGGTTCGAGACAATCCGTCAATTGATCCGCCTCGAAGGGACATTTATAGTGAAGAAGAATGCAGCCGTTGTCTGAAATGGGAAATTGCACGACTCAAGAATCAAGACTCAAGGAAAATCTGACCTAATTTAAAGAAATATGAGGATATCCTCGCATTTGAGAGTACTAAATACAAGTAAGGGAGATATCGATTGCTCACCTCCACGCAAGGGAATGGTAGCATCTCCACTGCCCTCTTTGCCTTCCTCCCCCGATCCTTCCTCGATCTCCTCCTCTGGTTTGTGTTCGGGTTTAACTGGGCGGTGCTCGGGTTTGGACGGCTTGTCCTCAGACTCGACTGGAAGATTTCCACCTCCGATCGGGTGTTGCACCGGCACGACAGGGAGTTGTCCAGCCTCGGCAGTTTGATGTTCGATGTCAACTGTGTTTTGTTCTGCTTCAACCGGACGCTGTTCTTCTACGACCGGGTTGAGTTCAGCTTCGTCCCTTTGGTCCACCTCGGCAGCGTTGTCTTCATCGCCAGTTGCATTATCCACGACCGCTTGCGCAACGTCACGCGCCATGCCTGGCTGGCACGCGTACGCCGTCCGCCACCCCGCGGACGCCACTATGAATGCCAGTAAAAGTGTGGAAAGCTGGACCATGGTAGGTAGTTGGAGAGACGATACGGACTAGTGGAAGTGGTTTCGAATAGAGTCGGTGTGTGACTGTTGCTACTGGGGTGTTCCAGCTATTATTATACTATGATAGTACGATATGCAAATTCCTTTAGACAGCACGTCCAGGATTCTCTACACTCTTTGATGATCCCCGGAGAGCCCTCACATGACTGGTAATCCTCTTACTTTTACTTTGTGTGACTTTTCCGCGACAATAGTAATAACTTTTCATCGTTTGGCCTTTGTACGTTCAAAATTACCAAAGATCGGTTGTTTTCAGCAATTTTTCAATCACGAGTTGCTGAAGGTGAAAGACAAATGACAAAAATCATAGCCTTTGATAAGGAAGTTATCTTTGATTATCTTCAAATTTACAGCCAAATCATAATCGCAAACGAAAAATCGAGAGTAGTTCTTCAAAGAGAGTGTCACATCGTCGTTGAAACCGATACATGAGAATTTAAAAGGGCAGTACCCGAGTATAAACTTCTACTGCCACTGTTTTCTTCACCATTATGAGATCAACATCAATTGGATCACGCGCCCTTATCAAAAGGACCTCGTGGTCATTCGTGTTGCGAAACAGCATACTCCGTACCGAAGCACATTCTCAGCTCCTTCCCTCTCCTCTCGAATTCTTGTTTTCTCGCTATGCAGCTTGTGTCGTCTGCAGCCATCATTACTTCGCACAATCTATCGCCATCTCCTTCTCTGCTCTCTCCTCTTTTCATGCACTTTACCACTGCTTCAGAGTGATCTCCAACACTGGTTTCTCTCTGTTTTCTCTGTACTCTCTATCACTCGCCCATACTCTCTCTCGTGCGAGAGTCGACCCTACTGACCTACAAACTGCCTGATTTCTCAACCCTCTCTCCTTTCGCTGCACTGTCTCGACTGCCGCACGTATCTACGCAGCGAGCAGTGGTATAAATGAGAAGGGGCGAGAAAAGGTAAACACCCTCAAGTGACCACTTTCTATCTCTTCTCGTCCTCTCAATTGATAATGCCCTGTGAGTTCTAGGAAATACTCTAGGCCGGGAATAATATGAACAACAGAAATTGATTTTGCAGGCTGCGATAAACCCGGCGAGTGCACCTGCTGCTCTGCCTGCAATGACTGCGAATGCTGCAAGTCGGGCAAATGCGGCAAGTCGGAGCGACCCTGCTGCACGGGTATGTTTTCATAATAAATAATTCCGATGCCGTAAATATTGAAATACACATCATGATACGAATGGTATCATAGAAGCTATAATGGCACTAGGTCGGATGCGAACTATGACGTCATGCATCAGACCTAGTGCGGCTACAATACAGTACATGCTAATCGCCTTGCCCATATGCGGCCGCGGATGCCCGCGGATCGATTTTGCGGGAAAATGAGTAAAGTTCATGCCATGATTTGTTTATTTTTGAATTCCTCATGCGATTTTGCATCGGAATCACTATTTCATAATGGAACATTTTTTGAGGGAGGTCAATTCAAAGTGATTAGGGCTACCGTACTCCCGAACATATTCCCACCGTTTTTGTGTCTAGAATTTTTCGGGTAAGTTTTCGAACGCGATCCAAGTTTGCAAACTCTTCAATACCCTAAAAAAAGTCATAAAACCCCCGAAATGGAGGGATCATTTTCGGGAGTACTGTAGCCGTGGTCACTCCGAATCGAACCCCCTCAAAAAATTGCCTTTGATAAAATTAATATATTATAGTGATTCCGATGCGAAATCGCATGAGGAATTCAAAAATGAACAATTCATTGCATGAACTTTACTCATTTTCCCGCAAAATCGATCCGCGGGCATCCGCGGTCCGCGGCGGGCCGCCGCGGCCGCATATGGGCAAGGCTATTAGCATGTACTGTATACCCTAAGAAACCCAACCAACACATGCATAATGTTGTAGATGAGTGCAAGACGGAGGGCTGCAAGTGCGAGAAGACGAAGGAATGCCACGAGGCGTGCAAAGCTGCGACTCCAGAGAAGAAGTGCTGCTGAACTGCTAACCACCAAATACCCTCTATACAATATTTATTAAGTTTGTGCGTGAAAATATCAATTTCTTCCCTATAAATATTTTTATGAAGGTTGTTTTTGATGAGGTCGATCACACGCAAAGTTCTATCGGAAAAGAAGATAGCAATTTTGATGGCCACATTAGTTACACGAAGGATGTGCAGGCCAAAAGTTCACCTTCTGAAATCGTGAATTCAGGGGATCACCTGAGTTTTCCGAGAAGGATGCTTCCGGCTTTGTGTTGTTCAAAGAAGAGAAGATTAACAAAGTTTAATTCGAAAAGAGTTCGTGGAAGATAACGAATTCAATCCAATAATAAATATTGCTCTTTCGCCTCTGTTTGTTTTTGTATTTTGTATTGCGAACAAAAATCAGACAAAATGCCGCACATATCTTGCTGAATGAGCTTCCAGAAATCGTGTAGCTGTTTTTGCCAATCTTGAGGTCCCAGAAACTATAGTATTAACACCTGGCTCTCACAAAGAATACGTTAATACAGTAGGTGGTTTCATTCATGATCAATGCAGTATCTATAATGCATGTTTGCTTACATTACATTGAATAATGTTATCATATGTAAAATTTTTATTTGCGTTACTCATTGATGAGACGATGAAGAAAATTGAAAGTGGCTCACATTTGAGTGCGATGCCATCCGTCGACTTCGTTCATCTCTTTCTCCACAGCTCCTCTTCAATTCTCTCCCTCTTATTCAGTGCAATCTTGATATTTATCGTTTTTCGAAACACGCCAGATTCCTTTTCTTCCTTCGGAATCATGCTAAAGGCTCAAGCTCTCTTTGATTTGATTGTCGCACTTGGAGTGGCCACCGGGATGCAAAGGTTATTCTATTCTCCAAAGTATAAGGTAATAAATTAATAAGTTACATAGAGTGATCCCAATCGACTGGGCAATACTCTTCATCTCAAGCGGTCCCTGTCAGTACTTTAGCACCACTGCTTGCTATATTTCAGTGATGATGCTTTTTGGAGGAGCTTGCTTCACCGTGCGCCTTTCTTTATTCTCAAATAATTTCAAGTCTTCGCATTTAGAGAGATGCGCTAGTTGCTTCTTTCCTCTTTCGCTTGCTGGTAATACGAGGAAAACCGCCGAGTAATAAAGGCGCCATTGCATTATTCTGCTGTATATCTCTACCTCTTTCCATAATCTACTCTGTAAGTTATCAATATCCAGACCTACATTAATATCGCTCGGAGGTGTGCTTCATTACGGGCAGGTCTGATGACGATGTAGTGCGTGATTTTTTGCTAGAAACCCGCCCGTACTACTACCAGGATGGAATCGTTCTTACAGATAACTCGCGCTATTCCGGACGAGAGAGGTTGCTATTTTAGGTTCAATCGATTTTCACCACTCATCTTTTATCATCGCTTTCATAATTATCGTTATCTTTTGCGCACCAGTGTATGGTACCGTGTTTTGGCTAAGGTAAGATACGAAAAGAGCTCAGATTTATTTATAAATGCAAATTTCTATCTTTTCTTCTTCTCTCCCTCCCCCAAACGTAATATTTCTGCTTCGTGTAGTGAATCTGTACATCAATGACCTTAAGATCATCCCAATGAAATTATCTTCCCTCATTGATGTAGAATCTCATCTTTTAGAGTGCAGATTCTTACAAGATTGGAGCAAGAATCGGCTAATCTCAGCGAGAAATCGAAAAGAATGCAGCAGAAATTCGTCTCGGTAACAATAAATATTTTATCAGGCTATATTGGCACAATACCTTACTATATCAGCTGTTGATAGAATACAGTATCGGTGAAATGCTTAACTCAAAGGGGATCGATATTGGAACAATGGTGAATAATTGATGCAGATGCTCTCGGCACAGGCTGTTCTACCCATTGTCCATTGCTACGCAATCGCCTCCTTCTTGCTCTCTTTCTTCAGCATTTGCGAAAGTCCTCTACTCGAATCATCCTCTCCTCTAGTGAGTACTTTTAAGCGGAGTTGCACTCACTGCAGTATGACTTCAAGTTGAAGAGTCATCTTTTCCTTTTTCAGGTAGGAGGAACGACGACATTCTTGTCCCCCAAGATTGTGATCTACTATATCGATCCGTACAAACGGTTTGACAAATTGGATTTCGAATGTCATTCCAACCATTTAGCGCTCTTTCTAGAGCATTGAGGTTATGCGACAAGGATACTACATCTGTTGTCTCAACAATAAAATATTCAGGATGAAATTAGTTTTTGTTACTTTTCCCTATCTCTTTTCTTTTTTCTTACACTTTTCACTATACTAGACTTTATCTTTTCGATATTTGATCGAAGACGTGGCTTGTATTGCATCAAATAATCCTGCGATCGTAAATATTCAAGCCATAGTTTGTCGTGCAGAGTAGGAAGATAAAATGCAAAATGAATAGCAACAAGCAAAGCATGACTTTTGTTGTTTTTGATCACGAGGTGCCAAAGTAAAAATACGCTCGAATTAGAGAACTTGTTTTAGACTGAAATTGCTCGACAAATTATTGTTTTGTAACAGGAGAATTGCATACAACACGTTCCCATTTTACACTATGCGTATTATCTCAGTGATTAATTTATAATTTGAATAGTCACACGATTATGATTTAATGTCAATAAATATATATTTTCACAAATCTTTTCTAAAAACAAATATTTACAATTATGGGTAGACACAAATATTTGTGCTTAGTTAAAGTGCGAACCTGAGATGGCTTGGCCATGCCTAGGAATCGATGAGTGGATTGGAAAGAGGAACCCGATAGGAACTTAATCCAGACTAGTTCACAGTATGGTGAAGGCAACAGTGTTAATGAAAATATTACAAAGTGAGCAGCATAATTAGAGAAGAGAAGCATGATGGGCGATTAGTCCCACAGGAATCGTTGACAGTATACGATGGGATTCCTAGTAAGAGCGGCATCGAGTAATCTGCCCAAGGGAGTGTACCTGCAATGATTTTGTTGTTCTCTCTTCGATCATTGGGTCAGATTATGATTGAAGGAATCTACGAAATAATAGGAGATATCGCAAACGCTGACCAGACTCCCTTGACGCATCTGATTCCCTCGAATGGTCCGATTCCGCTGGCGACTCGCAGGGCGTATTCGAGATTATCACCACACGTGCGTATTTCAGGCCCGTCCTAAGAGGAGTATTTGATCTTCGCTATCCCATGTACTATTTTCAAACTGATAAGAAGACTTAATGGAATGTATTATGTGGAGTTCGCACTTTAATCCAAACGTATTCTCACTTCGATGGGTTTGATGCAGTCAGCCTCGAAGGGGCACTTGAATTGGAGTATCAGGCAGCCGTTATCTGCAAAGGAATCACGCATTGAACCATGCAACAGAAATCAATTTCGAATTAATGTTTTTCGGAAGATGGCATTGAAAGTTAGAATATTGCTGAACCTAGTGCTGACCTCCTCGCATCGGCGTGTCCACGGAGTCCATTCCGCTACCTTCAGTGAGATCCGCGCCGGAGCCTTCCCTGAGATCCGCGCCGGACCCTTCAGTGATTAAATCGGCCGGTTGGTGGTCAGGCTCGACCGGGTCGTGCTCAGGTTTCGTCCGCTTGGGGTCAAGGTGAACCGGGTTATGCTCAGGATTGGTTGAATTGGTTTTGGGTTCGACCGGGTTGTGCTCAGGGTTGAGCGGTTGGTGTTCAGACTCGATCGGGTCCTGTTCAACCGGATGGTCTTTAATTTCGACAGCATGATGATCCGCTTCGGTCGCGTTGCTGCCCGCTTCAGCTTCGTTATCCGCCACTACCTGCGCTACGTCACGCGCCATGCCTGGCCCGCACGCGGATACCGTTCTCCACCCCGCGGACGCAATTATGAAAACCACTAGGAGTGAAGGGAGCCGAGTCATGATGAGTAGTTGGAGAACAATAAGTAGTCTTCAGTAGATTCGATGTGCTACTGTTGCAACGGATGTTGTTCCAACTACACTTATAGTAGTACGATATGCAAATATCTAGCGCCAGCATGTCAAGGATTCTACACTTTTTGATGATCCCCGGGGAGCCCTCACATGACTGGTAATCTTCTTACTTTTACTTTGTGTGACTTTTTCCGCGACACTTGTAGTAACTTTTCATCGTTTGGCCTTTGTACGTGCAAAAATAGCCAAATATCACGCCTCTCACGAGAGAATCGAGCTGAAACAGGGAATGTAGGTGAAATTGTAAAATGAGTGCCAACAGTATTTAGGTATCCTGAGGGATGTCTGACACTCCCCCAAAGTCTCAATGTGTAGATTTCATTTTGGACTTCATGACACCGGGTCGAATCCCACTTTGAGAGCGGTTATCTCGGTTTCAGTGGCAGATAGACCAAATTTGACCTCTGAGTGACGCCAGCTCATTTTTCGAGCTTTATCGATCTGTTTAGCTCGTTTCTTCTGAATGTAGATTTTAACCACGCTACACTCAAGGGCAATTTTCTCGAAAACGAATGGAAAGGGGCAGCTAAAATTTTAAGAGTGCATTCATCTGAACGAGAGCCGTCGAATGAGGTGCTGGCGCCGAAAATACGAACACTTGGGTGAAATTTTCGCCTTGTAAACTTTCCTGGAACGTTTGAACTTTCTTTTCAACAGTCAATTATCACTTTCACCGCTCTCGTCTGAGCGCGCGACCAAGAATGATCGTTGTTCCTTCTAATTGTCTGTTGAAAAGAAAGTTCAAACGTTCCGGGAAAGTTTACAAGGCGAAAGTTTCACCCAAGTGTCTGTATTTTCGGCGCCAGCACTTCATTCGACAGCTCTCGTTCAGATCTATTCACTCTTAAAATTTTAGCTGCCCCTTTCCATTCGTTTTCTAGAAAATTGCCCTTGAGTGTAGCGTGGTTAAAATTTGCATTCAGAAGAAACGAGTTAAACAGATCGATAGAGCTCGAAAAATGAGCCGGCGTCACTCAGAGGTCAAATTTGGTCTATCTGCCACTGAAACCGAGATAAACGCAAAGTGGGAGGTGCCTCGATCCGACCCGGTGTCATGAAGTCCAAAATGAAATCTACACAATGAGACTTTGGGGGAGTGTCAGACATCCCTCAGGATACCTACATACGGTTAGCACTCATTTTACAATTTCCCCTCCATTCCCAAGAATGGCGATTCTAGCCCGATTCTCTCGTGAGAGGCGTGATATGGCTTGTTTTCATCATTTTCCAGCCATAGAATGGCGAAAATCGAAAAGAACAAATGTCCATCGAAATGAAGTTCACAATCAGAAAGATACGATGTGCTGATAAATGACAAATGGGAACTTGAGAGCAAATATCACGCCTCTCACGAGAGATTCGAGCTGAGGCACGGAATGGGAAGAAAATCTGGAAATTGGTTCTGACCAGTTTTGGGCACCTTTAGACGTGCCTGACAGCCCCCAAAAGTATTATTTTGCATACATGATTTTCAAGCTCCCTCCATCAGGTCGGAAATCGGCACCTCTTCCTTTCACGGCGCTTATCTCATTTCTCATGTAAGAAAATCAAAATTTGCACACTGATTGACCCCCACTAATTTCTCGAGCTCTATCGATCCTTGTAAACCATTTTCCATAAAAGTCAATTTTAACGGTGCTACATTCATTGTCGATTTTCACGAAAATGTAGGAAAAGGTGCAGAACAAAATTTCACAGCTGATGCAGCGCATCAAGAGCTTTAGAATGAATGGCTTGCGCAAAAAATACGATCTCACCTGTGCAAGATATGTACATTTTACTTTCCTTATCATTTGAACTTTACTTTCAACAGAATAATTCACCTTCGCACCGCTCTCTTCGGAGAATGAGGTCAAGAATGATCGCTTTCTATTAATTTGTCTGTTGAAAATAAAGTTCAAATGATAAGGAAAACTAAAATATACATATCTCACACAGGTGAGATCGTATTTTTTGAGCAAGCCATTCATTCTAAAGCTCTTGATGCGCTGCATGAGCTGAGAAATTTTGATCTGCACCTTTTCCTACATTTTCGAGAAAATCGACAATGAATGTAGTACCGTTAAAATTGACTTTTATGGAAAATGGTTTACAGGGATCGATAGAGCTCGAAAAATGAGTGGGGGTCACTCAGTGTGCAAATTTTGATTTTCTTACACGAGAAATGAGATAAGCGCCGTGAAAGGAGGAGGTGCCGATTTCCGACCTGATGCCGGGAGCTTGAAAATGATGTATGCAAAATAATACTTTTGGGTGCTGTCAGGCACGTCTAAAGGTGCCCAAAACTGGTCAGAACCAATTTCCATATTTTCTTCCCATTCCCAAGAATTGCGATTCTAGCTCGATTCTCTCGTGAAAGGAGTGATATGATGTACCCGCACAATCTGCAACAACATTTGTTCTCTTTTTGGGCAAGTTGTTTGCTCCAAATATTGTAAATTGGATATTGACGATATCGTTTCTTTTTTTGAGTCACGCATCCTTGTCAAAAGACCACCGCGTGTTGTTTTTCTTACACCAAACCTTGTTCAGGACACGTTCCACTGTCTCTTCTTGTTTCCTATCGCACTACTCCCCTCTCTCTTCTTCTTCTTCTCACTGTACGATTGAATGCTCTCCCTCTTCCTCTGTCTTCTCTGTCCCTCCTCTAATTACGTCCTTCCTCATCAATTCATCATGATGCACTGCTTACCCTATTCTCTATCGTTTGCCCGTGCTATCTCGCGCGAGTGAAAGTGGCCAATGCTGACCTACAATCTGTCTGAGTTCTCTGCTGTCTCTCATCTAAACACACTCTCTCCACTTCCGCACAATTGCACGCAGCCACAAGTGTATAAATGAAACGAAGAAAGGGTGAACACCCTCAAGTGATCACTTCCTTCTCTCCCAACCATCTAGTTGATAATGCCTTGTGAGTATTTATTGAGTTAGTGCCACAAGATGTATATGGTGATATTGCATCTTACGTTTCCACAGCTGTTTGAAGTTTGTTTATTTTGGGAAACATTCATGTGCGGAAATTCAGGAAACATTAATCATGCCAAATTCGTTTCAACAGGTTGCGAAACCCCCGATAAGTGCTCCTGCTGCTCAGCGTGCGTCAATTGCGACTGCTGCAAGTCGGGAACATGTGACAAGGCGGAGCGACCCTCCTGCACGGGTACGTCTCATTAGCAGCACTTGTTCCCTTTGATGATAGGCTCTTAATAGCATCTCTCCCATTCCATTCCCTGCTGACAACTGCTCTCGACACACTGTAATTCCATCTCCGAGTGATTCCCGTATTATGGATTCAATTAATCTGGCCTTGGGCCTTCTCATAGATGCAATTCGGAAATTGGACCAGTGAATCACCACGGATGAGAGCCTCCTCTTGATGCGGATTACATATCGCGTGTCCTCCAGTGATCTAACAAGCTGCACCCACCTGAAACGTTGTAAAAATTACAAAGACGACGACTTTAACAGATATGATTTGCAAGGGTCTTGTTTTCATGAAAAATATCAGAACACGATGTACAGCATCAATACTTTTCAATCTTCAGACAAGTGCAAGGCTGAGGGCTGCAAGTGCGGGAAGTCGGCTGCGTGTCGTGCAGCATGTGGAGACGCCGCTGCAGGCAAGAAGTGCTGCTGAGCTGCAGCTGCTGCAGTTGCATCCTCTCCATGGATAATGGATCTGTTGTGCTCGAACAATAGTAAGATGTTATTTTCACATCTTCATTCCTCACCGTGCAATGGCTCAAATTTGTAACAATTATGTGCGTAATATACCGATCCCTTTCTGATAAATATGTTGATGAAGAGGGTCTGCTTGGTCATCCAGAGGTCACATCCACAAAGTAAATTATTTATTCGACGGAGGCTTCACGAGTTATGTGACAGCGATTTTCATGGATTACTGAATTTTGGCTATTGCATATCTCCGAGAATGATACTTCCGGCTTTGCGTTGTTCAAAGAGCAGAAGAAAAACGTCGTATTCGAAAAAAATCGAGGAAAACAGAGTTTGACTCAATGTTCGAGAAGTTGCGATCACTTCAGCATACCTTAGCTTTTTCAAAAATGTTGCATATCCAGATGAGCTTCTAACTAAATCTTGAGTGGGTTTTTTCTCCGAATCGACTCGTCGGGTTACGCCGGATCTATTAAAGGAGGACTAAACTCATAGTAGCCACTTCGATAGGAAAAAGTGTACGGGAGCTTCCACCCTCCAAAGATCATAGCGCGAGCTAGGAGGTAGAGGCCCATCGGTAGCTTAGCTCAGTGGTAGAGCAGCTGTCACGTGTCACTTGAAAATCGAACTTTGGGTTTAGTCCTCCTTTAACATCCCTTGCCCATCGCAAAACAATATCTCAAATCTAGAGATGTCCAGCGCTTTCAGCCTCCCTCACTCGCAATCAGCTCAAGACTCTCATCGCATTTTTCGAAGCCCCTTTCTGTATCCCATATTACAGCATAGTCCCTGATTCATCTCGACGATGTAAACAAAATTTCACGAGTAGTAAAGCAAGTATCTAAACTTCCGTGTTTCCAAAGACACTCTCGGATCTTGTCACCTGTATTTTTTATATATCGTTCCGTATGCCTTGCTTGCGTAAGATCGTTGAATATATCAACCTTATCATTATCGATGCCTGGTCACGAGGCATTTTGAAAGTTTTGCTTTCACTGTTTGGCCTCGGCTCCAAATCAACGACAATCTTCATAACATGCTGCTGAATTTTGGGGGATAAGAAGGTATTTTGGAAAGGAGGGAGAAAACAGAAGATTATGTGGTGTTGATCGATGCTCGACATATGAGAGCGTTTGTGTAAGAATCGAGCAGAGGATGGCACAGCAAAAAATGACGATTTTCTGAATATCTGCTTTTTGGGGTTCTCGAGGGTGCTGAGGACGATTGGCAGAACCATTTTGCACAAGGAGTCCCCGTTCGCTTCAGACGACGTATCGTCGAAAAGCGATTTCATCGTTTTATTCCCAATTAATTCGTCGCGCGTGCTCGCTAAAATTAAGCTAAAATTACGTATAGGGCAGAATTTGAAGGCGATCATTCCTATCTATTTTATTTATCAAAAATATTATTTATACAAAATATGTAAAAATTAATTTTTTTGAATATCAGTTCTGAGCTTAGCAAATTAGATCGATCTGACCGCTGTGATGTGACGATTCCAAATCCAAATTTTCATCAAATTAAACCTCTGGAACTCTTAGCAGCATTAATTAATGTGCCTCAATTTTTGTGCGAAAATCGACTCTTCTCCGTTTTACCTGCCAGGGGGTGAGCGAGAGAGGCAGGGGAGGCGACTGCCAGAGGGCTCCAGGTCAAACGGAGGAGAGAGTAGCGGAAGAACGAAGGGAGAAGAGTCGATTTTCGCACAAAATCTAGGCACTATATTTAATGCTGCTAAGAGTTCCAGAGGTTTAATTTAATGAAAATTTGGATTTGCAATCTTCGCATCACAGCGGTCAGATCCATCTAATTTGCTAAGCTCAGAACTGATATTCAAAAAAGTTAATTTTTATATATTTTGTTTAAATAATATTTTTAATAAATGAAATAGATAGGAATGATCGCCTTCAAATTCTGCACTATACGTGATTTTACCTTAATTTTAGGGAGCATGCGCGATGAATTAATTTGGAATAAAACGATAAAATCGGTTTTCGACGCTACGTCGTCTGAAGCGAACGGGGACTCCTTGTGCAAAATGGTTCTGCCTATCGTCCTCAGCACCCTCGAGAACCCCAAAAAGCAGATATTCAGAAAATCGTAATTTTTTGCTGTACCAGATCTTTCCGAATTTGCCCGATTCTTAGGCAAACACTCTCATATGGATAAAGCGTGTGTAGTTAAACTGCCGATCCTGCAGTCATTGGCTGTTCAACGAGAGAGATGGGGCATGGTGCAATATATTGTGCGAAAGTCCGAACTGAACGGCGAGAGGGCTCTTCTCGAATTATAAAGAAGAACCAACCCGATCGGTTGCAGAAGTGTGATGTACAACCGCGGTGAAGATGCCATTCGAAGACCTCCTCCTGAGTGACTTCCACCCCATTAGCTTCTTCGATAGGCGATGCTGACGACAGATGAGCGGAGATGGCAATTACGACTATGTAGTTTCCTCCTTTGTATTTTCTCCCCAACTTTATCATTTTTGAAAACCGTGAAAGATTTCACGAGTATTTTTCAGCAGCCAGTAAACAGAAGCCATTACTCTCACTCTGTTATGATCTACGAGGAAGAATCTACCAGGAAACATTTAGGAACGGGCGCTGTTCAAGAACGATATGCAATGTTATCGGGAGATAACTGCATGTGATCGAATTAATCCCACTCTTCACATTCGCGTCAGAATTGTAATCGCTGTTCCATCTGCGAAATCTGAAGCAGTGAGTGTGACTCAGGGGAGAATTCAGTGGCTGACTGAAACCTCGGACTCCCCCGCTCCATTTTCTTCCATAATTTACACATGTTACGTAAGCTTCGGTGTATGTGTGCGTATGTGCTTCAATGAGTATGCGTGTCTTATGAAAACACTAGGCTAAGAATGTATTCGGTGACCTCATCTCTCATCTTGAATATGATCATTGATAGCTTGCACAATAATAAGTTCGAGTCCTATTCACAGTTGCCCTGGCATTTGTGTGATCTAGCGAATATATTCTAGTTTTGTGGTATCTCTTTAGTTGTGCTTTGAGATGTCACTTTTCATGAAGTACTTGAGTTCTGAAAACGTCAGAGCATTATCAATCTATTTCGAGCTAGTACCATCCAGACTTCTGAAATATGTTCAATTGGAAGATATTTTCGAGTCTGGAAGCTAAGAGCATCATCGTCCTTAGAAAGTGGAAAGATGTCTGAATATCACCCCGTGCGTATTTTGTGCGAAGGTCACTCATTACGGGGAGCTCTAACGAGTAAAGAGTCCTTAATCTTCAGTCATCGTGTAGGGAAATGGCAGTAATGGGGTACACTCTCCGATGAACTTCCCATTCATTACATTAAGGAATAGTAGTATTCATTCTTACTTCTCTTTCATCGTATGCTCCAAGGCAAATGAATTTCGTATTCAAAACTACTGCCTACTATTTGATTATGTTTTTCAAATATTTCGTCATCTCTGATCATTGCTCTTCACAATTGTCATCTCTGTTCCATCTAAGAAATTTCAACAAGTGGCACGCGAAAAAATTATGTGTGAAACTGAAACGGGACGGGCGAAACCCTGTGATGGAGATTAGGCAACGCGATTATCTTCTATCCCACACATAATTCTGCCATCGAGTAATGGTTTCGGGTAAACGGGAGGAGCGAGAAAGTATTAAGATTCCTAGAACCGCTGTGGAACGATTACGGTTGCTTGTCTCTTTTGCGTGAATGTTTCCAACGGTTTCCTTTATCGATTCATGTCTCCTTTCAGCTTGGGGGCAAATGCGCATTCTCGCCTACTTTTTCTCCCTTGTCTTCTTCATTCTCAATCCCACGATGTTCTTCAAGGGTGAGTAACTCCGCTCTTCCTGATGGAGAAAAGAAGAGTCCGTGCATTGGTTTCTAGATTTTCCCAGAATACGAACGGATTACACTGTACTTTCAGTTCTTGGTTCACTCAATTCTTGCAGTCCTTGCCGAGCTTTCTCGTATTCTTCTCTTCTCCTCATCTGACAGTCCCTTCAAGCCGCGGTTTCTGAGACTGCTAGAGAATGCCACTGCAGCTTCAGATTTAGCACCCGGCACGATCGAGATCGCCCTACTAGCCATTGGTTAGTTCATCTCCACTTTGTCAATCATAATTGATTAAAATCGATGAAAACAGATGTTCAAGTGCAAATTCAGAGTGGACGATGGTCTTGCTGCACGTGATAGTGTCAGTGCTGCACGCCTACGGCTGTTTCTCGGGTCGGCCTGCATTCGTGCGACCGATGGTAAGAAGATGATGATGTGCATTACGGGAATCGTAACTCACGAGGAACGATAATGAGCAGTCGACAAATCGAATAATGAAATATCTTCAATTAACGATGTCATCTCTCTCAGGTAGCGAATTGCATCGCCTCCTCCTCTCTCTTGCTCATCTACCTCCTCATCACGATTTACGTCATCTTCAATGTCAATTTCCCTGCAACGAACTCCGTTGCTGATGCTGTTAGTCATTTTCGATGTTTATCTTTTCGTTATTTTTCAATGGATTTTTTATTTTTTTAAATTAGAAGTGACCTCTTTCAGATGAACTTTGAAACAACGCAAAAAAGGCACTTGACAATCGGAGGCACCTTTTTCGTGCTGTACCTTCTGTGGGACGCTATTATTTGTAAGTTTACGAAATTTTAAAATTAGTTTTAAAATTATTATTTTAGAGCCTAGTGTAATCCTAATCATCTTCAGTGTACGACTACTTCGACATCAAGCAGCGTCATCGGGATTTCATGTACTGGATCGTCGAGGAGCGGATGATGGCATCGCAGACGATGAGCACTGATCGGTCAGTTTGACCTACCTTCTGCTGCTGAAGGATACGGTAACCCACTACATTTCAGATCCATGAGTCCCTCGAAATTGTCCAAAGCCAGCAAAAAATCGGTATCTTCAATGAAGAAGCCCGAATTCGGACGAGCAGGACACCCTGTCTGAATAAGATCTAGATTGAAAACGAACAGTGCTCAAAGAATTTCATTATTGTACATGCCGCTACTTGTTTAGGACTATTTTTGTGTTGATTCAGTTGTAGGTCACAATTTTAACTGTAATTAGATAAAAAGATCACCACCATACTCTGCTTTACGATAATATGATAATTGAAAATGACACTGCCATGTTCAACATTCTCTGTACTTATGGCACACCGAATGTCACATTGGGAGATCAAGCCGCTTCCCGTCTTTTTATGCTGTGATTTCCTTTTGCAAGACAATTTCGTCAAGGATCATAACGGAGGGAAATGCCAGCGGAACATCTACGAATTTATCTTCGTAGATGTTCCGCTTCACACATATTTAGGATAATTCCGTATGAAAGTAAGCCATATCCTGATGTAGATCTTTCACGCGTATTCACGATGCATTTCCTGATCCCTGCTTACGGTTCCTCCCGCTTGCACGTTTTACATCGTCTAAATGTAAGAATCAAATCCATGTAATGATCACCAAAAAGCTACCACCAATTCAATCACGAATATATCAATACTTCCCGGTGCAAACTCCGTCGCGCAGGGAACAACAGTACAATCTATCTATCATCACAGTAATTGCTCCTTTCTTTCCTCTCACTGCACAAACAAGATGATCGTTCGTAGTGGCCATTCACAAACAATCGTGCAGTTCCCCTCTACTACACTCCTAACTTGTTATTCTCATTGCGATCCCATTTGAACAGTTTTCATCGCTCTCAAATATCTTCTTCTTTACTCCCTTTCTCGCCGTGATCGGAGAAACAGAGAATAAATCGATTTCACGCATTTTTGTTGGTAATTTACGCTTTTACTATTCGATCACGAATTCCTCTTTCTTGTTTTCATTGAACTTCATTTACTATCAAGATCGATTTTAAGATTCTATCTGCTTTCAGATTCATGTCTTCCAAGGACCACTCAGTGTACGATCACACGAAGGCTGCAGCAGATCTCGCCTACCAAGAGTTCGAGAAGTGCCGCCAACAACTACGAAGAAGGGCGCTCGCTCATTTCCGCGTTTTGCGTATTGCCTGCTACAGGCAATGTAAAGCAACCATCTTTTGCATGAATTTCTCACCATTGACTGCAGGTAAATCATGCATTCGGTGAAGCGAAATCAACTCTTGAGAAGTCCGAGGGTGCAGTTAACGATACGGTTTGTTCTTGTTGCGACGCAGTAGAAAATGATCAAGTAGAAATTGATTCAACCTTCTGTTGTAAAGTGAGTATTACTTCTCACACGTACGAATTTTAAAGAATGAGTTAACATTGAGATTTTAAGAAATATGGAGAGAAATCGTCAATATTTAAATTTGCAGACCTCAGCGGTCATCAAAGGAACCGAAAGTGTGATCGGACGGGCTGAGCATGCGGTTAGATCGAAATATTTTCCAATATGACCTCAAGATATCCGTTTACATGCTGAATAGGGCTTGATGAGATAATTCCATATGATTCTGTTATAAATCGGATATGTTACTTGAAGAATCGTATTGCACGTTTCATGAGATTTACATCAAAATACCGTATTACGCAAAAAATTTATAGCTTCTTCAGATGAAAGCTGTTACCGACGATGCGAAGCAAGCAATGCAAGGACTTGCTGATTCTGAACCAGTCAGTTTGCGTCCTTTAATAGAGTAAGCTGTACTAATGTTAAGCACTATTTTGCAATCACCGCACCCAATCATGAAAACGTAGTACATGCCAGCAGACGAACACGCCCATAATTTTATTGTAGTGTTTCATTGCTAATTTTAATTTTTCTCAGAAAAAAAAACCTAGTTGATTGTGAGAAGGGAAATGAGTGCTCGAGAAAGAAGCAGAAGAGGAGAGCACTAATCCGTTCTTGTAGGGCAAAGCTGCTCGTCATGTCTTGCACGACGCAGGTGAGAAGCTCACCCATCTAACCAAGTGATCACTCTACTAATCACAATCAACCCTCTCGCATGCATACAAACACAATTTGCTCATTTTAAATATTTGTCTTCTTTTAGAGATCAAAACGAATAAAATTTTGATTCTTTGACTGATTCCTCTCGAATGCAATTCATTTAGTGTTAATTTTCATCTGGACGATTGTTTAGTGTAAAAACGATTTCACAGTTATCGATCAGGATTCGTATCAATAAATCAATCAATCATACTCGCAATTTAATGTCTTGTTAACGAAATACACGAGAGTATGGCGGCTACGACCAAAAACATTTACCGACTATATTGGGAGTTTCTTACAAACTGCTATAGATAAAATCGTTAAGCTGCCGGTGCAAACTACCTCTAGCAGCACATAAGTGCAACTCCTTGAATCTAGGGAGAGCCAATACCAAATTGGGAAAGCTCTTCTCCTTTTTTAATCCTTTTCTGAAGACACTACAATTTTAGAAAAAGTTTAAAATTATTTCACTAGGAGACTTTTCGTAGCTTCCTTCATCCAACTTGGGGAAATATGTCAAATTCAACTTTGAGAATCACGCAATTAGGATTAGATTCCCTTGAAAGCGTCGGGAAGCCAAAAAACGGCCAGCAACTTTCTTACAATAGAAGGTTGATAGATCAAAATACCGCATCTCAGACAACATTTCCGATTACTTCAACGCATACGCTAAACGGCATGGGCTAAACCTCAACAACATATCATCTAGATTCAACTACAGGCACCATAGAGTTTTCCCCAGAACTGCAAAAAGGAATGCAAGAAAACCATACCAGTCCCCATGCTTGAGTTTAGTCAGTCAGTTCTTGAATCACAATTTTAATAATCTTTCACTTCCTTGTCCTTCTAATTCTATTTATATTTCTGTTTGTTCTCGCATTTCTACCTGAACCGCATAAAATGTAATATATGATGGACATGAACGAGGTTCTCGCTGCTTGTGTGTCATGCGCATAATTCTCAAGAAAAATTAATTGTCGTGGGATTGTTGAGAGATACATAGATTCGAAGAAATACATGTTCATTGTTCATTCATACCTGTTACAGTTTTGAGAATTGTAATACAAAAACAACATGCATTAATCGGACTTGATCTTACCGCCATCTGCTTACAAAAAACACAATTATTTGTATGTGTATTAAGAGACCCTCCACGAGAGAACGTACCTACGTAACGGATGGCATTTTTGCAACCCCTTTCAATATATCTGTGGTGAAGTTCTCATACCGAGTGCTGATATTTGGCCCAGTTAGAGCGCTCCTGGTGCACTTTCCGAAAAATGCCAGACCGACCCCAAAAAAAGTCGAAATTTTTATCCCTTGAAAAAGTATGTTCTTTATTGCTTTCCTGGCGTATTTTGCGATGAAAATTCGACAAATTTGGTTTTGAAAGCGATCAGATAACGAGAAAGGATCGAAAATCAAAATTTTCTTGATTTTTTGGACGCCTTGAAAAAAATTTTTTTGGCGGTCAAAAAGCTAATGCCATTTTCGAAATCTACGTAAAAAGTACGTCTATTCTTTTAATTTGAGATTTCAAAACCGAAGCCGTCGGCTACTATAGATCATAGAATGAAGAGGAAAACGAGGTCTCTCCATAGGCAACTGTGAGCGCTACCGTTATTGTGTGTTAAAAGGCACACTTTAAGTACTGAAATTGTATTAACTGTGCCCATACACCAAATTCAGACCATAAACTAGAGGTATGGATAAATAGTTCTCAAAATCGTATGCTCGGCCCACTCGATTTTGGACTTCTACTTTTCTGACAGGTTTTATAGGTTTTATCGGATAAATAAACGTATAAAACGTATCAAATTGTCGTTATAATTGATTATTTCGTCTAATCTGATTACACTGTATGGATTTTGATGTGAACTGAAGGGACATGGCATCGAAAATTCGAGAAAATATGAATTTTACTGAAAATTTTCAGATTTTCAGAGTCTCCAAATGCAAAATTATCGGTCTAATTACATTATATTCAGCTTAGAATAAGAAATAATAACGTATTTAACGATTTCTGAGAGTCACAGATGTAGATCTCAATATTTTTGAAAACTCATTTTTTCCATGATCGGGGGGCGAGATTAATGATGTAATATCCGTGCTATTGATCAACAAATGCAATAAAAATCGACAAAATTCAGATTTTCTCGAATTTTCGATGCCATGTCCCTTCAGTTTACATCAAAAACCATACAGTGTAATCAGAATAGACAAAATAATAAATTATAACGACAATTTGGGGCATTTCGTACGTTTATTTTTCCGATAAAACCTATAAAACCTGTCAGAAATGTAGAAGTCCAAAATCGAGTGGGCCGAGCATACGATTTTGAGAACTAGTTATCCATACCTCTAGTTTATGTTCTGAATTTGGTGTATGGACACTGTTAATGCAATTTCAGCACTTAAAGTGTGCCTTTTCACACTCAATAATGGTATCGCTCACGGTTGTCTAGGGAGAGATCTCGTTTTCCCCTTCTTTAATCTTTCTTTAATCTTTAATCTTTATCACCGACAGCATTAATAGCCGTTGAGGGAAGAATAGGGAAGAGCAGGTCGGTCTTCGGGCTCGATCACAGCGAGCTGGGGGAATGGGGTGGTGGTATGTGGCAGTTATATGTTACAATCGAATTCGTGAGATTGATAGGGCTAGGTCGGGGAATTTACTGATTTCTCTGCGGAACATGGGACGGGGTGAGATAACTATTGGGTCAGGGAGGGTGTTCCAGAGCGGTAGGACTCTACTAGCACAAGTTGAAATCGAGACCGGCATTCCGAAGGGAATAGAAATGCGTAAACTATTTGAGGAGCGCAAATCACGAGTGAGCGGAGTGATTGTGTACAAGTCAGCAGAGTCGTGGTGAACGGTATTATGAATGGAATCATACACATAGAACATATCCCGTAAGGCGCGGCGATACTCAAGGGTTTCAAGTGTGAAAATTTTCAATCTATCGGGATAGGACAGTGGGGGGACAGAACAACGTCGCAGAACTCTTCTGGTAAACTCTCTCTGCACAGATTCGAGTTCATTTACAAGACCTACTGAAGTGGGATTCCATATTATGCTGGACGATTCTAAGAGTGGACGAATGTATATCTTGTATGCTTTTAAAAGAAGGTCGGGTGATGTAGAATGAAAGGATCTCAGCATCAGATTACACATTGATCGCGCTTTCTTACTAATTGTATTTATATGGTACCCGAAATGGAGGTTTTTAGTAAAAAATACACCAAGGTCTCGCACTATCTCTTTGCTCGTTATAATTTGGCCATTAAGAATATATTGAGTTCGGTTCTTTAGATTCCCTAGGTGTAGGACATTACATTTAGGTGAGCTAATACTCATATTCCATTGGATAGTCCAGTCAGATATTTTGTAAATCGCATTTTGAAGGTCTTTGCTATAATCAGGGACCACCGCGTAAATCTTGAGGTCGTCAGCAAATATATTGTAATGAATCGTCTTAGGAATGCATTTACCCAAGTCATTGATGTAAATAATGAATAGCAAAGGTCCGATAGAAGAACCTTGGGGGACACCAGACTGAATAGGTGAGGGAGGTGATAAATAATCTCCAATGAACACGCGTTGCGAGCGACCCAGCAGATAAGACTCAAACCACTGAGTGATAGCGGGCGATATTCCCAGCGAGGATAGCTTATAGATAAGTAGCCTTAAGTCAATCGAGTCAAATGCTTTCTTATAATCAAAGAGGATTGTGTCAACGGACTTTTTCAGACTCAGCTGCTTAGCATAAAATGAATGTGTTTCAGATAAAGATGAAGTAGTGCTTCTACATTTTCTAAAGCCTGCTTGTCTAGTATCTAATATGTTATATTCGTCTAGAAATTCAACAATGGAATTAATAAGAATTTTTTCGAATATTTTAGAGGCAGTGACCGTAAGAGAGATAGGACGATGATTAGAGATAGAGGCATCCCCAGACTATTTTGGGATGGGTTTTACATGAGCAGTTTTCCATTGATTGGGTGACGTGCGAGAGGAAAGAGAGATGTTAAAAATAATGGCGAGGGGAGTGGTTATGGAAGACTTACACTTGCAATAGACTAAGTTGGGTATCGTGTCGGGAGAACCATTTACCTTAGGGATCATTTGCGAAATAGCGGAGAGTATCATTTCGGGACCAATAAAGGGTAAGTCGAATGAAGATCGGGGAGGAGGGAACTGAGGAGGGTTTATATCTAAAGGCGGGGTTTGAACCTTTGCGAAAAATTCAGAGAGTGCATTAGCCTTCTCGGCATCACTTAGAAGGACATCTCCATTGCTGTCAATAATACCAGGTAGTTTTGAGCTATTAACCTTCAATCTATTCTTGCAATAATTAAAGAAGGAACTAGGCTTTCCCGAGAATACTGCGCGTGACTCGCGTTGAATTTCATAAGATTTTAAAGCACGGTCGAACCGCCCACGTAAAGAGTGTGTTTGGTCACTATTAGGAGCCAGTTGGTGGAATTTTTGTAGCCTCGTGAACATTTTGTGGAGGAATATGGGATATCCAGAGGATAGTGATGGCCGTTTAAGGGGGACGTGAGCATCTAAGATCTCATTAATGAAATCGCTAAAATATTTATATGCCTCAGTAGAATTTTTATTTCTTAATGCCAATGTCCAATTGTGTGCATGGATGAGGTAATTAATAACCTCCCAATTAGCAAGTGAATAGTTTCTGGAAGAGGTAGTTCTAATTTCCCGGGGCAAAGCGAAAGAAACTGAGAAGCTTATCCCTACGTGGTCAGAAAGAGGGACATCAGGAGTGACAGATGATATTATTGGAAAGTTGCACAGGAGGAGATCAAGAATATTGGTCCCACGGGTCGGAAAATCAATAAATTGTTGGAATTTTTTCGTAATTAAGAAATCCAAAAACGGAGAGATGAACTGCGTTGGGGAAGAATAAGAATTCCAATCAATAGTCGGGAAATTGAAATCACCAATAATAATCGAAGGGTGCGAACAATTTGTAGTGTTCTCTAAATAAGTTAGGAAGGAATCAAAGAAAATAGACGGTGAATTAGGCGCTCGGTAAACCACAATAATTCTGAGGGAGTTGCGCTGGGAATATGCTACCGTATATACATCGACAGCAAGACATTCAAAACCAGGTGTAATGAAGTTTGAAACAAGAACGGGGAGGAGGGAAGAATGCGCGTACAGTAGGACACCGCCGCCTCTGCCCACTACACGATCTGCTCGAAACAAGAAATGGTCGGGTAGACCTCTCAATAGAAACGCATCACCATCACCATCAGAAAGCCAAGTCTCAGAAAGAGCAAGGATTGGATACCTGCTATTATGCATTATGAATGTAACAGTATCTATGAGATTCCTAACGCTCCGGGCATTACCGTAAAAGAAAGGGATGTTTTGAGTTAGGAGCGGAGGAGGGCGACAAGATAAAAGAGAAGGAATTGAGGGAGGAGGGGACCTATCACTCACATAACTGCCACATTCCACCTAAGGGAGAGGAGTGCTACGCTGATCACTCGCCTTCTGATCCTCGCTACCTGAATTAACGTGATTGGAGGGGGAAGGGATGGAGGGAAGAGGCACGTTCTTTCGTCGAATATTCACGTTAGAGAAGTCTTGCTTGCGTTCTGAGGGAGTGTTCGTGGCCAGCTTGGAGTAGTGCTCAGGAAGGGGACGGTAACTGGGGCCCTTGAATTTAATCAGCTCACAGTCTCGTACACCGTAACGCAGACACTGCGCCTTGACGTTGAGATCCTTCGCACGAGCACGAGACATTCGCTCCTGCTCCAGTTCGCTTGGCATCAAATCACGACGTACGAACATATTGGGGGTGAAATCCGAGGGGCGGCCTTCATTGCGAATGCAGCTTAGAAGCTTGTCACGAAGAGAGGCACTGGGGAGAGAGAGTTTGATGATACGTCTCGTTGATGAGCTCTTTTCGGGGAATCGAGCGTGAGTGATCTGGCCAGCGTCGTACGCAGCCTTGAGCTCATTGTCCTTGGTGTGCGTGACCAGTTTCTTCACAAGATCCTCATCGTTCTTGGTGGTCTGAAGGGGATTCTCTGCCTCAAGACTACCCACCACGACTGCACGTTGACTCTTCGACTTGATCTTATCGATGTCGGAGATTGCCTTGACGACTGACGCATAGGTAGATACAGGCTGGGGTACGGTAGGCTTGGGGGAGTCAGATAACAGCTCGAGGATCTTGTCGAGTTTCTTCTCCAGTCGAACGATGTCCCCTTTCGTGGCGGGAAGATCCATTAGAGAGGAGGAAGAGGGGAGAGAATTGGGGAGAGACCGCTCACGATGAGAGACGAGGGATGGAATTTTGAGGGATGGAGGGATGGAATTTTGAGGGATTGAGGGGAAAAGAAGACGAGGGATGGAAACCTTCATACTATGATCTATAGTAGCCGACGGCTTCGGTTTTGAAAACTCAAATTAAACGACTAGACATACTTTTTTACGTAGATTTCGAAAATGACATTAACTGTTTGACCGCCGAATAAATTTTTTTCAAGGCGTCCAAAAAATCAAGAAAATTTTGATTTTGGACCCTTTCTTGTTATCTGATCGCTTTCAAAACCACATTTTTCGAATTTTCATCGCAAAACACGCCAGAAAAATACTAAAGAACATACTTTTTCAAGGGATGACAATTTCGACTTTTTTTGGGGTCGGTCTGGCATTTTTCGGAAAGTGCACCAGGAGCGCTCTAACTGGGCCAAATATCAGCACTCGGTATGAGAACATCACCAGATATATATTTTAAGGGGTTGCAAAAATGCCGTCCGTGATTTCCTCTCAGAAGCTACTTTTTCTCGTGGAGGGTCTCTTAATTTTTGTATCTTTTCCAATGTTTACATGATTTGCTATTCTCAGGACCATTGTAACGATGAGCTCATCTCTTCCTACTCTTCACTCTTTTCTCGGTTATGGCTGCATTGGTGTTGCCATCACTATCATTCCTTTTTCGATTCGCGTGATCACTGCATTACCAAGATCTTCAAATACTGCTAATGTCGTGTACAGAATCTATCAGGTACCATCACTCAAAAATCATTTTTAAAATTATGTACAGGTTGCAAGCGTAGTTGACATATTCTCGTTGCTCAACATAGTTCTTCAAGTACTTGCTGAGCAATCGCTTATTCCCGATTATTTACTAATAGATCTAACTGCCCGAGTAAGCCGATTTACCATATCATTGATATTAGGTTGTTCGGAAAGTTTCTTTCTTTTATTTTTGTCATGCCAATTCTTGTTGCATTCGATTTCAATTATTTTTTCTGTGGTATATGTAAGGGCCTTGGCGGTGGAATACTACAGTATGTTCAAATCGCATCTCTGTCATATAGCAGGCTAGAAAAAATATCAAAAGTTAGCAAATGCCAAAAACATCTCAAAAAACAGAATTTCAGTGTTCCTTGTTGTGTCATTTCTTCCCGAGAACTAGATACCTACCGATATTAAGCGGATAATTTATGATAGGGCAATAGTTGATATTAATGATAACAAAGGAAAACCAGGCTTTCAACCTTTGAGAGAGACGAGAGATATCAATATGCCACCATTTCGATGTTCAAATTTCGGCATAAATATTCAGAAAAAAGCCTGCTCTCGAATACGTAATTGGATTTTCACCTAATTAGGGAAAGCAAGTGGCCATGTAAAGTACTTCACAATTAACAATCGCCTTGTTCTCTAGGTTGATCGGGGGAAGAACAATAAGTTCAAAATTCTGCTCAAAAAACAAATCGTAGTGCGGATTATCCAATCGACGCTTGGCTAGATTAGGTAATAGGAGCTAGATTTAAAACTTTATGTTTGCTAATAACCCTATTTGACGTACTTCACAATAGTAGGTCATTTGTATTCATATCTATATTCTCCAAAGAAATGTGCGCCCTTAAAAATCTCGGAGAAAAGTCGACTGGTCAAATTTCGGACCTCCTTTGCTCAAGACATATTGATCGAAACGGTATGCACTACAGGTTGTTATAAAGAGTATCCATGCCCACATCAACTACAAAAAACCAAAAGATTATTGGTCAAGGTTAAATAAAGGAGAAGTGAATAATGTCCATACATGAAAAAGAAAGAAACTTTCCGAACAACCTAATATATCAAATGATATATCCTTGCTTTCCTTTTTCAAATAAATTATCGTTCTAGGAAAGTGATAAAATGTGGGTTTTAATGCCATGTATCTTAATCCGTTCTTATTGAGATAAGCATAGCTTCGATTTATGCTACCCGAATGGGTCAACTGTGCTCTGTTTTTCTCATTTCACTCAATCGAGTCATCGCTGTTCGACTTCCCATGCGATATAATCCTGTATGTGCTGTAATTCAAATCACAATAACACTCAAGGGAGCTCGATATAAACAATAAAAGACTGTTTTGTTATGATAGTTTCATGTTTTCAGATATTTGGTAATACTAGTATTGTGCCTTACCTAACTGCCTTTCAACTGGTTCCTCCAATTCTATACTTCTGCTACTTCGTGGTTACGCTTGATGCAACATGGGTTTCATTCGCTACGGGACATGAAGGATTTTTTCAAATAATTCCGCCAGACACTGGCAAGATTTGATGTTTTTCTTGCTCGAGATACAGTCTTAAATATTTGAAATAACAGCTCTTTTAGGCACCATTTCACATCAAGCCACTGGAAATTACCACACTTGCGATTCAGATAATATTCACTATATCCAATATTGTTTTATATTGCACAATAATAGGATCAATGCGAGCAAACGTGACGGTTTATTTCACTCAAAAGATCACTAACTAACAAGGAATCCCCTCAGAATATCTCGAACGATGCGAAGAAATCGAAAGAAGAAAGGATTTTCAGCAAGATGGCAGTGATCGTCTGCAGCTTTGACGTTTGTTTCCACGTTTCACGATATCTCACTTTTTATTTATTTTAGTTATCCTTCCTTCTCTACATGATTTCGACGTCGGTGATGGATATTCCCGTAAGCGCTTGCCAACAAAAGAACAAATTGGACATTTTTAGAATGAAATATTTATAAATAATTTGCTGAAAAAATGGTTTTCAGAAGACAGCATCCTTCGCCTTCTTCAACATCCTCTCAATCATCGTTGCTGCATCTACTCCTTCCCTTCTCTTCCTCTTCTCATCTGCCGTTCGTGAGAATCTTGGATTTCACAATCGGTAATCCCTACTTTTTTGATGTCTGGATTCCTACAATTTGCTGAATTATTCGCATTGGACAATCGACTAATGGAAGCTCGAATTCAAATAATCGTTCATGAATTGATATTTATATTTATAAAATGTGCAACTTTTATGCTTTTAACATTGTCGCTCGCCTTGGCTTTTATGCACTATGAACAAATTGCTTATTCTTGCGTTCCGATGTGTAGAAATTTCCCTAAATCATAAGTACAATCAATGATCAATTCTGACAGTTATTATTTTAATATGTGCTTATTTTAGCACGTCAAGAGGAGGGGAAGAGAATCGAGATCTCGAAAAACACGAGGGGCTCGATTTTTGCTATGGCCTGCGATTGCATTGACCCCGGGTCTCTTAATCTACCCGAGTCTCTCATTGTCTTTGTATCTTCCCTGTGTCAGAGCATTGTCTGAATGACTCTATGATTGTCTGAATATAGTGAAGGGTGGACAATGAGAGACTCCGGCAGATCAATGGAAGAATCAAGTGGATCGACTCATGTCCGAGATATCGAAGCAAAAACGAGATCTCGGTTTTCCCTCAATGTATCTCGAGAGGATCGAGTGGGGGAAGCGCCCTCCCTATCGGTCTCGAGTCTGGACCAAAGGGGGAGAGGCAAGGGAAAGGGTATCGAGTCTCGATTCTGCAACACTAGGTTACACCTTTATCCGCATCACAATACCCTCATTCTTCTTTCCATCCTCGTGGTCACCGCACTCCCAAGATCTAAAAATGTTGCTAACACCGTTTTCAGAATTTATCAGGTCCGCTCACTTAAATATAAATCTCTTTTCGAAAAACCTTTCAGGAGTAGTTGACATTTTCTCGCTGTTCAACGACGTTTTTGAAGTTCTTGCTGAGCAATCGCTTCTTCCCGGTTCTTTACATGTCATAATCCAAACATCACTGGTTTCTGATGATTAACGGTTAAAGGAGGAGTAAACTCAAAATTCAATTTTTGAAGCTATGATATACACTGCCTAGAGCTCCACAACGATAAGAAGCTCCGAAATTTTCACATTAATATCTTCATTCCGAACAGAGTTATAGCTAGTTGGCTGGGAGCCAGATCAGGGAAAGCTCAGGGAAGGGGCGAGATATCACGCGACTTGAAGAGAGTGCGTCCCTAGTTGAAACGTATTCCAACCGGGAGCGCGTTTGTATTTACTCCTCCTTTAACGATTGATCACTTGATCAAATAGATAGATAGATAGATTTATACATGTCAAGGCATGTGGGGGTGTACGGTAAGGGAAGGACTCTGGCGCCTTCTTCCATCGACAAGGGGGGGGGGGGTGGGAAGGCGTTGGATCTTTGGACTCATCCATCTTCTTTTAAATCGTTTGTTGTAACTTGACACATCTCTCTTGAGCATGCGGAAAGTCCCGCATGAAGTCGGACCGCCTCTCCTCTTTAGGCGCTTGCATCCTTCCCTTAGACTAGTCGCTACTGAGATCGTATTCTTCGTGAATCTTGCATCCCAGATGGCCAGTCCTCCTTAGAAGTAATAAAGAGGACACCTTCGATACCTTCATGTCCATCTTGAAACGTCTCCTTCCATGTTCGAGATCCGTGGCTGATACATCCGAAGTCTTGCCAGGGACTGGGAAGGGATTCTTGAATCTTGATGTCAGTATATGGAAGAAAAGGGAGGGGAAAGTCGCCTCCCAATCGGAGAAAAATGGGGACCGCTCACGACAGCTGACAGAGACAAGAATTGATCACTTCATCAACGATTGATCAGATGCCACGGCTCGTTACGAAAGAGCGATTACAGATCGGAAAAGCACGCGACGCACGCGAGCTTCCAGCCTGCGCGGGAAATTCAAATGGCTAAAATGGTTATTTATCGCGGTATTGTGATGCGGATAAAGGTGTAACCTAGTGTTGCAGAATCGAGACTCGATACCCTTTCCCTTGCCTCTCCCCCTTTGGTCCAGACTCGAGACCGATAGGGAGGGCGCTTCCCCCACTCGATCCTCTCGAGATACATTGAGGGAAAACCGAGATCTCGTTTTTGCTTCGATATCTCGGACATGAGTCGATCCACTTGATTCTTCCATTGATCTGCCGGAGTCTCTCATTGTCCACCCTTCACTATATTCAGACAATCATAGAGTCATTCAGACAATGCTCTGACACAGGGAAGATACAAAGACAATGAGAGACTCGGGTAGATTAAGAGACCCGGGGTCAATGCAATCGCAGGCCATAGCAAAAATCGAGCCCCTCGTGTTTTTCGAGATCTCGATTCTCTTCCCCTCCTCTTGACGTGCTAAAATAAGCACATATTAAAATAATAACTGCCAGAATTGATCATTGATTGTACTTATGATTTAGGGAAATTTCTACACATCGGAACGCAAGAATAAGCAATTTGTTCATAGTGCATAAAAGCCAAGGCGAGCGACAATGTTAAAAGCATAAAAGTTGCACATTTTATAAATATAAATATCAATTCATGAACGATTATTTGAATTCGAGCTTCCATTAGTCGATTGTCCAATGCGAATAATTCAGCAAATTGTAGGAATCCAGACATCAAAAAAGTAGGGATTACCGATTGTGAAATCCAAGATTCTCACGAACGGCAGATGAGAAGAGGAAGAGAAGGGAAGGAGTAGATGCAGCAACGATGATTGAGAGGATGTTGAAGAAGGCGAAGGATGCTGTCTTCTGAAAACCATTTTTTCAGCAAATTATTTATAAATATTTCATTCTAAAAATGTCCAATTTGTTCTTTTGTTGGCAAGCGCTTACGGGAATATCCATCACCGACGTCGAAATCATGTAGAGAAGGAAGGATAACTAAAATAAATAAAAAGTGAGATATCGTGAAACGTGGAAACAAACGTCAAAGCTGCAGACGATCACTGCCATCTTGCTGAAAATCCTTTCTTCTTTCGATTTCTTCGCATCGTTCGAGATATTCTGAGGGGATTCCTTGTTAGTTAGTGATCTTTTGAGTGAAATAAACCGTCACGTTTGCTCGCATTGATCCTATTATTGTGCAATATAAAACAATATTGGATATAGTGAATATTATCTGAATCGCAAGTGTGGTAATTTCCAGTGGCTTGATGTGAAATGGTGCCTAAAAGAGCTGTTATTTCAAATATTTAAGACTGTATCTCGAGCAAGAAAAACATCAAATCTTGCCAGTGTCTGGCGGAATTATTTGAAAAAATCCTTCATGTCCCGTAGCGAATGAAACCCATGTTGCATCAAGCGTAACCACGAAGTAGCAGAAGTATAGAATTGGAGGAACCAGTTGAAAGGCAGTTAGGTAAGGCACAATACTAGTATTACCAAATATCTGAAAACATGAAACTATCATAACAAAACAGTCTTTTATTGTTTATATCGAGCTCCCTTGAGTGTTATTGTGATTTGAATTACAGCACATACAGGATTATATCGCATGGGAAGTCGAACAGCGATGACTCGATTGAGTGAAATGAGAAAAACAGAGCACAGTTGACCCATTCGGGTAGCATAAATCGAAGCTATGCTTATCTCAATAAGAACGGATTAAGATACATGGCATTAAAACCCACATTTTATCACTTTCCTAGAACGATAATTTATTTGAAAAAGGAAAGCAAGGATATATCATTTGATATATTAGGTTGTTCGGAAAGTTTCTTTCTTTTTCATGTATGGACATTATTCACTTCTCCTTTATTTAACCTTGACCAATAATCTTTTGGTTTTTTGTAGTTGATGTGGGCATGGATACTCTTTATAACAACCTGTAGTGCATACCGTTTCGATCAATATGTCTTGAGCAAAGGAGGTCCGAAATTTGACCAGTCGACTTTTCTCCGAGATTTTTAAGGGCGCACATTTCTTTGGAGAATATAGATATGAATACAAATGACCTACTATTGTGAAGTACGTCAAATAGGGTTATTAGCAAACATAAAGTTTTAAATCTAGCTCCTATTACCTAATCTAGCCAAGCGTCGATTGGATAATCCGCACTACGATTTGTTTTTTGAGCAGAATTTTGAACTTATTGTTCTTCCCCCGATCAACCTAGAGAACAAGGCGATTGTTAATTGTGAAGTACTTTACATGGCCACTTGCTTTCCCTAATTAGGTGAAAATCCAATTACGTATTCGAGAGCAGGCTTTTTTCTGAATATTTATGCCGAAATTTGAACATCGAAATGGTGGCATATTGATATCTCTCGTCTCTCTCAAAGGTTGAAAGCCTGGTTTTCCTTTGTTATCATTAAAATCAACTATTGCCCTATCATAAATTATCCGCTTAATATCGGTAGGTATCTAGTTCTCGGGAAGAAATGACACAACAAGGAACACTGAAATTCTGTTTTTTGAGATGTTTTTGGCATTTGCTAACTTTTGATATTTTTTCTAGCCTGCTATATGACAGAGATGCGATTTGAACATACTGTAGTATTCCACCGCCAAGGCCCTTACATATACCACAGAAAAAATAATTGAAATCGAATGCAACAAGAATTGGCATGACAAAAATAAAAGAAAGAAACTTTCCGAACAACCTAATATCAATGATATGGTAAATCGGCTTACTCGGGCAGTTAGATCTATTAGTAAATAATCGGGAATAAGCGATTGCTCAGCAAGTACTTGAAGAACTATGTTGAGCAACGAGAATATGTCAACTACGCTTGCAACCTGTACATAATTTTAAAAATGATTTTTGAGTGATGGTACCTGATAGATTCTGTACACGACATTAGCAGTATTTGAAGATCTTGGTAATGCAGTGATCACGCGAATCGAAAAAGGAATGATAGTGATGGCAACACCAATGCAGCCATAACCGAGAAAAGAGTGAAGAGTAGGAAGAGATGAGCTCATCGTTACAATGGTCCTGAGAATAGCAAATCATGTAAACATTGGAAAAGATACAAAAATTAAGAGACCCTCCACGAGAAAAAGTAGCTTCTGAGAGGAAATCACGGACGGCATTTTTGCAACCCCTTAAAATATATATCTGGTGATGTTCTCATACCGAGTGCTGATATTTGGCCCAGTTAGAGCGCTCCTGGTGCACTTTCCGAAAAATGCCAGACCGACCCCAAAAAAAGTCGAAATTGTCATCCCTTGAAAAAGTATGTTCTTTAGTATTTTTCTGGCGTGTTTTGCGATGAAAATTCGAAAAATGTGGTTTTGAAAGCGATCAGATAACAAGAAAGGGTCCAAAATCAAAATTTTCTTGATTTTTTGGACGCCTTGAAAAAAATTTATTCGGCGGTCAAACAGTTAATGTCATTTTCGAAATCTACGTAAAAAAGTATGTCTAGTCGTTTAATTTGAGTTTTCAAAACCGAAGCCGTCGGCTACTATAGATCATAGTATGAAGGTTTCCATCCCTCGTCTTCTTTTCCCCTCAATCCCTCAAAATTCCATCCCTCCATCCCTCAAAATTCCATCCCTCGTCTCTCATCGTGAGCGGTCTCTCCCCAATTCTCTCCCCTCTTCCTCCTCTCTAATGGATCTTCCCGCCACGAAAGGGGACATCGTTCGACTGGAGAAGAAACTCGACAAGATCCTCGAGCTGTTATCTGACTCCCCCAAGCCTACCGTACCCCAGCCTGTATCTACCTATGCGTCAGTCGTCAAGGCAATCTCCGACATCGATAAGATCAAGTCGAAGAGTCAACGTGCAGTCGTGGTGGGTAGTCTTGAGGCAGAGAATCCCCTTCAGACCACCAAGAACGATGAGGATCTTGTGAAGAAACTGGTCACGCACACCAAGGACAATGAGCTCAAGGCTGCGTACGACGCTGGCCAGATCACTCACGCTCGATTCCCCGAAAAGAGCTCATCAACGAGACGTATCATCAAACTCTCTCTCCCCAGTGCCTCTCTTCGTGACAAGCTTCTAAGCTGCATTCGCAATGAAGGCCGCCCCTCGGATTTCACCCCCAATATGTTCGTACGTCGTGATTTGATGCCAAGCGAACTGGAGCAGGAGCGAATGTCTCGTGCTCGTGCGAAGGATCTCAACGTCAAGGCGCAGTGTCTGCGTTACGGTGTACGAGACTGTGAGCTGATTGAATTCAAGGGCCCCAGTTACCGTCCCCTTCCTGAGCACTACTCCAAGCTGGCCACGAACACTCCCTCAGAACGCAAGCAAGACTTCTCTAACGTGAATATTCGACGAAAGAACGTGCCTCTTCCCTCCATCCCTTCCCCCTCCAATCACGTTAATTCAGGTAGCGAGGATCAGAAGGCGAGTGATCAGCGTAGCACTCCTCTCCCTTAGGTGGAATGTGGCAGTTATGTGAGTGATAGGTCCCCTCCTCCCTCAATTCCTTCTCTTTTATCTTGTCGCCCTCCTCCGCTCCTAACTCAAAACATCCCTTTCTTTTACGGTAATGCCCGGAGCGTTAGGAATCTCATAGATACTGTTACATTCATAATGCATAATAGCAGGTATCCAATCCTTGCTCTTTCTGAGACTTGGCTTTCTGATGGTGATGGTGATGCGTTTCTATTGAGAGGTCTACCCGACCATTTCTTGTTTCGAGCAGATCGTGTAGTGGGCAGAGGCGGCGGTGTCCTACTGTACGCGCATTCTTCCCTCCTCCCCGTTCTTGTTTCAAACTTCATTACACCTGGTTTTGAATGTCTTGCTGTCGATGTATATACGGTAGCATATTCCCAGCGCAACTCCCTCAGAATTATTGTGGTTTACCGAGCGCCTAATTCACCGTCTATTTTCTTTGATTCCTTCCTAACTTATTTAGAGAACACTACAAATTGTTCGCACCCTTCGATTATTATTGGTGATTTCAATTTCCCGACTATTGATTGGAATTCTTATTCTTCCCCAACGCAGTTCATCTCTCCGTTTTTGGATTTCTTAATTACGAAAAAATTCCAACAATTTATTGATTTTCCGACCCGTGGGACCAATATTCTTGATCTCCTCCTGTGCAACTTTCCAATAATATCATCTGTCACTCCTGATGTCCCTCTTTCTGACCACGTAGGGATAAGCTTCTCAGTTTCTTTCGCTTTGCCCCGGGAAATTAGAACTACCTCTTCCAGAAACTATTCACTTGCTAATTGGGAGGTTATTAATTACCTCATCCATGCACACAATTGGACATTGGCATTAAGAAATAAAAATTCTACTGAGGCATATAAATATTTTAGCGATTTCATTAATGAGATCTTAGATGCTCACGTCCCCCTTAAACGGCCATCACTATCCTCTGGATATCCCATATTCCTCCACAAAATGTTCACGAGGCTACAAAAATTCCACCAACTGGCTCCTAATAGTGACCAAACACACTCTTTACGTGGGCGGTTCGACCGTGCTTTAAAATCTTATGAAATTCAACGCGAGTCACGCGCAGTATTCTCGGGAAAGCCTAGTTCCTTCTTTAATTATTGCAAGAATAGATTGAAGGTTAATAGCTCAAAACTACCTGGTATTATTGACAGCAATGGAGATGTCCTTCTAAGTGATGCCGAGAAGGCTAATGCACTCTCTGAATTTTTCGCAAAGGTTCAAACCCCGCCTTTAGATATAAACCCTCCTCAGTTCCCTCCTCCCCGATCTTCATTCGACTTACCCTTTATTGGTCCCGAAATGATACTCTCCGCTATTTCGCAAATGATCCCTAAGGTAAATGGTTCTCCCGACACGATACCCAACTTAGTCTATTGCAAGTGTAAGTCTTCCATAACCACTCCCCTCGCCATTATTTTTAACATCTCTCTTTCCTCTCGCACGTCACCCAATCAATGGAAAACTGCTCATGTAAAACCCATCCCAAAATAGTCTGGGGATGCCTCTATCTCTAATCATCGTCCTATCTCTCTTACGGTCACTGCCTCTAAAATATTCGAAAAAATTCTTATTAATTCCATTGTTGAATTTCTAGACGAATATAACATATTAGATACTAGACAAGCAGGCTTTAGAAAATGTAGAAGCACTACTTCATCTTTATCTGAAACACATTCATTTTATGCTAAGCAGCTGAGTCTGAAAAAGTCCGTTGACACAATCCTCTTTGATTATAAGAAAGCATTTGACTCGATTGACTTAAGGCTACTTATCTATAAGCTATCCTCGCTGGGAATATCGCCCGCTATCACTCAGTGGTTTGAGTCTTATCTGCTGGGTCGCTCGCAACGCGTGTTCATTGGAGATTATTTATCACCTCCCTCACCTATTCAGTCTGGTGTCCCCCAAGGTTCTTCTATCGGACCTTTGCTATTCATTATTTACATCAATGACTTGGGTAAATGCATTCCTAAGACGATTCATTACAATATATTTGCTGACGACCTCAAGATTTACGCGGTGGTCCCTGATTATAGCAAAGACCTTCAAAATGCGATTTACAAAATATCTGACTGGACTATCCAATGGAATATGAGTATTAGCTCACCTAAATGTAATGTCCTACACCTAGGGAATCTAAAGAACCGAACTCAATATATTCTTAATGGCCAAATTATAACGAGCAAAGAGATAGTGCGAGACCTTGGTGTATTTTTTACTAAAAACCTCCATTTCGGGTACCATATAAATACAATTAGTAAGAAAGCGCGATCAATGTGTAATCTGATGCTGAGATCCTTTCATTCTACATCACCCGACCTTCTTTTAAAAGCATACAAGATATACATTCGTCCACTCTTAGAATCGTCCAGCATAATATGGAATCCCACTTCAGTAGGTCTTGTAAATGAACTCGAATCTGTGCAGAGAGAGTTTACCAGAAGAGTTCTGCGACGTTGTTCTGTCCCCCCACTGTCCTATCCCGATAGATTGAAAATTTTCACACTTGAAACCCTTGAGTATCGCCGCGCCTTACGGGATATGTTCTATGTGTATGATTCCATTCATAATACCGTTCACCACGACTCTGCTGACTTGTACACAATCACTCCGCTCACTCGTGATTTGCGCTCCTCAAATAGTTTACGCATTTCTATTCCCTTCGGAATGCCGGTCTCGATTTCAACTTGTGCTAGTAGAGTCCTACCGCTCTGGAACACCCTCCCTGACCCAATAGTTATCTCACCCCGTCCCATGTTCCGCAGAGAAATCAGTAAATTCCCCGACCTAGCCCTATCAATCTCACGAATTCGATTGTAACATATAACTGCCACATACCACCACCCCATTCCCCCAGCTCGCTGTGATCGAGCCCGAAGACCGACCTGCTCTTCCCTATTCTTCCCTCAACGGCTATTAATGCTGTCGGTGATAAAGATTAAAGATTAAAGAAAGATTAAAGAAGGGGAAAACGAGATCTCTCCCTAGACAACCGTGAGCGATACCATTATTGAGTGTGAAAAGGCACACTTTAAGTGCTGAAATTGCATTAACAGTGTCCATACACCAAATTCAGAACATAAACTAGAGGTATGGATAACTAGTTCTCAAAATCGTATGCTCGGCCCACTCGATTTTGGACTTCTACATTTCTGACAGGTTTTATAGGTTTTATCGGAAAAATAAACGTACGAAATGCCCCAAATTGTCGTTATAATTTATTATTTTGTCTATTCTGATTACACTGTATGGTTTTTGATGTAAACTGAAGGGACATGGCATCGAAAATTCGAGAAAATCTGAATTTTGTCGATTTTTATTGCATTTGTTGATCAATAGCACGGATATTACATCATTAATCTCGCCCCCCGATCATGGAAAAAATGAGTTTTCAAAAATATTGAGATCTACATCTGTGACTCTCAGAAATCGTTAAATACGTTATTATTTCTTATTCTAAGCTGAATATAATGTAATTAGACCGATAATTTTGCATTTGGAGACTCTGAAAATCTGAAAATTTTCAGTAAAATTCATATTTTCTCGAATTTTCGATGCCATGTCCCTTCAGTTCACATCAAAATCCATACAGTGTAATCAGATTAGACGAAATAATCAATTATAACGACAATTTGATACGTTTTATACGTTTATTTATCCGATAAAACCTATAAAACCTGTCAGAAAAGTAGAAGTCCAAAATCGAGTGGGCCGAGCATACGATTTTGAGAACTATTTATCCATACCTCTAGTTTATGGTCTGAATTTGGTGTATGGGCACAGTTAATACAATTTCAGTACTTAAAGTGTGCCTTTTAACACACAATAACGGTAGCGCTCACAGTTGCCTATGGAGAGACCTCGTTTTCCTCTTCATTCTATGATCTATAGTAGCCGACGGCTTCGGTTTTGAAATCTCAAATTAAAAGAATAGACGTACTTTTTACGTAGATTTCGAAAATGGCATTAGCTTTTTGACCGCCAAAAAAATTTTTTTCAAGGCGTCCAAAAAATCAAGAAAATTTTGATTTTCGATCCTTTCTCGTTATCTGATCGCTTTCAAAACCAAATTTGTCGAATTTTCATCGCAAAATACGCCAGGAAAGCAATAAAGAACATACTTTTTCAAGGGATAAAAATTTCGACTTTTTTTGGGGTCGGTCTGGCATTTTTCGGAAAGTGCACCAGGAGCGCTCTAACTGGGCCAAATATCAGCACTCGGTATGAGAACTTCACCACAGATATATTGAAAGGGGTTGCAAAAATGCCATCCGTTACGTAGGTACGTTCTCTCGTGGAGGGTCTCTTAATACACATACAAATAATTGTGTTTTTTGTAAGCAGATGGCGGTAAGATCAAGTCCGATTAATGCATGTTGTTTTTGTATTACAATTCTCAAAACTGTAACAGGTATGAATGAACAATGAACATGTATTTCTTCGAATCTATGTATCTCTCAACAATCCCACGACAATTAATTTTTCTTGAGAATTATGCGCATGACACACAAGCAGCGAGAACCTCGTTCATGTCCATCATATATTACATTTTATGCGGTTCAGGTAGAAATGCGAGAACAAACAGAAATATAAATAGAATTAGAAGGACAAGGAAGTGAAAGATTATTAAAATTGTGATTCAAGAACTGACTGACTAAACTCAAGCATGGGGACTGGTATGGTTTTCTTGCATTCCTTTTTGCAGTTCTGGGGAAAACTCTATGGTGCCTGTAGTTGAATCTAGATGATATGTTGTTGAGGTTTAGCCCATGCCGTTTAGCGTATGCGTTGAAGTAATCGGAAATGTTGTCTGAGATGCGGTATTTTGATCTATCAACCTTCTATTGTAAGAAAGTTGCTGGCCGTTTTTTGGCTTCCCGACGCTTTCAAGGGAATCTAATCCTAATTGCGTGATTCTCAAAGTTGAATTTGACATATTTCCCCAAGTTGGATGAAGGAAGCTACGAAAAGTCTCCTAGTGAAATAATTTTAAACTTTTTCTAAAATTGTAGTGTCTTCAGAAAAGGATTAAAAAAGGAGAAGAGCTTTCCCAATTTGGTATTGGCTCTCCCTAGATTCAAGGAGTTGCACTTATGTGCTGCTAGAGGTAGTTTGCACCGGCAGCTTAACGATTTTATCTATAGCAGTTTGTAAGAAACTCCCAATATAGTCGGTAAATGTTTTTGGTCGTAGCCGCCATACTCTCGTGTATTTCGTTAACAAGACATTAAATTGCGAGTATGATTGATTGATTTATTGATACGAATCCTGATCGATAACTGTGAAATCGTTTTTACACTAAACAATCGTCCAGATGAAAATTAACACTAAATGAATTGCATTCGAGAGGAATCAGTCAAAGAATCAAAATTTTATTCGTTTTGATCTCTAAAAGAAGACAAATATTTAAAATGAGCAAATTGTGTTTGTATGCATGCGAGAGGGTTGATTGTGATTAGTAGAGTGATCACTTGGTTAGATGGGTGAGCTTCTCACCTGCGTCGTGCAAGACATGACGAGCAGCTTTGCCCTACAAGAACGGATTAGTGCTCTCCTCTTCTGCTTCTTTCTCGAGCACTCATTTCCCTTCTCACAATCAACTAGGTTTTTTTTTCTGAGAAAAATTAAAATTAGCAATGAAACACTACAATAAAATTATGGGCGTGTTCGTCTGCTGGCATGTACTACGTTTTTGGGTGCGGTGATTGCAAAATAGTGCTTAACATTAGTACAGCTTACTCTATTAAAGGACGCAAACTGACTGGTTCAGAATCAGCAAGTCCTTGCATTGCTTGCTTCGCATCGTCGGTAACAGCTTTCATCTGAAGAAGCTATAAATTTTTTGCGTAATACGGTATTTTGATGTAAATCTCATGAAACGTGCAATACGATTCTTCAAGTAACATATCCGATTTATAACAGAATCATATGGAATTATCTCATCAAGCCCTATTCAGCATGTAAACGGATATCTTGAGGTCATATTGGAAAATATTTCGATCTAACCGCATGCTCAGCCCGTCCGATCACACTTTCGGTTCCTTTGATGACCGCTGAGGTCTGCAAATTTAAATATTGACGATTTCTCTCCATATTTCTTAAAATCTCAATGTTAACTCATTCTTTAAAATTCGTACGTGTGAGAAGTAATACTCACTTTACAACAGAAGGTTGAATCAATTTCTACTTGATCATTTTCTACTGCGTCGCAACAAGAACAAACCGTATCGTTAACTGCACCCTCGGACTTCTCAAGAGTTGATTTCGCTTCACCGAATGCATGATTTACCTGCAGTCAATGGTGAGAAATTCATGCAAAAGATGGTTGCTTTACATTGCCTGTAGCAGGCAATACGCAAAACGCGGAAATGAGCGAGCGCCCTTCTTCGTAGTTGTTGGCGGCACTTCTCGAACTCTTGGTAGGCGAGATCTGCTGCAGCCTTCGTGTGATCGTACACTGAGTGGTCCTTGGAAGACATGAATCTGAAAGCAGATAGAATCTTAAAATCGATCTTGATAGTAAATGAAGTTCAATGAAAACAAGAAAGAGGAATTCGTGATCGAATAGTAAAAGCGTAAATTACCAACAAAAATGCGTGAAATCGATTTATTCTCTGTTTCTCCGATCACGGCGAGAAAGGGAGTAAAGAAGAAGATATTTGAGAGCGATGAAAACTGTTCAAATGGGATCGCAATGAGAATAACAAGTTAGGAGTGTAGTAGAGGGGAACTGCACGATTGTTTGTGAATGGCCACTACGAACGATCATCTTGTTTGTGCAGTGAGAGGAAAGAAAGGAGCAATTACTGTGATGATAGATAGATTGTACTGTTGTTCCCTGCGCGACGGAGTTTGCACCGGGAAGTATTGATATATTCGTGATTGAATTGGTGGTAGCTTTTTGGTGATCATTACATGGATTTGATTCTTACATTTAGACGATGTAAAACGTGCAAGCGGGAGGAACCGTAAGCAGGGATCAGGAAATGCATCGTGAATACGCGTGAAAGATCTACATCAGGATATGGCTTACTTTCATACGGAATTATCCTAAATATGTGTGAAGCGGAACATCTACGAAGATAAATTCGTAGATGTTCCGCTGGCATTTCCCTCCGTTATGATCCTTGACGAAATTGTCTTGCAAAAGGAAATCACAGCATAAAAAGACGGGAAGCGGCTTGATCTCCCAATGTGACATTCGGTGTGCCATAAGTACAGAGAAATGTTGAACATGGCAGTGTCATTTTCAATTATCATATTATCGTAAAGCAGAGTATGGTGGTGATCTTTTTATCTAATTACAGTTAAAATTGTGACCTACAACTGAATCAACACAAAAATAGTCCTAAACAAGTAGCGGCATGTACAATAATGAAATTCTTTGAGCACTGTTCGTTTTCAATCTAGATCTTATTCAGACAGGGTGTCCTGCTCGTCCGAATTCGGGCTTCTTCATTGAAGATACCGATTTTTTGCTGGCTTTGGACAATTTCGAGGGACTCATGGATCTGAAATGTAGTGGGTTACCGTATCCTTCAGCAGCAGAAGGTAGGTCAAACTGACCGATCAGTGCTCATCGTCTGCGATGCCATCATCCGCTCCTCGACGATCCAGTACATGAAATCCCGATGACGCTGCTTGATGTCGAAGTAGTCGTACACTGAAGATGATTAGGATTACACTAGGCTCTAAAATAATAATTTTAAAACTAATTTTAAAATTTCGTAAACTTACAAATAATAGCGTCCCACAGAAGGTACAGCACGAAAAAGGTGCCTCCGATTGTCAAGTGCCGTTTTTGCGTTGTTTCAAAGTTCATCTGAAAGAGGTCACTTCTAATTTAAAAAAATAAAAAATCCATTGAAAAATAACGAAAAGATAAACATCGAAAATGACTAACAGCATCAGCAACGGAGTTCGTTGCAGGGAAATTGACATTGAAGATGACGTAAATCGTGATGAGGAGGTAGATGAGCAAGAGAGAGGAGGAGGCGATGCAATTCGCTACCTGAGAGAGATGACATCGTTAATTGAAGATATTTCATTATTCGATTTGTCGACTGCTCATTATCGTTCCTCGTGAGTTACGATTCCCGTAATGCACATCATCATCTTCTTACCATCGGTCGCACGAATGCAGGCCGACCCGAGAAACAGCCGTAGGCGTGCAGCACTGACACTATCACGTGCAGCAAGACCATCGTCCACTCTGAATTTGCACTTGAACATCTGTTTTCATCGATTTTAATCAATTATGATTGACAAAGTGGAGATGAACTAACCAATGGCTAGTAGGGCGATCTCGATCGTGCCGGGTGCTAAATCTGAAGCTGCAGTGGCATTCTCTAGCAGTCTCAGAAACCGCGGAACAATTTCGAACTTTCTGGAACATTCTAGAAGCTTTGGAATAATTTCGAACATTCTGGAACATTTTAGAAGCTTTGGAACAATTTCGAACATTCTGGAACATTTTAGAAGCTTTGGAACAATTTCGAACATTCTGGAATATTCTAGAAGCTTTGGAATAATTTCGAACATTCTGGAACATTTTAGAAGCTTTGGAACAATTTCGAACATTCTGGAACATTCTAGAAGCTTTGGAACAATTTCGAACTTTCTGGAACATTCTAGAAGCTTTGGAACAATTTCGAACATTCTGGAACATTCTGGAAGCTTTGGAACAATTTCGAACTTTCTGGAACATTCTAGAAGCTTTGGAACAATTTAAACTTTCTGGAACATTCTAGAAGCTTTGGAATAATTTCGAACATTCTGGAACATTTTAGAAGCTTTGGACAATTTCGAACTTTCTGAAACATTCTAGAAGCTTTGGAATAATTTCGAACATTCTGGAACATTTTAGAAGCTTTGGAACAATTTCGAACATTCTGGAACATTCTAGAAGCTTTGGAACAATTTCGAACTTTCTGGAACATTCTAGAAGCTTTGGAACAATTTCGAACATTCTGGAACATTCTGGAAGCTTTGGAACAATTTCGAACTTTCTGGAACATTCTAGAAGCTTTGGAACAATTTAAACTTTCTGGAACATTCTAGAAGCTTTGGAATAATTTCGAACATTCTGGAACATTTTAGAAGCTTTGGACAATTTCGAACTTTCTGAAACATTCTAGAAGCTTTGGAATAATTTCGAACATTCTGGAACATTTTAGAAGCTTTGGAACAATTTCGAACATTCTGGAACATTCTAGAAGCTTTGGAACAATTTCGAACTTTCTGGAACATTCTAGAAGCTTTGGAATAATTTCGAACATTCTGGAACATTTTAGAAGCTTTGGAACAATTTCGAACATTCTGGAATATTCTAGAAGCTTTGGAACAATTTCGATCATTCTGGAATATTCTAGAAGCTTTGGAACAATTTCGAACATTCTGGAACATTCTGGAAGCTTTGGAACAATTTCGAACATTCTGGAACATTCTAGAAGCTTTGGAACAATTTCGAACTTTCTGGAACATTCTAGAAGCTTTGGAATAATTTCGAACATTCTGGAACATTTTAGAAGCTTTGGACAATTTCGAACTTTCTGGAACATTCTAGAAGCTTTGGAATAATTTCGAACATTCTGGAACATTTTAGAAGCTTTGGAACAATTTCGAACATTCTGGAACATTCTAGAAGCTTTGGAACAATTTCGAACTTTCTGGAACATTCTAGAAGCTTTGGAACAATTTCGAACTTTCTGGAACATTCTAGAAGCTTTGGAATAATTTCGAACATTCTGGAACATTTTAGAAGCTTTGGACAATTTCGAACTTTCTGGAACATTCTAGAAGCTTTGGAATAATTTCGAACATTCTGGAACATTCTAGAAGCTTTGGAACAATTTCGAACATTCTGGAACATTCTGGAAGCTTTGGAACAATTTCGAACATTCTGGAACATTCTAGAAGCTTTGGAACAATTTAAACTTTCTGGAACATTCTAGAAGCTTTGGAATAATTTCGAACATTCTGGAACATTTTAGAAGCTTTGGACAATTTCGAACTTTCTGAAACATTCTAGAAGCTTTGGAATAATTTCGAACATTCTGGAACATTTTAGAAGCTTTGGAACAATTTCGAACATTCTGGAACATTCTAGAAGCTTTGGAACAATTTCGAACTTTCTGGAACATTCTAGAAGCTTTGGAATAATTTCGAACATTCTGGAACATTTTAGAAGCTTTGGAACAATTTCGAACATTCTGGAATATTCTAGAAGCTTTGGAACAATTTCGATCATTCTGGAATATTCTAGAAGCTTTGGAACAATTTCGAACATTCTGGAACATTCTGGAAGCTTTGGAACAATTTCGAACATTCTGGAACATTCTAGAAGCTTTGGAACAATTTCGAACTTTCTGGAACATTCTAGAAGCTTTGGAATAATTTCGAACATTCTGGAACATTTTAGAAGCTTTGGACAATTTCGAACTTTCTGGAACATTCTAGAAGCTTTGGAATAATTTCGAACATTCTGGAACATTTTAGAAGCTTTGGAACAATTTCGAACATTCTGGAACATTCTAGAAGCTTTGGAACAATTTCGAACTTTCTGGAACATTCTAGAAGCTTTGGAACAATTTCGAACTTTCTGGAACATTCTAGAAGCTTTGGAATAATTTCGAACATTCTGGAACATTTTAGAAGCTTTGGACAATTTCGAACTTTCTGGAACATTCTAGAAGCTTTGGAATAATTTCGAACATTCTGGAACATTCTAGAAGCTTTGGAACAATTTCGAACATTCTGGAACATTCTGGAAGCTTTGGAACAATTTCGAACATTCTGGAACATTCTAGAAGCTTTGGAACAATTTCGAACTTTCTGGAACATTCTAGAAGCTTTGGAATAATTTCGAACATTCTGGAACATTTTAGAAGCTTTGGACAATTTCGAACTTTCTGGAACATTCTAGAAGCTTTGGAATAATTTCGAACATTCTGGAACATTTTAGAAGCTTTGGAACAATTTCGAACATTCTGGAACATTCTAGAAGCTTAGGAACAATTTCGAACTTTCTGGAACATTCTAGAAGCTTTGGAATAATTTCGAACATTCTGGAACATTCTAGAAGCTTTGGAACAATTTCGAACATTCTGGAACATTCTGGAAGCTTTGGAACAATTTCGAACATTCTGGAACATTCTAGAAGCTTTGGAACAATTTAAACTTTCTGGAACATTCTAGAAGCTTTGGAATAATTTCGAACATTCTGGAACATTTTAGAAGCTTTGGACAATTTCGAACTTTCTGAAACATTCTAGAAGCTTTGGAATAATTTCGAACATTCTGGAACATTTTAGAAGCTTTGGAACAATTTCGAACATTCTGGAACATTCTAGAAGCTTTGGAACAATTTCGAACTTTCTGGAACATTCTAGAAGCTTTGGAATAATTTCGAACATTCTGGAACATTTTAGAAGCTTTGGAACAATTTCGAACATTCTGGAATATTCTAGAAGCTTTGGAACAATTTCGATCATTCTGGAATATTCTAGAAGCTTTGGAACAATTTCGAACATTCTGGAACATTCTGGAAGCTTTGGAACAATTTCGAACATTCTGGAACATTCTAGAAGCTTTGGAACAATTTCGAACTTTCTGGAACATTCTAGAAGCTTTGGAATAATTTCGAACATTCTGGAACATTTTAGAAGCTTTGGACAATTTCGAACTTTCTGGAACATTCTAGAAGCTTTGGAATAATTTCGAACATTCTGGAACATTTTAGAAGCTTTGGAACAATTTCGAACATTCTGGAACATTCTAGAAGCTTTGGAACAATTTCGAACTTTCTGGAACATTCTAGAAGCTTTGGAACAATTTCGAACTTTCTGGAACATTCTAGAAGCTTTGGAATAATTTCGAACATTCTGGAACATTTTAGAAGCTTTGGACAATTTCGAACTTTCTGGAACATTCTAGAAGCTTTGGAATAATTTCGAACATTCTGGAACATTCTAGAAGCTTTGGAACAATTTCGAACATTCTGGAACATTCTGGAAGCTTTGGAACAATTTCGAACATTCTGGAACATTCTAGAAGCTTTGGAACAATTTCGAACTTTCTGGAACATTCTAGAAGCTTTGGAATAATTTCGAACATTCTGGAACATTTTAGAAGCTTTGGACAATTTCGAACTTTCTGGAACATTCTAGAAGCTTTGGAATAATTTCGAACATTCTGGAACATTTTAGAAGCTTTGGAACAATTTCGAACATTCTGGAACATTCTAGAAGCTTAGGAACAATTTCGAACTTTCTGGAACATTCTAGAAGCTTTGGAATAATTTCGAACATTCTGGAACATTTTAGAAGCTTTGGAACAATTTCGAACATTCTGGAACATTTTAGAAGCTTTGGAACAATTTCGAACATTCTGGAATATTCTAGAAGCTTTGGAACAATTTCGAACATTCTGGAACATTCTGGAAGCTTTGGAACAATTTCGAACTTTCTGGAACATTCTAGAAGCTTTGGAACAATTTCGAACTTTCTAGAACATTCTAGAAGCTTTGGAATAATTTCGAACATTCTGGAACATTTTAGAAGCTTTGGACAATTTCGAACTTTCTGGAACATTCTAGAAGCTTTGGAACAATTTCGAACATTCTGGAACATTCTAGAAGCTTTGGAACAATTTCGAACATTCTGGAACATTCTGGAAGCTTTGGACAATTTCGAACATTCTGGAACATTCTAGAAGCTTTGGAATAATTTCGAACATTCTGGAACATTTTAGAAGCTTTGGAACAATTTCGAACATTCTGGAATATTCTAGAAGCTTTGGAACAATTTCGAACATTCTGGAACATTCTGGAAGCTTTGGAACAATTTCGAACATTCTGGAACATTCTAGAAGCTTTGGAACAATTTCGAACTTTCTGGAACATTCTAGAAGCTTTGGAATAATTTCGAACATTCTGGAACATTTTAGAAGCTTTGGACAATTTCGAACTTTCTGGAACATTCTAGAAGCTTTGGAATAATTTCGAACATTCTGGAACATTTTAGAAGCTTTGGAACAATTTCGAACATTCTGGAACATTCTAGAAGCTTTGGAACAATTTCGAACTTTCTGGAACATTCTAGAAGCTTTGGAATAATTTCGAACATTCTGGAACATTTTAGAAGCTTTGGAACAATTTCGAACATTCTGGAACATTTTAGAAGCTTTGGAACAATTTCGAACATTCTGGAATATTCTAGAAGCTTTGGAACAATTTCGAACATTCTGGAATATTCTAGAAGCTTTGGAACAATTTCGAACATTCTGGAACATTCTGGAAGCTTTGGAACAATTTCGAACTTTCTGGAACATTCTAGAAGCTTTGGAACAATTTCGAACTTTCTAGAACATTCTAGAAGCTTTGGAATAATTTCGAACATTCTGGAACATTTTAGAAGCTTTGGACAATTTCGAACTTTCTGGAACATTCTAGAAGCTTTGGAACAATTTCGAACATTCTGGAACATTCTAGAAGCTTTGGAACAATTTCGAACATTCTGGAACATTTTGCTTCTAGAATGTTCCAGAAAGTTCGAAATTGTTCCAAAGCTTCTAGAATGTTCCAGAAAGTTCGAAATTGTTCCAAAGCTTCCAGAATGTTCCAGAATGTTCGAAATTGTTCCAAAGCTTCCAGAATGTTCCAGAATGTTCGAAAATGTTCGAAAGCTTCTAGAATGTTCCAGAATGTTCGAAATTGTTCCAAAGCTTCTAGAATATTCCAGAATGTTCGAAATTGTTCCAAAGCTTCTAAAATGTTCCAGAATGTTCGAAATTGTTCCAAAGCTTCTAGAATGTTCCAGAAAGTTCGAAAATGTTCGAAAGCTTCTAGAATATTCCAGAATGTTCGAAATTGTTCCAAAGCTTCTAAAATGTTCCAGAATGTTCGAAATTATTCCAAAGCTTCTAGAATGTTCCAGAAAGTTCGAAATTGTTCCAAAGCTCCCAGAATGTTCCAGAATGTTCGAAAATGTTCGAAAGCTTCTAGAATGTTCCAGAAAGTTCGAAATTGTTCCAAAGCTTCTAGAATGTTCCAGAATGTTCGAAATTGTCCAAAGCTTCCAGAATGTTCCAGAATGTTCCAGAATGTTTGAAAATGTTCGAAAGCTTCTAGAATGTTCCAGAATGTTCGAAATTGTTCCAAAGCTTCTAGAATATTCCAGAATGTTCGAAATTGTTCCAAAGCTTCTAAAATGTTCCAGAATGTTCGAAATTGTTCCAAAGCTTCTAAAATGTTCCAGAATGTTCGAAATTATTCCAAAGCTTCTAGAATGTTCCAGAAAGTTCAAATTGTCCAAAGCTTCTAAAATGTTCCAGAATGTTCGAAATTATTCCAAAGCTTCTAGAATGTTCCAGAAAGTTCGAAATTGTTCCAAAGCTTCTAGAATGTTCCAGAAAGTTCGAAATTGTTCCAAAGCTTCCAGAATGTTCCAGAATGTTCGAAATTATTCCAAAGCTTCTAGAATATCCCAGAATGTTCGAAATTGTTCCAAAGCTTCTAAAATGTTCCAGAATGTTCGAAATTATTCCAAAGCTTCTAGAATATTCCAGAATGTTCGAAATTGTCCAAAGCTTCCAGAATGTTCCAGAATGTTCGAAATTGTTCCAAAGCTTCCAGAATGTTCCAGAATGTTTGAAAATGTTCGAAAGCTTCTAGAATGTTCCAGAATGTTCGAAATTGTTCCAAAGCTTCTAGAATATTCCAGAATGTTCGAAATTGTTCCAAAGCTTCTAAAATGTTCCAGAATGTTCGAAATTGTTCCAAAGCTTTTAAAATGTTCCAGAATGTTCGAAATTATTCCAAAGCTTCTAGAATGTTCCAGAAAGTTCAAATTGTCCAAAGCTTCTAAAATGTTCCAGAATGTTCGAAATTATTCCAAAGCTTCTAGAATGTTCCAGAAAGTTCGAAATTGTTCCAAAGCTTCTAGAATGTTCCAGAAAGTTCGAAATTGTTCCAAAGCTTCCAGAATGTTCCAGAATGTTCGAAATTGTTCCAAAGCTTCCAGAATGTTCCAGAATGTTCGAAAATGTTCGAAAGCTTCTAGAATGTTCCAGAATGTTCGAAATTGTTCCAAAGCTTCTAGAATATTCCAGAATGTTCGAAATTGTTCCAAAGCTTCTAAAATGTTCCAGAATGTTCGAAATTGTTCCAAAGCTTCTAGAATGTTCCAGAAAGTTCGAAAATGTTCGAAAGCTTCTAGAATATTCCAGAATGTTCGAAATTGTTCCAAAGCTTCTAAAATGTTCCAGAATGTTCGAAATTATTCCAAAGCTTCTAGAATGTTCCAGAAAGTTCGAAATTGTTCCAAAGCTCCCAGAATGTTCCAGAATGTTCGAAAATGTTCGAAAGCTTCTAGAATGTTCCAGAAAGTTCGAAATTGTTCCAAAGCTTCTAGAATGTTCCAGAATGTTCGAAATTGTCCAAAGCTTCCAGAATGTTCCAGAATGTTCCAGAATGTTTGAAAATGTTCGAAAGCTTCTAGAATGTTCCAGAATGTTCGAAATTGTTCCAAAGCTTCTAGAATATTCCAGAATGTTCGAAATTGTTCCAAAGCTTCTAAAATGTTCCAGAATGTTCGAAATTGTTCCAAAGCTTCTAAAATGTTCCAGAATGTTCGAAATTATTCCAAAGCTTCTAGAATGTTCCAGAAAGTTCAAATTGTCCAAAGCTTCTAAAATGTTCCAGAATGTTCGAAATTATTCCAAAGCTTCTAGAATGTTCCAGAAAGTTCGAAATTGTTCCAAAGCTTCTAGAATGTTCCAGAAAGTTCGAAATTGTTCCAAAGCTTCCAGAATGTTCCAGAATGTTCGAAATTGTTCCAAAGCTTCCAGAATGTTCCAGAATGTTCGAAAATGTTCGAAAGCTTCTAGAATGTTCCAGAATGTTCGAAATTGTTCCAAAGCTTCTAGAATATTCCAGAATGTTCGAAATTGTTCCAAAGCTTCTAAAATGTTCCAGAATGTTCGAAATTGTTCCAAAGCTTCTAGAATGTTCCAGAAAGTTCGAAAATGTTCGAAAGCTTCTAGAATATTTCAGAATGTTCGAAATTGTTCCAAAGCTTCTAAAATGTTCCAGAATGTTCGAAATTATTCCAAAGCTTCTAGAATGTTCCAGAAAGTTCGAAATTGTTCCAAAGCTCCCAGAATGTTCCAGAATGTTCGAAAATGTTCGAAAGCTTCTAGAATGTTCCAGAAAGTTCGAAATTGTTCCAAAGCTTCTAGAATGTTCCAGAAAGTTCGAAATTGTTCCAAAGCTCCCAGAATGTTCCAGAATGTTCGAAAATGTTCGAAAGCTTCTAGAATATTTCAGAATGTTCGAAATTGTTCCAAAGCTTCTAAAATGTTCCAGAATGTTCGAAATTGTTCCAAAGCTTCTAGAATATTCCAGAATGTTCGAAATTGTTCCAAAGCTTCTAAAATGTTCCATAATGTTCGAAATTGTTCCAAAGCTTCTAGAATGTTCCAGAATGTTCGAAATTGTTCCAAAGCTTCTAGAATGTTCCAGAATGTTTGAAATTGTTCCAAAGCTTCCAGAATGTTCCAGAATGTTTGAAAATGTTCGAAAGCTTATAGAATGTTCCAGAATGTTCGAAATTGTTCCAAAGCTTCCAGAATGTTCCAGAATGTTCGAAAATGTTCGAAAGCTTCTAGAATGTTCCAGAATGTTCGAAATTGTTCTAAAGCTTCTAGAATATTCCAGAATGTTCGAAATTGTTCCAAAGCTTCTAAAATGTTCCAGAATGTTCGAAATTATTCCAAAGCTTCTAGAATGTTCCAGAAAGTTCGAAATTGTTCCAAAGCTTCTAAAATGTTCCAGAATGTTCGAAATTATTCCAAAGCTTCTAGAATGTTCCGGAATGTTTGAAATTGTTCCAAAGCTTCTAAAATGTTCCAGAATGTTCGAAATTGTTCCAAAGCTTCTAGAATGTTCCAGAAAGTTCGAAAATGTTCGAAAGCTTCTAGAATATTTCAGAATGTTCGAAATTGTTCCAAAGCTTCTAAAATGTTCCAGAATGTTCGAAATTGTTCCAAAGCTTCTAGAATATTCCAGAATGTTCGAAATTGTTCCAAAGCTTCTAAAATGTTCCAGAATGTTCGAAATTATTCCAAAGCTTCTAGAATGTTCCAGAATGTTCGAAATTGTTCCAAAGCTTCTAGAATGTTCCAGAATGTTCGAAATTGTTCCAAAGCTTCTAGAATGTTCCGGAATGTTTGAAAATGTTCGAAAGCTTCTAGAATGTTCCAGAATGTTCGAAATTGTTCCAAAGCTTCTAGAATGTTCCAGAATGTTCGAAATTGTTCCAAAGCTTCTAGAATGTTCCGGAATGTTTGAAATTGTTCCAAAGCTTCTAGAATGTTCCAGAATGTTCGAAATTGTTCCAAAGCTTCTAGAATGTTCCGGAATGTTTGAAAATGTTCGAAAGCTTCTAGAATGTTCCAGAAAGTTCGAAATTGTTCCAAAGCTTCCAGAATGTTCCAGAATGTTCGAAATTGTTCCAAAGCTTCTAGAATGTTCCGGAATGTTTGAAATTGTTCCAAAGCTTCTAGAATGTTCCAGAATGTTCGAAATTGTTCCAAAGCTTCCAGAATGTTCCAGAATGTTAGAAATTGTTCCAAAGCTTCTAAAATGTTCCAGAATGTTCGAAATTGTTCCAAAGCTTCTAAAATGTTCCAGAATGTTCGAAATTGTTCCAAAGCTTCCAGAATGTTCCAGAATGTTTGAAAATGTTCGAAAGCTTCTAGAATGTTCCAGAATGTTCGAAATTGTTCCAAAGCTTCTAGAATATTCCAGAATGTTCGAAATTGTTCCAAAGCTTCTAGAATATTCCAGAATGTTCGAAATTGTTCCAAAGCTTCTAAAATGTTCCAGAATGTTCGAAATTATTCCAAAGCTTCTAGAATGTTCCATAATGTTCGAAATTGTTCCAAAGCTTCTAGAATGTTCCAGAATGTTCGAAATTGTTCCAAAGCTTCTAGAATGTTCCGGAATGTTTGAAAATGTTCGAAAGCTTCTAGAATGTTCCAGAATGTTCGAAATTGTTCCAAAGCTTCTAGAATATTCCAGAATGTTCGAAATTGTTCCAAAGCTTCTAGAATATTCCAGAATGTTCGAAATTGTTCCAAAGCTTCTAAAATGTTCCAGAATGTTCGAAATTATTCCAAAGCTTCTAGAATGTTCCAGAATGTTCGAAATTGTTCCAAAGCTTCTAGAATGTTCCAGAATGTTCGAAATTGTTCCAAAGCTTCCAGAATGTTCCAGAATGTTAGAAATTGTTCCAAAGCTTCTAAAATGTTCCAGAATGTTCGAAATTGTTCCAAAGCTTCTAAAATGTTCCAGAATGTTCGAAATTGTTCCAAAGCTTCCAGAATGTTCCAGAATGTTTGAAAATGTTCGAAAGCTTCTAGAATGTTCCAGAATGTTCGAAATTGTTCCAAAGCTTCTAGAATATTCCATAATGTTCGAAATTGTTCCAAAGCTTCTAGAATATTCCAGAATGTTCGAAATTGTTCCAAAGCTTCTAAAATGTTCCAGAATGTTCGAAATTATTCCAAAGCTTCTAGAATGTTCCAGAATGTTCGAAAATGTTCGAAAGCTTCTAGAATGTTCCAGAATGTTCGAAATTGTTCCAAAGCTTCTAGAATATTCCAGAATGTTCGAAATTGTTCCAAAGCTTCTAAAATGTTCCAGAATGTTCGAAATTGTTCCAAAGCTTCCAGAATGTTCCAGAATGTTCGAAATTGTTCCAAAGCTTCCAGAATGTTCCAGAATGTTTGAAAATGTTCGAAAGCTTCTAGAATGTTCCAGAATGTTCGAAATTGTTCCAAAGCTTCTAGAATATTCCAGAATGTTCGAAATTGTTCCAAAGCTTCTAAAATGTTCCAGAATGTTCGAAATTATTCCAAAGCTTCTAGAATGTTCCAGAATGTTCGAAATTATTCCAAAGCTTCTAGAATGTTCCAGAAAGTTCGAAATTGTTCCAAAGCTTCCAGAATGTTCCAGAATGTTCGAAATTGTTCCAAAGCTTCTAGAATATTCCAGAATGTTCGAAATTGTTCCAAAGCTTCTAGAATATTCCAGAATGTTCGAAATTGTTCCAAAGCTTCTAAAATGTTCCATAATGTTCGAAATTGTTCCAAAGCTTCTAGAATGTTCCAGAATGTTCGAAATTGTTCCAAAGCTTCTAGAATGTTCCGGAATGTTTGAAATTGTTCCAAAGCTTCTAGAATGTTCCAGAATGTTCGAAATTGTTCCAAAGCTTCCAGAATGTTCCAGAATGTTAGAAATTGTTCCAAAGCTTCTAAAATGTTCCAGAATGTTCGAAATTGTTCCAAAGCTTCTAAAATGTTCCAGAATGTTCGAAATTGTTCCAAAGCTTCCAGAATGTTCCAGAATGTTTGAAAATGTTCGAAAGCTTCTAGAATGTTCCAGAATGTTCGAAATTGTTCCAAAGCTTCTAGAATATTCCAGAATGTTCGAAATTGTTCCAAAGCTTCTAGAATATTCCAGAATGTTCGAAATTGTTCCAAAGCTTCTAAAATGTTCCAGAATGTTCGAAATTATTCCAAAGCTTCTAGAATGTTCCAGAATGTTCGAAATTGTTCCAAAGCTTCTAGAATGTTCCAGAATGTTCGAAATTGTTCCAAAGCTTCTAGAATGTTCCGGAATGTTTGAAAATGTTCGAAAGCTTCTAGAATGTTCCAGAATGTTCGAAATTGTTCCAAAGCTTCTAGAATGTTCCAGAATGTTCGAAATTGTTCCAAAGCTTCTAGAATGTTCCGGAATGTTTGAAATTGTTCCAAAGCTTCTAGAATGTTCCAGAATGTTCGAAATTGTTCCAAAGCTTCTAGAATGTTCCGGAATGTTTGAAAATGTTCGAAAGCTTCTAGAATGTTCCAGAAAGTTCGAAATTGTTCCAAAGCTTCCAGAATGTTCCAGAATGTTCGAAATTGTTCCAAAGCTTCTAGAATGTTCCGGAATGTTTGAAATTGTTCCAAAGCTTCTAGAATGTTCCAGAATGTTCGAAATTGTTCCAAAGCTTCCAGAATGTTCCAGAATGTTCGAAATTGTTCCAAAGCTTCCAGAATGTTCCAGAATGTTTGAAAATGTTCGAAAGCTTCTAGAATGTTCCAGAATGTTCGAAATTGTTCCAAAGCTTCTAGAATATTCCATAATGTTCGAAATTGTTCCAAAGCTTCTAGAATATTCCAGAATGTTCGAAATTGTTCCAAAGCTTCTAAAATGTTCCAGAATGTTCGAAATTATTCCAAAGCTTCTAGAATGTTCCAGAATGTTCGAAAATGTTCGAAAGCTTCTAGAATATTCCAGAATGTTCGAAATTGTTCCAAAGCTTCTAAAATGTTCCAGAATGTTCGAAATTGTTCCAAAGCTTCCAGAATGTTCCAGAATGTTCGAAATTGTTCCAAAGCTTCTAGAATGTTCCAGAAAGTTCGAAATTGTTCCAAAGCTTCCAGAATGTTCCAGAATGTTCGAAATTGTTCCAAAGCTTCCAGAATGTTCCAGAATGTTTGAAAATGTTCGAAAGCTTCTAGAATGTTCCAGAATGTTCGAAATTGTTCCAAAGCTTCTAGAATATTCCAGAATGTTCGAAATTGTTCCAAAGCTTCTAAAATGTTCCAGAATGTTCGAAATTATTCCAAAGCTTCTAGAATGTTCCAGAATGTTCGAAATTATTCCAAAGCTTCTAGAATGTTCCAGAAAGTTCGAAATTGTTCCAAAGCTTCCAGAATGTTCCAGAATGTTCGAAATTGTTCCAAAGCTTCTAGAATATTCCAGAATGTTCGAAATTGTTCCAAAGCTTCTAGAATATTCCAGAATGTTCGAAATTGTTCCAAAGCTTCTAAAATGTTCCATAATGTTCGAAATTGTTCCAAAGCTTCTAGAATGTTCCAGAATGTTCGAAATTGTTCCAAAGCTTCTAGAATGTTCCGGAATGTTTGAAATTGTTCCAAAGCTTCTAGAATGTTCCAGAATGTTCGAAATTGTTCCAAAGCTTCCAGAATGTTCCAGAATGTTAGAAATTGTTCCAAAGCTTCTAAAATGTTCCAGAATGTTCGAAATTGTTCCAAAGCTTCTAAAATGTTCCAGAATGTTCGAAATTGTTCCAAAGCTTCCAGAATGTTCCAGAATGTTTGAAAATGTTCGAAAGCTTCTAGAATGTTCCAGAATGTTCGAAATTGTTCCAAAGCTTCTAGAATATTCCAGAATGTTCGAAATTGTTCCAAAGCTTCTAGAATGTTCCAGAATGTTCGAAATTGTTCCAAAGCTTCTAGAATGTTCCGGAATGTTTGAAAATGTTCGAAAGCTTCTAGAATGTTCCAGAATGTTCGAAATTGTTCCAAAGCTTCTAGAATGTTCCAGAAAGTTCGAAATTGTTCCAAAGCTTCCAGAATGTTCCAGAATGTTCGAAATTGTTCCAAAGCTTCTAGAATATTCCAGAATGTTCGAAATTGTTCCAAAGCTTCTAGAATATTCCAGAATGTTCGAAATTGTTCCAAAGCTTCTAAAATGTTCCATAATGTTCGAAATTGTTCCAAAGCTTCTAGAATGTTCCAGAATGTTCGAAATTGTTCCAAAGCTTCTAGAATGTTCCGGAATGTTTGAAATTGTTCCAAAGCTTCTAGAATGTTCCAGAATGTTCGAAATTGTTCCAAAGCTTCCAGAATGTTCCAGAATGTTAGAAATTGTTCCAAAGCTTCTAAAATGTTCCAGAATGTTCGAAATTGTTCCAAAGCTTCTAAAATGTTCCAGAATGTTCGAAATTGTTCCAAAGCTTCCAGAATGTTCCAGAATGTTTGAAAATGTTCGAAAGCTTCTAGAATGTTCCAGAATGTTCGAAATTGTTCCAAAGCTTCTAGAATATTCCAGAATGTTCGAAATTGTTCCAAAGCTTCTAGAATGTTCCAGAATGTTCGAAATTGTTCCAAAGCTTCTAGAATGTTCCGGAATGTTTGAAAATGTTCGAAAGCTTCTAGAATGTTCCAGAATGTTCGAAATTGTTCCAAAGCTTCTAGAATGTTCCAGAATGTTCGAAATTGTTCCAAAGCTTCTAGAATGTTCCGGAATGTTTGAAATTGTTCCAAAGCTTCTAGAATGTTCCAGAATGTTCGAAATTGTTCCAAAGCTTCTAGAATGTTCCGGAATGTTTGAAAATGTTCGAAAGCTTCTAGAATGTTCCAGAAAGTTCGAAATTGTTCCAAAGCTTCCAGAATGTTCCAGAATGTTCGAAATTGTTCCAAAGCTTCTAGAATGTTCCGGAATGTTTGAAATTGTTCCAAAGCTTCTAGAATGTTCCAGAATGTTCGAAATTGTTCCAAAGCTTCCAGAATGTTCCAGAATGTTAGAAATTGTTCCAAAGCTTCTAAAATGTTCCAGAATGTTCGAAATTGTTCCAAAGCTTCTAAAATGTTCCAGAATGTTCGAAATTGTTCCAAAGCTTCCAGAATGTTCCAGAATGTTTGAAAATGTTCGAAAGCTTCTAGAATGTTCCAGAATGTTTGAAATTGTTCCAAAGCTTCTAGAATGTTCCAGAATGTTCGAAATTGTTCCAAAGCTTCCAGAATGTTCCAGAATGTTTGAAAATGTTCGAAAGCTTCCAGAATGTTCCAGAATGTTCGAAATTATTCCAAAGCTTCTAGAATGTTCCAGAAAGTTCGAAATTGTCCAAAGCTTCTAAAATGTTCCAGAATGTTCGAAATTATTCCAAAGCTTCTAGAATGTTCCAGAAAGTTCGAAATTGTTCCAAAGCTTCTAGAATGTTCCAGAAAGTTCGAAATTGTCCAAAGCTTCTAAAATGTTCCAGAATGTTCGAAATTATTCCAAAGCTTCTAGAATGTTCCAGAAAGTTCGAAATTGTTCCAAAGCTTCCAGAATGTTCCAGAATGTTCGAAATTGTTCCAAAGCTTCTAGAATGTTCCAGAATGTTCGAAATTATTCCAAAGCTTCTAGAATGTTCCAGAATGTTCGAAATTGTCCAAAGCTTCCAGAGTGTTCCAGAATGTTCGAAATTGTTCCAAAGCTTCCAGAATGTTCCAGAATGTTTGAAAATGTTCGAAAGCTTCTAGAATGTTCCAGAATGTTCGAAATTGTTCCAAAGCTTCTAGAATATTCCAGAATGTTCGAAATTGTTCCAAAGCTTCTAAAATGTTCCAGAATGTTCGAAATTGTTCCAAAGCTTCTAAAATGTTCCAGAATGTTCAAAATTATTCCAAAGCTTCTAGAATGTTCCAGAAAGTTCGAAATTGTTCCAAAGCTTCTAGAATGTTCCAGAAAGTTCGAAATTGTTCCAAAGCTTCCAGAATGTTCCAGAATGTTCGAAATTGTTCCAAAGCTTCTAGAATGTTCCAGAATGTTCGAAATTGTCCAAAGCTTCCAGAATGTTCCAGAATGTTCGAAATTGTTCCAAAGCTTCCAGAATGTTCCAGAATGTTTGAAAATGTTCGAAAGCTTCTAGAATGTTCCAGAATGTTCGAAATTGTTCCAAAGCTTCTAGAATGTTCCAGAAAGTTCGAAATTGTTCCAAAGCTTCCAGAATGTTCCAGAATGTTCGAAATTGTTCCAAAGCTTCTAGAATATTCCAGAATGTTCGAAATTGTTCCAAAGCTTCTAAAATGTTCCAGAATGTTCGAAATTGTTCCAAAGCTTCTAAAATGTTCCAGAATGTTCAAAATTATTCCAAAGCTTCTAGAATGTTCCAGAAAGTTCAAATTGTACAAAGCTTCTAAAATGTTCCAGAATGTTCGAAATTATTCCAAAGCTTCTAGAATGTTCCAGAAAGTTCGAAATTGTTCCAAAGCTTCTAGAATGTTCCAGAAAGTTCGAAATTGTTCCAAAGCTTCCAGAATGTTCCAGAATGTTCGAAAATGTTCGAAAGCTTCTAGAATGTTCCAGAATGTTCGAAATTGTTCCAAAGCTTCTAGAATATTCCAGAATGTTCGAAATTGTTCCAAAGCTTCTAAAATGTTCCAGAATGTTCGAAATTATTCCAAAGCTTCAAGAATGTTCCAGAAAGTTCGAAATTGTTCCAAAGCTTCCAGAATGTTCCAGAATGTTCGAAATTGTTCCAAAGCTTCTAGAATGTTCCAGAATGTTCGAAATTATTCCAAAGCTTCTAGAATGTTCCAGAATGTTCGAAATTGTCCAAAGCTTCCAGAGTGTTCCAGAATGTTCGAAATTGTTCCAAAGCTTCCAGAATGTTCCAGAATGTTTGAAAATGTTCGAAAGCTTCTAGAATGTTCCAGAATGTTCGAAATTGTTCCAAAGCTTCTAGAATATTCCAGAATGTTCGAAATTGTTCCAAAGCTTCTAAAATGTTCCAGAATGTTCGAAATTGTTCCAAAGCTTCTAAAATGTTCCAGAATGTTCAAAATTATTCCAAAGCTTCTAGAATGTTCCAGAAAGTTCGAAATTGTTCCAAAGCTTCTAGAATGTTCCAGAAAGTTCGAAATTGTTCCAAAGCTTCCAGAATGTTCCAGAATGTTCGAAATTGTTCCAAAGCTTCTAGAATGTTCCAGAATGTTCGAAATTGTCCAAAGCTTCCAGAATGTTCCAGAATGTTCGAAATTGTTCCAAAGCTTCCAGAATGTTCCAGAATGTTTGAAAATGTTCGAAAGCTTCTAGAATGTTCCAGAATGTTCGAAATTGTTCCAAAGCTTCTAGAATGTTCCAGAAAGTTCGAAATTGTTCCAAAGCTTCCAGAATGTTCCAGAATGTTCGAAATTGTTCCAAAGCTTCTAGAATATTCCAGAATGTTCGAAATTGTTCCAAAGCTTCTAAAATGTTCCAGAATGTTCGAAATTGTTCCAAAGCTTCTAAAATGTTCCAGAATGTTCAAAATTATTCCAAAGCTTCTAGAATGTTCCAGAAAGTTCAAATTGTACAAAGCTTCTAAAATGTTCCAGAATGTTCGAAATTATTCCAAAGCTTCTAGAATGTTCCAGAAAGTTCGAAATTGTTCCAAAGCTTCTAGAATGTTCCAGAAAGTTCGAAATTGTTCCAAAGCTTCCAGAATGTTCCAGAATGTTCGAAAATGTTCGAAAGCTTCTAGAATGTTCCAGAATGTTCGAAATTGTTCCAAAGCTTCTAGAATATTCCAGAATGTTCGAAATTGTTCCAAAGCTTCTAAAATGTTCCAGAATGTTCGAAATTATTCCAAAGCTTCAAGAATGTTCCAGAAAGTTCGAAATTGTTCCAAAGCTTCCAGAATGTTCCAGAATGTTCGAAATTGTTCCAAAGCTTCTAGAATATTCCAGAATGTTCGAAATTGTTCCAAAGCTTCTAAAATGTTCCAGAATGTTCGAAATTGTTCCAAAGCTTCTAGAATATTCCAGAATGTTCGAAATTGTTCCAAAGCTTCTAAAATGTTCCATAATGTTCGAAATTGTTCCAAAGCTTCTAGAATGTTCCAGAATGTTCGAAATTGTTCCAAAGCTTCTAGAATGTTCCGGAATGTTTGAAATTGTTCCAAAGCTTCTAGAATGTTCCGGAATGTTTGAAACTGTTCCAAAGCTTCTAAAATGTTCCATAATGTTCAAAATTGTTCCAAAGCTTCTAGAATGTTCCAGAATGTTCGAAATTGTTCCAAAGCTTCCAGAATGTTCCAGAATGTTAGAAATTGTTCCAAAGCTTCTAAAATGTTCCATAATGTTCGAAATTGTTCCAAAGCTTCTAGAATATTCCAGAATGTTCGAAATTGTTCCAAAGCTTCTAGAATATTCCAGAATGTTCGAAATTATTCCAAAGCTTCTAGAATGTTCCAGAATGTTCGAAATTGTCCAAAGCTTCCAGAGTGTTCCAGAATGTTCGAAATTGTTCCAAAGCTTCCAGAATGTTCCAGAATGTTTGAAAATGTTCGAAAGCTTCTAGAATGTTCCAGAATGTTCGAAATTGTTCCAAAGCTTCTAGAATGTTCCAGAATGTTCGAAATTGTCCAAAGCTTCCAGAGTGTTCCAGAATGTTCGAAATTGTTCCAAAGCTTCCAGAATGTTCTAGAATGTTTGAAAATGTTCGAAAGCTTCTAGAATGTTCCAGAATGTTCGAAATTGTTCCAAAGCTTCTAGAATATTCCAGAATGTTCGAAATTGTTCCAAAGCTTCTAAAATGTTCCAGAATGTTCGAAATTGTTCCAAAGCTTCTAAAATGTTCCAGAATGTTCAAAATTATTCCAAAGCTTCTAGAATGTTCCAGAAAGTTCAAATTGTACAAAGCTTCTAAAATGTTCCAGAATGTTCGAAATTATTCCAAAGCTTCTAGAATGTTCCAGAAAGTTCGAACATTTTCGAACATTCTGGAACATTCTGGAAGCTTTGGAACAATTTCGAACATTCTGGAACATTCTGGAAGCTTTGGAACAATTTCGAACTTTCTGGAACATTCTAGAAGCTTTGGAACAATTTCGAACTTTCTGGAACATTTTAGAAGCTTTGGAACAATTTCGAACATTCTGGAATATTCTAGAAGCTTTGGAACAATTTCGAACATTCTGGAACATTCTAGAAGCTTTGGAATAATTTCGAACATTCTGGAACATTCTGGAAGCTTTGGAACAATTTCGAACATTCTGGAACATTCTGGAAGCTTTGGAACAATTTCGAACTTTCTGGAACATTCTAGAAGCTTTGGAACAATTTCGAACTTTCTGGAACATTTTAGAAGCTTTGGAACAATTTCGAACATTCTGGAATATTCTAGAAGCTTTGGAACAATTTCGAACATTCTGGAACATTCTAGAAGCTTTGGAACAATTTCGAACTTTCTGGAACATTCTAGAAGCTTTGGAACAATTTCGAACTTTCTGGAACATTTTAGAAGCTTTGGAACAATTTCGAACATTCTGGAATATTCTAGAAGCTTTGGAACAATTTCGAACATTCTGGAACATTCTAGAAGCTTTGGAACAATTTCGAACATTCTGGAACATTCTAGAAGCTTTCGAACATTTTCAAACATTCTGGAACATTCTGGAAGCTTTCGAACAATTTCGAACATTCTGGAAGCTTTGGACAATTTCGAACATTCTGGAACATTCTAGAAGCTTTGGAATAATTTCGAACATTCTGGAACATTTTAGAAGCTTTGGAACAATTTCGAACATTCTGGAATATTCTAGAAGCTTTGGAACAATTTCGAACATTCTGGAACATTCTGGAAGCTTTGGAACAATTTCGAACTTTCTGGAACATTCTAGAAGCTTTGGAACAATTTCGAACTTTCTGGAACATTCTAGAAGCTTTGGAATAATTTCGAACATTCTGGAACATTTTAGAAGCTTTGGAACAATTTCGAACATTCTGGAATATTCTAGAAGCTTTGGAACAATTTCGAACATTCTGGAACATTCTGGAAGCTTTCGAACATTTTCGAACATTCTGGAACATTCTGGAAGCTTTGGAACAATTTCGAACTTTCTGGAACATTCTAGAAGCTTTGGAATAATTTCGAACATTCTGGAACATTTTAGAAGCTTTGGAACAATTTCGAACATTCTGGAATATTCTAGAAGCTTTGGAACAATTTCGAACATTCTGGAACATTCTAGAAGCTTTGGAACATTTTCGAACATTCTGGAACATTCTGGAAGCTTTGGAACAATTTCGAACTTTCTGGAACATTCTAGAAGCTTTGGAACAATTTCGAACTTTCTGGAACATTCTAGAAGCTTTGGAATAATTTCGAACATTCTGGAACATTTTAGAAGCTTTGGAACAATTTCGAACATTCTGGAATATTCTAGAAGCTTTGGAACAATTTCGAACATTCTGGAACATTCTGGAAGCTTTGGAACAATTTCGAACTTTCTGGAACATTCTAGAAGCTTTGGAACAATTTCGAACTTTCTGGAACATTCTAGAAGCTTTGGAATAATTTCGAACATTCTGGAACATTTTAGAAGCTTTGGAACAATTTCGAACATTCTGGAATATTCTAGAAGCTTTGGAACAATTTCGAACATTCTGGAACATTCTGGAAGCTTTCGAACATTTTCGAACATTCTGGAACATTCTGGAAGCTTTGGAACAATTTCGAACTTTCTGGAACATTCTAGAAGCTTTGGAATAATTTCGAACATTCTGGAACATTTTAGAAGCTTTGGAACAATTTCGAACATTCTGGAACATTCTAGAAGCTTTCGAACATTTTCAAACATTCTGGAACATTCTGGAAGCTTTCGAACAATTTCGAACATTCTGGAAGCTTTGGACAATTTCGAACATTCTGGAACATTCTAGAAGCTTTGGAATAATTTCGAACATTCTGGAACATTTTAGAAGCTTTGGAACAATTTCGAACATTCTGGAATATTCTAGAAGCTTTGGAACAATTTCGAACATTCTGGAACATTCTGGAAGCTTTGGAACAATTTCGAACTTTCTGGAACATTCTAGAAGCTTTGGAACAATTTCGAACTTTCTGGAACATTCTAGAAGCTTTGGAATAATTTCGAACATTCTGGAACATTTTAGAAGCTTTGGAACAATTTCGAACATTCTGGAATATTCTAGAAGCTTTGGAACAATTTCGAACATTCTGGAACATTCTGGAAGCTTTCGAACATTTTCGAACATTCTGGAACATTCTGGAAGCTTTGGAACAATTTCGAACTTTCTGGAACATTCTAGAAGCTTTGGAATAATTTCGAACATTCTGGAACATTTTAGAAGCTTTGGAACAATTTCGAACATTCTGGAATATTCTAGAAGCTTTGGAACAATTTCGAACATTCTGGAACATTCTAGAAGCTTTGGAACATTTTCGAACATTCTGGAACATTCTGGAAGCTTTGGAACAATTTCGAACTTTCTGGAACATTCTAGAAGCTTTGGAACAATTTCGAACTTTCTGGAACATTCTAGAAGCTTTGGAATAATTTCGAACATTCTGGAACATTTTAGAAGCTTTGGACAATTTCGAACTTTCTGGAACATTCTAGAAGCTTTGGAATAATTTCGAACATTCTGGAACATTCTGGAAGCTTTGGAACATTTTCGAACATTCTGGAACATTCTGGAAGCTTTGGAACAATTTCGAACTTTCTGGAACATTCTAGAAGCTTTGGAATAATTTCGAACATTCTGGAACATTTTAGAAGCTTTGGAACAATTTCGAACATTCTGGAACATTCTAGAAGCTTTCGAACATTTTCAAACATTCTGGAACATTCTGGAAGCTTTCGAACAATTTCGAACATTCTGGAAGCTTTGGACAATTTCGAACATTCTGGAACATTCTAGAAGCTTTGGAATAATTTCGAACATTCTGGAACATTTTAGAAGCTTTGGAACAATTTCGAACATTCTGGAATATTCTAGAAGCTTTGGAACAATTTCGAACATTCTGGAACATTCTGGAAGCTTTGGAACAATTTCGAACTTTCTGGAACATTCTAGAAGCTTTGGAATAATTTCGAACATTCTGGAACATTTTAGAAGCTTTGGAACAATTTCGAACATTCTGGAATATTCTAGAAGCTTTGGAACAATTTCGAACATTCTGGAACATTCTAGAAGCTTTGGAACAATTTCGAACTTTCTGGAACATTCTAGAAGCTTTGGAATAATTTCGAACATTCTGGAACATTTTAGAAGCTTTGGAACAATTTCGAACATTCTGGAATATTCTAGAAGCTTTGGAACAATTTCGAACATTCTGGAACATTCTAGAAGCTTTGGAACAATTTCGAACTTTCTGGAACATTCTAGAAGCTTTGGAATAATTTCGAACATTCTGGAACATTTTAGAAGCTTTGGAACAATTTCGAACATTCTGGAATATTCTAGAAGCTTTGGAACAATTTCGAACATTCTGGAACATTCTGGAAGCTTTCGAACATTTTCGAACATTCTGGAACATTCTGGAAGCTTTGGAACAATTTCGAACTTTCTGGAACATTCTAGAAGCTTTGGAATAATTTCGAACATTCTGGAACATTCTAGAAGCTTTCGAACATTTTCAAACATTCTGGAACATTCTGGAAGCTTTCGAACAATTTCGAACATTCTGGAAGCTTTGGACAATTTCGAACATTCTGGAACATTCTAGAAGCTTTGGAATAATTTCGAACATTCTGGAACATTTTAGAAGCTTTGGAACAATTTCGAACATTCTGGAATATTCTAGAAGCTTTGGAACAATTTCGAACATTCTGGAACATTCTGGAAGCTTTGGAACAATTTCGAACTTTCTGGAACATTCTAGAAGCTTTGGAATAATTTCGAACATTCTGGAACATTTTAGAAGCTTTGGAACAATTTCGAACATTCTGGAATATTCTAGAAGCTTTGGAACAATTTCGAACATTCTGGAACATTCTAGAAGCTTTGGAACAATTTCGAACTTTCTGGAACATTCTAGAAGCTTTGGAATAATTTCGAACATTCTGGAACATTTTAGAAGCTTTGGAACAATTTCGAACATTCTGGAATATTCTAGAAGCTTTGGAACAATTTCGAACATTCTGGAACATTCTAGAAGCTTTGGAACAATTTCGAACTTTCTGGAACATTCTAGAAGCTTTGGAATAATTTCGAACATTCTGGAACATTTTAGAAGCTTTGGAACAATTTCGAACATTCTGGAATATTCTAGAAGCTTTGGAACAATTTCGAACATTCTGGAACATTCTGGAAGCTTTCGAACATTTTCGAACATTCTGGAACATTCTGGAAGCTTTGGAACAATTTCGAACTTTCTGGAACATTCTAGAAGCTTTGGAATAATTTCGAACATTCTGGAACATTTTAGAAGCTTTGGAACAATTTCGAACATTCTGGAATATTCTAGAAGCTTTGGAACAATTTCGAACATTCTGGAACATTCTAGAAGCTTTGGAACATTTTCGAACATTCTGGAACATTCTGGAAGCTTTGGAACAATTTCGAACTTTCTGGAACATTCTAGAAGCTTTGGAACAATTTCGAACTTTCTGGAACATTCTAGAAGCTTTGGAATAATTTCGAACATTCTGGAACATTTTAGAAGCTTTGGACAATTTCGAACTTTCTGGAACATTCTAGAAGCTTTGGAATAATTTCGAACATTCTGGAACATTCTGGAAGCTTTGGAACAATTTCGAACTTTCTGGAACATTCTAGAAGCTTTGGAACAATTTCGAACTTTCTGGAACATTCTAGAAGCTTTGGAATAATTTTGAACATTCTGGAACATTCTGGAAGCTTTGGAACAATCTCGAACTTTCTGGAACATTCTAGAAGCTTTGGAACAATTTCGAACTTTCTGGAACATTCTAGAAGCTTTGGAATAATTTCGAACATTCTGGAACATTTTAGAAGCTTTGGAACAATTTCGAACATTCTGGAATATTCTAGAAGCTTTGGAACAATTTCGAACATTCTGGAACATTCTGGAAGCTTTCGAACATTTTCGAACATTCTGGAACATTCTGGAAGCTTTGGAACAATTTCGAACTTTCTGGAACATTCTAGAAGCTTTGGAATAATTTCGAACATTCTGGAACATTTTAGAAGCTTTGGAACAATTTCGAACATTCTGGAATATTCTAGAAGCTTTGGAACAATTTCGATCATTCTGGAACATTCTAGAAGCTTTGGAACATTTTCGAACATTCTGGAACATTCTGGAAGCTTTGGAACAATTTCGAACTTTCTGGAACATTCTAGAAGCTTTGGAACAATTTCGAACTTTCTGGAACATTCTAGAAGCTTTGGAATAATTTCGAACATTCTGGAACATTTTAGAAGCTTTGGACAATTTCGAACTTTCTGGAACATTCTAGAAGCTTTGGAATAATTTCGAACATTCTGGAACATTCTGGAAGCTTTGGAACAATTTCGAACTTTCTGGAACATTCTAGAAGCTTTGGAACAATTTCGAACTTTCTGGAACATTCTAGAAGCTTTGGAATAATTTTGAACATTCTGGAACATTTTAGAAGCTTTGGACAATTTCGAACTTTCTGGAACATTCTAGAAGCTTTGGAATAATTTCGAACATTCTGTAACATTTTAGAAGCTTTGGAACAATTTCGAACATTCTGGAACATTTTGGAAGCTTTGGAACAATTTCGAACATTCTGGAATATTCTAGAAGCTTTGGAACAATTTCGAACATTCTGGAACATTCTAGAAGCTTTAGAACATTTTCAAACATTCTGGAACATTCTGGAAGCTTTGGAACAATTTCAAACATTCTGGAACATTCTGGAAGCTTTGGACAATTTCGAACATTCTGGAACATTTTAGAAGCTTTGGAACAATTTCGAACATTCTGGAACATTCTAGAAGCTTTGGAACAATTTCGAACTTTCTGGAACATTCTAGAAGCTTTGGAATAATTTCGAACATTCTGGAACATTTTAGAAGCTTTGGAACATTTTCGAACATTCTGGAACATTCTGGAAGCTTTGGAACAATTTCGAACTTTCTGGAACATTCTAGAAGCTTTGGAATAATTTCGAACATTCTGGAACATTTTAGAAGCTTTGGAACAATTTCGAACATTCTGGAATATTCTAGAAGCTTTGGAACAATTTCGAACATTCTGGAACATTCTAGAAGCTTTCGAACATTTTCGAACATTCTGGAACATTCTGGAAGCTTTGGAACAATTTCGAACATTCTGGAACATTCTGGAAGCTTTGGAACATTTTCGAACATTCTGGAACATTCTGGAAGCTTTGGAACAATTTCGAACTTTCTGGAACATTCTAGAAGCTTTGGAATAATTTCGAACATTCTGTAACATTTTAGAAGCTTTGGAACAATTTCGAACATTCTGGAACATTTTAGAAGCTTTGGAACAATTTCGAACATTCTGGAATATTCTAGAAGCTTTGGAACAATTTCGAACATTCTGGAACATTCTAGAAGCTTTAGAACATTTTCAAACATTCTGGAACATTCTGGAAGCTTTGGAACAATTTCGAACATTCTGGAACATTCTGGAAGCTTTGGACAATTTCGAACATTCTGGAACATTTTAGAAGCTTTGGAACAATTTCGAACATTCTGGAATATTCTAGAAGCTTTGGAACAATTTCGAACATTCTAGAACATTCTGGAAGCTTTGGAACATTTTCGAACATTCTGGAACATTCTGGAAGCTTTGGAACAATTTCGAACTTTCTGGAACATTCTAGAAGCTTTGGAATAATTTCGAACATTCTGGAACATTTTAGAAGCTTTGGAACAATTTCGAACATTCTGGAATATTCTAGAAGCTTTGGAACAATTTCGAACATTCTGGAACATTCTAGAAGCTTTCGAACATTTTCGAACATTCTGGAACATTCTGGAAGCTTTGGAACAATTTCGAACATTCTGGAACATTCTGGAAGCTTTGGAACATTTTCGAACATTCTGGAACATTCTGGAAGCTTTGGAACAATTTCGAACTTTCTGGAACATTCTAGAAGCTTTGGAATAATTTCGAACATTCTGGAACATTTTAGAAGCTTTGGAACAATTTCGAACATTCTGGAATATTCTAGAAGCTTTGGAACAATTTCGAACATTCTGGAACATTCTAGAAGCTTTCGAACATTTTCGAACATTCTGGAACATTCTGGAAGCTTTGGAACAATTTCGAACATTCTGGAACATTCTGGAAGCTTTGGAACAATTTCGAACTTTCTGGAACATTCTAGAAGCTTTGGAATAATTTCGAACATTCTGGAACATTTTAGAAGCTTTGGAACAATTTCGAACATTCTGGAATATTCTAGAAGCTTTGGAACAATTTCGAACATTCTGGAACATTCTGGAAGCTTTCGAACATTTTCGAACATTCTGGAACATTCTGGAAGCTTTGGAACAATTTCGAACTTTCTGGAACATTCTAGAAGCTTTGGAATAATTTCGAACATTCTGGAACATTTTAGAAGCTTTGGAACAATTTCGAACATTCTGGAATATTCTAGAAGCTTTGGAACAATTTCGAACATTCTGGAACATTCTAGAAGCTTTGGAACATTTTCGAACATTCTGGAACATTCTGGAAGCTTTGGAACAATTTCGAACTTTCTGGAACATTCTAGAAGCTTTGGAACAATTTCGAACTTTCTGGAACATTCTAGAAGCTTTGGAATAATTTCGAACATTCTGGAACATTTTAGAAGCTTTGGACAATTTCGAACTTTCTGGAACATTCTAGAAGCTTTGGAATAATTTCGAACATTCTGGAACATTCTGGAAGCTTTGGAACAATTTCGAACTTTCTGGAACATTCTAGAAGCTTTGGAACAATTTCGAACTTTCTGGAACATTCTAGAAGCTTTGGAATAATTTTGAACATTCTGGAACATTCTGGAAGCTTTGGAACAATCTCGAACTTTCTGGAACATTCTAGAAGCTTTGGAACAATTTCGAACTTTCTGGAACATTCTAGAAGCTTTGGAATAATTTCGAACATTCTGGAACATTTTAGAAGCTTTGGAACAATTTCGAACATTCTGGAATATTCTAGAAGCTTTGGAACAATTTCGAACATTCTGGAACATTCTGGAAGCTTTCGAACATTTTCGAACATTCTGGAACATTCTGGAAGCTTTGGAACAATTTCGAACTTTCTGGAACATTCTAGAAGCTTTGGAATAATTTCGAACATTCTGGAACATTTTAGAAGCTTTGGAACAATTTCGAACATTCTGGAATATTCTAGAAGCTTTGGAACAATTTCGAACATTCTGGAACATTCTAGAAGCTTTGGAACATTTTCGAACATTCTGGAACATTCTGGAAGCTTTGGAACAATTTCGAACTTTCTGGAACATTCTAGAAGCTTTGGAATAATTTCGAACATTCTGTAACATTTTAGAAGCTTTGGAACAATTTCGAACATTCTGGAACATTTTAGAAGCTTTGGAACAATTTCGAACATTCTGGAATATTCTAGAAGCTTTGGAACAATTTCGAACATTCTGGAACATTCTAGAAGCTTTAGAACATTTTCAAACATTCTGGAACATTCTGGAAGCTTTGGAACATTTTCGAACATTCTGGAACATTCTGGAAGCTTTGGAACAATTTCGAACTTTCTGGAACATTCTAGAAGCTTTGGAATAATTTCGAACATTCTGGAACATTTTAGAAGCTTTGGAACAATTTCGAACATTCTGGAATATTCTAGAAGCTTTGGAACAATTTCGAACATTCTGGAACATTCTAGAAGCTTTCGAACATTTTCGAACATTCTGGAACATTCTGGAAGCTTTGGAACAATTTCGAACTTTCTGGAACATTCTAGAAGCTTTGGAATAATTTCGAACATTCTGTAACATTTTAGAAGCTTTGGAACAATTTCGAACATTCTGGAACATTTTAGAAGCTTTGGACAATTTCGAACATTCTGGAACATTTTAGAAGCTTTGGAACAATTTCGAACATTCTGGAATATTCTAGAAGCTTTGGAACAATTTCGAACATTCTAGAACATTCTGGAAGCTTTGGAACATTTTCGAACATTCTGGAACATTCTGGAAGCTTTGGAACAATTTCGAACTTTCTGGAACATTCTAGAAGCTTTGGAATAATTTCGAACATTCTGGAACATTTTAGAAGCTTTGGAACAATTTCGAACATTCTGGAATATTCTAGAAGCTTTGGAACAATTTCGAACATTCTGGAACATTCTAGAAGCTTTCGAACATTTTCGAACATTCTGGAACATTCTGGAAGCTTTGGAACAATTTCGAACATTCTGGAACATTCTGGAAGCTTTGGAACATTTTCGAACATTCTGGAACATTCTGGAAGCTTTGGAACAATTTCGAACTTTCTGGAACATTCTAGAAGCTTTGGAATAATTTCGAACATTCTGGAACATTTTAGAAGCTTTGGAACAATTTCGAACATTCTGGAATATTCTAGAAGCTTTGGAACAATTTCGAACATTCTGGAACATTCTAGAAGCTTTCGAACATTTTCGAACATTCTGGAACATTCTGGAAGCTTTGGAACAATTTCGAACATTCTGGAACATTCTGGAAGCTTTGGAACAATTTCGAACTTTCTGGAACATTCTAGAAGCTTTGGAATAATTTCGAACATTCTGGAACATTTTAGAAGCTTTGGAACAATTTCGAACATTCTGGAATATTCTAGAAGCTTTGGAACAATTTCGAACATTCTGGAACATTCTAGAAGCTTTCGAACATTTTCGAACATTCTGGAACATTCTGGAAGCTTTGGAACAATTTCGAACATTCTGGAACATTCTGGAAGCTTTGGAACAATTTCGAACTTTCTGGAACATTCTAGAAGCTTTGGAATAATTTCGAACATTCTGGAACATTTTAGAAGCTTTGGAACAATTTCGAACATTCTGGAATATTCTAGAAGCTTTGGAACAATTTCGAACATTCTGGAACATTCTAGAAGCTTTCGAACATTTTCGAACATTCTGGAACATTCTGGAAGCTTTGGAACAATTTCGAACTTTCTGGAACATTCTAGAAGCTTTGGAATAATTTCGAACATTCTGGAACATTTTAGAAGCTTTGGAACAATTTCGAACATTCTGGAATATTCTAGAAGCTTTGGAACAATTTCGAACATTCTGGAACATTCTAGAAGCTTTCGAACATTTTCGAACATTCTGGAACATTCTGGAAGCTTTCGAACAATTTCGAACATTCTGGAACATTCTGGAAGCTTTGGAACAATTTCGAACTTTCTGGAACATTCTAGAAGCTTTGGAACAATTTCGAACTTTCTGGAACATTCTAGAAGCTTTGGAATAATTTCGAACATTCTGGAACATTTTAGAAGCTTTGGAACAATTTCGAACAATCTGGAATATTCTAGAAGCTTTGGAATAATTTCGAACATTCTGGAACATTTTAGAAGCTTTGGAACGATTTCGAACATTCTGGAATATTCTAGAAGCTTTGGAACAATTTCGAACATTCTGGAACATTCTAGAAGCTTTCGAACATTTTCGAACATTCTGGAACATTCTGGAAGCTTTGGAATAATTTCGAACATTCTGGAACATTTTAGAAGCTTTGGAACTTTTTGGGACTTTCTGGAACATTCCAGAAGCTTTGGAACATTTTCGAACTTTCTGGAACATTCTAGAAGCTTTGACCAATGGCTAATTATCGATTGGTGTACGGTAGTTGACCCAATGCTAATTATTGATTGGCATGCGGTAATTCAAAGATCAAAGTTCAAAATCATAAATCTGACCCACGGAATAATCGGTGACCCATGTCTAATTATCGATTGGTATACGGTAGCTGACCTAATGCAAATTATCGATTGGTATACGGTAATTCAAAGATCAAAGGTCAAAATCATAAATCTGACCCACGGAATAATCGGTGACCCATGGCTAATTATCGATTGGTATACGGTAGCTGACCCAATGCTAATTATCGATTGGTATACGGTAATGGACCGATACCCTTCTATTCTCATCAATCCCTCCTCTCCCTATTTCGCAATCCGAACAGACGGAACACGCACACAGCGCTTTATATGAGAGGAATCGCGAGAGAATTGCCTATTTGGGAGGGTTTGCGGCGGTAGGAATCAAAATCAATGTATCAGGCTACAATTTTGGCACAAAGTATTTCAAATGTTGCTCTTTCAAACTGCGTTGACAGAATTTCGATAACTATCGTCATCTTCGAGATTCAGAAGGCCAAACTTGGGACACTCACTTTTTCGGAGTCAAATCGCGTTCACTTAAATGATCATAACTTTCTTTGAAATAGAGATGGAAGGTCTTTCTTTTTTTCAAATGAATGCTGTAATCATGGGCTACAACTTTTATGTTCACGATATCATTCCCTGTTCACGCTCTTGTGCGGGGTGGTCGCCTGTACCAAAAATGCCCGGATTATGCAAATCGGAATTTCTGCACAAAGCCAATACGCGCGATTAATAGTGACTATATGTGTCTAACTTGAGCCAAAAAATCATGCAAATCGGGTTATATAAAAAAAAATGGCGCTGACTTTAGTACGGTAGCCTCAAAATCGGTTCCAGACACTGGCACTTCCAAACCTCCACTTGGCCGCAATTAGGCTCAAATACATCCAAAACCATCCAAAACAACATTTAAAATCGTTTCCCCAATAGTTATGTCACTGCCATTGGTCAAAAATTACGGTATGACCAAAAATCCCAAAATCGATATTTTCACCCTCTTCAGCTTGTGAGATGGGCCCTATTGATCAAAATCAGTTTTAAATGGTGTATAAACATTCCTCTAAACGTCTCGAAGATATGGCGCATCTGTAAGCAAGATATTTCATCTAAGGATTCCATGGAAATACTCAAAACTGTGCTCATGGTCAACGTAGAACAAGAGACACGTATTATGGCTAGAAACGTAGGTCTCGATGTGATAAACATTTCATCCGTTGAAAGTGTGTTGATATCTTTTCGTTGAAGCGCGCTACATAGCCTAGAAGATGGCCAGAAACGGGCTAGAATCACCCGATGGCGCGTGCTCTAACCGTCTGGCGCTCTCTCCGCCTGACCTCCCTCTCCCTCCCCTCTATTTAGCGCTCCCCCGCGCGCCTCTTCTGTCGTTTTCTGCAATATTCTGGGCTCTGTAACACGCTTCAACGAGAAGATAGAGACTCACTCTCAACAGATGAAATGTTCAGCTCGTTCTGCTCTACATTTCTAGCTAAGGGTCATGTCGCTATTCCTATATTGACCTAACTTACAGTTTTGCGTCTTTCCATGGAATCCTTAGGTGAAATATCTTGCTTACAGATGCGCCATATCTTCGAGACGTTTAGAGGAATTTTTATACACCATTTAAAACTGATTTTGGTTAGACACATATAGTCACTATTAATCGCGCGTATTGGCTTTGTGCAGAAATTCCGATTTGCAGAATCCGGGCATTTTTGGTACAGGCGACCACCCCGCACAAGAGCGTGAACAGGGAATGATGTCGTGAACATAAAAGTTGTAGCCCATGATCACGGCATTCATTTGAAAAAAAGAAAGACCTTCTATCTCAATTTCAAAGTAAGTTATGATAATTTAAGTGAACGCGATTTGACTCCGAAAAAGTGAGTGTCCCAAGTTTGGCCTTCTGCATCTCGAAGATGACGATAGTTTTCGAAATTCTGTCAACGCAGTTTGAAAGTTCATCATTTGAAATACTTTGTGCCTGAGCTATGTCAGGATCCAAAGAGTTTGATTCTACCGCCGCTGGGTAGGCAATTCTCTCGTGATTCCTCTCATATATAGGTATTGATTTTTGCCACCTTGAACATTCATGTCGTAGTTTTCGCCGCGTGATTGGTATGACCTATTAAGATGATTGGTCCCTCAGAATCTAATCTCGATCATCTCCTTGAAAAACTTAATATTCGAATAAGGAGCAAGCGCGCTCAGAGCAGATTCTAAAAGACGCAAAGCTTCGTTTACAGTGAGAATATGTCCTTGAAACCCAATCAATATTGATCCCCTTCCCCGACCATATGAGTAAGTTTAGCCTTGTCAACGAGGTCGATAATGAGGGCATTCATTCGATGATGAGAACCACTCATCTCCCAGGAGAGGAAGGTATCTCGAATACGAGTTGTCTTCACACACTATCACTATACTCGTATCTCTTCGATGACCGACTCTCAACCATTCATTTTCTTGAATGAGCATCCCATATTTCCTTTGATCGCCCTCGTCATCAACCTCGCAGCATTCATTCCCATGCTCTATCTCCTCTTCATCGCCCAGATTGCACCACTTCATAACAACTGCAGGTACTCTTATAAGAGCATGAACTATCCGAAGATGGTAATAGTCTCTTGAATTCGTACCTCGCTTCATTGTAGATACATTCTCTCCGTTTGGACTGCCAGCTACGGTGTGCTATTCATCATTCATATAGCGCTCGTTTACGTCGATTTCACTCAAGAATCGGGTTACATGCCGCTCACCATGTTCGAGCCTCGTAAGGATAGTCCTTTTTCTTCCATTAAACCTACTCGGCCAGGCCGTTTCGAGCTATACAAGTGGCACGTCCGCTGCACTACCTACTCCTCCTCCTTCGAGATTGTTCTCTCGATAGAACGAATTGTGGCTGTAATTTGTCCAAGGAGTTACCACTTCTCAGGAATGGCTTGGAAATTGCTAATTTCTATCACAATTTGTCTAGTGAGTAAAATCCATGTTTTAGTTGTGCCAACATCTTAATATACAGATGTTCGTTGCGTACGTTGTCGATGCGTTTGTCCACAGCGGTGTGTGATTCTTTTTAGCAAACCGCATATCACAATTTTCAGAAAACGCTTTTGCTTCGGGATTTATCCTATTGATAGCTATCGAAATTTTTGTCCTAATGGTGCGATCTTTTCCTCTTCCCACAACCCCTCTCAGACGAAAATTTCAGGCAGGTTGTTTGGCAGCTTTTGTTTGTCGTCAAAAACTCACGAGCATGGATGGAAATGAACCGCTGTCCGAACGCTACCAAGTCAGAAAGATGTGTACAAAATAAACTAACTCATTGTGAACAATGTGAAAAGAGTTTTTAATGAAATGGATCAAACTTATGAAAATTATATTGACTTCAACAAAGTATTTCGGAGTTCCCGAGAAATACCGATAATCAGTGCTTGGAAAATTCGTTATCAGGTGAAAGAAGCGAATGAGATGTCGAAAGCAATGATTCCAGCGCTGGTAACTTCATTTTTCCTCAAAGTAAGTTGGAAGGATTAGGCCAGCTTGCTGTCAAAATGGAAACCGCACTTTCAGATTTCTTCAATTATTCTTCTCTATGCATACTTCACGATTAGGAACGATTACGGATACCTGATTTCATACGCACACGCTTGTTACTGTAACGTGGGTATCTTGTGTTTTTCGTTCGTTTCAGCTGAAAATTTATGTATGTTTCCACTCCGTTTAGGCTTTTGCGATCAATGGAGCTTTCGCGATTATCATCTTGCTGCTGAAGCATCCACAGCTGCGCAAACAGATGATTCGCAAATTTCCTGGACTGTTGTGAGAGAAATTTTCTAATTTTATCTGTAAATATAAGTTTAGCGGAACGGGGGCTGTTGAAATACGACGTGTCGTCTCGAATGAAGCAGAGACAGAACTCTACTTCTCCATGTTTTCTCAACATTGGAAATAATTGTTTGAGGAAGAGCTTTCACGTGCAAGGAAAGACAACAAACTTTCTCTGTTGTTTAGGGTGAACGATCAACAACGAAGACGTTGTGATTATTTCTGTATGTTGATAACATTGGCTAACTATGTTTAGTAATACTTCATTTCCTGATGTGCATGCCTTGTATACACACAAAGAGATGTATGTCGCTCCCGTTGATTTACTTTCCGATTGCTCGAATGGGATTGGAGACACAGTGCGTCTGTTCGCCCCTCTGCTTCGCCTCCACGTTGATAGTGCCCATCTCGTACCTGAATTTGCATCATTAAGCAAAATGCTCGAAAATAGTGCGAGATGGAGTAGACCTCGACAACGAGAGTCGAACGAGAATCGACTTTAGTCTACTAGGCCTCTTAACAGGGAAAATATCCTTTTGGCATTCGTCTCTATGCTAATATAGTCGGCTCACGGGTGTTCTTCTTCTGTTGCCAGCCATCACCATAGAACGAGGAGCGATAATCGCATTTTCTTGTCTGCCTCGAGCCAAATCGTAGTTAGTGTAAGTGCACTCACCATTTCTGTACATTGCCCGACTTAGCGATGTACGAAGAGGGAATCTTGTAGGTCGATTCGCGCTGGCAGAGCTAGAAATTGGAAATGAATAGCCGAAATAGAGTAAGGCTTGCTCACGTTGGGAATATTGAAGATGCCCTTGTTGTTGCAGCGGTGATAGAATCGGACGGCGGGATCGAGGGTGAAAATGCTCGAATCAGTGCCAGAGACCTTCAATTGCGGGGATTTCAACTTGACACAGGTGATGGAAAACAGCATTTGCATGGTCTTCTCATATAAAAATCCTAAATCTCACCTGGAATCGGCCCTGGGCATCCGTCTTTACAGTTTGCAGGTTCGTGTCCGGCCGAGGGACTGAAACAAAGGCTGTTTGCAAAATAATTTTCAAAAATAAAAAAAAGCAAAAAAGAATAAAAATCGCGAACAGGTGTGCAACAGCCACAGCTTGACGTCGGCGTTAGCGAGTGGCTGATTTCCACACATGAGTTGGCCTCGAACACCGATGGATTGAATTGCAGCGGATACGAATGAGGAGGAAAGGAGGAGAGAGGAAACAGCGAGAAGGACAAACATGGCTGAACGGGTGGGATTAACAGTGAAAGCAGTGGAAATTGTATTGAAATCCGTGGAAAAATCGAGAAAAGTCAGAAGGAAAGGAGATGCAATTTGCAGAGCGAAAAAGTGCTGAGCACTGATCCACTCCGCTATATTATATTATTTATAGTCATTTCCCGTAACACAACTCATAACGGAGCGAGAGAGACAGATGCAAATAGTGTTGGGCAAACGGTGACTCAGCCCCCATGTTCAATGATTTCGGAGTAGAGAGAGAGGGAAGGCGCAAGGATAGTACGAGAGCGATGTTTCTCTGCTGTGTGGTCTCCTGAACTCAGTCACATGCGAGGTTTACGAATTCCCCGTGAACGAGGGGCACTTCCGAGGGAAATTATTGCTTCCCTGACAACTTTCGTATAGCAGTAGTCTGAGTCATTGTTGTCGGAGCAGTTTCGAGAGCCAATCAGTCAACAAGAGCCGTTTCACTACAACAATAATTCGAAGACACTACTATTGATTACTGACATTTGTAGTATCGCCGGAAGTGGAAAAAAATCCACTCTAAGAATTGACTTTATTCAGAAGGAAACGCATTTGAGCATCTCGTCAAGAATAGAATCTTTTCAAGCAAAGAATTATTGTTGTGCGGACTCTCTTGCGCTGAAACAGCATTAGTTCTCCAATTCTCCAAACCAATTTCGAGTAGTGAGTTGTGCTCCGCAAAGATTTGTCAATGAGATTGGAGAAAAAACAGTGCCATCTTATCAATATCGCCGACAACGCGAAAATAGTGCTTGAGGAGCACGATTTCATGGATTCTCGTTGTTATCAGGGTGTGCCAATCTCTCGACTTCTCAAGTGATGTACGAAATATTTTGTAGTGATCAATGTGCAGATATTAACTTGCATCTGAAACTATGATTCGTGAAGTGTTCTCTCCATTTTTATTCATCCCTTCTAGTCATCCACAAGGTTAGTGGCGGGGAAAGCCCACGATTCCTATTATGAAATGCTGCGAATGAATTGGCAGGGTGGCGGAAATTGAATGGACCCCAAATCGGCAATCCATTGTGACAACAATATGAAGAAAATGGACAACAGCATTCGCACAGTCCGTTGAAATCTACGTTCCCTGTCGGCGTCAAACTCCACCTGTTTCTTGTACATACTGTCTCTTATCTCCCGAGAGCTCGCAATAGAAAAGCGTACACTCGTGTTCTTCTGTGCTTCTGACCATGATGTCCCTACTAACCTCATCCATTCTCTTTTCTTCCCTATTGAGTACGGTACTATCCGAAGATCGACTGATCATGGCTTCATTCTATGCAAGTACGCCTCTCTATTTCTCTCATACCCTTGAAAAATGACGAAGAAAACCTCTAAAATGAGAATCGTGTGTAACTTTCTCTTATTCACCAGACTCACCGACGTATCCTCTGAACTCGAATGGGTGGCCTTCATCCTGGACACCAGTCCCAGTGCATTCCAGACCCTACGATGAGGACAGAGTGAGGAGATCACAGTTTGCATATGGCAAACTAGAGATAATCGATGAAAAGCGTTTGGCAGGAGATGTAACCGGGAGCGTCGTGTCCTCGTGCTGATCAATTGAGAAAAGCTCGTGAGAGTTTGCCGGTGTTCCAAGATTTTCTCGCCTCGAAATGGGTAGGTCATTCTTCTAAGACCACCAATCAATGTCTATTCTAGCACCTATTCGCTACCATTGCTGCTCATTCGGGCTGGGATCTCGATGTTTCCATGCGAACGCTTTCTCGAATGCTGGGAATTCTCGTAGTTGAGGTTCGTGAGGAACGCAGGAGGAAGAGAGGGAAGTCCACTACAGAAAGATGACTTCAACCTGACAATGCCCGAATGGGTAACGGATCGATTCTACGCCGATCTTACACAAGCGAACAACGAGGGAGAGGATTTCGTAGATGGGGCAGGTTAGAAGTCTTCTCGTAATTATAAATAGTACGAATCATTTAGCTGGCTTCGGTCTGTCTGAGGACACGGAGCTGCTGCGTCTTAGAGGAGGATTCATTCTGAAGGAATTCGTGAAGAATTTCAAAGATGTGATCAACAACTCGACTACCACTAGATACTTTGCGTATTCGGGAGTATGTTCTGGGTGTTGGGATGATGAGAAATTGCCTCAATTTTAGCACGATTCTACAGAGCGAGCACTTCTGCTGACTCTTGGCCTGAAGGTGAACTAGTTCCCCTTACTCGATTAACTTTCCGAAGTCAGAACGCAACAGTCGGTCCCGGTAACCCTGATTACACTTCGGTAATCGCATGTGAATTGTGGAAGAGAGTGGAGGAATATTACGTCAAGACAAGTTTAAAAAATTGAATAATAGGGGATACTCAGTAATCCTTGTCATGGTAGAAGTACTGGTTGTGTTCTTCGTAAAGCCGAGGGGGTGAAAAATTGAATAGTTTTAAAATTAGTCTCTTCATTCAGATTTTGTACTCTGCCAACGTTCAAAGCAATCTCGTAGACGTTACTTCCTACCTTCCTCTGAAGTCCATTGATGGACTGAGTCCCCTCTCCACCTTCCTCCAATACGCTAATGTTTACATTCCAAGTGGAGACAAAGTCAGTCAATACTGAAATTACATCACTAAATTGTTCGTTTCAGGACTGTGACAAGCGATAATATTGCTATGTGTACGAAAATATGATCTCAGGTTTTCACAACCGGTTTTTATATTTCCTCACTTTGTTTTTACTCTTATCGCAATTTGTCAAGGTACTTTTGACTACCGAAATCTTCTTGATTAAGAATTATGGTAATCCACGAGATAAAAGCTTTCTCGAAACACGATATGCGATTTGTTAACGCATAAGCAACGTGCTATCAAATGAACGTGTGAAACTATACAAGATTCATAGATTTATTATGATGTGCGTCCAAAAACCAAGGGAAGTTGAAAAACATTCACATGGATGCGAATGTTTTGAATTATTCATGCGAAGTTGTTCGAAATACAGAAAGCAATCACTACAATTCTTCTAATACAAAGCTTCAGCGAAAGAGATTTGAAGCATCAACCTGCAATTCATGCCGCTTATCTATTACATTCGTTAAGTCCCGTTGAAGAGAAGTGAAGTCTGTTTCTCCAATTTGTTAATTATGATTTCTTGGATCGCAGTAGCTCAATTTGTTGTGCCAATTGAAGGTATAGTGAGTAGACAGTTGTTCGCCAATAAGACTATTACAATTTAGGGCTCGTTGGAATGGCCCTCAATGTCTTCTTGATTGTTCTTCTCATACGTTCTGAAGTCGGTAGCACTGCAACTCTCTACTTTTACTCGTGTATAATCTCTGCGATTCTCTCTTTCTACACAGCCTTCTGGATCTCTATCTGCGTTAACGTATTATTTAGAATTTTGATTTATTTTCGTTTTTTCTCATTATCCTTTCATTGAAGACATGCAGATCGCCGTCATCGTCGATGGAATGCTAATCGGAGCGTACTACGGTCCCCTTCTCTTTCTCGTCCCTCAATGGGCTGTAGATTTTGTCTGCGTTGCATTCTTGGCTCAAGTACACACCATGTGGCAGGTAGCTTCTGAGCATCGCGAGGTATTCTAAACATTTTTTTCAGTTCATTCCCGCTCCCTGCATCATACAATGGCTATCGTTATCGAGGTGAGTAAACGCCAAGCAAAAGGTAGTTGCTTACGTCTTGTCCGAGTAGCAAAGAATTGAGTAGCAAAGAATCGGACAATTTTTGATTGCCTGTGTTTGTAATTGCCTGGCCTCATAGCGATCAATCTTATGCCATCTTATATAGTCGGGCATGAATGAATGGGATGGGGTTTATCCATCAACCTGATAATTCCCATTTTTTGCAGCTTCTCGTGGGGAACCATAAGGAAGATGGAAGTGGCGTACTCAGTTCCCATTGCGTTTCACATACTGGGATGGGTGATTATTAAAGGTAAATCGAATTCTGAGAATTGAGCTGTTTCAGATAGTGATGTCATATTTTATTCCAACCGAAGAGTTTCGAAACGAGATGACATCTATTGTTCATCGAGTCCACGGGACAAATCTCAGTGACTTCCATGTCTATGGATTGCCATTAATGGACAAAGTATGAAATAAATATTGGCTATGGGAGAGGATATGTATGCCAATAGCGAATAAAAATCTGACAATAAAGCAAAGTTATTCCCACCGCTGTCACTACGTAATGCATCTAGCTGATACTCCTTGTTTCACACCATGTGTTACCAAACATTCTCTCATTTCAGGCTCAATTTGACGTCGTCGGAATGATCCTCGTTGATGGGATTCCTTCTTTCTCCGCAAGCTACGCAATCTTCTTCTTCTTTTCCACAAAAGTATGACAGAACCACAAAATTTAACGCACCGAAATTACAAGATTCGGGCTGAACTCCTCTCCATCACCACCAAGTATAGTACGAAGACAGCCAACATGCAGCGGCGATTCTTTCGTACCCAAATTGCTCAGGTTCGCATCCCCTATATCATGAAATGAGATATCAAAAAAAGGCATAGCCTAAAATTATTTTGTGCATTTAAGATGCTCCTGCCAATCGTGCTTTCGTCAATTCCAATTGGAGTCGTTTGTGTAGCTTCTTTTATCGGCAAAGACATGACCAGCTTGCCCTTTCTGCTTGGCTTCATCCTGTGGCCACTGCCAGCGATATCGGTGAGTATCTTCACACATGCGAATTGATTTACAGAGTGAGAGATATTGCACAATGTCCAGAAAGTGAGAAACATGTTTGCGATAAGTTGATAGAGTTGATAGAGGAGTAGTTGTATGAGAGTGGGTAATTCAAATTATCTTCTTCATCCTTATCTAAAGGCGTTGCTCCTACTCGCTTTTGTCTGGAAGACAACCGTCAACAGGAAGACAACGCTTACCAAGGTTTCTCAGCAGGTATTTCACAAGATCACTGCGCGCAAACAATACGCAATATTTTTCAGAATACTGCAAAAATCGATTCCTGATATCCACGTCTCTCATATAACAAATTTATTAATTCTCTTGTGAATAACAAAGAAGACAAATTTCGATCGCGAGCAATTGTGAATGACTGTAAGATAAACGAAATCAATTTTATTGCAACAGAAAACACATAATCGAAAAATTTTCAACTACCTATCATAAATCGATTATTGTGTCTACCGTCTGGTTTGCTTTCCATGTGGCACGTTTACACATCAAAGATTTGTCTGTGCTGTGTGAATAATGTATTGTTGTTTATCGAGGTTGTTCTTATCGTTCTCAATGCGGCTACAAACTATGGCATCTCCCAAGATCTAAAAATGTTGCTAACACCGTTTTCAGAATTTATCAGGTCCGCTCACTTAAATATAAATCTCTTTTCGAAAAACCTTTCAGGAGTAGTTGACATTTTCTCGCTGTTCAACGACGTTTTTGAAGTTCTTGCTGAGCAATCGCTTCTTCCCGGTTCTTTACATGTCATAATCCAAACATCACTGGTTTCTGATGATTAACGGTTAAAGGAGGAGTAAACTCAAAATTCAATTTTTGAAGCTATGATATACACTGCCTAGAGCTCCACAACGATAAGAAGCTCCGAAATTTTCACATTAATATCTTCATTCCGAACAGAGTTATAGCTAGTTGGCTGGGAGCCAGATCAGGGAAAGCTCAGGGAAGGGGCGAGATATCACGCGACTTGAAGAGAGTGCGTCCCTAGTTGAAACGTATTCCAACCGGGAGCGCGTTTGTATTTACTCCTCCTTTAACGATTGATCACTTGATCAAATAGATAGATAGATAGATTTATACATGTCAAGGCATGTGGGGGTGTACGGTAAGGGAAGGACTCTGGCGCCTTCTTCCATCGACAAGGGGGGGGGGGTGGGAAGGCGTTGGATCTTTGGACTCATCCATCTTCTTTTAAATCGTTTGTTGTAACTTGACACATCTCTCTTGAGCATGCGGAAAGTCCCGCATGAAGTCGGACCGCCTCTCCTCTTTAGGCGCTTGCATCCTTCCCTTAGACTAGTCGCTACTGAGATCGTATTCTTCGTGAATCTTGCATCCCAGATGGCCAGTCCTCCTTAGAAGTAATAAAGAGGACACCTTCGATACCTTCATGTCCATCTTGAAACGTCTCCTTCCATGTTCGAGATCCGTGGCTGATACATCCGAAGTCTTGCCAGGGACTGGGAAGGGATTCTTGAATCTTGATGTCAGTATATGGAAGAAAAGGGAGGGGAAAGTCGCCTCCCAATCGGAGAAAAATGGGGACCGCTCACGACAGCTGACAGAGACAAGAATTGATCACTTCATCAACGATTGATCAGATGCCACGGCTCGTTACGAAAGAGCGATTACAGATCGGAAAAGCACGCGACGCACGCGAGCTTCCAGCCTGCGCGGGAAATTCAAATGGCTAAAATGGTTATTTATCGCGAAACTTGTTAAAAATCGTTTTCGTGATTATTTTTATGTATTTTAATGTAATTTCTTATCGATCGTATAGGCACTTTTAAAAACCACTGTACCCCGACTATTTTACCGATTTAGCGCCAATCACACAATCTTTTTCAAGCATTTTCGCGAAAGTTGTTGGGATTTTAAAAATTTTGGTGAGCTGCTCTGGGTTCCTAAAATTTGTTAAGCTATTACAGTTAGTAGACCTGATCATTGTGCATATAATGAGCGAGAGCGGAACAGGGTTCGGCCGCTCCTTCAATTCATTCTCGCTGATTTCGTCGAGGATGGAGAGTTCGGAAAAAGGATAGTGCAAGAACTGCATGCTTCTCGCTGGTTTCTCGAAGATGATTTAAATTTCTTAACTATTGATAAATGCTGTTTAAACATTCTCTTCGTAAATGCGCATAATTGGCTCGTATAAAAGACAATCACATCGATTAGAATGAGATGCCGGTTCACAGACGGGTTGTGTGGAATTTGTATTACATTTTGTTTTTGCCTTTGCCATTATTCAGCGAGTGGTGGAATAACAGAGTACGCGATATAATAGTTTGAAATGATAACGGCGGCATGCATTTTTGCTTTATCGCTCTAGAGGGGAAATAATATCTCGAGAGGGGAGAGACGCGACGCGGCCACGCGCTGCTTGCATGTCAGATCCGCCCCTAACGAGCCGTGATGCAATATGTAGTGATTTACAGATCAATGAATTCCTCGAAAGGATGTAACTTCCATCATCCATGAGAAAAAAGTATGTATAGGGTAAAGATGGGAGCTTCATATAACCACCAGGAATTGAGCATTCATGCTTCAGAGGAAACAGAATATTGAGAATTGTGTCGTTTTCGATGGATATATTTTCGCAATTTAAACTTTGTCCTATTCTCGCCTCTCCGATTAGGCAATGCTAGTAGGGTGCACATATGAAAGAGTATACAGGGCCTCACTAGCAATTAATATACGGAAGGTCATCGGTCAAACTAAAAGGAAGATGGAAGGCAAAATATCAAAAAACCGCAAGACTTTTGCATCAACCTTATACATGATCTCATTTGCTGCTTTTCATATTCTAGTAAGATCGGAAATACTGTTTCAGAACTAATTGGCTGAAATATACGTCCGCAAGCCAGTTTCACTCGCTGTCAATATCTTCCTCTCGATCATCGTTGTCGCTGTCACTCCTTCTCTTCTCTTCACATTCTCATCCCCTGTTAGCAATAACCTCGGATTTCCCATTCGGTACCCTCAATCTTTTCGGCTCCGAATTCGCTGAGTTTTATTAAGGAGAAATAGAATAGAACAATCGATGATTGGAAACTCGAATTTCAATTTATCGATAACCTATCGAGACTAGTCACACTCCTTCGATCTCAACATTATTTCTTGGGATTTTCCCATTGTCCTATGTCCAACATCTCCTTAAAATTTGTTATTCATACTTGTGTATTCATACATTTCAATACAATTACAATAATATATTATTGTTTTCGGTTAACAAATGACAGAAATGTAACAAACGTATCATAGTTAATAAGCCCAGCATACAGTACATGCAATATTGCAGGAAACTGATGCAATATTATGCTACTCAGTAGAAATAATATGACCGATTTTCTTTTATGATTCTTAGAGTGTCGAAATTTATATTTCCGTCATAGCATACAATTCCCAGAACATTTCGCTTCTCACGATTGGAGGTGGAAAAGTCGAATCGACCACGCAAAATCGGAAATTGTATTCCATCTGTAGTTGATACAAAAAACAGAAAAATCATTTATTTGATTTCCTAATGATCTACGTCGATGAATTCAATTGGAATCTTACCCGATTCTTTTATGGCGTAACAGCTGTCTGTGCGGCTATTGGCGTGTGTTGCAACTCTCTACTTTTCGTGACTACTCTTCACTCAAAGTACGGATTTTCTATTTGATTTGATAGCACAAATCTTCAACAGGAAGCTTCGCTCAACATGCAATATTCTAATCGCAGTATGCGCGATTGGCGACATTTTGCATCAGGTTCGATTTCACTACAGTGACTTGAATGCTTAGCCGTTCTTTCAGTGCGGTACACTCAGTCAACTTCATATCGTATTCGGATATTACATGGAGGTTGACAGTAACCTATGCATGTTTATAATGGTAATCAAATAGTTTTGAAAATGATAAACAATGACTCATATTGTGTCAGTTTCTCCCCGAAATGGGCATTGGCATTGGTGTCATGTGCATTCTTTCCGTTGGGTTGGACAGAATGTTCTCAGTCCTCTTCACTCTCCGATATCGCGCCTTTAACACGCGCAAATATCATGCTGTTAGTTCTTTTATCTATTATACTTTTCAATTTCTCTTTTCGAGATATTCGCTATTCTGATAGTTGGCTATTGTTCATATTACTGTTTCCTCATGATTGCATTCTACAAACATGATAGGTGAGTGAACATTATATTTTATTGTCTCATCAGAACACGCAGCTAAATTTGCCATTTCAGTCAAGTCCACTGTGAAATCGCAACCCCTTACACTGCATCGGGAGCCATCTGGTTTGTTAGATCGAATCTAGTACTCAATTCGGTCAGCGCTGCCGTATATTTAATCACATGGGTTGGAATCCGAAAACAAGCTGGTTTGTTGAAATGAAAGCTAAAAAATACTGAGAAATTTCCTCAGATGCAAGTATGATGAAGCAAATCGTGAAATCGCTCTATTTCATTGTGATTGTTGATGTTAGTGGATGGATGCTTACCTCCGGATTGATCCAATTTCTCCAACTGAATATTGATCGTAATTATTTACTCCCCTTAAAATTTAGCAAAATTGTTCTTTTAAAGCTAATAACCTCTTTCCGTGGGTGTACTTCAGCTCTATTTTCATCCATTCGGCTTTATCCGTAAAGCTTTTAATTTACTATTTCACGAGGTATATGTTTGACTCGGGAAACTTTTTTAAAACATTTTTTTACAGTTCAGTATATCGTTCCGCCATCAACAGATTTATGTTTAAAACATCGCCCTCCCTAAGTTTATCGAAGGTCGAAGTAATAACTATACAATCAACACTTCAATCTGCAACATGCAATGGTCAATAACGAACGATTGTTTTATTAATATTTTCGATTTGTCATTGGAAACGTCCTGATATTTTTAACGTTGTAATGAATTATCTCGTTTCCGAAAAATATTTCACGATTATACAATTCGCAGAAATAAGCTGATATTCTCAAAAAAACGTAGCCGTGGGATATGTATGGGCTGGAGAGGTATTTGTGGAAAATATAATAGTTTGATAGTTTTTATTTTAAAAGGTATTGATATTTTGAAGGAGGTTTCGAATTTTTCACTTCTCGTCCGGTTGCAATATTGACACATATTCTTAAAGGAGGAGTAAAGGCAAACGCGCGCCAGGTTGGAATATGTTTCACCTAGTGACGCACTCTCTTCAAGTCGCGTGCTATCTCGCCCCCTTCCCTGAGCTTTCCCTGATTTGGCTGCCAGCCAACTAGCTATAACTCGGTTCGGAATGGAGATATCAATGTGAAAATTTCGGAACTTCTTATCGTTGTGGAGCTCTAGGCCGTGCATATGATAGCTTCACAAATTTACTTTTGCCTTTACTCCTCCTTTAAAGAAGGTGTAACACGAATAAGAGATGAGAAGGTAATGCATTCTAATGGGCGTGTTAGGTCGATATAATGTTTCCCCTCAACCCGAAGTGATCATAGCGCAGTGGGTAACTCCTGCGCGCCAAGCGCAAGCTACGTGGGTTCGAATCCAGTTAGGTGCGATTCGTTGTTGCGGATTTTCTCATTCATTTCAAATACGCGCTTTCGACTGCGCTGAGGCCCGATCTTCTCATTCTCATATCTCGTGATAGAGTCATCTGTGTCACTTCGGGTAAAGTGATTTCTCATCGGAATTCTTTCCTCTACGACAACCACTATTCCACATGTACAATCTATTTTTCGTGTTACTCCTTCTTTAACACATATTAGACACATATTCTTCATAATTTAGAATTCGTCATTCTCTCTTGCTCTTTCTTACCGGCAAGATAGCGTACATAACTGCCAACATCACGCGGCTGCTAGAATGATTTTAGTGATGCGCATTCTCCGACTCTCAGTCATCCTCTCGAAAACCGTTGCGGATGACTTCCTCGTCTTAGGATTCCGAAGAACAATCAGGATTAATTCAGAAGCTGTGAGCCAAAAAAGATCGTTGTTTACCCACTTAAGTCGAAAAGAGCAGAGCTTCTACCTCGAATGAGTGGAATATCACATATGACTATGCACAATGTATTGGTACACGAATGTACTTTTCCTGCTAGTCTCATTCCTGGAATGAAGGGAATGTAGATAATATGATCATCGAGCGTAAATGAATACGCCACCGCTATTAATGGAGTGGCGCGAAGTGCGAATCGCCAGAAGAGGGCAAGACTGCGATTTCTCATTTTGTATACTGTTTCGCTCTTCGACCTCCAGTTTCACTGTGCCTAAATCGATCTCAATCGCTCTCAAGACCCCACACTTTATGCCGTTCTTCGAATGAATCCTGCTAATTGAATTAAAATTATAATGTAGATTTGTAGAACGTTTCTCAAGTTATTGGATGGAATACAATTAGTATTTGTTTGTTCTCACAATCAGCGGTGAAAAATCCTATCGACCATTCAAAATCTGGGTTTGTATCCCATCTGGAGATGATATAAATCTCAGAAAAATCTTTAATTGATTGTCAAATGATATACGCCGACGCATTCAATTGGAACCTAGCCCGATTAATTTACGGGATAACAGTCCTATGGGCTATTATCGGTGTATGTTGCAATTCGCTGCTATTTGTGACTACTGTAAAATCAAAGTATGATTTATATTAATGATTTGACTATTCGAATCTTCAACAGAAATCTTCGCTCTACATGCAACATTATAATAGCTGTTTGCGCAATTGGTGACATTTTACATCAGATGTTGTATCAAAAATATGATTTGAATGGAAAACCAGTTTTCAGTGCGGGACACTCAGTCAACTTCCCATAATTTTCGGTTATTACATTGAAGTCGACACTAACGTATGCCTGCTTATCATGGTGGCTAAATTTAACCGAAAGTTATGCATAATCTTGTGTCAGTTTCTTCCTGAAAGGGGCATTGGCATTGGAGTAATATGCATTCTGTCCGTTGGTTTGGACAGAATGTTCTCCATTCTGTTCACTCTCCGTTATCGAACATTCAACGCTCTCAAATATCACCTTGTTTGCTGTTCTCACTCATCTATTTTTTGATTTTTTCATTTATTTAGTTTTTCGCTTCTCTGATCGTCGGATACTGTTCATTTTACTGTTTCCTTATGATTGCATTCTACGAATTCGAAAGGTTTGCGAACAATGGAATTAAAATTTCTTAGTCCTGACGAACAGTTCATTTCATTATTGTAGTCAAGTCCACTGTGAAATCGCAACCCCGTACACTGCATCGGGAGCCATTTGGTTCGTTGGATCGAATCTAGTACTCAATTCGATCAGCGCTGTCGTCTATTTAACACAAGTATCACGAGTCAGTGGAGGTGGCCGGGCACAATTTGCAAAAAGTTTGCCTGTTTTAGTCCTTATGTATGGTAAGTGAATATGCTAGAGAAAAGATTTCGAAAAATATAGGTCATTGGTCCCAGAGCCTGTTTTTAGGAAATTTCCGGCTTTGCACCTGGTTATGCTGTATTTTAGCTCACAGATGAGCTAGAGACGTGGTTTTTGGCTCAAAATGTTCAGAAAATTATTTACAACAACTTTTGTGTTCAGAAGTCGCGTAATCTACAGTTAAAAAGATATGACAAATTGTTTAGTTTTTGTACAATAAATAAGATCGTGGAGCTTCAGCGAGATAGACGTTTACGGATTTTTATTTCATAATATTGAATGTTGAGCATCTATACATAAATAATTACAACTACCAAGAGTTTAGAGCAAAGCACCAAAGGCGAAAAATGGCTCTGAATTTCGTTGAAATGCGATTTCTGAGAAATTTCAATTTTGATATTGTCGCGGATAGCTCTTTAGCGAGACACCTGTTTTCTAAATTTTATGTCATATAATAAAAGTATGTATCTCCATACATAAACTAACAATACTAACGTGAGTTTTGAGGCACACACCAAAGGCGAAATTTAGCTCTGAATTTCGATAAATGACGATTTTTGTGAAATTTAATTGTGTTCTGATGTGTTGGCGCGCATAGCTCTTTAGCGAGGCACATGTTTACTAAATTTTACGTAATATAATACAAGTATGTACCTTCATACACGAACCAATAACACTACCAAAATAATTGAGTCACGCACCAAATGCGAAATTTGGCTCTGAAGATAGATACAATGTAATTTGTTCTGCAATTTCAAATCGTGATGTTGTTTTGGCGCGCATGGCTCTATAGGAAGGCACATGTTTACTAAATTTTATCTCATAAGATGCAAGTGCGGTTATATTATTTACATGAATAATGGACGATAATATAAAAGGTGAAAATCAGTCGAATTCCATTGCTTCATTCAGAATTGGAGTTCTGTAGATCGGATCATCCGTGCTAAGCGAATTACATGGTTGGATTCGGCGTGTCGACAGAATCACTATGTTCGTCCAATCTGGTGTCAGAAAACCGAAAATTTAAAGCGTTTAGTGAACAAATTCATGAGAAACGATGAGAGAAGGGCGAGAAAAGAGGTACGCGAGAGATGGGAACGGGGTCGTAAAGTTGGCTCCAGACATCGTCTCGTCGAAACCAGATTTTCATGTATATCGCCCCTCTGGAAGGCGCTAAAATTACGCTAGGAAGGTTCCCGGTGTAGAAATTCATGCTGATTACGCCTATATACTTCATTTTTCATGAATTATTAAAATATATTTTTTTTAAATCTACATGTCTCTAAGAAAAAATCATGCTTAGCGAATTACATGGTTGGATTCACCGTGACGACAGGATTCAGAATCTCTATGTTCGTCCAATTGTGTGCCAGGGAAGCGAAAATTGAAAGCATTTAGAGAAAGAATTCTGGGGAAAACGGCACTTCCTTTCATCTCTCCCTGCCCGCCCTCCCCTCTGGCAGTTTACGACCCCGTTCCCATCTCTCGCGTACCTCTTTTCTCGCCCTTCTCTCATCGTTTCTCATGAATTTGTTCACTAAACGCTTTAAATTTTCGGTTTTCTGACACCAGATTGGACGAACATAGTGATTCTGTCGACACGCCGAATCCAACCATGTAATTCGCTTAGCACGGATGATCCGATCTACAGAACTCCAATTCTGAATGAAGCAATGGAATTCGACTGATTTTCACCTTTTATATTATCGTCCATTATTCATGTAAATAATATAACCGCACTTGCATCTTATGAGATAAAATTTAGTAAACATGTGCCTTCCTATAGAGCCATGCGCGCCAAAACAACATCACGATTTGAAATTGCAGAACAAATTACATTGTATCTATCTTCAGAGCCAAATTTCGCATTTGGTGCGTGACTCAATTATTTTGGTAGTGTTATTGGTTCGTGTATGAAGGTACATACTTGTATTATATTACGTAAAATTTAGTAAACATGTGCCTCGCTAAAGAGCTATGCGCGCCAACACATCAGAACACAATTAAATTTCACAAAAATCGTCATTTATCGAAATTCAGAGCTAAATTTCGCCTTTGGTGTGTGCCTCAAAACTCACGTTAGTATTGTTAGTTTATGTATGGAGATACATACTTTTATTATATGACATAAAATTTAGAAAACAGGTGTCTCGCTAAAGAGCTATCCGCGACAATATCAAAATTGAAATTTCTCAGAAATCGCATTTCAACGAAATTCAGAGCCATTTTTCGCCTTTGGTGCTTTGCTCTAAACTCTTGGTAGTTGTAATTATTTATGTATAGATGCTCAACATTCAATATTATGAAATAAAAATCCGTAAACGTCTATCTCGCTGAAGCTCCACGATCTTATTTATTGTACAAAAACTAAACAATTTGTCATATCTTTTTAACTGCAGATCACGCGACTTAGGTCTGAACACAAAAGTTGTTGTAAATAATTTTCTGAACATTTTGAGCCAAAAACCACGTCTCTAGCTCATCTGTGAGCTAAAATACAGCATAACCAGGTGCAAAGCCGGAAATTTCCTAAAAACAGGCTCAATGACCTATATTTTTCGAAATCTTTTCTCTAGCATATTCACTTACCATACATAAGGACTAAAACAGGCAAACTTTTTGCAAATTGTGCCCGGCCACCTCCACTGACTCGTGATACTTGTGTTAAATAGACGACAGCGCTGATCGAATTGAGTACTAGATTCGATCCAACGAACCAAATGGCTCCCGATGCAGTGTACGGGGTTGCGATTTCACAGTGGACTTGACTACAATAATGAAATGAACTGTTCGTCAGGACTAAGAAATTTTAATTCCATTGTTCGCAAACCTTTCGAATTCGTAGAATGCAATCATAAGGAAACAGTAAAATGAACAGTATCCGACGATCAGAGAAGCGAAAAACTAAATAAATGAAAAAATCAAAAAATAGATGAGTGAGAACAGCAAACAAGGTGATATTTGAGAGCGTTGAATGTTCGATAACGGAGAGTGAACAGAATGGAGAACATTCTGTCCAAACCAACGGACAGAATGCATATTACTCCAATGCCAATGCCCCTTTCAGGAAGAAACTGACACAAGATTATGCATAACTTTCGGTTAAATTTAGCCACCATGATAAGCAGGCATACGTTAGTGTCGACTTCAATGTAATAACCGAAAATTATGGGAAGTTGACTGAGTGTCCCGCACTGAAAACTGGTTTTCCATTCAAATCATATTTTTGATACAACATCTGATGTAAAATGTCACCAATTGCGCAAACAGCTATTATAATGTTGCATGTAGAGCGAAGATTTCTGTTGAAGATTCGAATAGTCAAATCATTAATATAAATCATACTTTGATTTTACAGTAGTCACAAATAGCAGCGAATTGCAACATACACCGATAATAGCCCATAGGACTGTTATCCCGTAAATTAATCGGGCTAGGTTCCAATTGAATGCGTCGGCGTATATCATTTGACAATCAATTAAAGATTTTTCTGAGATTTATATCATCTCCAGATGGGATACAAACCCAGATTTTGAATGGTCGATAGGATTTTTCACCGCTGATTGTGAGAACAAACAAATACTAATTGTATTCCATCCAATAACTTGAGAAACGTTCTACAAATCTACATTATAATTTTAATTCAATTAGCAGGATTCATTCGAAGAACGGCATAAAGTGTGGGGTCTTGAGAGCGATTGAGATCGATTTAGGCACAGTGAAACTGGAGGTCGAAGAGCGAAACAGTATACAAAATGAGAAATCGCAGTCTTGCCCTCTTCTGGCGATTCGCACTTCGCGCCACTCCATTAATAGCGGTGGCGTATTCATTTACGCTCGATGATCATATTATCTACATTCCCTTCATTCCAGGAATGAGACTAGCAGGAAAAGTACATTCGTGTACCAATACATTGTGCATAGTCATATGTGATATTCCACTCATTCGAGGTAGAAGCTCTGCTCTTTTCGACTTAAGTGGGTAAACAACGATCTTTTTTGGCTCACAGCTTCTGAATTAATCCTGATTGTTCTTCGGAATCCTAAGACGAGGAAGTCATCCGCAACGGTTTTCGAGAGGATGACTGAGAGTCGGAGAATGCGCATCACTAAAATCATTCTAGCAGCCGCGTGATGTTGGCAGTTATGTACGCTATCTTGCCGGTAAGAAAGAGCAAGAGAGAATGACGAATTCTAAATTATGAAGAATATGTGTCTAATATGTGTTAAAGAAGGAGTAACACGAAAAATAGATTGTACATGTGGAATAGTGGTTGTCGTAGAGGAAAGAATTCCGATGAGAAATCACTTTACCCGAAGTGACACAGATGACTCTATCACGAGATATGAGAATGAGAAGATCGGGCCTCAGCGCAGTCGAAAGCGCGTATTTGAAATGAATGAGCAAATCCGCAACAACGAATCGCACCTAACTGGATTCGAACCCACGTAGCTTGCGCTTGGCGCGCAGGAGTTACCCACTGCGCTATGATCACTTCGGGTTGAGGGGAAACATTATATCGACCTAACACGCCCATTAGAATGCATTACCTTCTCATCTCTTATTCGTGTTACACCTTCTTTAAAGGAGGAGTAAAGGCAAAAGTAAATTTGTGAAGCTATCATATGCACGGCCTAGAGCTCCACAACGATAAGAAGTTCCGAAATTTTCACATTGATATCTCCATTCCGAACCGAGTTATAGCTAGTTGGCTGGCAGCCAAATCAGGGAAAGCTCAGGGAAGGGGGCGAGATAGCACGCGACTTGAAGAGGGTGCGTCACTAGGTGAAACATATTCCAACCTGGCGCGCGTTTGCCTTTACTCCTCCTTTAAGAATATGTGTCAATATTGCAACCGGACGAGAAGTGAAAAATTCGAAACCTCCTTCAAAATATCAATACCTTTTAAAATAAAAACTATCAAACTATTATATTTTCCACAAATACCTCTCCAGCCCATACATATCCCACGGCTACGTTTTTTTGAGAATATCAGCTTATTTCTGCGAATTGTATAATCGTGAAATATTTTTCGGAAACGAGATAATTCATTACAACGTTAAAAATATCAGGACGTTTCCAATGGCAAATCGAAAATATTAATAAAACAATCGTTCGTTATTGACCATTGCATGTTGCAGATTGAAGTGTTGATTGTATAGTTATTACTTCGACCTTCGATAAACTTAGGGAGGGCGAAGTTTTAAACATAAATCTGTTGATGGCGGAACGATATACTGAACTGTAAAAAAATGTTTTAAAAAAGTTTCCCGAGTCAAACATATACCTCGTGAAATAGTAAATTAAAAGCTTTACGGATAAAGCCGAATGGATGAAAATAGAGCTGAAGTACACCCACGGAAAGAGGTTATTAGCTTTAAAAGAACAATTTTGCTAAATTTTAAGGGGAGTAAATAATTACGATCAATATTCAGTTGGAGAAATTGGATCAATCCGGAGGTAAGCATCCATCCACTAACATCAACAATCACAATGAAATAGAGCGATTTCACGATTTGCTTCATCATACTTGCATCTGAGGAAATTTCTCAGTATTTTTTAGCTTTCATTTCAACAAACCAGCTTGTTTTCGGATTCCAACCCATGTGATTAAATATACGGCAGCGCTGACCGAATTGAGTACTAGATTCGATCCAACAAACCAGATGGCTCCCGATGCAGTGTAAGGGGTTGCGATTTCACAGTGGACTTGACTGAAATGGCAAATTTAGCTGCGTGTTCTGATGAGACAATAAAATATAATGTTCACTCACCTATCATGTTTGTAGAATGCAATCATGAGGAAACAGTAATATGAACAATAGCCAACTATCAGAATAGCGAATATCTCGAAAAGAGAAATTGAAAAGTATAATAGATAAAAGAACTAACAGCATGATATTTGCGCGTGTTAAAGGCGCGATATCGGAGAGTGAAGAGGACTGAGAACATTCTGTCCAACCCAACGGAAAGAATGCACATGACACCAATGCCAATGCCCATTTCGGGGAGAAACTGACACAATATGAGTCATTGTTTATCATTTTCAAAACTATTTGATTACCATTATAAACATGCATAGGTTACTGTCAACCTCCATGTAATATCCGAATACGATATGAAGTTGACTGAGTGTACCGCACTGAAAGAACGGCTAAGCATTCAAGTCACTGTAGTGAAATCGAACCTGATGCAAAATGTCGCCAATCGCGCATACTGCGATTAGAATATTGCATGTTGAGCGAAGCTTCCTGTTGAAGATTTGTGCTATCAAATCAAATAGAAAATCCGTACTTTGAGTGAAGAGTAGTCACGAAAAGTAGAGAGTTGCAACACACGCCAATAGCCGCACAGACAGCTGTTACGCCATAAAAGAATCGGGCAAGATTCCAATTGAATTCATCGACGTAGATCATTAGGAAATCAAATAAATGATTTTTCTGTTTTTTGTATCAACTACAGATGGAATACAATTTCCGATTTTGCGTGGTCGATTCGACTTTTCCACCTCCAATCGTGAGAAGCGAAATGTTCTGGGAATTGTATGCTATGACGGAAATATAAATTTCGACACTCTAAGAATCATAAAAGAAAATCGGTCATATTATTTCTACTGAGTAGCATAATATTGCATCAGTTTCCTGCAATATTGCATGTACTGTATGCTGGGCTTATTAACTATGATACGTTTGTTACATTTCTGTCATTTGTTAACCGAAAACAATAATATATTATTGTAATTGTATTGAAATGTATGAATACACAAGTATGAATAACAAATTTTAAGGAGATGTTGGACATAGGACAATGGGAAAATCCCAAGAAATAATGTTGAGATCGAAGGAGTGTGACTAGTCTCGATAGGTTATCGATAAATTGAAATTCGAGTTTCCAATCATCGATTGTTCTATTCTATTTCTCCTTAATAAAACTCAGCGAATTCGGAGCCGAAAAGATTGAGGGTACCGAATGGGAAATCCGAGGTTATTGCTAACAGGGGATGAGAATGTGAAGAGAAGAGAAGGAGTGACAGCGACAACGATGATCGAGAGGAAGATATTGACAGCGAGTGAAACTGGCTTGCGGACGTATATTTCAGCCAATTAGTTCTGAAACAGTATTTCCGATCTTACTAGAATATGAAAAGCAGCAAATGAGATCATGTATAAGGTTGATGCAAAAGTCTTGCGGTTTTTTGATATTTTGCCTTCCATCTTCCTTTTAGTTTGACCGATGACCTTCCGTATATTAATTGCTAGTGAGGCCCTGTATACTCTTTCATATGTGCACCCTACTAGCATTGCCTAATCGGAGAGGCGAGAATAGGACAAAGTTTAAATTGCGAAAATATATCCATCGAAAACGACACAATTCTCAATATTCTGTTTCCTCTGAAGCATGAATGCTCAATTCCTGGTGGTTATATGAAGCTCCCATCTTTACCCTATACATACTTTTTTCTCATGGATGATGGAAGTTACATCCTTTCGAGGAATTCATTGATCTGTAAATCACTACATATTGCATCACGGCTCGTTAGGGGCGGATCTGACATGCAAGCAGCGCGTGGCCGCGTCGCGTCTCTCCCCTCTCGAGATATTATTTCCCCTCTAGAGCGATAAAGCAAAAATGCATGCCGCCGTTATCATTTCAAACTATTATATCGCGTACTCTGTTATTCCACCACTCGCTGAATAATGGCAAAGGCAAAAACAAAATGTAATACAAATTCCACACAACCCGTCTGTGAACCGGCATCTCATTCTAATCGATGTGATTGTCTTTTATACGAGCCAATTATGCGCATTTACGAAGAGAATGTTTAAACAGCATTTATCAATAGTTAAGAAATTTAAATCATCTTCGAGAAACCAGCGAGAAGCATGCAGTTCTTGCACTATCCTTTTTCCGAACTCTCCATCCTCGACGAAATCAGCGAGAATGAATTGAAGGAGCGGCCGAACCCTGTTCCGCTCTCGCTCATTATATGCACAATGATCAGGTCTACTAACTGTAATAGCTTAACAAATTTTAGGAACCCAGAGCAGCTCACCAAAATTTTTAAAATCCCAACAACTTTCGCGAAAATGCTTGAAAAAGATTGTGTGATTGGCGCTAAATCGGTAAAATAGTCGGGGTACAGTGGTTTTTAAAAGTGCCTATACGATCGATAAGAAATTACATTAAAATACATAAAAATAATCACGAAAACGATTTTTAACAAGTTTCGCGATAAATAACCATTTTAGCCATTTGAATTTCCCGCGCAGGCTGGAAGCTCGCGTGCGTCGCGTGCTTTTCCGATCTGTAATCGCTCTTTCGTAACGAGCCGTGGCATCTGATCAATCGTTGATGAAGTGATCAATTCTTGTCTCTGTCAGCTGTCGTGAGCGGTCCCCATTTTTCTCCGATTGGGAGGCGACTTTCCCCTCCCTTTTCTTCCATATACTGACATCAAGATTCAAGAATCCCTTCCCAGTCCCTGGCAAGACTTCGGATGTATCAGCCACGGATCTCGAACATGGAAGGAGACGTTTCAAGATGGACATGAAGGTATCGAAGGTGTCCTCTTTATTACTTCTAAGGAGGACTGGCCATCTGGGATGCAAGATTCACGAAGAATACGATCTCAGTAGCGACTAGTCTAAGGGAAGGATGCAAGCGCCTAAAGAGGAGAGGCGGTCCGACTTCATGCGGGACTTTCCGCATGCTCAAGAGAGATGTGTCAAGTTACAACAAACGATTTAAAAGAAGATGGATGAGTCCAAAGATCCAACGCCTTCCCACCCCCCCCCCCCCTTGTCGATGGAAGAAGGCGCCAGAGTCCTTCCCTTACCGTACACCCCCACATGCCTTGACATGTATAAATCTATCTATCTATCTATTTGATCAAGTGATCAATCGTTAAAGGAGGAGTAAATACAAACGCGCTCCCGGTTGGAATACGTTTCAACTAGGGACGCACTCTCTTCAAGTCGCGTGATATCTCGCCCCTTCCCTGAGCTTTCCCTGATCTGGCTCCCAGCCAACTAGCTATAACTCTGTTCGGAATGAAGATATTAATGTGAAAATTTCGGAGCTTCTTATCGTTGTGGAGCTCTAGGCAGTGTATATCATAGCTTCAAAAATTGAATTTTGAGTTTACTCCTCCTTTAACCGTTAATCATCAGAAACCAGTGATGTTTGGATTATGACATGTAAAGAACCGGGAAGAAGCGATTGCTCAGCAAGAACTTCAAAAACGTCGTTGAACAGCGAGAAAATGTCAACTACTCCTGAAAGGTTTTTCGAAAAGAGATTTATATTTAAGTGAGCGGACCTGATAAATTCTGAAAACGGTGTTAGCAACATTTTTAGATCTTGGGAGATGCCATAGTTTGTAGCCGCATTGAGAACGATAAGAACAACCTCGATAAACAACAATACATTATTCACACAGCACAGACAAATCTTTGATGTGTAAACGTGCCACATGGAAAGCAAACCAGACGGTAGACACAATAATCGATTTATGATAGGTAGTTGAAAATTTTTCGATTATGTGTTTTCTGTTGCAATATAATTGATTTCGTTTATCTTACAGTCATTCACAATTGCTCGCGATCGAAATTTGTCTTCTTTGTTATTCACAAGAGAATTAATAAATTTGTTATATGAGAGACGTGGATATCAGGAATCGATTTTTGCAGTATTCTGAAAAATATTGCGTATTGTTTGCGCGCAGTGATCTTGTGAAATACCTGCTGAGAAACCTTGGTAAGCGTTGTCTTCCTGTTGACGGTTGTCTTCCAGACAAAAGCGAGTAGGAGCAACGCCTTTAGATAAGGATGAAGAAGATAATTTGAATTACCCACTCTCATACAACTACTCCTCTATCAACTCTATCAACTTATCGCAAACATGTTTCTCACTTTCTGGACATTGTGCAATATCTCTCACTCTGTAAATCAATTCGCATGTGTGAAGATACTCACCGATATCGCTGGCAGTGGCCACAGGATGAAGCCAAGCAGAAAGGGCAAGCTGGTCATGTCTTTGCCGATAAAAGAAGCTACACAAACGACTCCAATTGGAATTGACGAAAGCACGATTGGCAGGAGCATCTTAAATGCACAAAATAATTTTAGGCTATGCCTTTTTTTGATATCTCATTTCATGATATAGGGGATGCGAACCTGAGCAATTTGGGTACGAAAGAATCGCCGCTGCATGTTGGCTGTCTTCGTACTATACTTGGTGGTGATGGAGAGGAGTTCAGCCCGAATCTTGTAATTTCGGTGCGTTAAATTTTGTGGTTCTGTCATACTTTTGTGGAAAAGAAGAAGAAGATTGCGTAGCTTGCGGAGAAAGAAGGAATCCCATCAACGAGGATCATTCCGACGACGTCAAATTGAGCCTGAAATGAGAGAATGTTTGGTAACACATGGTGTGAAACAAGGAGTATCAGCTAGATGCATTACGTAGTGACAGCGGTGGGAATAACTTTGCTTTATTGTCAGATTTTTATTCGCTATTGGCATACATATCCTCTCCCATAGCCAATATTTATTTCATACTTTGTCCATTAATGGCAATCCATAGACATGGAAGTCACTGAGATTTGTCCCGTGGACTCGATGAACAATAGATGTCATCTCGTTTCGAAACTCTTCGGTTGGAATAAAATATGACATCACTATCTGAAACAGCTCAATTCTCAGAATTCGATTTACCTTTAATAATCACCCATCCCAGTATGTGAAACGCAATGGGAACTGAGTACGCCACTTCCATCTTCCTTATGGTTCCCCACGAGAAGCTGCAAAAAATGGGAATTATCAGGTTGATGGATAAACCCCATCCCATTCATTCATGCCCGACTATATAAGATGGCATAAGATTGATCGCTATGAGGCCAGGCAATTACAAACACAGGCAATCAAAAATTGTCCGATTCTTTGCTACTCAATTCTTTGCTACTCGGACAAGACGTAAGCAACTACCTTTTGCTTGGCGTTTACTCACCTCGATAACGATAGCCATTGTATGATGCAGGGAGCGGGAATGAACTGAAAAAAATGTTTAGAATACCTCGCGATGCTCAGAAGCTACCTGCCACATGGTGTGTACTTGAGCCAAGAATGCAACGCAGACAAAATCTACAGCCCATTGAGGGACGAGAAAGAGAAGGGGACCGTAGTACGCTCCGATTAGCATTCCATCGACGATGACGGCGATCTGCATGTCTTCAATGAAAGGATAATGAGAAAAAACGAAAATAAATCAAAATTCTAAATAATACGTTAACGCAGATAGAGATCCAGAAGGCTGTGTAGAAAGAGAGAATCGCAGAGATTATACACGAGTAAAAGTAGAGAGTTGCAGTGCTACCGACTTCAGAACGTATGAGAAGAACAATCAAGAAGACATTGAGGGCCATTCCAACGAGCCCTAAATTGTAATAGTCTTATTGGCGAACAACTGTCTACTCACTATACCTTCAATTGGCACAACAAATTGAGCTACTGCGATCCAAGAAATCATAATTAACAAATTGGAGAAACAGACTTCACTTCTCTTCAACGGGACTTAACGAATGTAATAGATAAGCGGCATGAATTGCAGGTTGATGCTTCAAATCTCTTTCGCTGAAGCTTTGTATTAGAAGAATTGTAGTGATTGCTTTCTGTATTTCGAACAACTTCGCATGAATAATTCAAAACATTCGCATCCATGTGAATGTTTTTCAACTTCCCTTGGTTTTTGGACGCACATCATAATAAATCTATGAATCTTGTATAGTTTCACACGTTCATTTGATAGCACGTTGCTTATGCGTTAACAAATCGCATATCGTGTTTCGAGAAAGCTTTTATCTCGTGGATTACCATAATTCTTAATCAAGAAGATTTCGGTAGTCAAAAGTACCTTGACAAATTGCGATAAGAGTAAAAACAAAGTGAGGAAATATAAAAACCGGTTGTGAAAACCTGAGATCATATTTTCGTACACATAGCAATATTATCGCTTGTCACAGTCCTGAAACGAACAATTTAGTGATGTAATTTCAGTATTGACTGACTTTGTCTCCACTTGGAATGTAAACATTAGCGTATTGGAGGAAGGTGGAGAGGGGACTCAGTCCATCAATGGACTTCAGAGGAAGGTAGGAAGTAACGTCTACGAGATTGCTTTGAACGTTGGCAGAGTACAAAATCTGAATGAAGAGACTAATTTTAAAACTATTCAATTTTTCACCCCCTCGGCTTTACGAAGAACACAACCAGTACTTCTACCATGACAAGGATTACTGAGTATCCCCTATTATTCAATTTTTTAAACTTGTCTTGACGTAATATTCCTCCACTCTCTTCCACAATTCACATGCGATTACCGAAGTGTAATCAGGGTTACCGGGACCGACTGTTGCGTTCTGACTTCGGAAAGTTAATCGAGTAAGGGGAACTAGTTCACCTTCAGGCCAAGAGTCAGCAGAAGTGCTCGCTCTGTAGAATCGTGCTAAAATTGAGGCAATTTCTCATCATCCCAACACCCAGAACATACTCCCGAATACGCAAAGTATCTAGTGGTAGTCGAGTTGTTGATCACATCTTTGAAATTCTTCACGAATTCCTTCAGAATGAATCCTCCTCTAAGACGCAGCAGCTCCGTGTCCTCAGACAGACCGAAGCCAGCTAAATGATTCGTACTATTTATAATTACGAGAAGACTTCTAACCTGCCCCATCTACGAAATCCTCTCCCTCGTTGTTCGCTTGTGTAAGATCGGCGTAGAATCGATCCGTTACCCATTCGGGCATTGTCAGGTTGAAGTCATCTTTCTGTAGTGGACTTCCCTCTCTTCCTCCTGCGTTCCTCACGAACCTCAACTACGAGAATTCCCAGCATTCGAGAAAGCGTTCGCATGGAAACATCGAGATCCCAGCCCGAATGAGCAGCAATGGTAGCGAATAGGTGCTAGAATAGACATTGATTGGTGGTCTTAGAAGAATGACCTACCCATTTCGAGGCGAGAAAATCTTGGAACACCGGCAAACTCTCACGAGCTTTTCTCAATTGATCAGCACGAGGACACGACGCTCCCGGTTACATCTCCTGCCAAACGCTTTTCATCGATTATCTCTAGTTTGCCATATGCAAACTGTGATCTCCTCACTCTGTCCTCATCGTAGGGTCTGGAATGCACTGGGACTGGTGTCCAGGATGAAGGCCACCCATTCGAGTTCAGAGGATACGTCGGTGAGTCTGGTGAATAAGAGAAAGTTACACACGATTCTCATTTTAGAGGTTTTCTTCGTCATTTTTCAAGGGTATGAGAGAAATAGAGAGGCGTACTTGCATAGAATGAAGCCATGATCAGTCGATCTTCGGATAGTACCGTACTCAATAGGGAAGAAAAGAGAATGGATGAGGTTAGTAGGGACATCATGGTCAGAAGCACAGAAGAACACGAGTGTACGCTTTTCTATTGCGAGCTCTCGGGAGATAAGAGACAGTATGTACAAGAAACAGGTGGAGTTTGACGCCGACAGGGAACGTAGATTTCAACGGACTGTGCGAATGCTGTTGTCCATTTTCTTCATATTGTTGTCACAATGGATTGCCGATTTGGGGTCCATTCAATTTCCGCCACCCTGCCAATTCATTCGCAGCATTTCATAATAGGAATCGTGGGCTTTCCCCGCCACTAACCTTGTGGATGACTAGAAGGGATGAATAAAAATGGAGAGAACACTTCACGAATCATAGTTTCAGATGCAAGTTAATATCTGCACATTGATCACTACAAAATATTTCGTACATCACTTGAGAAGTCGAGAGATTGGCACACCCTGATAACAACGAGAATCCATGAAATCGTGCTCCTCAAGCACTATTTTCGCGTTGTCGGCGATATTGATAAGATGGCACTGTTTTTTCTCCAATCTCATTGACAAATCTTTGCGGAGCACAACTCACTACTCGAAATTGGTTTGGAGAATTGGAGAACTAATGCTGTTTCAGCGCAAGAGAGTCCGCACAACAATAATTCTTTGCTTGAAAAGATTCTATTCTTGACGAGATGCTCAAATGCGTTTCCTTCTGAATAAAGTCAATTCTTAGAGTGGATTTTTTTCCACTTCCGGCGATACTACAAATGTCAGTAATCAATAGTAGTGTCTTCGAATTATTGTTGTAGTGAAACGGCTCTTGTTGACTGATTGGCTCTCGAAACTGCTCCGACAACAATGACTCAGACTACTGCTATACGAAAGTTGTCAGGGAAGCAATAATTTCCCTCGGAAGTGCCCCTCGTTCACGGGGAATTCGTAAACCTCGCATGTGACTGAGTTCAGGAGACCACACAGCAGAGAAACATCGCTCTCGTACTATCCTTGCGCCTTCCCTCTCTCTCTACTCCGAAATCATTGAACATGGGGGCTGAGTCACCGTTTGCCCAACACTATTTGCATCTGTCTCTCTCGCTCCGTTATGAGTTGTGTTACGGGAAATGACTATAAATAATATAATATAGCGGAGTGGATCAGTGCTCAGCACTTTTTCGCTCTGCAAATTGCATCTCCTTTCCTTCTGACTTTTCTCGATTTTTCCACGGATTTCAATACAATTTCCACTGCTTTCACTGTTAATCCCACCCGTTCAGCCATGTTTGTCCTTCTCGCTGTTTCCTCTCTCCTCCTTTCCTCCTCATTCGTATCCGCTGCAATTCAATCCATCGGTGTTCGAGGCCAACTCATGTGTGGAAATCAGCCACTCGCTAACGCCGACGTCAAGCTGTGGCTGTTGCACACCTGTTCGCGATTTTTATTCTTTTTTGCTTTTTTTTATTTTTGAAAATTATTTTGCAAACAGCCTTTGTTTCAGTCCCTCGGCCGGACACGAACCTGCAAACTGTAAAGACGGATGCCCAGGGCCGATTCCAGGTGAGATTTAGGATTTTTATATGAGAAGACCATGCAAATGCTGTTTTCCATCACCTGTGTCAAGTTGAAATCCCCGCAATTGAAGGTCTCTGGCACTGATTCGAGCATTTTCACCCTCGATCCCGCCGTCCGATTCTATCACCGCTGCAACAACAAGGGCATCTTCAATATTCCCAACGTGAGCAAGCCTTACTCTATTTCGGCTATTCATTTCCAATTTCTAGCTCTGCCAGCGCGAATCGACCTACAAGATTCCCTCTTCGTACATCGCTAAGTCGGGCAATGTACAGAAATGGTGAGTGCACTTACACTAACTACGATTTGGCTCGAGGCAGACAAGAAAATGCGATTATCGCTCCTCGTTCTATGGTGATGGCTGGCAACAGAAGAAGAACACCCGTGAGCCGACTATATTAGCATAGAGACGAATGCCAAAAGGATATTTTCCCTGTTAAGAGGCCTAGTAGACTAAAGTCGATTCTCGTTCGACTCTCGTTGTCGAGGTCTACTCCATCTCGCACTATTTTCGAGCATTTTGCTTAATGATGCAAATTCAGGTACGAGATGGGCACTATCAACGTGGAGGCGAAGCAGAGGGGCGAACAGACGCACTGTGTCTCCAATCCCATTCGAGCAATCGGAAAGTAAATCAACGGGAGCGACATACATCTCTTTGTGTGTATACAAGGCATGCACATCAGGAAATGAAGTATTACTAAACATAGTTAGCCAATGTTATCAACATACAGAAATAATCACAACGTCTTCGTTGTTGATCGTTCACCCTAAACAACAGAGAAAGTTTGTTGTCTTTCCTTGCACGTGAAAGCTCTTCCTCAAACAATTATTTCCAATGTTGAGAAAACATGGAGAAGTAGAGTTCTGTCTCTGCTTCATTCGAGACGACACGTCGTATTTCAACAGCCCCCGTTCCGCTAAACTTATATTTACAGATAAAATTAGAAAATTTCTCTCACAACAGTCCAGGAAATTTGCGAATCATCTGTTTGCGCAGCTGTGGATGCTTCAGCAGCAAGATGATAATCGCGAAAGCTCCATTGATCGCAAAAGCCTAAACGGAGTGGAAACATACATAAATTTTCAGCTGAAACGAACGAAAAACACAAGATACCCACGTTACAGTAACAAGCGTGTGCGTATGAAATCAGGTATCCGTAATCGTTCCTAATCGTGAAGTATGCATAGAGAAGAATAATTGAAGAAATCTGAAAGTGCGGTTTCCATTTTGACAGCAAGCTGGCCTAATCCTTCCAACTTACTTTGAGGAAAAATGAAGTTACCAGCGCTGGAATCATTGCTTTCGACATCTCATTCGCTTCTTTCACCTGATAACGAATTTTCCAAGCACTGATTATCGGTATTTCTCGAGAACTCCGAAATACTTTGTTGAAGTCAATATAATTTTCATAAGTTTGATCCATTTCATTAAAAACTCTTTTCACATTGTTCACAATGAGTTAGTTTATTTTGTACACATCTTTCTGACTTGGTAGCGTTCGGACAGCGGTTCATTTCCATCCATGCTCGTGAGTTTTTGACGACAAACAAAAGCTGCCAAACAACCTGCCTGAAATTTTCGTCTGAGAGGGGTTGTGGGAAGAGGAAAAGATCGCACCATTAGGACAAAAATTTCGATAGCTATCAATAGGATAAATCCCGAAGCAAAAGCGTTTTCTGAAAATTGTGATATGCGGTTTGCTAAAAAGAATCACACACCGCTGTGGACAAACGCATCGACAACGTACGCAACGAACATCTGTATATTAAGATGTTGGCACAACTAAAACATGGATTTTACTCACTAGACAAATTGTGATAGAAATTAGCAATTTCCAAGCCATTCCTGAGAAGTGGTAACTCCTTGGACAAATTACAGCCACAATTCGTTCTATCGAGAGAACAATCTCGAAGGAGGAGGAGTAGGTAGTGCAGCGGACGTGCCACTTGTATAGCTCGAAACGGCCTGGCCGAGTAGGTTTAATGGAAGAAAAAGGACTATCCTTACGAGGCTCGAACATGGTGAGCGGCATGTAACCCGATTCTTGAGTGAAATCGACGTAAACGAGCGCTATATGAATGATGAATAGCACACCGTAGCTGGCAGTCCAAACGGAGAGAATGTATCTACAATGAAGCGAGGTACGAATTCAAGAGACTATTACCATCTTCGGATAGTTCATGCTCTTATAAGAGTACCTGCAGTTGTTATGAAGTGGTGCAATCTGGGCGATGAAGAGGAGATAGAGCATGGGAATGAATGCTGCGAGGTTGATGACGAGGGCGATCAAAGGAAATATGGGATGCTCATTCAAGAAAATGAATGGTTGAGAGTCGGTCATCGAAGAGATACGAGTATAGTGATAGTGTGTGAAGACAACTCGTATTCGAGATACCTTCCTCTCCTGGGAGATGAGTGGTTCTCATCATCGAATGAATGCCCTCATTATCGACCTCGTTGACAAGGCTAAACTTACTCATATGGTCGGGGAAGGGGATCAATATTGATTGGGTTTCAAGGACATATTCTCACTGTAAACGAAGCTTTGCGTCTTTTAGAATCTGCTCTGAGCGCGCTTGCTCCTTATTCGAATATTAAGTTTTTCAAGGAGATGATCGAGATTAGATTCTGAGGGACCAATCATCTTAATAGGTCATACCAATCACGCGGCGAAAACTACGACATGAATGTTCAAGGTGGCAAAAATCAATACCTATATATGAGAGGAATCACGAGAGAATTGCCTACCCAGCGGCGGTAGAATCAAACTCTTTGGATCCTGACATAGCTCAGGCACAAAGTATTTCAAATGATGAACTTTCAAACTGCGTTGACAGAATTTCGAAAACTATCGTCATCTTCGAGATGCAGAAGGCCAAACTTGGGACACTCACTTTTTCGGAGTCAAATCGCGTTCACTTAAATTATCATAACTTACTTTGAAATTGAGATAGAAGGTCTTTCTTTTTTTCAAATGAATGCCGTGATCATGGGCTACAACTTTTATGTTCACGACATCATTCCCTGTTCACGCTCTTGTGCGGGGTGGTCGCCTGTACCAAAAATGCCCGGATTCTGCAAATCGGAATTTCTGCACAAAGCCAATACGCGCGATTAATAGTGACTATATGTGTCTAACCAAAATCAGTTTTAAATGGTGTATAAAAATTCCTCTAAACGTCTCGAAGATATGGCGCATCTGTAAGCAAGATATTTCACCTAAGGATTCCATTGAAAGACGCAAAACTGTAAGTTAGGTCAATATAGGAATAGCGACATGACCCTTAGCTAGAAATGTAGAGCAGAACGAGCTGAACATTTCATCTGTTGAGAGTGAGTCTCTATCTTCTCGTTGAAGCGTGTTACAGAGCCCAGAATATTGCAGAAAACGACAGAAGAGGCGCGCGGGGGAGCGCTAAATAGAGGGGAGGGAGAGGGAGGTCAGGCGGAGAGAGCGCCAGACGGTTAGAGCACGCGCCATCGGGTGATTCTAGCCCGTTTCTGGCCATCTTCTAGGCTATGTAGCGCGCTTCAACGAAAAGATATCAACACACTTTCAACGGATGAAATGTTTATCACATCGAGACCTACGTTTCTAGCCATAATACGTGTCTCTTGTTCTACGTTGACCATGAGCACAGTTTTGAGTATTTCCATGGAATCCTTAGATGAAATATCTTGCTTACAGATGCGCCATATCTTCGAGACGTTTAGAGGAATGTTTATACACCATTTAAAACTGATTTTGATCAATAGGGCCCATCTCACAAGCTGAAGAGGGTGAAAATATCGATTTTGGGATTTTTGGTCATACCGTAATTTTTGACCAATGGCAGTGACATAACTATTGGGGAAACGATTTTAAATGTTGTTTTGGATGGTTTTGGATGTATTTGAGCCTAATTGCGGCCAAGTGGAGGTTTGGAAGTGCCAGTGTCTGGAACCGATTTTGAGGCTACCGTACTAAAGTCAGCGCCATTTTTTTTTATATAACCCGATTTCCATGATTTTTTGGCTCAAGTTAGACACATATAGTCACTATTAATCGCGCGTATTGGCTTTGTGCAGAAATTCCGATTTGCATAATCCGGGCATTTTTGGTACAGGCGACCACCCCGCACAAGAGCGTGAACAGGGAATGATATCGTGAACATAAAAGTTGTAGCCCATGATTACAGCATTCATTTGAAAAAAAGAAAGACCTTCCATCTCTATTTCAAAGAAAGTTATGATCATTTAAGTGAACGCGATTTGACTCCGAAAAAGTGAGTGTCCCAAGTTTGGCCTTCTGAATCTCGAAGATGACGATAGTTATCGAAATTCTGTCAACGCAGTTTGAAAGAGCAACATTTGAAATACTTTGTGCCAAAATTGTAGCCTGATACATTGATTTTGATTCCTACCGCCGCAAACCCTCCCAAATAGGCAATTCTCTCGCGATTCCTCTCATATAAAGCGCTGTGTGCGTGTTCCGTCTGTTCGGATTGCGAAATAGGGAGAGGAGGGATTGATGAGAATAGAAGGGTATCGGTCCATTACCGTATACCAATCGATAATTAGCATTGGGTCAGCTACCGTATACCAATCGATAATTAGCCATGGGTCACCGATTATTCCGTGGGTCAGATTTATGATTTTGACCTTTGATCTTTGAATTACCGTATACCAATCGATAATTTGCATTAGGTCAGCTACCGTATACCAATCGATAATTAGACATGGGTCACCGATTATTCCGTGGGTCAGATTTATGATATTGAACTTTGATCTTTGAATTACCGCATGCCAATCAATAATTAGCATTGGGTCAACTACCGTACACCAATCGATAATTAGCCATTGGTCAAAGCTTCTAGAATGTTCCAGAAAGTTCGAAAATGTTCCAAAGCTTCTGGAATGTTCCAGAAAGTCCCAAAAAGTTCCAAAGCTTCTAAAATGTTCCAGAATGTTCGAAATTATTCCAAAGCTTCCAGAATGTTCCAGAATGTTCGAAAATGTTCGAAAGCTTCTAGAATGTTCCAGAATGTTCGAAATTGTTCCAAAGCTTCTAGAATATTCCAGAATGTTCGAAATCGTTCCAAAGCTTCTAAAATGTTCCAGAATGTTCGAAATTGTTCCAAAGCTTCTAGAATGTTCCAGAATGTTCGAAATTATTCCAAAGCTTCCAGAATGTTCCAGAATGTTCGAAAATGTTCGAAAGCTTCTAGAATGTTCCAGAATGTTCGAAATTGTTCCAAAGCTTCTAGAATATTCCAGAATGTTCGAAATTGTTCCAAAGCTTCTAAAATGTTCCAGAATGTTCGAAATTATTCCAAAGCTTCTAGAATGTTCCAGAAAGTTCGAAATTGTTCCAAAGCTTCCAGAATGTTCCAGAACGTTCGAAAATGTTCGAAAGCTTCTAGAATGTTCCAGAATGTTCGAAATTGTTCCAAAGCTTCTAGAATATTCCAGAATGTTCGAAATTGTTCCAAAGCTTCTAAAATGTTCCAGAATGTTCGAATATTCCGTGGGTCAGATTTATGATTTTGAACTTTGATCTTTGAATTACCGCATGCCAATCAATAATTAGCATTGGGTCAACTACCGTACACCAATCGATAATTAGCCATTGGTCAAAGCTTCTAGAATGTTCCAGAAAGTTCGAAAATGTTCCAAAGCTTCTAAAATGTTCCAGAATGTTCGAAATTATTCCAAAGCTTCCAGAATGTTCCAGAATGTTCGAAAATGTTCGAAAGCTTCTAGAATGTTCCAGAATGTTCGAAATTATTCCAAAGCTTCTAGAATGTTCCAGAAAGTTCGAAATTGTTCCAAAGCTTCTAGAATGTTCCAGAAAGTTCGAAATTGTTCCAAAGCTTCCAGAATGTTCCAGAATGTTCGAAATTGTTCCAAAGCTTCCAGAATGTTCCAGAATGTTCGAAAATGTTCGAAAGCTTCTAGAATGTTCCAGAATGTTCGAAATTGTTCCAAAGCTTCTAGAATATTCCAGAATGTTCGAAATTGTTCCAAAGCTTCTAAAATGTTCCAGAATGTTCGAAATTATTCCAAAGCTTCTAGAATGTTCCAGAAAGTTCGAAATTGTTCCAAAGCTTCCAGAATGTTCCAGAATGTTCGAAAATGTTCGAAAGCTTCTAGAATGTTCCAGAATGTTCGAAATTGTTCCAAAGCTTCTAGAATGTTCCAGAATGTTCGAAATTGTTCCAAAGCTTCCAGAATGTTCCAGAATGTTCGAAAATGTTCGAAAGCTTCTAGAATGTTCCAGAATGTTCGAAATAATTCCAAAGCTTCTAGAATGTTCCAGAAAGTTCGAAAATGTTCCAAAGCTTCTAAAATGTTCCAGAATGTTCGAAATTATTCCAAAGCTTCCAGAATGTTCCAGAATGTTCGAAAATGTTCGAAAGCTTCTAGAATGTTCCAGAATGTTCGAAATAATTCCAAAGCTTCTAAAATGTTCCAGAATGTTCGAAATTATTCCAAAGCTTCTAGAATGTTCCAGAAAGTTCGAAATTGTTCCAAAGCTTCCAGAATGTTCCAGAATGTTCGAAATTGTTCCAAAGCTTCCAGAATGTTCCAGAATGTTCGAAAATGTTCGAAAGCTTCTAGAATGTTCCAGAATGTTCGAAATTGTTCCAAAGCTTCTAGAATATTCCAGAATGTTCGAAATTGTTCCAAAGCTTCTAAAATGTTCCAGAATGTTCGAAATTATTCCAAAGCTTCTAGAATGTTCCAGAAAGTTCGAAATTGTTCCAAAGCTTCCAGAATGTTCCAGAATGTTCGAAAATGTTCGAAAGCTTCTAGAATGTTCCAGAATGTTCGAAATTGTTCCAAAGCTTCTAGAATATTCCAGAATGTTCGAAATTGTTCCAAAGCTTCTAAAATGTTCCAGAATGTTCGAAATTATTCCAAAGCTTCTAGAATGTTCCAGAAAGTTCGAAATTGTTCCAAAGCTTCTAGAATGTTCCAGAAAGTTCGAAAATGTTCCAAAGCTTCTAGAATGTTCCAGAATGTTCGAAATTGTTCCAAAGCTTCTAAAATGTTCCAGAATGTTCGAAATTGTCCAAAGCTTCTAGAATGTTCCAGAAAGTTCGAAATTGTCCAAAGCTTCCAGAATGTTCCAGAATGTTCGAAATTGTCCAAAGCTTCCAGAATGTTCCAGAATGTTCGAAATTGTTTCAAAGCTTCTAGAATGTTCCAGAATGTTCGAAATTATTCCAAAGCTTCCAGAATGTTCCAGAATGTTCGAAAATGTTCGAAAGCTTCTAGAATGTTCCAGAATGTTCGAAATTGTTCCAAAGCTTCTAGAATATTCCAGAATGTTCGAAATTGTTCCAAAGCTTCTAAAATGTTCCAGAATGTTCGAAATTATTCCAAAGCTTCTAGAATGTTCCAGAAAGTTCGAAATTGTTCCAAAGCTTCCAGAATGTTCCAGAATGTTCGAAAATGTTCGAAAGCTTCTAGAATGTTCCAGAATGTTCGAAATTGTTCCAAAGCTTCTAGAATATTCCAGAATGTTCGAAATTGTTCCAAAGCTTCTAAAATGTTCCAGAATGTTCGAATATTCCGTGGGTCAGATTTATGATTTTGAACTTTGATCTTTGAATTACCACATGCCAATCAATAATTAGCATTGGGTCAACTACCGTACACCAATCGATAATTAGCCATTGGTCAAAGCTTCTAGAATGTTCCAGAAAGTTCGAAAATGTTCCAAAGCTTCTAAAATGTTCCAGAATGTTCGAAATTATTCCAAAGCTTCCAGAATGTTCCAGAATGTTCGAAAATGTTCGAAAGCTTCTAGAATGTTCCAGAATGTTCGAAATAATTCCAAAGCTTCTAGAATGTTCCAGAAAGTTCGAAATTGTTCCAAAGCTTCTAGAATGTTCCAGAAAGTTCGAAATTGTTCCAAAGCTTCCAGAATGTTCCAGAATGTTCGAAATTGTTCCAAAGCTTCCAGAATGTTCCAGAATGTTCGAAAATGTTCGAAAGCTTCTAGAATGTTCCAGAATGTTCGAAATAATTCCAAAGCTTCTAGAATGTTCCAGAAAGTTCGAAAATGTTCCAAAGCTTCTAAAATGTTCCAGAATGTTCGAAATTATTCCAAAGCTTCCAGAATGTTCCAGAATGTTCGAAAATGTTCGAAAGCTTCTAGAATGTTCCAGAATGTTCGAAATAATTCCAAAGCTTCTAGAATGTTCCAGAAAGTTCGAAATTGTTCCAAAGCTTCTAGAATGTTCCAGAAAGTTCGAAATTGTTCCAAAGCTTCTAAAATGTTCCAGAATGTTCGAAATTATTCCAAAGCTTCTAGAATGTTCCATAAAGTTCGAAATTGTTCCAAAGCTTCCAGAATGTTCCAGAATGTTCGAAATTGTTCCAAAGCTTCCAGAATGTTCCAGAATGTTCGAAAATGTTCGAAAGCTTCTAGAATGTTCCAGAATGTTCGAAATTGTTCCAAAGCTTCTAGAATATTCCAGAATGTTCGAAATTGTTCCAAAGCTTCTAAAATGTTCCAGAATGTTCGAAATTATTCCAAAGCTTCTAGAATGTTCCAGAAAGTTCGAAATTGTTCCAAAGCTTCCAGAATGTTCCAGAATGTTCGAAAATGTTCGAAAGCTTCTAGAATGTTCCAGAATGTTCGAAATTGTTCCAAAGCTTCTAGAATATTCCAGAATGTTCGAAATTGTTCCAAAGCTTCTAAAATGTTCCAGAATGTTCGAAATTATTCCAAAGCTTCTAGAATGTTCCAGAAAGTTCGAAATTGTTCCAAAGCTTCTAGAATGTTCCAGAATATTCGAAATTGTTCCAAAGCTTCTAAAATGTTCCAGAATGTTCGAAATTATTCCAAAGCTTCTAGAATGTTCCAGAAAGTTCGAAATTGTCCAAAGCTTCTAAAATGTTCCAGAATGTTCGAAATTATTCCAAAGCTTCTAGAATGTTCCAGAAAGTTCGAAATTGTTCCAAAGCTTCTAGAATGTTCCAGAATGTTCGAAATTGTTCCAAAGCTTCTAGAATATTCCAGAATGTTCGAAATTGTTCCAAAGCTTCTAGAATGTTCCAGAAAGTTCGAAATTGTCCAAAGCTTCCAGAATGTTCCAGAATGTTCGAAATTGTCCAAAGCTTCCAGAATGTTCCAGAATGTTCGAAATTGTTCCAAAGCTTCTAGAATGTTCCACAATGTTTGAAAATGTTCGAAAGCTTCTAGAATGTTCCAGAATGTTCGAAAATGTTCGAAAGCTTCTAGAATGTTCCAGAATGTTCGAAATTGTTCGAAAGCTTCTAGAATATTCCAGAATGTTCGAAATCGTTCCAAAGCTTCTAAAATGTTCCAGAATGTTCGAAATTATTCCAAAGCTTCCAGAATGTTCCAGAATGTTCGAAAATGTTCGAAAGCTTCTAGAATGTTCCAGAATGTTCGAAATTATTCCAAAGCTTCTAGAATGTTCCAGAAAGTTCGAAATTGTTCCAAAGCTTCTAGAATGTTCCAGAAAGTTCGAAATTGTTCCAAAGCTTCCAGAATGTTCCAGAATGTTCAAAATTGTTCCAAAGCTTCCAGAATGTTCCAGAATGTTCGAAAATGTTCGAAAGCTTCTAGAATGTTCCAGAATGTTCGAAATTGTTCCAAAGCTTCTAGAATGTTCCAGAAAGTTCGAAATTGTTCCAAAGCTTCCAGAATGTTCCAGAATGTTCGAAAATGTTCGAAAGCTTCTAGAATGTTCCAGAATGTTCGAAATTGTTCCAAAACTTCTAGAATATTCCAGAATGTTCGAAATTGTTCCAAAGCTTCTAAAATGTTCCAGAATGTTCGAAATTATTCCAAAGCTTCTAGAATGTTCCAGAAAGTTCGAAATTGTTCCAAAGCTTCCAGAATGTTCCAGAATGTTCGAAATTGTTCCAAAGCTTCCAGAATGTTCCAGAATGTTCGAAAATTTTCGAAAGCTTCTTGAATGTTCCAGAATGTTCGAAATTGTTCCAAAGCTTCTAGAATATTCCAGAATGTTCGAAATTGTTCCAAAGCTTCTAAAATGTTCCAGAATGTTCGAAATTATTCCAAAGCTTCTAGAATGTTCCAGAAAGTTCGAAATTATTCCAAAGCTTCCAGAATGTTCCAGAATGTTCGAAAATGTTCGAAAGCTTCTAGAATGTTCCAGAATGTTCGAAATTATTCCAAAGCTTCTAGAATGTTCCAGAAAGTTCGAAATTGTTCCAAAGCTTCTAGAATGTTCCAGAAAGTTCGAAATTGTTCCAAAGCTTCCAGAATGTTCCAGAATGTTCGAAATTGTTCCAAAGCTTCCAGAATGTTCCAGAATGTTCGAAAATGTTCGAAAGCTTCTAGAATGTTCCAGAATGTTCGAAATTGTTCCAAAGCTTCTAGAATATTCCAGAATGTTCGAAATTGTTCCAAAGCTTCTAAAATGTTCCAGAATGTTCGAAATTATTCCAAAGCTTCTAGAATGTTCCAGAAAGTTCGAAATTGTTCCAAAGCTTCCAGAATGTTCCAGAATGTTCGAAAATGTTCGAAAGCTTCTAGAATGTTCCAGAATGTTCGAAATTGTTCCAAAGCTTCTAGAATATTCCAGAATGTTCGAAATTGTTCCAAAGCTTCTAAAATGTTCCAGAATGTTCGAAATTATTCCAAAGCTTCTAGAATGTTCCAGAATGTTCGAAATTGTTCCAAAGCTTCTAGAATATTCCAGAATGTTCGAAATTGTTCCAAAGCTTCTAAAATGTTCCAGAATGTTCGAAATTATTCCAAAGCTTCTAGAATGTTCCAGAAAGTTCGAAATTGTTCCAAAGCTTCTAGAATGTTCCAGAAAGTTCGAAATTGTTCCAAAGCTTCCAGAATGTTCCAGAATGTTCGAAATTGTTCCAAAGCTTCCAGAATGTTCCAGAATGTTCGAAAATGTTCCAAAGCTTCTAGAATGTTCCAGAATGTTCGAAATTGTTCCAAAGCTTCTAGAATATTCCAGAATGTTCGAAATTGTTCCAAAGCTTCTAAAATGTTCCAGAATGTTCGAAATTATTCCAAAGCTTCTAGAATGTTCCAGAAAGTTCGAAATTATTCCAAAGCTTCCAGAATGTTCCAGAATGTTCGAAAATGTTCGAAAGCTTCTAGAATGTTCCAGAATGTTCGAAATTATTCCAAAGCTTCTAGAATGTTCCAGAAAGTTCGAAATTGTTCCAAAGCTTCCAGAATGTTCCAGAATGTTCGAAAATGTTCGAAAGCTTCTAGAATGTTCCAGAATGTTCGAAATTGTTCCAAAGCTTCTAGAATATTCCAGAATGTTCGAAATTGTTCCAAAGCTTCTAAAATGTTCCAGAATGTTCGAAATTATTCCAAAGCTTCTAGAATGTTCCAGAAAGTTCGAAATTGTTCCAAAGCTTCCAGAATGTTCCAGAATGTTCGAAATTGTTCCAAAGCTTCCAGAATGTTCCAGAATGTTCGAAAATGTTCGAAAGCTTCTAGAATGTTCCAGAATGTTCGAAATTGTTCCAAAGCTTCTAGAATATTCCAGAATGTTCGAAATTGTTCCAAAGCTTCTAAAATGTTCCAGAATGTTCGAAATTATTCCAAAGCTTCTAGAATGTTCCAGAAAGTTCGAAATTATTCCAAAGCTTCCAGAATGTTCCAGAATGTTCGAAAATGTTCGAAAGCTTCTAGAATGTTCCAGAATGTTCGAAATTATTCCAAAGCTTCTAGAATGTTCCAGAAAGTTCGAAATTGTTCCAAAGCTTCTAGAATGTTCCAGAAAGTTCGAAATTGTTCCAAAGCTTCCAGAATGTTCCAGAATGTTCGAAATTGTTCCAAAGCTTCCAGAATGTTCCAGAATGTTCGAAAATGTTCGAAAGCTTCTAGAATGTTCCAGAATGTTCGAAATTGTTCCAAAGCTTCTAGAATATTCCAGAATGTTCGAAATTGTTCCAAAGCTTCTAAAATGTTCCAGAATGTTCGAAATTATTCCAAAGCTTCTAGAATGTTCCAGAAAGTTCGAAATTGTTCCAAAGCTTCCAGAATGTTCCAGAATGTTCGAAAATGTTCGAAAGCTTCTAGAATGTTCCAGAATGTTCGAAATTGTTCCAAAGCTTCTAGAATATTCCAGAATGTTCGAAATTGTTCCAAAGCTTCTAAAATGTTCCAGAATGTTCGAAATTATTCCAAAGCTTCTAGAATGTTCCAGAAAGTTCGAAATTGTTCCAAAGCTTCCAGAATGTTCCAGAATGTTCGAAATTGTTCCAAAGCTTCCAGAATGTTCCAGAATGTTCGAAAATGTTCGAAAGCTTCTAGAATGTTCCAGAATGTTCGAAATTGTTCCAAAGCTTCTAGAATATTCCAGAATGTTCGAAATTGTTCCAAAGCTTCTAAAATGTTCCAGAATGTTCGAAATTATTCCAAAGCTTCTAGAATGTTCCAGAAAGTTCGAAATTGTTCCAAAGCTTCCAGAATGTTCCAGAATGTTCGAAAATGTTCGAAAGCTTCTAGAATGTTCCAGAATGTTCGAAATTGTTCCAAAGCTTCTAGAATATTCCAGAATGTTCGAAATTGTTCCAAAGCTTCTAAAATGTTCCAGAATGTTCGAAATTATTCCAAAGCTTCTAGAATGTTCCAGAAAGTTCGAAATTGTTCCAAAGCTTCTAGAATGTTCCAGAATGTTCGAAATTGTTCCAAAGCTTCTAAAATGTTCCAGAATGTTCGAAATTATTCCAAAGCTTCTAGAATGTTCCAGAAAGTTCGAAATTGTCCAAAACTTCTAAAATGTTCCAGAATGTTCGAAATTATTCCAAAGCTTCTAGAATGTTCCAGAAAGTTCGAAATTGTTCCAAAGCTTCTAGAATGTTCCAGAATGTTCGAAATTGTTCCAAAGCTTCTAGAATATTCCAGAATGTTCGAAATTGTTCCAAAGCTTCTAGAATGTTCCAGAAAGTTCGAAATTGTCCAAAGCTTCCAGAATGTTCCAGAATGTTCGAAATTGTCCAAAGCTTCCAGAATGTTCCAGAATGTTCGAAATTGTTCCAAAGCTTCCAGAATGTTCCACAATGTTTGAAAATGTTCGAAAGCTTCTAGAATGTTCCAGAAAGTTCGAAATTGTCCAAAGCTTCCAGAATGTTCCAGAATGTTCGAAAATGTTCGAAAGCTTCTAGAATGTTCCAGAATGTTCGAAATTGTTCCAAAGCTTCTAGAATATTCCAGAATGTTCGAAATTGTTCCAAAGCTTCTAAAATGTTCCAGAATGTTCGAAATTATTCCAAAGCTTCTAGAATGTTCCAGAAAGTTCGAAATTGTTCCAAAGCTTCCAGAATGTTCCAGAATGTTCGAAATTGTTCCAAAGCTTCCAGAATGTTCCAGAATGTTCGAAAATGTTCGAAAGCTTCTAGAATGTTCCAGAATGTTCGAAATTGTTCCAAAGCTTCTAGAATATTCCAGAATGTTCGAAATTGTTCCAAAGCTTCTAAAATGTTCCAGAATGTTCGAAATTATTCCAAAGCTTCTAGAATGTTCCAGAAAGTTCGAAATTATTCCAAAGCTTCCAGAATGTTCCAGAATGTTCGAAAATGTTCGAAAGCTTCTAGAATGTTCCAGAATGTTCGAAATTATTCCAAAGCTTCTAGAATGTTCCAGAAAGTTCGAAATTGTTCCAAAGCTTCTAGAATGTTCCAGAAAGTTCGTAATTGTTCCAAAGCTTCCAGAATGTTCCAGAATGTTCGAAATTGTTCCAAAGCTTCCAGAATGTTCCAGAATGTTCGAAAATGTTCGAAAGCTTCTAGAATGTTCCAGAATGTTCGAAATTGTTCCAAAGCTTCTAGAATATTCCAGAATGTTCGAAATTGTTCCAAAGCTTCTAAAATGTTCCAGAATGTTCGAAATTATTCCAAAGCTTCTAGAATGTTCCAGAAAGTTCGAAATTGTTCCAAAGCTTCCAGAATGTTCCAGAATGTTCGAAAATGTTCGAAAGCTTCTAGAATGTTCCAGAATGTTCGAAATTGTTCCAAAGCTTCTAGAATATTCCAGAATGTTCGAAATTGTTCCAAAGCTTCTAAAATGTTCCAGAATGTTCGAAATTATTCCAAAGCTTCTAGAATGTTCCAGAAAGTTCGAAATTATTCCAAAGCTTCCAGAATGTTCCAGAATGTTCGAAAATGTTCGAAAGCTTCTAGAATGTTCCAGAATGTTCGAAATTATTCCAAAGCTTCTAGAATGTTCCAGAAAGTTCGAAATTGTTCCAAAGCTTCTAGAATGTTCCAGAAAGTTCGAAATTGTTCCAAAGCTTCCAGAATGTTCCAGAATGTTCGAAATTGTTCCAAAGCTTCCAGAATGTTCCAGAATGTTCGAAAATGTTCGAAAGCTTCTAGAATGTTCCAGAATGTTCGAAATTGTTCCAAAGCTTCTAGAATATTCCAGAATGTTCGAAATTGTTCCAAAGCTTCTAAAATGTTCCAGAATGTTCGAAATTATTCCAAAGCTTCTAGAATGTTCCAGAAAGTTCGAAATTGTTCCAAAGCTTCCAGAATGTTCCAGAATGTTCGAAAATGTTCGAAAGCTTCTAGAATGTTCCAGAATGTTCGAAATTGTTCCAAAGCTTCTAGAATATTCCAGAATGTTCGAAATTGTTCCAAAGCTTCTAAAATGTTCCAGAATGTTCGAAATTATTCCAAAGCTTCTAGAATGTTCCAGAAAGTTCGAAATTGTTCCAAAGCTTCTAGAATGTTCCAGAATGTTCGAAATTGTTCCAAAGCTTCTAAAATGTTCCAGAATGTTCGAAATTATTCCAAAGCTTCTAGAATGTTCCAGAAAGTTCGAAATTGTCCAAAACTTCTAAAATGTTCCAGAATGTTCGAAATTATTCCAAAGCTTCTAGAATGTTCCAGAAAGTTCGAAATTGTTCCAAAGCTTCTAGAATGTTCCAGAATGTTCGAAATTGTTCCAAAGCTTCTAGAATATTCCAGAATGTTCGAAATTGTTCCAAAGCTTCTAGAATGTTCCAGAAAGTTCGAAATTGTCCAAAGCTTCCAGAATGTTCCAGAATGTTCGAAATTGTCCAAAGCTTCCAGAATGTTCCAGAATGTTCGAAATTGTTCCAAAGCTTCCAGAATGTTCCACAATGTTTGAAAATGTTCGAAAGCTTCTAGAATGTTCCAGAAAGTTCGAAATTGTCCAAAGCTTCCAGAATGTTCCAGAATGTTCGAAAATGTTCGAAAGCTTCTAGAATGTTCCAGAATGTTCGAAATTGTTCCAAAGCTTCTAGAATATTCCAGAATGTTCGAAATTGTTCCAAAGCTTCTAAAATGTTCCAGAATGTTCGAAATTATTCCAAAGCTTCTAGAATGTTCCAGAAAGTTCGAAATTGTTCCAAAGCTTCCAGAATGTTCCAGAATGTTCGAAATTGTTCCAAAGCTTCCAGAATGTTCCAGAATGTTCGAAAATGTTCGAAAGCTTCTAGAATGTTCCAGAATGTTCGAAATTGTTCCAAAGCTTCTAGAATATTCCAGAATGTTCGAAATTGTTCCAAAGCTTCTAAAATGTTCCAGAATGTTCGAAATTATTCCAAAGCTTCTAGAATGTTCCAGAAAGTTCGAAATTATTCCAAAGCTTCCAGAATGTTCCAGAATGTTCGAAAATGTTCGAAAGCTTCTAGAATGTTCCAGAATGTTCGAAATTATTCCAAAGCTTCTAGAATGTTCCAGAAAGTTCGAAATTGTTCCAAAGCTTCTAGAATGTTCCAGAAAGTTCGTAATTGTTCCAAAGCTTCCAGAATGTTCCAGAATGTTCGAAATTGTTCCAAAGCTTCCAGAATGTTCCAGAATGTTCGAAAATGTTCGAAAGCTTCTAGAATGTTCCAGAATGTTCGAAATTGTTCCAAAGCTTCTAGAATATTCCAGAATGTTCGAAATTGTTCCAAAGCTTCTAAAATGTTCCAGAATGTTCGAAATTATTCCAAAGCTTCTAGAATGTTCCAGAAAGTTCGAAATTGTTCCAAAGCTTCCAGAATGTTCCAGAATGTTCGAAAATGTTCGAAAGCTTCTAGAATGTTCCAGAATGTTCGAAATTGTTCCAAAGCTTCTAGAATATTCCAGAATGTTCGAAATTGTTCCAAAGCTTCTAAAATGTTCCAGAATGTTCGAAATTATTCCAAAGCTTCTAGAATGTTCCAGAAAGTTCGAAATTGTTCCAAAGCTTCCAGAATGTTCCAGAATGTTCGAAATTGTTCCAAAGCTTCCAGAATGTTCCAGAATGTTCGAAAATGTTCGAAAGCTTCTAGAATGTTCCAGAATGTTCGAAATTGTTCCAAAGCTTCTAGAATATTCCAGAATGTTCGAAATTGTTCCAAAGCTTCTAAAATGTTCCAGAATGTTCGAAATTATTCCAAAGCTTCTAGAATGTTCCAGAAAGTTCGAAATTGTTCCAAAGCTTCTAGAATGTTCCAGAATGTTCGAAATTGTTCCAAAGCTTCTAAAATGTTCCAGAATGTTCGAAATTATTCCAAAGCTTCTAGAATGTTCCAGAAAGTTCGAAATTGTCCAAAACTTCTAAAATGTTCCAGAATGTTCGAAATTATTCCAAAGCTTCTAGAATGTTCCAGAAAGTTCGAAATTGTTCCAAAGCTTCTAGAATGTTCCAGAATGTTCGAAATTGTTCCAAAGCTTCTAGAATATTCCAGAATGTTCGAAATTGTTCCAAAGCTTCTAGAATGTTCCAGAAAGTTCGAAATTGTCCAAAGCTTCCAGAATGTTCCAGAATGTTCGAAATTGTCCAAAGCTTCCAGAATGTTCCAGAATGTTCGAAATTGTTCCAAAGCTTCCAGAATGTTCCACAATGTTTGAAAATGTTCGAAAGCTTCTAGAATGTTCCAGAAAGTTCGAAATTGTCCAAAGCTTCCAGAATGTTCCAGAATGTTCGAAATTGTCCAAAGCTTCCAGAATGTTCCAGAATGTTCGAAATTGTTCCAAAGCTTCCAGAATGTTCCAGAAAGTTCGAAATTGTCCAAAGCTTCCAGAATGTTCCACAATGTTTGAAAATGATCGAAAGCTTCTAGAATGTTCCAGAATGTTCGAAATTGTTCCAAAGCTTCTAGAATGTTCCAGAATGTTCGAAATTGTTCCAAAGCTTCTAGAATATTCCAGAATGTTCGAAATTATTCCAAAGCTTCTAGAATGTTCCAGAAAGTTCGAAATTGTCCAAAGCTTCCAGAATGTTCCAGAATGTTCGAAATTGTCCAAAGCTTCCAGAATGTTCCAGAATGTTCGAAATTGTTCCAAAGCTTCCAGAATGTTCCACAATGTTTGAAAATGATCGAAAGCTTCTAGAATGTTCCAGAATGTTCGAAATTGTTCCAAAGCTTCTAGAATGTTCCAGAATGTTCGAAATTGTTCCAAAGCTTCTAGAATATTCCAGAATGTTCGAAATTGTTCCAAAGCTTCTAGAATGTTCCAGAAAGTTCGAAATTGTCCAAAGCTTCCAGAATGTTCCAGAATGTTCGAAATTGTCCAAAGCTTCCAGAATGTTCCAGAATGTTCGAAATTGTTCCAAAGCTTCCAGAATGTTCCACAATGTTTGAAAATGTTCGAAAGCTTCTAGAATGTTCCAGAAAGTTCGAAATTGTCCTAAGCTTCCAGAATGTTCCAGAATGTTCGAAATTGTCCAAAGCTTCCAGAATGTTCCAGAATGTTCGAAATTGTTCCAAAGCTTCCAGAATGTTCCACAATGTTTGAAAATGTTCGAAAGCTTCTAGAATGTTCCAGAATGTTCGAAATTGTTCCAAAGCTTCTAGAATATTCCAGAATGTTCGAAATTGTTCCAAAGCTTTTAAAATGTTCCAGAATGTTCGAAATTGTTCCAAAGCTTCTAAAATGTTCCAGAATGTTCGAAATTATTCCAAAGCTTCTAGAATGTTCCAGAATGTTCGAAATTGTTCCAAAGCTTCCAGAATGTTCCACAATGTTTGAAAATGTTCGAAAGCTTCTAGAATGTTCCAGAATGTTCGAAATTGTTCCAAAGCTTCTAGAATATTCCAGAATGTTCGAAATTGTTCCAAAGCTTTTAAAATGTTCCAGAATGTTCGAAATTGTTCCAAAGCTTCTAAAATGTTCCAGAATGTTCGAAATTATTCCAAAGCTTCTAGAATGTTCCAGAAAGTTCGAAATTGTCCAAAGCTTCTAGAATGTTCCAGAATGTTCGAAATTGTTCCAAAGCTTCTAGAATATTCCAGAATGTTCGAAATTGTTCCAAAGCTTCTAAAATGTTCCAGAATGTTCGAAATTATTCCAAAGCTTCTAGAATGTTCCAGAATGTTCGAAATTGTTCCAAAGCTTCTAAAATGTTCCAGAATGTTCGAAATTATTCCAAAGCTTCTAGAATGTTCCAGAAAGTTCGAAATTGTGCAAAGCTTCTAAAATGTTCCAGAATGTTCGAAATTATTCCAAAGCTTCTAGAATGTTCCAGAAAGTTCGAAATTGTTCCAAAGCTTCCAGAATGTTCCAGAAAGTTCGAAATTGTTCCAAAGCTTCTAGAATGTTCCAGAATGTTCGAAATTGTTCCAAAGCTTCTAGAATATTCCAGAATGTTCGAAATTGTTCCAAAGCTTCTAAAATGTTCCAGAATGTTCGAAATTATTCCAAAGCTTCTAGAATGTTCCAGAATGTTCGAAATTGTTCCAAAGCTTCTAGAATGTTCCAGAATGTTCGAAATTGTTCCAAAGCTTCTAGAATGTTCCAGAATGTTCGAAATTGTTCCAAAGCTTCTAAAATGTTCCAGAATGTTCGAAATTGTTCGAAAGCTTCTAGAATGTTCCAGAAAGTTCGAAATTGTTCCAAAGCTTCTAGAATGTTCCAGAATGTTCGAAATTGTTCCAAAGCTTCTAGAATATTCCAGAATGTTCGAAATTGTTCCAAAGCTTCTAAAATGTTCCAGAATGTTCGAAATTATTCCAAAGCTTCTAGAATGTTCCAGAATGTTCGAAATTGTTCCAAAGCTTCTAGAATGTTCCAGAATGTTCGAAATTGTTCCAAAGCTTCTAAAATGTTCCAGAATGTTCGAAATTATTCCAAAGCTTCTAGAATGTCCAGAATGTTCGAAATTGTTCCAAAGCTTCTAAAATGTTCCAGAATGTTCGAAATTATTCCAAAGCTTCTAGAATGTTCCAGAAAGTTCGAAATTGTGCAAAGCTTCTAAAATGTTCCAGAATGTTCGAAATTATTCCAAAGCTTCTAGAATGTTCCAGAAAGTTCGAAATTGTTCCAAAGCTTCCAGAATGTTCCAGAAAGTTCGAAATTGTTCCAAAGCTTCTAGAATGTTCCAGAATGTTCGAAATTGTTCCAAAGCTTCTAGAATATTCCAGAATGTTCGAAATTGTTCCAAAGCTTCTAAAATGTTCCAGAATGTTCGAAATTATTCCAAAGCTTCTAGAATGTTCCAGAATGTTCGAAATTGTTCCAAAGCTTCTAGAATGTTCCAGAATGTTCGAAATTGTTCCAAAGCTTCTAAAATGTTCCAGAATGTTCGAAATTATTCCAAAGCTTCTAGAATGTTCCAGAAAGTTCGAAATTGTTCCAAAGCTTCCAGAATGTTCCAGAAAGTTCGAAATTGTTCCAAAGCTTCTAGAATGTTCCAGAATGTTCGAAATTGTTCCAAAGCTTCTAGAATATTCCAGAATGTTCGAAATTGTTCCAAAGCTTCTAAAATGTTCCAGAATGTTCGAAATTATTCCAAAGCTTCTAGAATGTTCCAGAATGTTCGAAATTGTTCCAAAGCTTCTAGAATGTTCCAGAATGTTCGAAATTGTTCCAAAGCTTCTAAAATGTTCCAGAATGTTCGAAATTGTTCCAAAGCTTCTAGAATGTTCCAGAATGTTTCGAAATTGTTCCAAAGCTTCTAGAATGTTCCAGAATGTTCGAAATTGTTCCAAAGCTTCTAAAATGTTCCAGAATGTTCGAAATTGTTCGAAAGCTTCTAGAATGTTCCAGAAAGATCGAAAAAAATAGTAGCGGCGAATCTCAAAACTGTGAACCGCCGGCCGTTGGCCCCCGCCGAAGGCGGGGGCTGATGGCTGGTAAGATGATATTATAAAATTCCGACAATTCCTCTCGAATTATGAGTTGATGCAAAATGAAAGCTTTGTTGGGAAATAAGAATAATGCTCGATTGTCACCGAAAAAATATTTTATACCATTCGAACTATACTGAACGTTGCTTCGCTCGCCATTATTGCATTCTGTTGACCCAATGAGTCGGCACAACAAAGAACTTTCCTGATTCTGGACCACATTGAGTACATTGTCTCCGTGATGTACTGTAAAGTTCTCACTCTCGAGAGTACAGAACATTATGCTTTCCATTCTCTCACCTCTCGATGGATTGGGTTCTTGATAAGGAAAACGAGCGAGGTCTGCGTGGGATTCAGACAGAACAACAACTGAAGTGAGCGGGATACATTGCAGATGTGCTCTATTACGAACCAGAATCACGGACCGCATTGGGGCGAAGATGAATCCGGGGATGGACGAAGTGTCGATGAATGTAAACAGGCACAGTACTAATATCGGCAAGAGGAAGACAAAGGTTGTATTGAGTAGCTGCAAAGAACAATTTGTTCACTTCCAAATACTAGCTCGGACCTGCGAGGAGAGAACACCGAACATCCTCTTAGTCATGTCGTCTGTATTCCGAGCTAACCTCTTCTACAATCGTTCAATTATTACAAAAATTCCTGGAAAGACCACGTTGCGAATCCTCTTGACAAATGCGATCGACTGCGACATGAAAGTGAAAGCGATGGGCGTCATCAGAAGAACAGCAAATCCGATAGAGAATATGGCTGAGGTTTCAAAGTTCGTTGTCGAAAAATTTTCATTGCTTACCATATTGAAAGAACTGGGCGTTTCCCGGTCTTCCGAACATGAAAATCGTCCCATTGCGCTGCAGAAGCCATTGAATTTCCGGCTCCTAAAACAAGCGACTGATCCTTCGCTCTTTTTTCTTATAAAAAGCTAGCGTTCATAAATGTCACTCAAATTCAACGTTAGCTTAGATTAGGAACGCAAAGACTCAATTTCCTATTTTGGGTGCTCCCCCTTGGGTGCCCACCTCCATAATTGTGGGTGCATCTTCCGAGTCTCGGGCGAATAGTGCCCACGAAGCAACTATCGACAACAAAATGAGGATGTTGAAAGACGAGAGAAGAATCTGCCACCTCAATAATGCCGTCTTGTTTTATCTAATTTACTTTCTAAATCGAAAATTTCCAAAAATTGTTCATATTCTACCTTATTCGAAGCTGCTTTCCCCCAGTAACTCGAGCGAATGAATGATGCATCCGAAGGATGAGAAACAAGAATGGGAGGATCTCTAATACAATGAAGAACACGAAGAGAGTCTGGTTGAATTGAATTGTTTTTTTATCTGGTATGCAGCTCTTCCTATTCATATTTCACGAACCGTGAGCAATCTTTTCGGCAGTCCTAGTCGACATATGGGTCCATCACAGTAGATTGCGTCGTAAGGAAATATGAAATATGGGCGGAACAAAATGGAGAAGTACCACTCATTTAGTATGATACTGACCTGAATTTATTTAATTCGTTTCTCATTGGTTTATGACTCTATTTACCGTGTTCCAAATGTATCCTATTCTGATATCGCGGGTCATAGCTTTGCTCTTGAAAATGAGCAGATACAAAACTAAGGGGTGAATCGTACTCGCCGATAAAATGGTCAGGCAAATCTGAAATCTACAAGTGGACGATTTTAAGGTGTTCGTGAATCAGTCCACGAACCTGTATGAAAAGTCAAGAAAGAAGGTTCGATCAAGGTTGAAACCGTATCGGAGGGAAATTTCTGCGACCATCAAAGAGTTTGTGCGGGGAGGAAGAGGAAGAGGGGTGCAAAAACACCCACGGGTATTGGAAGGGATGCTAGACAGTAATTACCCACCGATTGACCAACTAGTAATTTCCCTGGCCTGGCTTTAATCGTTATTTTCATTATTTCAATTTATCAAAGTATCATTCATTGTGAATACACGAAAACCGACCCCTTTTCTCGATAAACCAAACGAATGACCAACTTTGGAATGTCAATTCGTAAAAGCGGTAGTGAATGTTAATTCACATATCGTTATTTTGGGGGTAATGACTTGTGAACTTCTGATGCCGAGAATTCGCATCAATGAGATCTTCATAGTATTTGCTATTTCCTTGATATGCTGCAATAGGGATATTATGTTGTAGCTGTCATGTTCATAATCAATTCCACATTTTCCAGCTCATTCACTACTGTCTCACTTTTCTATGAATTGGATTCTTGAGAATGAATACGAGCGATGCCTGAGTGGCATTGAGGCAGAATAGCAACTGAAACATGAAATTTCATGATAAATTGGACCAAGATATGAACCAGGATGAACGATCGCATTGGGGCGTAAATCGCTCCGGGAATGGAGGTTGTGTCGATGAATGTGAATAAGCAAAGCATGAATATCGGGAACAGAAATACAACAACTGTACTGTACATCTAAAGTTGTGCCATTTTCTTCACAATTTGATTATGGACTACCTGCCATGATAGAACAACGAACATTCTTTTTGACATGTCTTCGGTGTTGCAGTTCAAACTGTTCTTTAATGAAACAAGTATTAAGCACTGAATCTAGCAGAAACGAAGTTACTTTTCGAATTTTCTTGACTAGTGTGATGGTCTGAGATAAGATTTTGAACAGGAATGGCAAGATGAGAATTGCGGCGAATCCGTGTGAATAAATCGCTTAATAATGTACTTGAAAATTCGAGTTCGTTCCACCCACGTACCAAATTGGAAGTACTGGGGATTTCCCGACCTTCCAAACATGAACAGTGTTCCTCCTCTTCGTAAAAACCATCGAATTTCCCGATCCTGACGACATTAATTGTATTGCCGGGTTGTCAGCTTTTTCTGGTCATATTTATTTCGAACACTTCGTTTGATTCCTTCATCTATAAGGTTGGTGCAAAAGTCTTGTGGAATTTTGATATTTTGCCTTCCATCTTCCTTATAGTTTGAACGATGAACTTCTGGATATTGATTACTAATGAGGCCTTGCATACTCTTTCATATGCGCACCCTATCAGCGTTGCCCAATCAGAGAGGCAAGAACAGGATCAAGTTAAAATTACGAAAATTCATCCATCGAAAACGACACATTTCTCAATATTCTGTTTCCTCTGAAGCATGAATGCTTAATCTCTGGTGGTTATATGAAGCTCCCATCTTTACCCCATCTTTACCCCATCCTTTCGAGGAATTTGTTGATCTGTAAATGACTACATATTGCATTTCTGTGTTGATTTTGCATGTTTCTGAAAAATAAGAAATTAATTCAAATTTTTTGAGAAGGGAAGCAGGCGCCAATATTTTTTATGGTAATATAGCCTCTTTGTGGCTGCATACAGAACACACAAGACGGAGCCTGTATGCTTGGTGTTCCATTCAGAAAAGCCCGAACAATTCGCATGTAGCCGGCGTCTGCTCCTAATTTTGCTATCATGCAATTTGGTTCAAACCCACTCATATGACAGGTCTAACCTATTTTTTGAAAGAATAGCAATGCTACTTCTCAGCCAACAATATGAAGTTGTTTCATGAATTTTCCCTTCAAATATCTAGAGAAATAAATTTAAAGCAAAATTTTGTGAACTGTTTGCAATTGGGTTAATCATAATTTCTTGCGTTGGTTGCAAGATCGGTTTCATTGAAATATGTGTTAACAAAGTTCCAGCATACCCCTAAACAATGCTATGTTTGTTAGTCATTAAGATTTGAGACACGCGAGTTATGATTGTTCAAAATACGGACACAAAAACCCCAAGACTTTTGCACCAGCCTTATACTTTTAGTTGTAAAAAGTTTATCGTACGTGCTAGCTGGTACTTGCATGTTTTCTACGTAAAGGTAAGTGGATGTTAGAATTAAAGCGCCAAAAAATTGGAATGTCTTATCCGTATCGATAATGTCAACCTCCATAATTGCGGAAGCCTCATCACAGTCTCGGGCGAAAAAGGCCCAGCCGAGAACAATCAGCGATAGACTGAAGATATTGAGCAATGCAAAAAGCATCTGTCGCCTGAGGTGGGAAACGTGCGAATTATGGGAATTATAAAAAAGAGGTGCCTCATTTGCATAGGAGGATCTCCATTCATTCGTGTGAACGATTGATGCATTCGTAGAACGACGAATTCAAAGGGTAGCACTTCGATTAGTGCGAAAACCACAAAGAGAATCTGAGCTTAATGTGAAATGTATGTTTTCAGTCCTTTTCTAACCATAAGCAGTTGCTTTGACAGCCCCATTTGACAGATTGGTCCATCACAATGGATGGCATCATAGGGAAAGATGAAATATGGACGGCATACGATGGAAAAGTACCACTCTTTCATAACTAAGCCCATCTGAAGATGTGTATCTCACTTCAGTTCATTAACACCATTTTACCAGATAAAAGAAGTAGGCAATTCGAACATCGCGAGCCATCGAATTGCTTTTGAATAACAGCAAATAGAATACTAATGGATGGATTGTGAAGGCATTCACAATTGCAACATAAAATTTGAATCTTAAATTATAACCGTATTCCAACTGAATTCTCGCAAGACATGTAGTTAGTCACTTGTTCGTATATTCGAGATAGTAGTCTCGATCGAGGTCGAAGCCATAACGCATCTCCAATTCAGCAGGCATGTCCAGTGGGGAGGCGGATGTTGGAGGCCAAGCCAAATATGCAATTACCAAAGCCAATGATTAAGGCATAGATCCGGTGCGGTGCATCACGTACTTAGCTTTAGAAAGTACTACGCACGAAAAAATGAATAGATTCGTTAAGTACATCGAATTGCGTCATAATCACAGAATATTTGTCGTAGAGCAGCGCAAAATCTGCAATCGGTTACACCGATACACGGGAATGCTAAATGAGGCGGTCGTTAGAGCGTAAATAAGAGTTTTCCTGATTTGAAAAGCAATAAAATGCAGTTGCAAGAAATGGCTCTGAGAATCGCTACAAATAATCAAATTAGTAATGGTAAAAGAAAAGAATAGAGAGATACCACTCGTATAGTATAATGCAAATCTGAAATAATTACTTTCGTATCTAATTGTTTAGAGACTTCACATACAGCATTCCAAATGCAGCCTATTCTGATATCACGACTCATTTTGCTCCTGAAAAATGTGGAACTATCGAGTGAATGGTACCCGCTGAAACAATAACAAGGGAGATCTGAAATCTACATGAAATCTACACGTGGACGATTTGTAAGAAGCTCATAAATCAGTCCACGAGCCTGTTGGAAAAACCGAGAAAAAAAACTTGGTAAAAATCGAAAAGGTGTCGAAGGAAATTCCTTTGACCGAAGAGTTTGTCATTCTGGAACATTCTAGAAGCTTTCGAACATTTTCAAACATTCTGGAACATTCTGGAAGCTTTGGAACAATTTCGAACATTCTGGAACATTCTGGAAGCTTTGGACAATTTCGAACATTCTGGAACATTCTAGAAGCTTTGGAATAATTTCGAACATTCTGGAACATTTTAGAAGCTTTGGAACAATTTCGAACATTCTGGAATATTCTAGAAGCTTTGGAACAATTTCGAACATTCTGGAACATTCTAGAAGCTTTGGAATAATTTCGAACATTCTGGAACATTTTAGAAGCTTTGGACAATTTCGAACTTTCTGGAACATTCTAGAAGCTTTGGAATAATTTCGAACATTCTGGAACATTTTAGAAGCTTTGGAACAATTTCGAACATTCTGGAACATTTTAGAAGCTTTGGAACCATTTCGAACATTCTGGAACATTCTAGAAGCTTTGGAACAATTTCGAACATTATGGAACATTTTAGAAGCTTTGGAACAATTTCTAACATTCTGGAACATTCTGGAAGCTTTGGAACAATTTCGAACATTCTGGAACATTCTAGAAGCTTTGGACAATTTCGAACATTCTGGAACATTCTAGAAGCTTTGGAACAATTTCGAACATTATGGAACATTTTAGAAGCTTTGGAACAATTTCTAACATTCTGGAACATTCTGGAAGCTTTGGAACAATTTCGAACATTCTGGAACATTCTAGAAGCTTTGGACAATTTCGAACATTCTGGAACATTCTAGAAGCTTTGGAACAATTTCGAACATTCTGGAATATTCTAGAAGCTTTGGAACAATTTCGAACATTCTGGAACATTCTAGAAGCTTTGGAATAATTTCGAACATTCTGGAACATTTTAGAAGCTTTGGAATAATTTCGAACATTCTGGAACATTTTAGAAGCTTTGGAATAATTTCGAACATTCTGGAACATTTTAGAAGCTTTGGAACAATTTCGAACATTCTGGAACATTTTAGAAGCTTTGGAACCATTTCGAACATTCTGGAACATTCTAGAAGCTTTGGAACAATTTCGAACATTATGGAACATTTTAGAAGCTTTGGAACAATTTCTAACATTCTGGAACATTCTGGAAGCTTTGGAACAATTTCGAACATTCTGGAACATTCTAGAAGCTTTGGAACAATTTCGAACATTATGGAACATTTTAGAAGCTTTGGAACAATTTCGAACATTCTGGAAGATACTAGAAGCTTTGGAACAATTTCGAATATTATGGAACATTTTAGAAGCTTTGGAACAATTTCAAACATTCTGGAACATTTTAGAAGCTTTGGAACAATTTCGAACATTCTGGAACATTCTAGAAGCTTTGGAACAATTTCGAACATTATGGAACATTTTAGAAGCTTTGGAACAATTTAGAACATTCTGGAATATTCTAGAAGCTTTGGAACAATTTCGAACATTCTGGAACATTCTAGAAGCTTTCGAACATTTTCGAACATTCTGGAACATTCTGGAAGCTTTGGAACAATTTCGAACTTTCTGGAACATTCTAGAAGCTTTGGAATAATTTCGAACATTCTGGAACATTTTAGAAGCTTTGGACAATTTCGAACTTTCTGGAACATTCTAGAAGCTTTGGAATAATTTCGAACATTCTGGAACATTTTAGAAGCTTTGGAACAATTTCGAACATTCTGGAACATTTTAGAAGCTTTGGAACAATTTCGAACATTCTGGAATATTCTAGAAGCTTTGGAACAATTTCGAACATTCTGGAACATTCTAGAAGCTTTCGAACATTTTCAAACATTCTGGAACATTCTGGAAGCTTTGGAACAATTTCGAACATTCTGGAACATTCTGGAAGCTTTGGACAATTTCGAACATTCTGGAACATTCTAGAAGCTTTGGAATAATTTCGAACATTCTGGAACATTTTAGAAGCTTTGGAACAATTTCGAACATTCTGGAATATTCTAGAAGCTTTGGAACAATTTCGAACATTCTGGAACATTCTGGAAGCTTTGGAACAATTTCGAACTTTCTGGAACATTTTAGAAGCTTTGGAACAATTTCGAACATTCTGGAACATTCTGGAAGCTTTGGAACAATTTCGAACATTCTGGAACATTTTAGAAGCTTTGGAACAATTTCGAACATTCTGGAATATTCTAGAAGCTTTGGAACAATTTCGAACATTCTGGAACATTCTAGAAGCTTTCGAACATTTTCGAACATTCTGGAACATTCTGGAAGCTTTGGAACAATTTCGAACTTTCTGGAACATTCTAGAAGCTTTGGAATAATTTCGAACATTCTGGAACATTTTAGAAGCTTTGGACAATTTCGAACTTTTAGAACATTCTAGAAGCTTTGGAATAATTTCGAACATTCTGGAACATTTTAGAAGCTTTGGAACAATTTCGAACATTCTGGAATATTCTAGAAGCTTTGGAACAATTTCGAACATTCTGGAACATTCTGGAAGCTTTGGAACAATTTCGAACTTTCTGGAACATTTTAGAAGCTTTGGAACAATTTCGAACATTCTGGAACATTCTGGAAGCTTTGGAACAATTTCGAACATTCTGGAACATTTTAGAAGCTTTGGAACAATTTCGAACATTCTGGAATATTCTAGAAGCTTTGGAACAATTTCGAACATTCTGGAACATTCTAGAAGCTTTCGAACATTTTCGAACATTCTGGAACATTCTGGAAGCTTTGGAACAATTTCGAACTTTCTGGAACATTCTAGAAGCTTTGGAATAATTTCGAACATTCTGGAACATTTTAGAAGCTTTGGACAATTTCGAACTTTTAGAACATTCTAGAAGCTTTGGAATAATTTCGAACATTCTGGAACATTTTAGAAGCTTTGGAACAATTTCGAACATTCTGGAACATTCTGGAAGCTTTGGAACAATTTCGAACTTTCTGGAACATTTTAGAAGCTTTGGAACAATTTCGAACATTCTGGAACATTCTGGAAGCTTTGGAACAATTTCGAACATTCTGGAACATTTTAGAAGCTTTGGAACAATTTCGAACATTCTGGAATATTCTAGAAGCTTTGGAACAATTTCGCAGCTTCGCAGGAACAGCTTTGGAACAATTTTTGGAACTGGAAGCTTTGGACAATTTCGAACATTCTGGAACATTCTAGAAGCTTTGGAACAATTTCGAACATTCTGGAACATTCTGGAAGCTTTGGAACAATTTCGAACATTCTGGAACATTCTGGAAGCTTTGGACAATTTCGAACATTCTGGAACATTCTAGAAGCTTTGGAATAATTTCGAACATTCTGGAACATTCTAGAAGCTTTGGAACAATTTCTAACATTCTGGAACATTCTGGAAGCTTTGGAACAATTTCGAACATTCTGGAACATTCTGGAAGCTTTGGAACAATTTCGAACTTTCTGGAACATTCTAGAAGCTTTGGAATTATTTCGAACATTCTGGAACATTTTAGAAGCTTTGGAACAATTTCGAACATTCTGGAACATTCTAGAAGCTTTGGAATAATTTCGAACATTCTGGAACATTTTAGAAGCTTTGGAACAATTTCGAACATTCTGGAATATTCTAGAAGCTTTGGAACAATTTCGAACATTCTGGAATATTCTAGAAGCTTTGGAACAATTTCGAACATTCTGGAACATTCTAGAAGCTTTCGAACATTTTCAAACATTCTGGAACATTCTGGAAGCTTTGGAACAATTTCGAACATTCTGGAACATTTTAGAAGCTTTGGAACAATTTCGAACATTCTGGAACATTTTAGAAGCTTTGGAACAATTTCTAACATTCTGGAACATTCTGGAAGCTTTGGAACAATTTCGAACATTCTGGAACATTCTAGAAGCTTTGGAACAATTTCAAACATTCCGGAACATTCTAGAAGCTTTGGAACAATTTCGAACATTCTGGAACATTCTAGAAGCTTTGGAACAATTTCGAACATTATGGAACATTTTAGAAGCTTTGGAACAATTTCGAACATTCTGGAATATTCTAGAAGCTTTGGAACAATTTCGAACATTCTGGAACATTCTAGAAGCTTTCGAACAATTTCGAACATTCTGGAACATTCTAGAAGCTTTCGAACATTTTCAAACATTCTGGAACATTCTGGAAGCTTTGGAACAATTTCGAACATTCTGGAACATTCTGGAAGCTTTGGACAATTTCGAACATTCTGGAACATTCTAGAAGCTTTGGAATAATTTCGAACATTCTGGAACATTTTAGAAGCTTTGGAACAATTTCGAACATTCTGGAATATTCTAGAAGCTTTGGAACAATTTCGAACATTCTGGAACATTCTGGAAGCTTTGGAACAATTTCGAACTTTCTGGAACATTCTAGAAGCTTTGGAATAATTTCGAACATTCTGGAACATTCTGGAAGCTTTGGAACAATTTCGAACATTCTGGAACATTTTAGAAGCTTTGGAACAATTTCGAACATTCTGGAACATTCTAGAAGCTTTGGAACAATTTCAAACATTCCGGAACATTCTAGAAGCTTTGGAACAATTTCGAACATTCTGGAACATTCTAGAAGCTTTGGAACAATTTCGAACATTATGGAACATTTTAGAAGCTTTGGAACAATTTCGAACATTCTGGAATATTCTAGAAGCTTTGGAACAATTTCGAACATTCTGGAACATTCTAGAAGCTTTCGAACAATTTCGAACATTCTGGAACATTCTAGAAGCTTTCGAACATTTTCAAACATTCTGGAACATTCTGGAAGCTTTGGAACAATTTCGAACATTCTGGAACATTTTAGAAGCTTTGGAACAATTTCGAACATTCTGGAACATTCTAGAAGCTTTGGAACAATTTCAAACATTCCGGAACATTCTAGAAGCTTTGGAACAATTTCGAACATTCTGGAACATTCTAGAAGCTTTGGAACAATTTCGAACATTATGGAACATTTTAGAAGCTTTGGAACAATTTCGAACATTCTGGAATATTCTAGAAGCTTTGGAACAATTTCGAACATTCTGGAACATTCTAGAAGCTTTCGAACAATTTCGAACATTCTGGAACATTCTAGAAGCTTTCGAACATTTTCAAACATTCTGGAACATTCTGGAAGCTTTGGAACAATTTCGAACATTCTGGAACATTCTGGAAGCTTTGGACAATTTCGAACATTCTGGAACATTCTAGAAGCTTTGGAATAATTTCGAACATTCTGGAACATTTTAGAAGCTTTGGAACAATTTCGAACATTCTGGAATATTCTAGAAGCTTTGGAACAATTTCGAACATTCTGGAACATTCTGGAAGCTTTGGAACAATTTCGAACTTTCTGGAACATTCTAGAAGCTTTGGAATAATTTCGAACATTCTGGAACATTCTGGAAGCTTTGGAACAATTTCGAACATTCTGGAACATTTTAGAAGCTTTGGAACAATTTCGAACATTCTGGAACATTTTAGAAGCTTTGGAACAATTTCGAACATTCTGGAATATTCTAGAAGCTTTGGAACAATTTCGAACATTCTGGAACATTTTAGAAGCTTTGGAACAATTTCTAACATTCTGGAACATTCTAGAAGCTTTGGAACAATTTCGAACATTCTGGAACATTCTAGAAGCTTTCGAACATTTTCAAACATTCTGGAACATTCTGGAAGCTTTGGAACAATTTCGAACATTCTGGAACATTTTAGAAGCTTTGGAACAATTTCTAACATTCTGGAACATTCTGGAAGCTTTGGAACAATTTCGAACATTCTGGAACATTCTGGAAGCTTTGGAACAATTTCGAACTTTCTGGAACATTCTAGAAGCTTTGGAATTATTTCGAACATTCTGGAACATTCTAGAAGCTTTGGAATAATTTCGAACATTCTGGAACATTTTAGAAGCTTTGGAACAATTTCGAACATTCTGGAACATTCTAGAAGCTTTGGAATAATTTCGAACATTCTGGAACATTTTAGAAGCTTTGGAACAATTTCGAACATTCTGGAATATTCTAGAAGCTTTGGAACAATTTCGAACATTCTGGAATATTCTAGAAGCTTTGGAACAATTTCGAACATTCTGGAACATTCTAGAAGCTTTCGAACATTTTCAAACATTCTGGAACATTCTGGAAGCTTTGGAACAATTTCGAACATTCTGGAACATTTTAGAAGCTTTGGAACAATTTCGAACATTCTGGAACATTTTAGAAGCTTTGGAACAATTTCAAACATTCTGGAACATTCTGGAAGCTTTGGAACAATTTCGAACATTCTGGAACATTCTAGAAGCTTTGGAACAATTTCAAACATTCCGGAACATTCTAGAAGCTTTGGAACAATTTCGAACATTCTGGAACATTCTAGAAGCTTTGGAACAATTTCGAACATTATGGAACATTTTAGAAGCTTTGGAACAATTTCGAACATTCTGGAATATTCTAGAAGCTTTGGAACAATTTCGAACATTCTGGAACATTCTAGAAGCTTTCGAACAATTTCGAACATTCTGGAACATTCTAGAAGCTTTCGAACATTTTCAAGCCTTCTGGAACATTCTGGAAGCTTTGGAACAATTTCGAACATTCTGGAACATTCTGGAAGCTTTGGACAATTTCGAACATTCTGGAACATTCTAGAAGCTTTGGAATAATTTCGAACATTCTGGAACATTTTAGAAGCTTTGGAACAATTTCGAACATTCTGGAATATTCTAGAAGCTTTGGAACAATTTCGAACATTCTGGAACATTCTGGAAGCTTTGGAACAATTTCGAACTTTCTGGAACATTCTAGAAGCTTTGGAATAATTTCGAACATTCTGGAACATTCTAGAAGCTTTGAAATAATTTCGAACATTCTGGAACATTTTAGAAGCTTTGGAACAATTTCGAACATTCTGGAATATTCTAGAAGCTTTGGAACAATTTCGAACATTCTGGAACATTCTAGAAGCTTTCGAACATTTTCAAACATTCTGGAACATTCTGGAAGCTTTCGAACAATTTCGAACATTCTGGAACATTCTGGAAGCTTTGGAACAATTTCGAACTTTCTGGAACATTCTAGAAGCTTTGGAATAATTTCGAACATTCTGGAACATTCTAGAAGCTTTCGAACAATTTCGAACATTCTGGAACATTCTAGAAGCTTTCGAACATTTTCAAACATTCTGGAACATTCTGGAAGCTTTGGAACAATTTCGAACATTCTGGAACATTCTGGAAGCTTTGGACAATTTCGAACATTCTGGAACATTCTAGAAGCTTTGGAATAATTTCGAACATTCTGGAACATTTTAGAAGCTTTGGAACAATTTCGAACATTCTGGAATATTCTAGAAGCTTTGGAACAATTTCGAACATTCTGGAACATTCTGGAAGCTTTGGAACAATTTCGAACTTTCTGGAACATTCTAGAAGCTTTGGAATAATTTCGAACATTCTGGAACATTCTGGAAGCTTTGGAACAATTTCGAACATTCTGGAACATTCTAGAAGCTTTCGAACATTTTCAAACATTCTGGAACATTCTGGAAGCTTTGGAACAATTTCGAACATTCTGGAACATTTTAGAAGCTTTGGAACAATTTCTAACATTCTGGAACATTCTGGAAGCTTTGGAACAATTTCGAACATTCTGGAACATTCTGGAAGCTTTGGAACAATTTCGAACATTCTGGAATATTCTAGAAGCTTTGGAACAATTTCGAACATTCTGGAACATTCTGGAAGCTTTGGAACAATTTCGAACTTTCTGGAACATTCTAGAAGCTTTGGAATAATTTCGAACATTCTGGAACATTCTAGAAGCTTTGGAATAATTTCGAACATTCTGGAACATTTTAGAAGCTTTGGAACAATTTCGAACATTCTGGAATATTCTAGAAGCTTTGGAACAATTTCGAACATTCTGGAACATTCTAGAAGCTTTCGAACATTTTCAAACATTCTGGAACATTCTGGAAGCTTTCGAACAATTTCGAACATTCTGGAACATTCTGGAAGCTTTGGAACAATTTCGAACTTTCTGGAACATTCTAGAAGCTTTGGAATAATTTCGAACATTCTGGAACATTCTAGAAGCTTTCGAACAATTTCGAACATTCTGGAACATTCTAGAAGCTTTCGAACATTTTCAAACATTCTGGAACATTCTGGAAGCTTTGGAACAATTTCGAACATTCTGGAACATTCTGGAAGCTTTGGACAATTTCGAACATTCTGGAACATTCTAGAAGCTTTGGAATAATTTCGAACATTCTGGAACATTTTAGAAGCTTTGGAACAATTTCGAACATTCTGGAATATTCTAGAAGCTTTGGAACAATTTCGAACATTCTGGAACATTCTGGAAGCTTTGGAACAATTTCGAACTTTCTGGAACATTCTAGAAGCTTTGGAATAATTTCGAACATTCTGGAACATTCTGGAAGCTTTGGAACAATTTCGAACATTCTGGAACATTTTAGAAGCTTTGGAACAATTTCGAACATTCTGGAACATTTTAGAAGCTTTGGAACAATTTCTAACATTCTGGAACATTCTGGAAGCTTTGGAACAATTTCGAACATTCTGGAATATTCTAGAAGCTTTGGAACAATTTCGAACATTCTGGAATATTCTAGAAGCTTTGGAACAATTTCGAACATTCTGGAACATTTTAGAAGCTTTGGAACAATTTCTAACATTCTGGAACATTCTAGAAGCTTTGGAACAATTTCGAACATTCTGGAACATTCTAGAAGCTTTCGAACATTTTCAAACATTCTGGAACATTCTGGAAGCTTTGGAACAATTTCGAACATTCTGGAACATTTTAGAAGCTTTGGAACAATTTCTAACATTCTGGAACATTCTGGAAGCTTTGGAACAATTTCGAACATTCTTGAACATTCTGGAAGCTTTGGAACAATTTCGAACTTTCTGGAACATTCTAGAAGCTTTGGAATTATTTCGAACATTCTGGAACATTCTAGAAGCTTTGGAATAATTTCGAACATTCTGGAACATTTTAGAAGCTTTGGAACAATTTCGAACATTCTGGAACATTCTAGGAGCTTTGGAATAATTTCGAACATTCTGGAACATTTTAGAAGCTTTGGAACAATTTCGAACATTCTGGAATATTCTAGAAGCTTTGGAACAATTTCGAACATTCTGGAATATTCTAGAAGCTTTGGAACAATTTCGAACATTCTGGAACATTCTAGAAGCTTTCGAACATTTTCAAACATTCTGGAACATTCTGGAAGCTTTGGAACAATTTCGAACATTCTGGAACATTTTAGAAGCTTTGGAACAATTTCGAACATTCTGGAACATTTTAGAAGCTTTGGAACAATTTCTAACATTCTGGAACATTCTGGAAGCTTTGGAACAATTTCGAACATTCTGGAACATTCTAGAAGCTTTGGAACAATTTCAAACATTCCGGAACATTCTAGAAGCTTTGGAACAATTTCGAACATTCTGGAACATTCTAGAAGCTTTGGAACAATTTCGAACATTATGGAACATTTTAGAAGCTTTGGAACAATTTCGAACATTCTGGAATATTCTAGAAGCTTTGGAACAATTTCGAACATTCTGGAACATTCTAGAAGCTTTCGAACAATTTCGAACATTCTGGAACATTCTAGAAGCTTTCGAACATTTTCAAACATTCTGGAACATTCTGGAAGCTTTGGAACAATTTCGAACATTCTGGAACATTCTGGAAGCTTTGGACAATTTCGAACATTCTGGAACATTCTAGAAGCTTTGGAATAATTTCGAACATTCTGGTACATTTTAGAAGCTTTGGAACAATTTCGAACATTCTGGAATATTCTAGAAGCTTTGGAACAATTTCGAACATTCTGGAACATTCTGGAAGCTTTGGAACAATTTCGAACTTTCTGGAACATTCTAGAAGCTTTGGAATAATTTCGAACATTCTGGAACATTCTAGAAGCTTTGGAATAATTTCGAACATTCTGGAACATTTTAGAAGCTTTGGAACAATTTCGAACATTCTGGAATATTCTAGAAGCTTTGGAACAATTTCGAACATTCTGGAACATTCTAGAAGCTTTCGAACATTTTCAAACATTCTGGAACATTCTGGAAGCTTTGGAACAATTTCGAACATTCTGGAACATTCTGGAAGCTTTGGAACAATTTCGAACTTTCTGGAACATTCTAGAAGCTTTGGAATAATTTCGAACATTCTGGAACATTCTAGAAGCTTTGGAATAATTTCGAACATTCTGGAACATTTTAGAAGCTTTGGAACAATTTCGAACATTCTGGAATATTCTAGAAGCTTTGGAACAATTTCGAACATTCTGGAACATTCTAGAAGCTTTCGAACATTTTCGAACATTCTGGAACATTCTGGAAGCTTTGGAACAATTTCGAACTTTCTGGAACATTCTAGAAGCTTTGGAATAATTTCGAACATTCTGGAACATTCTAGAAGCTTTGGAACAATTTCGAACATTATGGAACATTTTAGAAGCTTTGGAACAATTTCGAACATTCTGGAATATTCTAGAAGCTTTGGAACAATTTCGAACATTCTGGAACATTCTAGAAGCTTTCGAACAATTTCGAACATTCTGGAACATTCTAGAAGCTTTCGAACATTTTCAAACATTCTGGAACATTCTGGAAGCTTTGGAACAATTTCGAACATTCTGGAACATTCTGGAAGCTTTGGACAATTTCGAACATTCTGGAACATTCTAGAAGCTTTGGAATAATTTCGAACATTCTGGTACATTTTAGAAGCTTTGGAACAATTTCGAACATTCTGGAATATTCTAGAAGCTTTGGAACAATTTCGAACATTCTGGAACATTCTGGAAGCTTTGGAACAATTTCGAACTTTCTGGAACATTCTAGAAGCTTTGGAATAATTTCGAACATTCTGGAACATTCTAGAAGCTTTGGAATAATTTCGAACATTCTGGAACATTTTAGAAGCTTTGGAACAATTTCGAACATTCTGGAATATTCTAGAAGCTTTGGAACAATTTCGAACATTCTGGAACATTCTAGAAGCTTTCGAACATTTTCAAACATTCTGGAACATTCTGGAAGCTTTGGAACAATTTCGAACATTCTGGAACATTCTGGAAGCTTTGGAACAATTTCGAACTTTCTGGAACATTCTAGAAGCTTTGGAATAATTTCGAACATTCTGGAACATTCTAGAAGCTTTGGAATAATTTCGAACATTCTGGAACATTTTAGAAGCTTTGGAACAATTTCGAACATTCTGGAATATTCTAGAAGCTTTGGAACAATTTCGAACATTCTGGAACATTCTAGAAGCTTTCGAACATTTTCGAACATTCTGGAACATTCTGGAAGCTTTGGAACAATTTCGAACTTTCTGGAACATTCTAGAAGCTTTGGAATAATTTCGAACATTCTGGAACATTCTAGAAGCTTTGGAATAATTTCGAACATTCTGGAACATTTTAGAAGCTTTGGAACAATTTCGAACATTCTGGAATATTCTAGAAGCTTTGGAACAATTTCGAACATTCTGGAACATTCTAGAAGCTTTCGAACATTTTCAAACATTCTGGAACATTCTGGAAGCTTTGGAACAATTTCGAACATTCTGGAACATTTTAGAAGCTTTGGAACAATTTCGAACATTCTGGAATATTCTAGAAGCTTTGGAACAATTTCGAACATTCTGGAATATTCTAGAAGCTTTGGAACAATTTCGAACATTCTGGAACATTTTAGAAGCTTTGGAACAATTTCTAACATTCTGGAACATTCTAGAAGCTTTGGAACAATTTCGAACATTCTGGAACATTCTAGAAGCTTTCGAACATTTTCAAACATTCTGGAACATTCTGGAAGCTTTGAAACAATTTCGAACATTCTGGAACATTTTAGAAGCTTTGGAACAATTTCTAACATTCTGGAACATTCTGGAAGCTTTGGAACAATTTCGAACATTCTGGAACATTCTAGAAGCTTTGGAACAATTTCGAACATTCTGGAACATTCTGGAAGCTTTGGAACAATTTCGAACATTCTGGAACATTCTGGAAGCTTTGGACAATTTCGAACATTCTGGAACATTCTGGAAGCTTTGGAACAATTTCGAACTTTCTGGAACATTCTAGAAGCTTTGGAATAATTTCGAACATTCTGGAACATTCTAGAAGCTTTGGAATAATTTCGAACATTCTGGAACATTTTAGAAGCTTTGGAACAATTTCGAACATTCTGGAACATTCTAGAAGCTTTGGAATAATTTCGAACATTCTGGAACATTTTAGAAGCTTTGGAACAATTTCGAACATTCTGGAATATTCTAGAAGCTTTGGAACAATTTCGAACATTCTGGAACATTCTAGAAGCTTTGGAACAATTTCGAACATTATGGAACATTTTAGAAGCTTTGGAACAATTTCGAACATTCTGGAATATTCTAGAAGCTTTGGAACAATTTCGAACATTCTGGAACATTCTAGAAGCTTTGGAACAATTTCGAACATTCTGGAACATTCTAGAAGCTTTCGAACATTTTCAAACATTCTGGAACATTCTGGAAGCTTTGGAACAATTTCGAACATTCTGGAACATTCTGGAAGCTTTGGACAATTTCGAACATTCTGGAACATTCTAGAAGCTTTGGAACAATTTCGAACATTCTGGAACATTCTAGAAGCTTTGGAATAATTTCGAACATTCTGGAACATTTTAGAAGCTTTGGAACAATTTCGAACATTCTGGAATATTCTAGAAGCTTTGGAACAATTTCGAACATTCTGGAACATTCTGGAAGCTTTGGAACAATTTCGAACATTCTGGAACATTCTGGAAGCTTTGGAACAATTTCGAACTTTCTGGAACATTCTAGAAGCTTTCGAACATTTTCAAACATTCCGGAACATTCTAGAAGCTTTGGAACAATTTCGAACATTCTGGAACATTCTAGAAGCTTTGGAACAATTTCAAACATTCCGGAACATTCTAGAAGCTTTGGAACAATTTCGAACATTCTGGAACATTCTAGAAGCTTTGGAACAATTTCGAACATTCTGGAACATTCTAGAAGCTTTCGAACATTTTCAAACATTCCGGAACATTCTAGAAGCTTTGGAACAATTTCGAACATTCTGGAACATTCTAGAAGCTTTGGAACAATTTCGAACATTCTGGAACATTCTAGAAGCTTTGGAATAATTTCGAACATTCTGGAACATTTTAGAAGCTTTGGAACAATTTCGAACATTCTGGAATATTCTAGAAGCTTTGGAACAATTTCGAACATTCTGGAATATTCTAGAAGCTTTGGAACAATTTCGAACATTCTGGAACATTCTAGAAGCTTTCGAACATTTTCAAACATTCTGGAACATTCTGGAAGCTTTGGAACAATTTCGAACATTCTGGAACATTTTAGAAGCTTTGGAACAATTTCGAACATTCTGGAACATTTTAGAAGCTTTGGAACAATTTCTAACATTCTGGAACATTCTGGAAGCTTTGGAACAATTTCGAACATTCTGGAACATTCTAGAAGCTTTGGAACAATTTCAAACATTCCGGAACATTCTAGAAGCTTTGGAACAATTTCGAACATTCTGGAACATTCTAGAAGCTTTGGAACAATTTCGAACATTATGGAACATTTTAGAAGCTTTGGAACAATTTCGAACATTCTGGAATATTCTAGAAGCTTTGGAACAATTTCGAACATTCTGGAACATTCTGGAAGCTTTGGAACAATTTCGAACTTTCTGGAACATTCTAGAAGCTTTGGAATAATTTCGAACATTCTGGAACATTCTAGAAGCTTTGGAATAATTTCGAACATTCTGGAACATTTTAGAAGCTTTGGAACAATTTCGAACATTCTGGAATATTCTAGAAGCTTTGGAACAATTTCGAACATTCTGGAACATTCTAGAAGCTTTCGAACATTTTCAAACATTCTGGAACATTCTGGAAGCTTTGGAACAATTTCGAACATTCTGGAACATTCTGGAAGCTTTGGAACAATTTCGAACATTCTGGAACATTTTAGAAGCTTTGGAACAATTTCGAACATTCTGGAATATTCTAGAAGCTTTGGAACAATTTCGAACATTCTGGAACATTCTAGAAGCTTTCGAACATTTTCGAACATTCTGGAACATTCTAGAAGCTTTGGAATAATTTCGAACATTCTGGAACATTTTAGAAGCTTTGGAACAATTTCGAACATTCTGGAATATTCTAGAAGCTTTGGAACAATTTCGAACATTATGGAATATTCTAGAAGCTTTGGAACAATTTCGAACATTCTGGAACATTCTAGAAGCTTTCGAACATTTTCAAACATTCTGGAACATTCTGGAAGCTTTGGAACAATTTCGAACATTCTGGAACATTTTAGAAGCTTTGGAACAATTTCGAACATTCTGGAACATTTTAGAAGCTTTGGAACAATTTCTAACATTCTGGAACATTCTGGAAGCTTTGGAACAATTTCGAACATTCTGGAACATTCTAGAAGCTTTGGAACAATTTCGAACATTCTGGAACATTCTAGAAGCTTTGGAATAATTTCGAACATTCTGGAACATTTTAGAAGCTTTGGAACAATTTCGAACATTCTGGAATATTCTAGAAGCTTTGGAACAATTTCGAACATTCTGGAATATTCTAGAAGCTTTGGAACAATTTCGAACATTCTGGAACATTCTGGAAGCTTTGGACAATTTCGAACATTCTGGAACATTCTAGAAGCTTTGGAATAATTTCGAACATTCTGGAACATTCTAGAAGCTTTGGAATAATTTCGAACATTCTGGAACATTCTAGAAGCTTTCGAACATTTTCAAACATTCTGGAACATTCTGGAAGCTTTGGAACAATTTCGAACATTCTGGAACATTTTAGAAGCTTTGGAACAATTTCGAACATTCTGGAACATTTTAGAAGCTTTGGAACAATTTCTAACATTCTGGAACATTCTGGAAGCTTTGGAACAATTTCGAACATTCTGGAACATTCTAGAAGCTTTGGAACAATTTCAAACATTCCGGAACATTCTAGAAGCTTTGGAACAATTTCGAACATTCTGGAACATTCTAGAAGCTTTGGAACAATTTCGAACATTATGGAACATTTTAGAAGCTTTGGAACAATTTCGAACATTCTGGAATATTCTAGAAGCTTTGGAACAATTTCGAACATTCTGGAACATTCTAGAAGCTTTGGAACAATTTCGAACATTCTGGAACATTCTAGAAGCTTTCGAACATTTTCAAACATTCTGGAACATTCTGGAAGCTTTGGAACAATTTCGAACATTCTGGAACATTCTGGAAGCTTTGGACAATTTCGAACATTCTGGAACATTCTAGAAGCTTTGGAATAATTTCGAACATTCTGGAACATTTTAGAAGCTTTGGAACAATTTCGAACATTCTGGAATATTCTAGAAGCTTTGGAACAATTTCGAACATTCTGGAACATTCTAGAAGCTTTCGAACATTTTCGAACATTCTGGAACATTCTAGAAGCTTTGGAATAATTTCGAACATTCTGGAACATTTTAGAAGCTTTGGAACAATTTCGAACATTCTGGAATATTCTAGAAGCTTTGGAACAATTTCGAACATTATGGAATATTCTAGAAGCTTTGGAACAATTTCGAACATTCTGGAACATTCTAGAAGCTTTCGAACATTTTCAAACATTCTGGAACATTCTGGAAGCTTTGGAACAATTTCGAACATTCTGGAACATTTTAGAAGCTTTGGAACAATTTCGAACATTCTGGAACATTTTAGAAGCTTTGGAATAATTTCTAACATTCTGGAACATTCTGGAAGCTTTGGAACAATTTCGAACATTCTGGAACATTCTAGAAGCTTTGGAACAATTTCGAACATTCTGGAACATTCTAGAAGCTTTGGAATAATTTCGAACATTCTGGAACATTCTAGAAGCTTTGGAACAATTTCGAACATTCTGGAATATTCTAGAAGCTTTGGAACAATTTCGAACATTCTGGAAAGCTTCTAGAATGTTCCAGAATGTTCGAAATTGTTCCAAAGCTTCTAGAATATTCCAGAATGTTCGAAATTGTTCCAAAGCTTCTAGAATATTCCAGAATGTTCGAAATTGTTCCAAAGCTTCTAAAATGTTCCAGAATGTTCGAGCTTTGGAACAATTTCGAACATTCTGGAACATTCTAGAAGCTTTCGAACATTTTCAAACATTCTAGAACATTCTGGAAGCTTTGGAACAATTTCGAACATTCTGGAACACTCTGGAAGCTTTGGACAATTTCGAACATTCTGGAACATTCTAGAAGCTTTGGAATAATTTCGAACATTCTGGAACATTTTAGAAGCTTTGGAACAATTTCGAACATTCTGGAATATTCTAGAAGCTTTGGAATAATTTCGAACATTCTGGAACATTTTAGAAGCTTTGGACAATTTCGAACTTTCTGGAACATTCTAGAAGCTTTGGAATAATTTCGAACATTCTGGAACATTCTGGAAGCTTTGGAACAATTTCGAACTTTCTGGAACATTCTAGAAGCTTTGGAACAATTTCGAACTTTCTGGAACATTCTAGAAGCTTTGGAACAATTTCGAACATTCTGGAACATTCTAGAAGCTTTCGAACATTTTCAAACATTCTGGAACATTCTGGAAGCTTTGGAACAATTTCGAACATTCTGGAACACTCTGGAAGCTTTGGACAATTTCGAACATTCTGGAACATTCTAGAAGCTTTGGAACAATTTCGAACATTCTGGAACATTTTAGAAGCTTTGGAACAATTTCGAACATTCTGGAATATTCTAGAAGCTTTGGAACAATTTCGAACATTCTGGAATATTCTAGAAGCTTTGGAACAATTTCGAACATTATGGAACATTTTAGAAGCTTTGGAACAATTTCTAACATTCTGGAACATTCTGGAAGCTTTGGAACAATTTCGAACATTCTGGAACATTCTAGAAGCTTTGGAACAATTTTGAACATTATGGAACATTTTAGAAGCTTTGGAACAATTTCAAACATTCCGGAACATTCTAGAAGCTTTGGAACAATTTCGAACATTCTGGAACATTCTAGAAGCTTTGGAACAATTTCGAACATTATGGAACATTTTAGAAGCTTTGGAACAATTTCGAACATTCTGGAATATTCTAGAAGCTTTGGAACAATTTCGAACATTCTGGAACATTTTAGAAGCTTTGGAACAATTTCGAACATTCTGGAATATTCTAGAAGCTTTGGAACAATTTCGAACATTCTGGAACATTCTGGAAGCTTTGGAACAATTTCGAACTTTCTGGAACATTCTTGAAGCTTTGGAATAATTTCGAACATTCTGGAACATTCTAGAAGCTTTGGAATAATTTCGAACATTCTGGAACATTTTAGAAGCTTTGGAACAATTTCGAACATTCTGGAATATTCTAGAAGCTTTGGAATAATTTCGAACATTCTGGAACATTTTAGAAGCTTTGGACAATTTCGAACTTTCTGGAACATTCTAGAAGCTTTGGAATAATTTCGAACATTCTGGAACATTCTGGAAGCTTTGGAACAATTTCGAACTTTCTGGAACATTCTAGAAGCTTTGGAACAATTTCGAACTTTCTGGAACATTCTAGAAGCTTTGGAACAATTTCGAACATTCTGGAACATTCTAGAAGCTTTCGAACATTTTCAAACATTCTGGAACATTCTGGAAGCTTTGGAACAATTTCGAACATTCTGGAACACTCTGGAAGCTTTGGACAATTTCGAACATTCTGGAACATTCTAGAAGCTTTGGAATAATTTCGAACATTCTGGAACATTTTAGAAGCTTTGGAACAATTTCGAACATTCTGGAATATTCTAGAAGCTTTGGAACAATTTCGAACATTCTGGAATATTCTAGAAGCTTTGGAACAATTTCGAACATTATGGAACATTTTAGAAGCTTTGGAACAATTTCTAACATTCTGGAACATTCTGGAAGCTTTGGAACAATTTCGAACATTCTGGAACATTCTAGAAGCTTTGGAACAATTTTGAACATTATGGAACATTTTAGAAGCTTTGGAACAATTTCAAACATTCCGGAACATTCTAGAAGCTTTGGAACAATTTCGAACATTCTGGAACATTCTAGAAGCTTTGGAACAATTTCGAACATTATGGAACATTTTAGAAGCTTTGGAACAATTTCGAACATTCTGGAATATTCTAGAAGCTTTGGAACAATTTCGAACATTCTGGAACATTTTAGAAGCTTTGGAACAATTTCGAACATTCTGGAATATTCTAGAAGCTTTGGAACAATTTCGAACATTCTGGAACATTCTGGAAGCTTTGGAACAATTTCGAACTTTCTGGAACATTCTTGAAGCTTTGGAATAATTTCGAACATTCTGGAACATTCTAGAAGCTTTGGAATAATTTCGAACATTCTGGAACATTTTAGAAGCTTTGGAACAATTTCGAACATTCTGGAATATTCTAGAAGCTTTGGAACAATTTCGAACATTCTGGAACATTCTAGAAGCTTTCGAACATTTTCGAACATTCTGGAACATTCTGGAAGCTTTGGAACAATTTCGAACTTTCTGGAACATTCTAGAAGCTTTGGAACAATTTCGAACTTTCTGGAACATTCTAGAAGCTTTGGAATAATTTCGAACATTCTGGAACATTTTAGAAGCTTTGTACAATTTGAACTTTCTGGAACATTCTAGAAGCTTTGGAATAATTTTGAACATTCTGGAACATTTTAGAAGCTTTGGAACAATTTCGAACATTCTGGAACATTTTAGAAGCTTTGGAACAATTTCGAACATTCTGGAATATTCTAGAAGCTTTGGAACAATTTCGAACATTCTGGAACATTCTAGAAGCTTTCGAACATTTTCAAACATTCTAGAACATTCTGGAAGCTTTGGAACAATTTCGAACATTCTGGAACACTCTGGAAGCTTTGGACAATTTCGAACATTCTGGAACATTCTAGAAGCTTTGGAATAATTTCGAACATTCTGGAACATTTTAGAAGCTTTGGAACAATTTCGAACATTCTGGAATATTCTAGAAGCTTTGGAATAATTTCGAACATTCTGGAACATTTTAGAAGCTTTGGACAATTTCGAACTTTCTGGAACATTCTAGAAGCTTTGGAATAATTTCGAACATTCTGGACCATTCTAGAAGCTTTGGAATAATTTCGAACATTCTGGAACATTTTAGAAGCTTTGGAACAATTTCGAACATTCTGGAATATTCTAGAAGCTTTGGAACAATTTCGAACATTCTGGAACATTCTAGAAGCTTTCGAACATTTTCGAACATTCTGGAACATTCTGGAAGCTTTGGAACAATTTCGAACTTTCTGGAACATTCTAGAAGCTTTGGAACAATTTCGAACATTCTGGAACATTCTAGAAGCTTTGGAATAATTTCGAACATTCTGGAACATTTTAGAAGCTTTGGAACAATTTCGAACATTCTGGAATATTCTAGAAGCTTTGGAACAATTTCGAACATTCTGGAATATTCTAGAAGCTTTGGAACAATTTCGAACATTATGGAACATTTTAGAAGCTTTGGAACAATTTCTAACATTCTGGAACATTCTGGAAGCTTTGGAACAATTTCGAACATTCTGGAACATTCTAGAAGCTTTGGAACAATTTTGAACATTATGGAACATTTTAGAAGCTTTGGAACAATTTCAAACATTCCGGAACATTCTAGAAGCTTTGGAACAATTTCGAACATTCTGGAACATTCTAGAAGCTTTGGAACAATTTCGAACATTATGGAACATTTTAGAAGCTTTGGAACAATTTCGAACATTCTGGAATATTCTAGAAGCTTTGGAACAATTTCGAACATTCTGGAACATTTTAGAAGCTTTGGAACAATTTCGAACATTCTGGAATATTCTAGAAGCTTTGGAACAATTTCGAACATTCTGGAACATTCTGGAAGCTTTGGAACAATTTCGAACTTTCTGGAACATTCTTGAAGCTTTGGAATAATTTCGAACATTCTGGAACATTCTAGAAGCTTTGGAATAATTTCGAACATTCTGGAACATTTTAGAAGCTTTGGAACAATTTCGAACATTCTGGAATATTCTAGAAGCTTTGGAACAATTTCGAACATTCTGGAACATTCTAGAAGCTTTCGAACATTTTCGAACATTCTGGAACATTCTGGAAGCTTTGGAACAATTTCGAACTTTCTGGAACATTCTAGAAGCTTTGGAACAATTTCGAACTTTCTGGAACATTCTAGAAGCTTTGGAATAATTTCGAACATTCTGGAACATTTTAGAAGATTTGGACAATTTGAACTTTCTGGAACATTCTAGAAGCTTTGGAATAATTTCGAACATTCTGGAACATTTTAGAAGCTTTGGAACAATTTCGAACATTCTGGAATATTCTAGAAGCTTTGGAACAATTTCGAACATTCTGGAACATTCTGGAAGCTTTGGAACAATTTCGAACTTTCTGGAACATTCTAGAAGCTTTGGAATAATTTCGAACATTCTGGAACATTCTAGAAGCTTTGGAATAATTTCGAACATTCTGGAACATTCTGGAAGCTTTGGACAATTTCGAACATTCTGGAACATTTTAGAAGCTTTGGAACAATTTCGAACATTCTGGAATATTCTAGAAGCTTTGGAACAATTTCGAACATTCTGGAACATTCTAGAAGCTTTGGAACAATTTCGAACTTTCTGGAACATTCTAGAAGCTTTGGAATAATTTCGAACATTCTGGAACATTCTAGAAGCTTTGGAATAATTTCGAACATTCTGGACCATTCTAGAAGCTTTGGAATAATTTCGAACATTCTGGAACATTTTAGAAGCTTTGGAACAATTTCGAACATTCTGGAATATTCTAGAAGCTTTGGAACAATTTCGAACATTCTGGAACATTTTAGAAGCTTTGGAACAATTTCGAACATTCTGGAATATTCTAGAAGCTTTGGAACAATTTCGAACATTCTGGAACATTCTGGAAGCTTTGGAACAATTTCGAACTTTCTGGAACATTCTTGAAGCTTTGGAATAATTTCGAACATTCTGGAACATTCTAGAAGCTTTGGAATAATTTCGAACATTCTGGAACATTTTAGAAGCTTTGGAACAATTTCGAACATTCTGGAATATTCTAGAAGCTTTGGAACAATTTCGAACATTCTGGAACATTCTAGAAGCTTTCGAACATTTTCGAACATTCTGGAACATTCTGGAAGCTTTGGAACAATTTCGAACTTTCTGGAACATTCTAGAAGCTTTGGAACAATTTCGAACTTTCTGGAACATTCTAGAAGCTTTGGAATAATTTCGAACATTCTGGAACATTTTAGAAGCTTTGGACAATTTGAACTTTCTGGAACATTCTAGAAGCTTTGGAATAATTTCGAACATTCTGGAACATTTTAGAAGCTTTGGAACAATTTCGAACATTCTGGAATATTCTAGAAGCTTTGGAACAATTTCGAACATTCTGGAACATTCTGGAAGCTTTGGAACAATTTCGAACTTTCTGGAACATTCTAGAAGCTTTGGAATTATTTCGAACATTCTGGAACATTCTAGAAGCTTTGGAATAATTTCGAACATTCTGGAACATTCTGGAAGCTTTGGACAATTTCGAACATTCTGGAACATTTTAGAAGCTTTGGAACAATTTCGAACATTCTGGAATATTCTAGAAGCTTTGGAACAATTTCGAACATTCTGGAACATTCTAGAAGCTTTGGAACAATTTCGAACTTTCTGGAACATTCTAGAAGCTTTGGAATAATTTCGAACATTCTGGAACATTCTAGAAGCTTTGGAATAATTTCGAACATTCTGGACCATTCTAGAAGCTTTGGAATAATTTCGAACATTCTGGAACATTTTAGAAGCTTTGGAACAATTTCGAACATTCTGGAATATTCTAGAAGCTTTGGAACAATTTCGAACATTCTGGAACATTCTAGAAGCTTTCGAACATTTTCGAACATACTGGAACATTCTGGAAGCTTTGGAACAATTTCGAACTTTCTGGAACATTCTAGAAGCTTTGGAACAATTTCGAACTTTCTGGAACATTCTAGAAGCTTTGGAATAATTTTGAACATTCTGGAACATTTTAGAAGCTTTGGACAATTTGAACTTTCTGGAACATTCTAGAAGCTTTGGAATAATTTCGAACATTCTGGAACATTTTAGAAGCTTTGGAACAATTTCGAACATTCTGGAATATTCTAGAAGCTTTGGAACAATTTCGAACATTCTGGAACATTCTGGAAGCTTTGGAACAATTTCGAACTTTCTGGAACATTCTAGAAGCTTTGGAATAATTTCGAACATTCTGGAACATTTTAGAAGCTTTGGACAATTTGAACTTTCTGGAACATTCTAGAAGCTTTGGAATAATTTCGAACATTCTGGAACATTTTAGAAGCTTTGGAACAATTTCGAACATTCTGGAATATTCTAGAAGCTTTGGAACAATTTCGAACATTCTGGAACATTCTGGAAGCTTTGGAACAATTTCGAACTTTCTGGAACATTCTAGAAGCTTTGGAATAATTTCGAACATTCTGGAACATTTTAGAAGCTTTGGACAATTTCGAACATTCTGGAATATTCTAGAAGCTTTGGAACAATTTCGAACATTCTGGAACATTCTGGAAGCTTTGGAACAATTTCGAACTTTCTGGAACATTCTAGAAGCTTTGGAACAATTTCGAACTTTCTAGAACATTCTAGAAGCTTTGGAATAATTTCGAACATTCTGGAACATTTTAGAAGCTTTGGAATAATTTCGAACATTCTGGAACATTTTAGAAGCTTTGGACAATTTGAACTTTCTGGAACATTCTAGAAGCTTTGGAATAATTTCGAACATTCTGGAACATTTTAGAAGCTTTGGAACAATTTCGAACATTCTGGAATATTCTAGAAGCTTTGGAACAATTTCGAACATTCTGGAACATTCTGGAAGCTTTGGAACAATTTCGAACTTTCTGGAACATTCTAGAAGCTTTGGAATAATTTCGAACATTCTGGAACATTCTAGAAGCTTTGGAATAATTTCGAACATTCTGGAACATTCTGGAAGCTTTGGACAATTTCGAACATTCTGGAACATTCTAGAAGCTTTGGAATAATTTCGAACATTCTGGAACATTTTAGAAGCTTTGGAACAATTTCGAACATTCTGGAATATTCTAGAAGCTTTGGAACAATTTCGAACATTCTGGAATATTCTAGAAGCTTTGGAACAATTTCGAACATTCTGGAACATTCTGGAAGCTTTGGAACAATTTCGAACTTTCTGGAACATTCTAGAAGCTTTGGAACAATTTCGAACTTTCTAGAACATTCTAGAAGCTTTGGAATAATTTCGAACATTCTGGAACATTTTAGAAGCTTTGGACAATTTCGAACTTTCTGGAACATTCTAGAAGCTTTGGAACAATTTCGAACATTCTGGAATATTCTAGAAGCTTTGGAACAATTTCGAACATTCTGGAACATTCTGGAAGCTTTGGAACAATTTCGAACTTTCTGGAACATTCTAGAAGCTTTGGAACAATTTCGAACTTTCTAGAACATTCTAGAAGCTTTGGAATAATTTCGAACATTCTGGAACATTTTAGAAGCTTTGGACAATTTCGAACTTTCTGGAACATTCTAGAAGCTTTGGAACAATTTCGAACATTCTGGAACATTCTAGAAGCTTTGGAACAATTTCGAACATTCTGGAACATTTTAGAAGCTTTGGACAATTTCGAACTTTCTGGAACATTCTAGAAGCTTTGGAACAATTTCGATCATTCTGGAATATTCTAGAAGCTTTGGAACAATTTCGAACATTCTGGAACATTCTGGAAGCTTTGGAACAATTTCGAACATTCTGGAACATTCTAGAAGCTTTGGAACAATTTCGAACTTTCTGGAACATTCTAGAAGCTTTGGAATAATTTCGAACATTCTGGAACATTTTAGAAGCTTTGGACAATTTCGAACATTCTGGAATATTCTAGAAGCTTTGGAACAATTTCGAACATTCTGGAATATTCTAGAAGCTTTGGAACAATTTCGAACATTCTGGAACATTCTAGAAGCTTTGTAATAATTACGAACATTCTGGAACATTTTAGAAGCTTTGGAACAATTTCGAACATTCTGGAACATTTTAGAAGCTTTGGAACAATTTCGAACATTCTGGAATATTCTAGAAGCTTTGGAACAATTTCGAACATTCTGGAACATTTTAGAAGCTTTGGAACAATTTCGAACATTCTGGAATATTCTAGAAGCTTTGGAACAATTTCGAACATTCTGGAATATTCTAGAAGCTTTGGAACAATTTCGAACATTCTGGAACATTCTGGAAGCTTTGGAACAATTTCGAACTTTCTGGAACATTCTAGAAGCTTTGGAACAATTTCGAACTTTCTAGAACATTCTAGAAGCTTTGGAATAATTTCGAACATTCTGGAACATTTTAGAAGCTTTGGACAATTTCGAACTTTCTGGAACATTCTAGAAGCTTTGGAACAATTTCGAACATTCTGGAATATTCTAGAAGCTTTGGAACAATTTCGAACATTCTGGAACATTCTGGAAGCTTTGGAACAATTTCGAACTTTCTGGAACATTCTAGAAGCTTTGGAACAATTTCGAACTTTCTAGAACATTCTAGAAGCTTTGGAATAATTTCGAACATTCTGGAACATTTTAGAAGCTTTGGACAATTTCGAACTTTCTGGAACATTCTAGAAGCTTTGGAACAATTTCGAACATTCTGGAACATTCTAGAAGCTTTGGAACAATTTCGAACATTCTGGAACATTCTAGAAGCTTTGGAACAATTTCGAACATTCTGGAACATTCTGGAAGCTTTGGACAATTTCGAACATTCTGGAACATTCTAGAAGCTTTGGAATAATTTCGAACATTCTGGAACATTCTAGAAGCTTTGGAACAATTTCGAACTTTCTGGAACATTCTAGAAGCTTTGGAACAATTTCGAACATTCTGGAACATTTTAGAAGCTTTGGAACAATTTCGAACATTCTGGAATATTCTAGAAGCTTTGGAACAATTTCGAACATTCTGGAATATTCTAGAAGCTTTGGAACAATTTCGAACATTCTGGAATATTCTAGAAGCTTTGGAACAATTTCGAACTTTCTGGAACATTCTAGAAGCTTTGGAATAATTTCGAACATTCTGGAACATTTTAGAAGCTTTGGACAATTTCGAACATTCTGGAATATTCTAGAAGCTTTGGAACAATTTCGAACATTCTGGAACATTCTGGAAGCTTTGGAACAATTTCGAACTTTCTGGAACATTCTTCTAGAAGCTTTGGAATAATTTCGAACATTCTGGAACATTCTAGAAGCTTTGGAACAATTTCGAACATTCTGGAATATTCTAGAAGCTTTGGAACAATTTCGAACATTCTGGAACATTCTGGAAGCTTTGGAACAATTTCGAACTTTCTGGAACATTCTAGAAGCTTTGGAACAATTTCGAACATTCTGGAACATTCTAGAAGCTTTCGAACATTTTCGAACATTCTGGAACATTCTAGAAGCTTTGGAATAATTTCGAACATTCTGGAACATTCTGGAAGCTTTGGAACAATTTCTTTCTGGAACATTCTGGAAGCTTTGGAAAATTTCGAACATTCTGGAACATTCTAGAAGCTTTGGAATAATTTCGAACATTCTGGAACATTTTAGAAGCTTTGGAACAATTTCGAACATTCTGGAACATTCTAGAAGCTTTGGAACAATTTCGAACTTTCTGGAACATTCTAGAAGCTTTGGAATAATTTCGAACATTCTGGAACATTTTAGAAGCTTTGGAACAATTTCGAACATTCTGGAACATTTTAGAAGCTTTGGAACAATTTCGAACATTCTGGAATATTCTAGAAGCTTTGGAATAATTTCGAACATTCTGGAACATTTTAGAAGCTTTGGAACAATTTCGAACATTCTGGAACATTCTAGAAGCTTTGGAACAATTTCGAACTTTCTGGAACATTCTAGAAGCTTTGGAACAATTTCGAACTTTCTGGAACATTCTAGAAGCTTTGGAATAATTTCGAACATTCTGGAACATTTTAGAAGCTTTGGAACAATTTCGAACATTCTGGAACATTCTAGAAGCTTTGGAATAATTTCGAACATTCTGGAACATTTTAGAAGCTTTGGAACAATTTCGAACATTCTGGAACATTCTAGAAGCTTTGGAACAATTTCGAACTTTCTGGAACATTCTAGAAGCTTTGGAATAATTTCGAACATTCTGGAACATTTTAGAAGCTTTGGAACAATTTCGAACATTCTGGAACATTTTAGAAGCTTTGGAACAATTTCGAACATTCTGGAATATTCTAGAAGCTTTGGAACAATTTCGAACATTCTGGAACATTCTAGAAGCTTTGTAATAATTACGAACATTCTGGAACATTTTAGAAGCTTTGGAACAATTTCGAACATTCTGGAACATTTTAGAAGCTTTGGAACAATTTCGAACATTCTGGAATATTCTAGAAGCTTTGGAACAATTTCGAACATTCTGGAACATTTTAGAAGCTTTGGAACAATTTCGAACATTCTGGAATATTCTAGAAGCTTTGGAACAATTTCGAACATTCTGGAATATTCTAGAAGCTTTGGAACAATTTCGAACATTCTGGAACATTCTGGAAGCTTTGGAACAATTTCGAACTTTCTGGAACATTCTAGAAGCTTTGGAACAATTTCGAACTTTCTAGAACATTCTAGAAGCTTTGGAATAATTTCGAACATTCTGGAACATTTTAGAAGCTTTGGACAATTTCGAACTTTCTGGAACATTCTAGAAGCTTTGGAACAATTTCGAACATTCTGGAATATTCTAGAAGCTTTGGAACAATTTCGAACATTCTGGAACATTCTGGAAGCTTTGGAACAATTTCGAACTTTCTGGAACATTCTAGAAGCTTTGGAACAATTTCGAACTTTCTAGAACATTCTAGAAGCTTTGGAATAATTTCGAACATTCTGGAACATTTTAGAAGCTTTGGACAATTTCGAACTTTCTGGAACATTCTAGAAGCTTTGGAACAATTTCGAACATTCTGGAACATTCTAGAAGCTTTGGAACAATTTCGAACATTCTGGAACATTCTAGAAGCTTTGGAACAATTTCGAACATTCTGGAACATTCTGGAAGCTTTGGACAATTTCGAACATTCTGGAACATTCTAGAAGCTTTGGAATAATTTCGAACATTCTGGAACATTCTAGAAGCTTTGGAACAATTTCGAACTTTCTGGAACATTCTAGAAGCTTTGGAACAATTTCGAACATTCTGGAACATTTTAGAAGCTTTGGAACAATTTCGAACATTCTGGAATATTCTAGAAGCTTTGGAACAATTTCGAACATTCTGGAATATTCTAGAAGCTTTGGAACAATTTCGAACATTCTGGAATATTCTAGAAGCTTTGGAACAATTTCGAACTTTCTGGAACATTCTAGAAGCTTTGGAATAATTTCGAACATTCTGGAACATTTTAGAAGCTTTGGACAATTTCGAACATTCTGGAATATTCTAGAAGCTTTGGAACAATTTCGAACATTCTGGAACATTCTGGAAGCTTTGGAACAATTTCGAACTTTCTGGAACATTCTTCTAGAAGCTTTGGAATAATTTCGAACATTCTGGAACATTCTAGAAGCTTTGGAACAATTTCGAACATTCTGGAATATTCTAGAAGCTTTGGAACAATTTCGAACATTCTGGAACATTCTGGAAGCTTTGGAACAATTTCGAACTTTCTGGAACATTCTAGAAGCTTTGGAACAATTTCGAACATTCTGGAACATTCTAGAAGCTTTCGAACATTTTCGAACATTCTGGAACATTCTAGAAGCTTTGGAATAATTTCGAACATTCTGGAACATTCTGGAAGCTTTGGAACAATTTCTTTCTGGAACATTCTGGAAGCTTTGGAAAATTTCGAACATTCTGGAACATTCTAGAAGCTTTGGAATAATTTCGAACATTCTGGAACATTTTAGAAGCTTTGGAACAATTTCGAACATTCTGGAACATTCTAGAAGCTTTGGAACAATTTCGAACTTTCTGGAACATTCTAGAAGCTTTGGAATAATTTCGAACATTCTGGAACATTTTAGAAGCTTTGGAACAATTTCGAACATTCTGGAACATTTTAGAAGCTTTGGAACAATTTCGAACATTCTGGAATATTCTAGAAGCTTTGGAATAATTTCGAACATTCTGGAACATTTTAGAAGCTTTGGAACAATTTCGAACATTCTGGAACATTCTAGAAGCTTTGGAACAATTTCGAACTTTCTGGAACATTCTAGAAGCTTTGGAACAATTTCGAACTTTCTGGAACATTCTAGAAGCTTTGGAATAATTTCGAACATTCTGGAACATTTTAGAAGCTTTGGAACAATTTCGAACATTCTGGAACATTCTAGAAGCTTTGGAATAATTTCGAACATTCTGGAACATTTTAGAAGCTTTGGAACAATTTCGAACATTCTGGAACATTCTAGAAGCTTTGGAACAATTTCGAACTTTCTGGAACATTCTAGAAGCTTTGGAATAATTTCGAACATTCTGGAACATTTTAGAAGCTTTGGAACAATTTCGAACATTCTGGAACATTTTAGAAGCTTTGGAACAATTTCGAACATTCTGGAATATTCTAGAAGCTTTGGAACAATTTCGATCATTCTGGAATATTCTAGAAGCTTTGGAACAATTTCGAACATTCTGGAACATTCTGGAAGCTTTGGAACAATTTCGAACATTCTGGAACATTCTAGAAGCTTTGGAACAATTTCGAACTTTCTGGAACATTCTAGAAGCTTTGGAATAATTTCGAACATTCTGGAACATTTTAGAAGCTTTGGACAATTTCGAACTTTCTGGAACATTCTAGAAGCTTTGGAATAATTTCGAACATTCTGGAACATTTTAGAAGCTTTGGAACAATTTCGAACATTCTGGAACATTCTAGAAGCTTTGGAACAATTTCGAACTTTCTGGAACATTCTAGAAGCTTTGGAATAATTTCGAACATTCTGGAACATTTTAGAAGCTTTGGAACAATTTCGAACATTCTGGAACATTTTAGAAGCTTTGGAACAATTTCGAACATTCTGGAATATTCTAGAAGCTTTGGAACAATTTCGAACTTTCTGGAACATTCCAGAAGCTTTGGAATAATTTCGAACATTCTGGAACATTTTAGAAGCTTTGGAACAATTTCGAACATTCTGGAACATTCTAGAAGCTTTGGAACAATTTCGAACTTTCTGGAACATTCTAGAAGCTTTGGAATAATTTCGAACATTCTGGAACATTTTAGAAGCTTTGGAACAATTTCGAACATTCTGGAACATTTTAGAAGCTTTGGAACAATTTCGAACATTCTGGAATATTCTAGAAGCTTTGGAACAATTTCGAACATTTTGGAATATTCTAGAAGCTTTGGAACAATTTCGAACATTCTGGAACATTCTGGAAGCTTTGGAACAATTTCGAACTTTCTGGAACATTCTAGAAGCTTTGGAACAATTTCGAACTTTCTAGAACATTCTAGAAGCTTTGGAATAATTTCGAACATTCTGGAACATTTTAGAAGCTTTGGACAATTTCGAACTTTCTGGAACATTCTAGAAGCTTTGGAACAATTTCGAACATTCTGGAACATTCTAGAAGCTTTGGAACAATTTCGAACATTCTGGAACATTCTGGAAGCTTTGGACAATTTCGAACATTCTGGAACATTCTAGAAGCTTTGGAATAATTTCGAACATTCTGGAACATTTTAGAAGCTTTGGAACAATTTCGAACATTCTGGAATATTCTAGAAGCTTTGGAACAATTTCGAACATTCTGGAACATTCTAGAAGCTTTCGAACATTTTCGAACATTCTGGAACATTCTAGAAGCTTTGGAATAATTTCGAACATTCTGGAACATTCTAGAAGCTTTGGAACAATTTCGAACTTTCTGGAACATTCTAGAAGCTTTGGAATAATTTCGAACATTCTGGAACATTTTAGAAGCTTTGGAACAATTTCGAACATTCTGGAACATTTTAGAAGCTTTGGAACAATTTCGAACATTCTGGAATATTCTAGAAGCTTTGGAACAATTTCGAACATTCTGGAATATTCTAGAAGCTTTGGAACAATTTCGAACATTCTGGAACATTCTGGAAGCTTTGGAACAATTTCGAACTTTCTGGAACATTCTAGAAGCTTTGGAACAATTTCGAACTTTCTAGAACATTCTAGAAGCTTTGGAATAATTTCGAACATTCTGGAACATTTTAGAAGCTTTGGACAATTTCGAACTTTCTGGAACATTCTAGAAGCTTTGGAACAATTTCGAACATTCTGGAACATTCTAGAAGCTTTGGAACAATTTCAAACATTCTGGAACATTCTGGAAGCTTTGGACAATTTCGAACATTCTGGAACATTCTAGAAGCTTTGGAATAATTTCGAACATTCTGGAACATTTTAGAAGCTTTGGAACAATTTCGAACATTCTGGAATATTCTAGAAGCTTTGGAACAATTTCGAACATTCTGGAACATTCTAGAAGCTTTCGAACATTTTCGAACATTCTGGAACATTCTAGAAGCTTTGGAATAATTTCGAACATTCTGGAACATTCTGGAAGCTTTGGAACAATTTCTTTCTGGAACATTCTGGAAGCTTTGGAAAATTTCGAACATTCTGGAACATTCTAGAAGCTTTGGAATCATTTCGAACATTCTGGAACATTTTAGAAGCTTTGGAACAATTTCGAACATTCTGGAACATTCTAGAAGCTTTGGAACAATTTCGAACTTTCTGGAACATTCTAGAAGCTTTGGAATAATTTCGAACATTCTGGAACATTTTAGAAGCTTTGGAACAATTTCGAACATTCTGGAACATTTTAGAAGCTTTGGAACAATTTCGAACATTCTGGAATATTCTAGAAGCTTTGGAATAATTTCGAACATTCTGGAACATTTTAGAAGCTTTGGAACAATTTCGAACATTCTGGAACATTCTGGAAGCTTTGGAACAATTTCTTTCTGGAACATTCTAGAAGCTTTGGAACAATTTCGAACTTTCTAGAACATTCTAGAAGCTTTGGAATAATTTCGAACATTCTGGAACATTTTAGAAGCTTTGGACAATTTCGAACTTTCTGGAACATTCTAGAAGCTTTGGAACAATTTCGAACATTCTGGAACATTCTAGAAGCTTTGGAACAATTTCGAACATTCTGGAACATTCTGGAAGCTTTGGACAATTTCGAACATTCTGGAACATTCTAGAAGCTTTGGAATAATTTCGAACATTCTGGAACATTTTAGAAGCTTTGGAACAATTTCGAACATTCTGGAATATTCTAGAAGCTTTGGAACAATTTCGAACATTCTGGAACATTCTAGAAGCTTTCGAACATTTTCGAACATTCTGGAACATTCTGGAAGCTTTGGAACAATTTCGAACTTTCTGGAACATTCTAGAAGCTTTGGAATAATTTCGAACATTCTGGAACATTTTAGAAGCTTTGGACAATTTCGAACTTTCTGGAAGATTCTAGAAGCTTTGGAATAATTTCGAACATTCTGGAACATTTTAGAAGCTTTGGAACAATTTCGAACATTCTGGAACATTCTAGAAGCTTTGGAACAATTTCGAACTTTCTGGAACATTCTAGAAGCTTTGGAATAATTTCGAACATTCTGGAACATTTTAGAAGCTTTGGAACAATTTCGAACATTCTGGAACATTTTAGAAGCTTTGGAACAATTTCGAACATTCTGGAATATTCTAGAAGCTTTGGAACAATTTCGAACATTCTGGAATATTCTAGAAGCTTTGGAACAATTTCGAACATTCTGGAACATTCTGGAAGCTTTGGAACAATTTCTTTCTGGAACATTCTAGAAGCTTTGGAACAATTTCGAACTTTCTAGAACATTCTAGAAGCTTTGGAATAATTTCGAACATTCTGGAACATTCTAGAAGCTTTCGAACATTTTCGAACATTCTGGAACATTCTGGAAGCTTTGGAACAATTTCGAACTTTCTGGAACATTCTAGAAGCTTTGGAATAATTTCGAACATTCTGGAACATTTTAGAAGCTTTGGACAATTTCGAACTTTCTGGAACATTCTAGAAGCTTTGGAATAATTTCGAACATTCTGGAACATTTTAGAAGCTTTGGAACAATTTCGAACATTCTGGAACATTCTAGAAGCTTTGGAACAATTTCGAACTTTCTGGAACATTCTAGAAGCTTTGGAATAATTTCGAACATTCTGGAACATTTTAGAAGCTTTGGAACAATTTCGAACATTCTGGAACATTTTAGAAGCTTTGGAACAATTTCGAACATTCTGGAATATTCTAGAAGCTTTGGAACAATTTCGAACATTCTGGAATATTCTAGAAGCTTTGGAACAATTTCGAACATTCTGGAACATTCTGGAAGCTTTGGAACAATTTCTTTCTGGAACATTCTAGAAGCTTTGGAACAATTTCGAACTTTCTAGAACATTCTAGAAGCTTTGGAATAATTTCGAACATTCTGGAACATTTTAGAAGCTTTGGACAATTTCGAACTTTCTGGAACGTTCTAGAAGCTTTGGAATAATTTCGAACATTCTGGAACATTTTAGAAGCTTTGGACAATTTCGAACTTTCTGGAACATTCTAGAAGCTTTGGAATAATTTCGAACATTCTGGAACATTTTAGAAGCTTTGGAACAATTTCGAACTTTCTGGAACATTCTAGAAGCTTTGGAACAATTTCGAACATTCTGGAACATTCTAGAAGCTTTGGAACAATTTCGAACTTTCTGGAACATTCTAGAAGCTTTGGAATAATTTCGAACATTCTGGAACATTTTAGAAGCTTTGGAACAATTTCGAACATTCTGGAACATTTTAGAAGCTTTGGAACAATTTCGAACATTCTGGAATATTCTAGAAGCTTTGGAATAATTTCGAACATTCTGGAACATTTTAGAAGCTTTGGAACAATTTCGAACATTCTGGAACATTCTGGAAGCTTTGGAACAATTTCTTTCTGGAACATTCTAGAAGCTTTGGAACAATTTCGAACTTTCTAGAACATTCTAGAAGCTTTGGAATAATTTCGAACATTCTGGAACATTTTAGAAGCTTTGGACAATTTCGAACTTTCTGGAACATTCTAGAAGCTTTGGAACAATTTCGAACATTCTGGAACATTCTAGAAGCTTTGGAACAATTTCGAACATTCTGGAACATTCTGGAAGCTTTGGACAATTTCGAACATTCTGGAACATTCTAGAAGCTTTGGAATAATTTCGAACATTCTGGAACATTTTAGAAGCTTTGGAACAATTTCGAACATTCTGGAATATTCTAGAAGCTTTGGAACAATTTCGAACATTCTGGAACATTCTAGAAGCTTTCGAACATTTTCGAACATTCTGGAACATTCTGGAAGCTTTGGAACAATTTCGAACTTTCTGGAACATTCTAGAAGCTTTGGAATAATTTCGAACATTCTGGAACATTTTAGAAGCTTTGGACAATTTCGAACTTTCTGGAACATTCTAGAAGCTTTGGAATAATTTCGAACATTCTGGAACATTTTAGAAGCTTTGGAACAATTTCGAACATTCTGGAACATTCTAGAAGCTTTGGAACAATTTCGAACTTTCTGGAACATTCTAGAAGCTTTGGAATAATTTCGAACATTCTGGAACATTTTAGAAGCTTTGGAACAATTTCGAACATTCTGGAACATTTTAGAAGCTTTGGAACAATTTCGAACATTCTGGAATATTCTAGAAGCTTTGGAACAATTTCGAACATTCTGGAATATTCTAGAAGCTTTGGAACAATTTCGAACATTCTGGAACATTCTGGAAGCTTTGGAACAATTTCTTTCTGGAACATTCTAGAAGCTTTGGAACAATTTCGAACTTTCTAGAACATTCTAGAAGCTTTGGAATAATTTCGAACATTCTGGAACATTTTAGAAGCTTTGGACAATTTCGAACTTTCTGGAACATTCTAGAAGCTTTGGAACAATTTCGAACATTCTGGAACATTCTAGAAGCTTTGGAACAATTTCGAACATTCTGGAACATTCTGGAAGCTTTGGACAATTTCGAACATTCTGGAACATTCTAGAAGCTTTGGAATAATTTCGAACATTCTGGAACATTTTAGAAGCTTTGGAACAATTTCGAACATTCTGGAACATTCTAGAAGCTTTCGAACATTTTCGAACATTCTGGAACATTCTGGAAGCTTTGGAACAATTTCGAACTTTCTGGAACATTCTAGAAGCTTTGGAATAATTTCGAACATTCTGGAACATTTTAGAAGCTTTGGACAATTTCGAACTTTCTGGAACATTCTAGAAGCTTTGGAATAATTTCGAACATTCTGGAACATTTTAGAAGCTTTGGAACAATTTCGAACATTCTGGAACATTCTAGAAGCTTTGGAACAATTTCGAACTTTCTGGAACATTCTAGAAGCTTTGGAATAATTTCGAACATTCTGGAACATTTTAGAAGCTTTGGAACAATTTCGAACATTCTGGAACATTTTAGAAGCTTTGGAACAATTTCGAACATTCTGGAATATTCTAGAAGCTTTGGAACAATTTCGAACATTCTGGAATATTCTAGAAGCTTTGGAACAATTTCGAACATTCTGGAACATTCTGGAAGCTTTGGAACAATTTCTTTCTGGAACATTCTAGAAGCTTTGGAACAATTTCGAACTTTCTAGAACATTCTAGAAGCTTTGGAATAATTTCGAACATTCTGGAACATTTTAGAAGCTTTGGACAATTTCGAACTTTCTGGAACATTCTAGAAGCTTTGGAACAATTTCGAACATTCTGGAACATTCTAGAAGCTTTGGAACAATTTCGAACATTCTGGAACATTCTGGAAGCTTTGGACAATTTCGAACATTCTGGAACATTCTAGAAGCTTTGGAATAATTTCGAACATTCTGGAACATTTTAGAAGCTTTGGAACAATTTCGAACATTCTGGAACATTCTAGAAGCTTTCGAACATTTTCGAACATTCTGGAACATTCTGGAAGCTTTGGAACAATTTCGAACTTTCTGGAACATTCTAGAAGCTTTGGAATAATTTCGAACATTCTGGAACATTTTAGAAGCTTTGGAACAATTTCGAACATTCTGGAATATTCTAGAAGCTTTGGAACAATTTCGATCATTCTGGAATATTCTAGAAGCTTTGGAACAATTTCGAACATTCTGGAACATTCTGGAAGCTTTGGAACAATTTCGAACTTTCTGGAACATTCTAGAAGCTTTGGAACAATTTCGAACTTTCTGGAACATTCTAGAAGCTTTGGAATAATTTCGAACATTCTGGAACATTTTAGAAGCTTTCGAACATTTTCGAACATTCTGGAACATTCTGGAAGCTTTGGAACAATTTCGAACTTTCTGGAACATTCTAGAAGCTTTGGAATAATTTCGAACATTCTGGAACATTTTAGAAGCTTTGGACAATTTCGAACTTTCTGGAACATTCTAGAAGCTTTGGAATAATTTCGAACATTCTGGAACATTTTAGAAGCTTTGGACAATTTCGAACTTTCTGGAACATTCTAGAAGCTTTGGAATAATTTCGAACATTCTGGAACATTTTAGAAGCTTTGGACAATTTCGAACTTTCTGGAACATTCTAGAAGCTTTGGAACAATTTCGAACATTCTGGAACATTCTAGAAGCTTTGGAACAATTTCGAACTTTCTGGAACATTCTAGAAGCTTTGGAATAATTTCGAACATTCTGGAACATTTTAGAAGCTTTGGAACAATTTCGAACATTCTGGAACATTTTAGAAGCTTTGGAACAATTTCGAACATTCTGGAATATTCTAGAAGCTTTGGAACAATTTCGAACATTCTGGAATATTCTAGAAGCTTTGGAACAATTTCGAACATTCTGGAACATTCTGGAAGCTTTGGAACAATTTCGAACTTTCTGGAACATTCTAGAAGCTTTGGAACAATTTCGAACTTTCTAGAACATTCTAGAAGCTTTGGAATATTTTCGAACATTCTGGAACATTTTAGAAGCTTTGGACAATTTCGAACTTTCTGGAACATTCTAGAAGCTTTGGAACAATTTCGAACATTCTGGAACATTTTAGAAGCTTTGGAACAATTTCGAACATTCTGGAATATTCTAGAAGCTTTGGAACAATTTCGAACATTCTGGAATATTCTAGAAGCTTTGGAACAATTTCGAACATTCTGGAACATTCTGGAAGCTTTGGAACAATTTCGAACTTTCTGGAACATTCTAGAAGCTTTGGAACAATTTCGAACTTTCTAGAACATTCTAGAAGCTTTGGAATATTTTCGAACATTCTGGAACATTTTAGAAGCTTTGGACAATTTCGAACTTTCTGGAACATTCTAGAAGCTTTGGAACAATTTCGAACATTCTGGAACATTCTAGAAGCTTTGGAACAATTTCGAACATTCTGGAACATTCTGGAAGCTTTGGACAATTTCGAACATTCTGGAACATTCTAGAAGCTTTGGAATAATTTCGAACATTCTGGAACATTTTAGAAGCTTTGGAACAATTTCGAACATTCTGGAATATTCTAGAAGCTTTGGAACAATTTCGAACATTCTGGAACATTCTAGAAGCTTTCGAACATTTTCGAACATTCTGGAACATTCTGGAAGCTTTGGAACAATTTCGAACTTTCTGGAACATTCTAGAAGCTTTGGAACAATTTCGAACATTCTGGAACATTTTAGAAGCTTTGGAACAATTTCGAACATTCTGGAATATTCTAGAAGCTTTGGAACAATTTCGAACATTCTGGAATATTCTAGAAGCTTTGGAACAATTTCGAACATTCTGGAACATTCTGGAAGCTTTGGAACAATTTCGAACTTTCTGGAACATTCTAGAAGCTTTGGAACAATTTCGAACTTTCTGGAACATTCTAGAAGCTTTGGAATAATTTCGAACATTCTGGAACATTTTAGAAGCTTTGGACAATTTCGAACTTTCTGGAACATTCTAGAAGCTTTGGAATAATTTCGAACATTCTGGAACATTTTAGAAGCTTTGGAACAATTTCGAACATTCTGGAACATTCTGGAAGCTTTGGAACAATTTCGAACATTCTGGAACATTCTAGAAGCTTTGGAACAATTTCGAACTTTCTAGAACATTCTAGAAGCTTTGGAATATTTTCGAACATTCTGGAACATTTTAGAAGCTTTGGACAATTTCGAACTTTCTGGAACATTCTAGAAGCTTTGGAACAATTTCGAACTTTCTGGAACATTCTAGAAGCTTTGGAATAATTTCGAACATTCTGGAACATTTTAGAAGCTTTGGACAATTTCGAACTTTCTGGAACATTCTAGAAGCTTTGGAATAATTTCGAACATTCTGGAACATTCTAGAAGCTTTGGAATAATTTCGAACATTCTGGAACATTTTAGAAGCTTTGGAACAATTTCGAACATTCTGGAATATTCTAGAAGCTTTGGAACAATTTCGATCATTCTGGAATATTCTAGAAGCTTTGGAACAATTTCGAACATTCTGGAACATTCTGGAAGCTTTGGAACAATTTCGAACTTTCTGGAACATTCTAGAAGCTTTGGAACAATTTCGAACTTTCTGGAACATTCTAGAAGCTTTGGAATAATTTCGAACATTCTGGAACATTTTAGAAGCTTTGGACAATTTCGAACTTTCTGGAACATTCTAGAAGCTTTGGAATAATTTCGAACATTCTGGAACATTTTAGAAGCTTTGGAACAATTTCGAACATTCTGGAACATTCTAGAAGCTTTGGAACAATTTCGAACTTTCTGGAACATTCTAGAAGCTTTGGAATAATTTCGAACATTCTGGAACATTTTAGAAGCTTTGGAACAATTTCGAACATTCTGGAATATTCTAGAAGCTTTGGAACAATTTCGATCATTCTGGAATATTCTAGAAGCTTTGGAACAATTTCGAACATTCTGGAACATTCTGGAAGCTTTGGAACAATTTCGAACATTCTGGAACATTCTAGAAGCTTTGGAACAATTTCGAACTTTCTGGAACATTCTAGAAGCTTTGGAATAATTTCGAACATTCTGGAACATTTTAGAAGCTTTGGACAATTTCGAACTTTCTGGAACATTCTAGAAGCTTTGGAATAATTTCGAACATTCTGGAACATTTTAGAAGCTTTGGAACAATTTCGAACATTCTGGAACATTCTAGAAGCTTTGGAACAATTTCGAACTTTCTGGAACATTCTAGAAGCTTTGGAATAATTTCGAACATTCTGGAACATTTTAGAAGCTTTGGAACAATTTCGAACATTCTGGAACATTTTAGAAGCTTTGGAACAATTTCGAACATTCTGGAATATTCTAGAAGCTTTGGAACAATTTCGAACATTCTGGAATATTCTAGAAGCTTTGGAACAATTTCGAACATTCTGGAACATTCTGGAAGCTTTGGAACAATTTCGAACTTTCTGGAACATTCTAGAAGCTTTGGAACAATTTCGAACTTTCTAGAACATTCTAGAAGCTTTGGAATATTTTCGAACATTCTGGAACATTTTAGAAGCTTTGGACAATTTCGAACTTTCTGGAACATTCTAGAAGCTTTGGAACAATTTCGAACATTCTGGAACATTCTAGAAGCTTTGGAACAATTTCGAACATTCTGGAACATTCTGGAAGCTTTGGACAATTTCGAACATTCTGGAACATTCTAGAAGCTTTGGAATAATTTCGAACATTCTGGAACATTTTAGAAGCTTTGGAACAATTTCGAACATTCTGGAATATTCTAGAAGCTTTGGAACAATTTCGAACATTCTGGAACATTCTAGAAGCTTTCGAACATTTTCGAACATTCTGGAACATTCTGGAAGCTTTGGAACAATTTCGAACTTTCTGGAACATTCTAGAAGCTTTGGAATAATTTCGAACATTCTGGAACATTTTAGAAGCTTTGGAACAATTTCGAACATTCTGGAATATTCTAGAAGCTTTGGAACAATTTCGATCATTCTGGAATATTCTAGAAGCTTTGGAACAATTTCGAACATTCTGGAACATTCTGGAAGCTTTGGAACAATTTCGAACTTTCTGGAACATTCTAGAAGCTTTGGAACAATTTCGAACTTTCTGGAACATTCTAGAAGCTTTGGAATAATTTCGAACATTCTGGAACATTTTAGAAGCTTTGGACAATTTCGAACTTTCTGGAACATTCTAGAAGCTTTGGAATAATTTCGAACATTCTGGAACATTTTAGAAGCTTTGGAACAATTTCGAACATTCTGGAACATTCTAGAAGCTTTGGAACAATTTCGAACTTTCTGGAACATTCTAGAAGCTTTGGAATAATTTCGAACATTCTGGAACATTTTAGAAGCTTTGGAACAATTTCGAACATTCTGGAATATTCTAGAAGCTTTGGAACAATTTCGAACATTCTGGAACATTCTAGAAGCTTTCGAACATTTTCGAACATTCTGGAACATTCTGGAAGCTTTGGAACAATTTCGAACTTTCTGGAACATTCTAGAAGCTTTGGAATAATTTCGAACATTCTGGAACATTTTAGAAGCTTTGCAACAATTTCGAACATTCTGGAATATTCTAGAAGCTTTGGAACAATTTCGAACATTCTGGAACATTCTAGAAGCTTTCGAACATTTTCGAACATTCTGGAACATTCTGGAAGCTTTGGAACAATTTCAAACTTTCTGGAACATTCTAGAAGCTTTGGAACAATTTCGAACTTTCTGGAACATTCTAGAAGCTTTGGAATAATTTCGAACATTCTGGAACATTTTAGAAGCTTTGGACAATTTCGAACTTTCTGGAACATTCTAGAAGCTTTGGAATAATTTCGAACATTCTGGAACATTTTAGAAGCTTTGGAACAATTTCGAACATTCTGGAACATTTTAGAAGCTTTGGAACAATTTCGAACATTCTGGAATATTCTAGAAGCTTTGGAACAATTTCGAACATTCTGGAACATTCTAGAAGCTTTCGAACATTTTCAAACATTCTGGAACATTCTGGAAGCTTTCGAACATTTTCGAACATTCTGGAACATTCTGGAAGCTTTGGAACAATTTCGAACTTTCTGGAACATTCTAGAAGCTTTGGAATAATTTCGAACATTCTGGAACATTTTAGAAGCTTTGGAACAATTTCGAACATTCTGGAATATTCTAGAAGCTTTGGAACAATTTCGAACATTCTGGAACATTCTAGAAGCTTTGGAACATTTTCGAACATTCTGGAACATTCTGGAAGCTTTGGAACAATTTCGAACTTTCTGGAACAATTTCGAACATTCTGGAATATTCTAGAAGCTTTGGAACAATTTCGAACATTCTGGAACATTCTAGAAGCTTTCGAACATTTTCGAACATTCTGGAACATTCTGGAAGCTTTGGAACAATTTCGAACTTTCTGGAACATTCTAGAAGCTTTGGAATAATTTCGAACATTCTGGAACATTTTAGAAGCTTTGCAACAATTTCGAACATTCTGGAATATTCTAGAAGCTTTGGAACAATTTCGAACATTCTGGAACATTCTAGAAGCTTTCGAACATTTTCGAACATTCTGGAACATTCTGGAAGCTTTGGAACAATTTCAAACTTTCTGGAACATTCTAGAAGCTTTGGAATAATTTCGAACATTCTGGAATATTCTAGAAGCTTTGGAACAATTTCGAACATTCTGGAACATTCTAGAAGCTTTCGAACATTTTCGAACATTCTGGAACATTCTGGAAGCTTTGGAACAATTTCGAACTTTCTGGAACATTCTAGAAGCTTTGGAATAATTTCGAACATTCTGGAACATTCTAGAAGCTTTCGAACATTTTCGAACATTCTGGAACATTCTGGAAGCTTTGGAATAATTTCGAACATTCTGGAACATTTTAGAAGCTTTGGACAATTTCGAACTTTCTGGAACATTCTAGAAGCTTTGGAATAATTTCGAACATTCTGGAACATTTTAGAAGCTTTGGAACAATTTCGAACATTCTGGAACATTTTAGAAGCTTTGGAACAATTTCGAACATTCTGGAACATTCTAGAAGCTTTGGAATAATTTCGAACATTCTGGAACATTTTAGAAGCTTTGGAACAATTTCGAACTTTCTGGAACATTCTAGAAGCTTTGGAATAATTTCGAACATTCTGGAACATTTTAGAAGCTTTGGAACAATTTCGAACATTCTGGAATATTCTAGAAGCTTTGGAACAATTTCGAACATTCTGGAACATTCTAGAAGCTTTGGAACATTTTCGAACATTCTGGAACATTCTGGAAGCTTTGGAACAATTTCGAACTTTCTGGAACATTTTAGAAGCTTTGGAACAATTTCGAACATTCTGGAATATTCTAGAAGCTTTGGAACAATTTCGAACATTCTGGAACATTCTAGAAGCTTTGGAATAATTTCGAACATTCTGGAACATTCTGGAAGCTTTGGAACAATTTCGAACATTCTGGAACATTCTGGAAGCTTTGGAACAATTTCGAACTTTCTGGAACATTCTAGAAGCTTTGGAACAATTTCGAACTTTCTGGAACATTTTAGAAGCTTTGGAACAATTTCGAACATTCTGGAATATTCTAGAAGCTTTGGAACAATTTCGAACATTCTGGAACATTCTAGAAGCTTTGGAACAATTTCGAACATTCTGGAACATTCTAGAAGCTTTCGAACATTTTCAAACATTCTGGAACATTCTGGAAGCTTTCGAACAATTTCGAACATTCTGGAAGCTTTGGACAATTTCGAACATTCTGGAACATTCTAGAAGCTTTGGAATAATTTCGAACATTCTGGAACATTTTAGAAGCTTTGGAACAATTTCGAACATTCTGGAATATTCTAGAAGCTTTGGAACAATTTCGAACATTCTGGAACATTCTGGAAGCTTTGGAACAATTTCGAACTTTCTGGAACATTCTAGAAGCTTTGGAACAATTTCGAACTTTCTGGAACATTCTAGAACCTTTGGAATAATTTCGAACATTCTGGAACATTTTAGAAGCTTTGGAACAATTTCGAACATTCTGGAATATTCTAGAAGCTTTGGAACAATTTCGAACATTCTGGAACATTCTGGAAGCTTTCGAACATTTTCGAACATTCTGGAACATTCTGGAAGCTTTGGAACAATTTCGAACTTTCTGGAACATTCTAGAAGCTTTGGAATAATTTCGAACATTCTGGAACATTTTAGAAGCTTTGGAACAATTTCGAACATTCTGGAATATTCTAGAAGCTTTGGAACAATTTCGAACATTCTGGAACATTCTAGAAGCTTTGGAACATTTTCGAACATTCTGGAACATTCTGGAAGCTTTGGAACAATTTCGAACTTTCTGGAACATTCTAGAAGCTTTGGAACAATTTCGAACTTTCTGGAACATTCTAGAAGCTTTGGAATAATTTCGAACATTCTGGAACATTTTAGAAGCTTTGGACAATTTCGAACTTTCTGGAACATTCTAGAAGCTTTGGAATAATTTCGAACATTCTGGAACATTCTGGAAGCTTTGGAACAATTTCGAACTTTCTGGAACATTCTAGAAGCTTTGGAACAATTTCGAACTTTCTGGAACATTCTAGAAGCTTTGGAATAATTTTGAACATTCTGGAACATTCTGGAAGCTTTGGAACAATCTCGAACTTTCTGGAACATTCTAGAAGCTTTGGAACAATTTCGAACTTTGTGGAACATTCTAGAAGCTTTGGAATAATTTCGAACATTCTGGAACATTTTAGAAGCTTTGGAACAATTTCGAACATTCTGGAATATTCTAGAAGCTTTGGAACAATTTCGAACATTCTGGAACATTCTGGAAGCTTTCGAACATTTTCGAACATTCTGGAACATTCTGGAAGTTTTGGAACAATTTCGAACTTTCTGGAACATTCTAGAAGCTTTGGAATAATTTCGAACATTCTGGAACATTTTAGAAGCTTTGGAATAATTTCGAACATTCTGGAACATTCTGGAAGCTTTGGAACAATTTCGAACTTTCTGGAACATTCTAGAAGCTTTGGAATAATTTCGAACATTCTGGAACATTTTAGAAGCTTTGGAACAATTTCGAACATTCTGGAATATTCTAGAAGCTTTGGAACAATTTCGAACATTCTGGAACATTCTAGAAGCTTTGGAACATTTTCGAACATTCTGGAACATTCTGGAAGCTTTGGAACAATTTCGAACTTTCTGGAACATTCTAGAAGCTTTGGAACAATTTCGAACTTTCTGGAACATTCTAGAAGCTTTGGAATAATTTCGAACATTCTGGAACATTTTAGAAGCTTTGGACAATTTCGAACTTTCTGGAACATTCTAGAAGCTTTGGAATAATTTCGAACATTCTGGAACATTCTGGAAGCTTTGGAACAATTTCGAACTTTCTGGAACATTCTAGAAGCTTTGGAACAATTTCGAACTTTCTGGAACATTCTAGAAGCTTTGGAATAATTTTGAACATTCTGGAACATTCTGGAAGCTTTGGAACAATCTCGAACTTTCTGGAACATTCTAGAAGCTTTGGAACAATTTCGAACTTTCTGGAACATTCTAGAAGCTTTGGAATAATTTCGAACATTCTGGAACATTTTAGAAGCTTTGGAACAATTTCGAACATTCTGGAATATTCTAGAAGCTTTGGAACAATTTCGAACATTCTGGAACATTCTGGAAGCTTTCGAACATTTTCGAACATTCTGGAACATTCTGGAAGTTTTGGAACAATTTCGAACTTTCTGGAACATTCTAGAAGCTTTGGAATAATTTCGAACATTCTGGAACATTTTAGAAGCTTTGGAATAATTTCGAACATTCTGGAACATTCTGGAAGCTTTGGAACAATTTCGAACTTTCTGGAACATTCTAGAAGCTTTGGAATAATTTCGAACATTCTGGAACATTTTAGAAGCTTTGGAACAATTTCGAACATTCTGGAATATTCTAGAAGCTTTGGAACAATTTCGAACATTCTGGAACATTCTAGAAGCTTTGGAACATTTTCGAACATTCTGGAACATTCTGGAAGCTTTGGAACAATTTCGAACTTTCTGGAACATTCTAGAAGCTTTGGAACAATTTCGAACTTTCTGGAACATTCTAGAAGCTTTGGAATAATTTCGAACATTCTGGAACATTTTAGAAGCTTTGGACAATTTCGAACTTTCTGGAACATTCTAGAAGCTTTGGAATAATTTCGAACATTCTGGAACATTCTGGAAGCTTTGGAACAATTTCGAACTTTCTGGAACATTCTAGAAGCTTTGGAACAATTTCGAACTTTCTGGAACATTCTAGAAGCTTTGGAATAATTTTGAACATTCTGGAACATTCTGGAAGCTTTGGAACAATCTCGAACTTTCTGGAACATTCTAGAAGCTTTGGAACAATTTCGAACTTTCTGGAACATTCTAGAAGCTTTGGAATAATTTCGAACATTCTGGAACATTTTAGAAGCTTTGGAACAATTTCGAACATTCTGGAATATTCTAGAAGCTTTGGAACAATTTCGAACATTCTGGAACATTCTGGAAGCTTTCGAACATTTTCGAACATTCTGGAACATTCTGGAAGTTTTGGAACAATTTCGAACTTTCTGGAACATTCTAGAAGCTTTGGAATAATTTCGAACATTCTGGAACATTTTAGAAGCTTTGGAACAATTTCGAACATTCTGGAATATTCTAGAAGCTTTGGAACAATTTCGAACATTCTGGAACATTCTAGAAGCTTTGGAACATTTTCGAACATTCTGGAACATTCTGGAAGCTTTGGAACAATTTCGAACTTTCTGGAACATTCTAGAAGCTTTGGAACAATTTCGAACTTTCTGGAACATTCTAGAAGCTTTGAAATAATTTCGAACATTCTGGAACATTTTAGAAGCTTTGGACAATTTCGAACTTTCTGGAACATTCTAGAAGCTTTGGAATAATTTCGAACATTCTGGAACATTCTGGAAGCTTTGGAACAATTTCGAACTTTCTGGAACATTCTAGAAGCTTTGGAACAATTTCGAACTTTCTGGAACATTTTAGAAGCTTTGGAACAATTTCGAACATTCTGGAACATTTTAGAAGCTTTGGACAATTTCGAACTTTCTGGAACATTCTAGAAGCTTTGGAATAATTTCGAACATTCTGTAACATTTTAGAAGCTTTGGAACAATTTCGAACATTCTGGAACATTTTAGAAGCTTTGGAATAATTTTGAACATTCTGGAACATTTTAGAAGCTTTGGACAATTTCGAACTTTCTGGAACATTCTAGAAGCTTTGGAATAATTTCGAACATTCTGTAACATTTTAGAAGCTTTGGAACAATTTCGAACATTCTGGAACATTTTAGAAGCTTTGGAACAATTTCGAACATTCTGGAATATTCTAGAAGCTTTGGAACAATTTCGAACATTCTGGAACATTCTAGAAGCTTTAGAACATTTTCAAACATTCTGGAACATTCTGGAAGCTTTGGAACAATTTCGAACATTCTGGAACATTCTGGAAACTTTGGACAATTTCGAACATTCTGGAACATTTTAGAAGCTTTGGAACAATTTCGAACATTCTGGAATATTCTAGAAGCTTTGGAACAATTTCGAACATTCTAGAACATTCTGGAAGCTTTGGAACATTTTCGAACATTCTGGAACATTCTGGAAGCTTTGGAACAATTTCGAACTTTCTGGAACATTCTAGAAGCTTTGGAATAATTTCGAACATTCTGGAACATTTTAGAAGCTTTGGAACAATTTCGAACATTCTGGAATATTCTAGAAGCTTTGGAACAATTTCGAACATTCTGGAACATTCTAGAAGCTTTCGAACATTTTCGAACATTCTGGAACATTCTGGAAGCTTTGGAACAATTTCGAACATTCTGGAACATTCTGGAAGCTTTGGAACATTTTCGAACATTCTAGAACATTCTGGAAGCTTTGGAACAATTTCGAACTTTCTGGAACATTCTAGAAGCTTTGGAATAATTTCGAACATTCTGTAACATTTTAGAAGCTTTGGAACAATTTCGAACATTCTGGAACATTTTAGAAGCTTTGGAACAATTTCGAACATTCTGGAATATTCTAGAAGCTTTGGAACAATTTCGAACATTCTGGAACATTCTAGAAGCTTTAGAACATTTTCAAACATTCTGGAACATTCTGGAAGCTTTGGAACAATTTCGAACATTCTGGAACATTCTGGAAGCTTTGGACAATTTCGAACATTCTGGAACATTTTAGAAGCTTTGGAACAATTTCGAACATTCTGGAATATTCTAGAAGCTTTGGAACAATTTCGAACATTCTGGAATATTCTAGAAGCTTTGGAACAATTTCGAACATTCTGGAACATTCTAGAAGCTTTAGAACATTTTCAAACATTCTGGAACATTCTGGAAGCTTTGGAACAATTTCGAACATTCTGGAACATTCTGGAAACTTTGGACAATTTCGAACATTCTGGAACATTTTAGAAGCTTTGGAACAATTTCGAACATTCTGGAATATTCTAGAAGCTTTGGAACAATTTCGAACTTTCTGGAACATTCTAGAAGCTTTGGAATAATTTCGAACATTCTGGAACATTTTAGAAGCTTTGGAATAATTTCGAACTTTCTGGAACATTCTAGAAGCTTTGGAACAATTTCGAACATTCTGGAACATTCTAGAAGCTTTCGAACATTTTCGAACATTCTGGAACATTCTGGAAGCTTTGGAACAATTTCGAACATTCTGGAACATTCTGGAAGCTTTGGAACAATTTCGAACTTTCTGGAACATTCTAGAAGCTTTGGAATAATTTCGAACATTCTGGAACATTTTAGAAGCTTTGGAACAATTTCGAACATTCTGGAATATTCTAGAAGCTTTGGAACAATTTCGAACATTCTGGAACATTCTAGAAGCTTTCGAACATTTTCGAACATTCTGGAACATTCTGGAAGCTTTGGAACAATTTCGAACTTTCTGGAACATTCTAGAAGCTTTGGAATAATTTCGAACATTCTGGAACATTTTAGAAGCTTTGGAACAATTTCGAACATTATGGAATATTCTAGAAGCTTTGGAACAATTTCGAACATTCTGGAACATTCTAGAAGCTTTCGAACATTTTCGAACATTCTGGAACATTCTGGAAGCTTTCGAACAATTTCGAACATTCTGGAACATTCTGGAAGCTTTGGAACAATTTCGAACTTTCTGGAACATTCTAGAAGCTTTGGAACAATTTCGAACTTTCTGGAACATTCTAGAAGCTTTGGAATAATTTCGAACATTCTGGAACATTTTAGAAGCTTTGGAACAATTTCGAACAATCTGGAACATTCTAGAAGCTTTGGAATAATTTCGAACATTCTGGAACATTTTAGAAGCTTTGGAACAATTTCGAACATTCTGGAATATTCTAGAAGCTTTGGAACAATTTCGAACATTCTGGAACATTTTAGAAGCTTTGGAACAATTTCGAACATTCTGGAATATTCTAGAAGCTTTGGAACAATTTCGAACATTCTGGAACATTCTAGAAGCTTTGGAATAATTTCGAACATTCTGGAACATTTTAGAAGCTTTGGAACAATTTCGAACATTCTGGAATATTCTAGAAGCTTTGGAACAATTTCGAACATTCTGGAACATTCTAGAAGCTTTCGAACATTTTCGAACATTCTGGAACATTCTGGAAGCTTTGGAACAATTTCGAACTTTCTGGAACATTCTAGAAGCTTTGGAATAATTTCGAACATTCTGGAACATTTTAGAAGCTTTGGAACAATTTCGAACATTCTGGAATATTCTAGAAGCTTTGGAACAATTTCGAACATTCTGGAACATTCTAGAAGCTTTCGAACATTTTCGAACATTCTGGAACATTCTGGAAGCTTTGGAACAATTTCGAACTTTCTGGAACATTCTAGAAGCTTTGGAATAATTTCGAACATTCTGGAACATTTTAGAAGCTTTGGAACAATTTCGAACATTCTGGAATATTCTAGAAGCTTTGGAACAATTTCGAACATTCTGGAACATTCTAGAAGCTTTCGAACATTTTCGAACATTCTGGAACATTCTGGAAGCTTTCGAACAATTTCGAACATTCTGGAACATTCTGGAAGCTTTGGAACAATTTCGAACTTTCTGGAACATTCTAGAAGCTTTGGAACAATTTCGAACTTTCTGGAATATTCTAGAAGCTTTGGAATAATTTCGAACAATCTGGAATATTCTAGAAGCTTTGGAATAATTTCGAACATTCTGGAACATTTTAGAAGCTTTGGAACGATTTCGAACATTCTGGAATATTCTAGAAGCTTTGGAACAATTTCGAACATTCTGGAACATTCTAGAAGCTTTCGAACATTTTCGAACATTCTGGAACATTCTGGAAGCTTTGGAATAATTTCGAACATTCTGGAACATTTTAGAAGCTTTGGAACTTTTTGGGACTTTCTGGAACATTCCAGAAGCTTTGGAACATTTTCGAACTTTCTGGAACATTCTAGAAGCTTTGACCAATGGCTAATTATCGATTGGTGTACGGTAGTTGACCCAATGCTAATTATTGATTGGCATGCGGTAATTCAAAGATCAAAGTTCAATATCATAAATCTGACCCACGGAATAATCGGTGACCCATGTCTAATTATCGATTGGTATACGGTAGCTGACCTAATGCAAATTATCGATTGGTATACGGTAATTCAAAGATCAAAGGTCAAAATCATAAATCTGACCCACGGAATAATCGGTGACCCATGGCTAATTATCGATTGGTATACGGTAGCTGACCCAATGCTAATTATCGATTGGTATACGGTAATGGACCGATACCCTTCTATTCTCATCAATCCCTCCTCTCCCTATTTCGCAATCCGAACAGACGGAACACGCACACAGCGCTTTATATGAGAGGAATCGCGAGAGAATTGCCTATTTGGGAGGGTTTGCGGCGGTAGGAATCAAAATCAATGTATCAGGCTACAATTTTGGCACAAAGTATTTCAAATGTTGCTCTTTCAAACTGCGTTGACAGAATTTCGATAACTATCGTCATCTTCGAGATTCAGAAGGCCAAACTTGGGACACTCACTTTTTCGGAGTCAAATCGCGTTCACTTAAATGATCATAACTTTCTTTGAAATAGAGATGGAAGGTCTTTCTTTTTTTCAAATGAATGCTGTAATCATGGGCTACAACTTTTATGTTCACGATATCATTCCCTGTTCACGCTCTTGTGCGGGGTGGTCGCCTGTACCAAAAATGCCCGGATTATGCAAATCGGAATTTCTGCACAAAGCCAATACGCGCGATTAATAGTGACTATATGTGTCTAACTTGAGCCAAAAAATCATGGAAATCGGGTTATATAAAAAAAAATGGCGCTGACTTTAGTACGGTAGCCTCAAAATCGGTTCCAGACACTGGCACTTCCAAACCTCCACTTGGCCGCAATTAGGCTCAAATACATCCAAAACCATCCAAAACAACATTTAAAATCGTTTCCCCAATAGTTATGTCACTGCCATTGGTCAAAAATTACGGTATGACCAAAAATCCCAAAATCGATATTTTCACCCTCTTCAGCTTGTGAGATGGGCCCTATTGATCAAAATCAGTTTTAAATGGTGTATAAACATTCCTCTAAACGTCTCGAAGATATGGCGCATCTGTAAGCAAGATATTTCATCTAAGGATTCCATGGAAATACTCAAAACTGTGCTCATGGTCAACGTAGAACAAGAGACACGTATTATGGCTAGAAACGTAGGTCTCGATGTGATAAACATTTCATCCGTTGAAAGTGTGTTGATATCTTTTCGTTGAAGCGCGCTACATAGCCTAGAAGATGGCCAGAAACGGGCTAGAATCACCCGATGGCGCGTGCTCTAACCGTCTGGCGCTCTCTCCGCCTGACCTCCCTCTCCCTCCCCTCTATTTAGCGCTCCCCCGCGCGCCTCTTCTGTCGTTTTCTGCAATATTCTGGGCTCTGTAACACGCTTCAACGAGAAGATAGAGACTCACTCTCAACAGATGAAATGTTCAGCTCGTTCTGCTCTACATTTCTAGCTAAGGGTCATGTCGCTATTCCTATATTGACCTAACTTACAGTTTTGCGTCTTTCAATGGAATCCTTAGGTGAAATATCTTGCTTACAGATGCGCCATATCTTCGAGACGTTTAGAGGAATTTTTATACACCATTTAAAACTGATTTTGGTTAGACACATATAGTCACTATTAATCGCGCGTATTGGCTTTGTGCAGAAATTCCGATTTGCAGAATCCGGGCATTTTTGGTACAGGCGACCACCCCGCACAAGAGCGTGAACAGGGAATGATGTCGTGAACATAAAAGTTGTAGCCCATGATCACGGCATTCATTTGAAAAAAAGAAAGACCTTCTATCTCAATTTCAAAGTAAGTTATGATAATTTAAGTGAACGCGATTTGACTCCGAAAAAGTGAGTGTCCCAAGTTTGGCCTTCTGCATCTCGAAGATGACGATAGTTTTCGAAATTCTGTCAACGCAGTTTGAAAGTTCATCATTTGAAATACTTTGTGCCTGAGCTATGTCAGGATCCAAAGAGTTTGATTCTACCGCCGCTGGGTAGGCAATTCTCTCGTGATTCCTCTCATATATAGGTATTGATTTTTGCCACCTTGAACATTCATGTCGTAGTTTTCGCCGCGTGATTGGTATGACCTATTAAGATGATTGGTCCCTCAGAATCTAATCTCGATCATCTCCTTGAAAAACTTAATATTCGAATAAGGAGCAAGCGCGCTCAGAGCAGATTCTAAAAGACGCAAAGCTTCGTTTACAGTGAGAATATGTCCTTGAAACCCAATCAATATTGATCCCCTTCCCCGACCATATGAGTAAGTTTAGCCTTGTCAACGAGGTCGATAATGAGGGCATTCATTCGATGATGAGAACCACTCATCTCCCAGGAGAGGAAGGTATCTCGAATACGAGTTGTCTTCACACACTATCACTATACTCGTATCTCTTCGATGACCGACTCTCAACCATTCATTTTCTTGAATGAGCATCCCATATTTCCTTTGATCGCCCTCGTCATCAACCTCGCAGCATTCATTCCCATGCTCTATCTCCTCTTCATCGCCCAGATTGCACCACTTCATAACAACTGCAGGTACTCTTATAAGAGCATGAACTATCCGAAGATGGTAATAGTCTCTTGAATTCGTACCTCGCTTCATTGTAGATACATTCTCTCCGTTTGGACTGCCAGCTACGGTGTGCTATTCATCATTCATATAGCGCTCGTTTACGTCGATTTCACTCAAGAATCGGGTTACATGCCGCTCACCATGTTCGAGCCTCGTAAGGATAGTCCTTTTTCTTCCATTAAACCTACTCGGCCAGGCCGTTTCGAGCTATACAAGTGGCACGTCCGCTGCACTACCTACTCCTCCTCCTTCGAGATTGTTCTCTCGATAGAACGAATTGTGGCTGTAATTTGTCCAAGGAGTTACCACTTCTCAGGAATGGCTTGGAAATTGCTAATTTCTATCACAATTTGTCTAGTGAGTAAAATCCATGTTTTAGTTGTGCCAACATCTTAATATACAGATGTTCGTTGCGTACGTTGTCGATGCGTTTGTCCACAGCGGTGTGTGATTCTTTTTAGCAAACCGCATATCACAATTTTCAGAAAACGCTTTTGCTTCGGGATTTATCCTATTGATAGCTATCGAAATTTTTGTCCTAATGGTGCGATCTTTTCCTCTTCCCACAACCCCTCTCAGACGAAAATTTCAGGCAGGTTGTTTGGCAGCTTTTGTTTGTCGTCAAAAACTCACGAGCATGGATGGAAATGAACCGCTGTCCGAACGCTACCAAGTCAGAAAGATGTGTACAAAATAAACTAACTCATTGTGAACAATGTGAAAAGAGTTTTTAATGAAATGGATCAAACTTATGAAAATTATATTGACTTCAACAAAGTATTTCGGAGTTCTCGAGAAATACCGATAATCAGTGCTTGGAAAATTCGTTATCAGGTGAAAGAAGCGAATGAGATGTCGAAAGCAATGATTCCAGCGCTGGTAACTTCATTTTTCCTCAAAGTAAGTTGGAAGGATTAGGCCAGCTTGCTGTCAAAATGGAAACCGCACTTTCAGGTTTCTTCAATTATTCTTCTCTATGCATACTTCACGATTAGGAACGATTACGGATACCTGATTTCATACGCACACGCTTGTTACTGTAACGTGGGTATCTTGTGTTTTTCGTTCGTTTCAGCTGAAAATTTATGTATGTTTCCACTCCGTTTAGGCTTTTGCGATCAATGGAGCTTTCGCGATTATCATCTTGCTGCTGAAGCATCCACAGCTGCGCAAACAGATGATTCGCAAATTTCCTGGACTGTTGTGAGAGAAATTTTCTAATTTTATCTGTAAATATAAGTTTAGCGGAACGGGGGCTGTTGAAATACGACGTGTCGTCTCGAATGAAGCAGAGACAGAACTCTACTTCTCCATGTTTTCTCAACATTGGAAATAATTGTTTGAGGAAGAGCTTTCACGTGCAAGGAAAGACAACAAACTTTCTCTGTTGTTTAGGGTGAACGATCAACAACGAAGACGTTGTGATTATTTCTGTATGTTGATAACATTGGCTAACTATGTTTAGTAATACTTCATTTCCTGATGTGCATGCCTTGTATACACACAAAGAGATGTATGTCGCTCCCGTTGATTTACTTTCCGATTGCTCGAATGGGATTGGAGACACAGTGCGTCTGTTCGCCCCTCTGCTTCGCCTCCACGTTGATAGTGCCCATCTCGTACCTGAATTTGCATCATTAAGCAAAATGCTCGAAAATAGTGCGAGATGGAGTAGACCTCGACAACGAGAGTCGAACGAGAATCGACTTTAGTCTACTAGGCCTCTTAACAGGGAAAATATCCTTTTGGCATTCGTCTCTATGCTAATATAGTCGGCTCACGGGTGTTCTTCTTCTGTTGCCAGCCATCACCATAGAACGAGGAGCGATAATCGCATTTTCTTGTCTGCCTCGAGCCAAATCGTAGTTAGTGTAAGTGCACTCACCATTTCTGTACATTGCCCGACTTAGCGATGTACGAAGAGGGAATCTTGTAGGTCGATTCGCGCTGGCAGAGCTAGAAATTGGAAATGAATAGCCGAAATAGAGTAAGGCTTGCTCACGTTGGGAATATTGAAGATGCCCTTGTTGTTGCAGCGGTGATAGAATCGGACGGCGGGATCGAGGGTGAAAATGCTCGAATCAGTGCCAGAGACCTTCAATTGCGGGGATTTCAACTTGACACAGGTGATGGAAAACAGCATTTGCATGGTCTTCTCATATAAAAATCCTAAATCTCACCTGGAATCGGCCCTGGGCATCCGTCTTTACAGTTTGCAGGTTCGTGTCCGGCCGAGGGACTGAAACAAAGGCTGTTTGCAAAATAATTTTCAAAAATAAAAAAAAGCAAAAAAGAATAAAAATCGCGAACAGGTGTGCAACAGCCACAGCTTGACGTCGGCGTTAGCGAGTGGCTGATTTCCACACATGAGTTGGCCTCGAACACCGATGGATTGAATTGCAGCGGATACGAATGAGGAGGAAAGGAGGAGAGAGGAAACAGCGAGAAGGACAAACATGGCTGAACGGGTGGGATTAACAGTGAAAGCAGTGGAAATTGTATTGAAATCCGTGGAAAAATCGAGAAAAGTCAGAAGGAAAGGAGATGCAATTTGCAGAGCGAAAAAGTGCTGAGCACTGATCCACTCCGCTATATTATATTATTTATAGTCATTTCCCGTAACACAACTCATAACGGAGCGAGAGAGACAGATGCAAATAGTGTTGGGCAAACGGTGACTCAGCCCCCATGTTCAATGATTTCGGAGTAGAGAGAGAGGGAAGGCGCAAGGATAGAACGAGAGCGATGTTTCTCTGCTGTGTGGTCTCCTGAACTCAGTCACATGCGAGGTTTACGAATTCCCCGTGAACGAGGGGCACTTCCGAGGGAAATTATTGCTTCCCTGACAACTTTTGTATAGCAGTAGTCTGAGTCATTGTTGTCGGAGCAGTTTCGAGAGCCAATCAGTCAACAAGAGCCGTTTCACTACAACAATAATTCGAAGACACTACTATTGATTACTGACATTTGTAGTATCGCCGGAAGTGGAAAAAAATCCACTCTAAGAATTGACTTTATTCAGAAGGAAACGCATTTGAGCATCTCGTCAAGAATAGAATCTTTTCAAGCAAAGAATTATTGTTGTGCGGACTCTCTTGCGCTGAAACAGCATTAGTTCTCCAATTCTCCAAACCAATTTCGAGTAGTGAGTTGTGCTCCGCAAAGATTTGTCAATGAGATTGGAGAAAAAACAGTGCCATCTTTTCAATATCGCCGACAACGCGAAAATAGTGCTTGAGGAGCACGATTTCATGGATTCTCGTTGTTATCAGGGTGTGCCAATCTCTCGACTTCTCAAGTGATGTACGAAATATTTTGTAGTGATCAATGTGCAGATATTAACTTGCATCTGAAACTATGATTCGTGAAGTGTTCTCTCCATTTTTATTCATCCCTTCTAGTCATCCACAAGGTTAGTGGCGGGGAAAGCCCACGATTCCTATTATGAAATGCTGCGAATGAATTGGCAGGGTGGCGGAAATTGAATGGACCCCAAATCGGCAATCCATTGTGACAACAATATGAAGAAAATGGACAACAGCATTCGCACAGTCCGTTGAAATCTACGTTCCCTGTCGGCGTCAAACTCCACCTGTTTCTTGTACATACTGTCTCTTATCTCCCGAGAGCTCGCAATAGAAAAGCGTACACTCGTGTTCTTCTGTGCTTCTGACCATGATGTCCCTACTAACCTCATCCATTCTCTTTTCTTCCCTATTGAGTACGGTACTATCCGAAGATCGACTGATCATGGCTTCATTCTATGCAAGTACGCCTCTCTATTTCTCTCATACCCTTGAAAAATGACGAAGAAAACCTCTAAAATGAGAATCGTGTGTAACTTTCTCTTATTCACCAGACTCACCGACGTATCCTCTGAACTCGAATGGGTGGCCTTCATCCTGGACACCAGTCCCAGTGCATTCCAGACCCTACGATGAGGACAGAGTGAGGAGATCACAGTTTGCATATGGCAAACTAGAGATAATCGATGAAAAGCGTTTGGCAGGAGATGTAACCGGGAGCGTCGTGTCCTCGTGCTGATCAATTGAGAAAAGCTCGTGAGAGTTTGCCGGTGTTCCAAGATTTTCTCGCCTCGAAATGGGTAGGTCATTCTTCTAAGACCACCAATCAATGTCTATTCTAGCACCTATTCGCTACCATTGCTGCTCATTCGGGCTGGGATCTCGATGTTTCCATGCGAACGCTTTCTCGAATGCTGGGAATTCTCGTAGTTGAGGTTCGTGAGGAACGCAGGAGGAAGAGAGGGAAGTCCACTACAGAAAGATGACTTCAACCTGACAATGCCCGAATGGGTAACGGATCGATTCTACGCCGATCTTACACAAGCGAACAACGAGGGAGAGGATTTCGTAGATGGGGCAGGTTAGAAGTCTTCTCGTAATTATAAATAGTACGAATCATTTAGCTGGCTTCGGTCTGTCTGAGGACACGGAGCTGCTGCGTCTTAGAGGAGGATTCATTCTGAAGGAATTCGTGAAGAATTTCAAAGATGTGATCAACAACTCGACTACCACTAGATACTTTGCGTATTCGGGAGTATGTTCTGGGTGTTGGGATGATGAGAAATTGCCTCAATTTTAGCACGATTCTACAGAGCGAGCACTTCTGCTGACTCTTGGCCTGAAGGTGAACTAGTTCCCCTTACTCGATTAACTTTCCGAAGTCAGAACGCAACAGTCGGTCCCGGTAACCCTGATTACACTTCGGTAATCGCATGTGAATTGTGGAAGAGAGTGGAGGAATATTACGTCAAGACAAGTTTAAAAAATTGAATAATAGGGGATACTCAGTAATCCTTGTCATGGTAGAAGTACTGGTTGTGTTCTTCGTAAAGCCGAGGGGGTGAAAAATTGAATAGTTTTAAAATTAGTCTCTTCATTCAGATTTTGTACTCTGCCAACGTTCAAAGCAATCTCGTAGACGTTACTTCCTACCTTCCTCTGAAGTCCATTGATGGACTGAGTCCCCTCTCCACCTTCCTCCAATACGCTAATGTTTACATTCCAAGTGGAGACAAAGTCAGTCAATACTGAAATTACATCACTAAATTGTTCGTTTCAGGACTGTGACAAGCGATAATATTGCTATGTGTACGAAAATATGATCTCAGGTTTTCACAACCGGTTTTTATATTTCCTCACTTTGTTTTTACTCTTATCGCAATTTGTCAAGGTACTTTTGACTACCGAAATCTTCTTGATTAAGAATTATGGTAATCCACGAGATAAAAGCTTTCTCGAAACGCGATATGCGATTTGTTAACGCATAAGCAACGTGCTATCAAATGAACGTGTGAAACTATACAAGATTCATAGATTTATTATGATGTGCGTCCAAAAACCAAGGGAAGTTGAAAAACATTCACATGGATGCGAATGTTTTGAATTATTCATGCGAAGTTGTTCGAAATACAGAAAGCAATCACTACAATTCTTCTAATACAAAGCTTCAGCGAAAGAGATTTGAAGCATCAACCTGCAATTCATGCCGCTTATCTATTACATTCGTTAAGTCCCGTTGAAGAGAAGTGAAGTCTGTTTCTCCAATTTGTTAATTATGATTTCTTGGATCGCAGTAGCTCAATTTGTTGTGCCAATTGAAGGTATAGTGAGTAGACAGTTGTTCGCCAATAAGACTATTACAATTTAGGGCTCGTTGGAATGGCCCTCAATGTCTTCTTGATTGTTCTTCTCATACGTTCTGAAGTCGGTAGCACTGCAACTCTCTACTTTTACTCGTGTATAATCTCTGCGATTCTCTCTTTCTACACAGCCTTCTGGATCTCTATCTGCGTTAACGTATTATTAAGAATTTTGATTTATTTTCGTTTTTTCTCATTATCCTTTCATTGAAGACATGCAGATCGCCGTCATCGTCGATGGAATGCTAATCGGAGCGTACTACGGTCCCCTTCTCTTTCTCGTCCCTCAATGGGCTGTAGATTTTGTCTGCGTTGCATTCTTGGCTCAAGTACACACCATGTGGCAGGTAGCTTCTGAGCATCGCGAGGTATTCTAAACATTTTTTTCAGTTCATTCCCGCTCCCTGCATCATACAATGGCTATCGTTATCGAGGTGAGTAAACGCCAAGCAAAAGGTAGTTGCTTACGTCTTGTCCGAGTAGCAAAGAATTGAGTAGCAAAGAATCGGACAATTTTTGATTGCCTGTGTTTGTAATTGCCTGGCCTCATAGCGATCAATCTTATGCCATCTTATATAGTCGGGCATGAATGAATGGGATGGGGTTTATCCATCAACCTGATAATTCCCATTTTTTACAGCTTCTCGTGGGGAACCATAAGGAAGATGGAAGTGGCGTACTCAGTTCCCATTGCGTTTCACATACTGGGATGGGTGATTATTAAAGGTAAATCGAATTCTGAGAATTGAGCTGTTTCAGATAGTGATGTCATATTTTATTCCAACCGAAGAGTTTCGAAACGAGATGACATCTATTGTTCATCGAGTCCACGGGACAAATCTCAGTGACTTCCATGTCTATGGATTGCCATTAATGGACAAAGTATGAAATAAATATTGGCTATGGGAGAGGATATGTATGCCAATAGCGAATAAAAATCTGACAATAAAGCAAAGTTATTCCCACCGCTGTCACTACGTAATGCATCTAGCTGATACTCCTTGTTTCACACCATGTGTTACCAAACATTCTCTCATTTCAGGCTCAATTTGACGTCGTCGGAATGATCCTCGTTGATGGGATTCCTTCTTTCTCCGCAAGCTACGCAATCTTCTTCTTCTTTTCCACAAAAGTATGACAGAACCACAAAATTTAACGCACCGAAATTACAAGATTCGGGCTGAACTCCTCTCCATCACCACCAAGTATAGTACGAAGACAGCCAACATGCAGCGGCGATTCTTTCGTACCCAAATTGCTCAGGTTCGCATCCCCTATATCATGAAATGAGATATCAAAAAAAGGCATAGCCTAAAATTATTTTGTGCATTTAAGATGCTCCTGCCAATCGTGCTTTCGTCAATTCCAATTGGAGTCGTTTGTGTAGCTTCTTTTATCGGCAAAGACATGACCAGCTTGCCCTTTCTGCTTGGCTTCATCCTGTGGCCACTGCCAGCGATATCGGTGAGTATCTTCACACATGCGAATTGATTTACAGAGTGAGAGATATTGCACAATGTCCAGAAAGTGAGAAACATGTTTGCGATAAGTTGATAGAGTTGATAGAGGAGTAGTTGTATGAGAGTGGGTAATTCAAATTATCTTCTTCATCCTTATCTAAAGGCGTTGCTCCTACTCGCTTTTGTCTGGAAGACAACCGTCAACAGGAAGACAACGCTTACCAAGGTTTCTCAGCAGGTATTTCACAAGATCACTGCGCGCAAACAATACGCAATATTTTTCAGAATACTGCAAAAATCGATTCCTGATATCCACGTCTCTCATATAACAAATTTATTAATTCTCTTGTGAATAACAAAGAAGACAAATTTCGATCGCGAGCAATTGTGAATGACTGTAAGATAAACGAAATCAATTATATTGCAACAGAAAACACATAATCGAAAAATTTTCAACTACCTATCATAAATCGATTATTGTGTCTACCGTCTGGTTTGCTTTCCATGTGGCACGTTTACACATCAAAGATTTGTCTGTGCTGTGTGAATAATGTATTGTTGTTTATCGAGGTTGTTCTTATCGTTCTCAATGCGGCTACAAACTATGGCATTGGAGATTGGAGAGCAGTGGAAAGGGCCGTATTATTTTGAAAGTTCTCTTGTAAAATCTCACTCGTTTCGTCCACTATCTTACAGATCTTCAAGATGGTCAACCATTTCATTCATCTCGGAGACAATCCAGATTTGACCAAAGCGAGCTTAAAGTAAGTCAAAGAATTGCAACTTTAAATTTGTAGGAGAGGAAATCGGCTACCTTCGACACAGAGGAAATGACTAATTTCGTGTACGGATCGAAGGCGGAAGTTGATCGAATGAGAGAAATTGAGGCAAAAGTGAGTACTTTTTAGTGTCCCATTCAAAACATCTTTATTTTTCAGGTTGCAGCCGATCCCGATCTATGCAATCCAGTCCCTCTCGACTTTTTGAGTCGAGAGAAGCGCATTGAAGCACAAGCCAAGAAGGTAGAAACATAAATTATTTAATAAAAATGGCAAATTTAATAGGCGTACAAATTGATGACGAAAAGCAAAGATTTCGTGAATCCGAATGAGCAAGAGGAGATGAACCACCTGGTCAGGCTAGATATCATCAGAAGTCATGTAAATGACTCGAGATTGCAGTGAAGTCTTCGGAACTGACGGCTTCCCTCTCTCCCTCCACTACATTGGATTTCTTCCCATATTAATGGGACAAGCGAGTCCTGGTAGAATTAATTTATTATTGAAAGAAGACTCCTTCACATCTGCAAATCTATAATTAGATAAACATATAAAGACGAAAATAATCGTTGAAGATGTTCAACTTTATTTCAGAGCGACGAAGAACTGATGGCTAATTTCGTTCCCCGAGCTATCAATTGTGAGGTCATCGGTACGTATGCGCAGACGGAGATTGGACACGGTCAGTTCTCAAAATTGCAACTAAGTTTCAATCAACACGAACTAACTAAAACGTTCCTAATGACATATGAATAGCTTAAAATTATCAGGTACGAATCTGCAAGAACTGGAGACGACTGCCACTTACGATAAGCAGACGGAGGAATTCATGCTTCACACGCCCACGAGAAGTGCCACCAAATGGTAGATCAGCATTGATGGATGAATCTGCTGTTCAAACGCCGCAATCAGACGTTATTGCGAACAGTTTTTGGACGTGTCTGCTCAGACATTGTGCGATTGCGAGCTTGCAGGTGGCCGGGGAATCTGGGAAAAATGTAGAACTACTCCATCGTCACCGACCAATTGCACATCGACGGAAAGAACTACGGACCACACAATTTCCTAGTGCAGTTGAGAAGTGAGAAGGACCATCGACCACTGCATGTTTAGTCTGAAGTTAGGCCATTTTTATCCATTGGTAGATCAACAAGGATTACCAATGCAGGAATAACAGTGGGCGACATCGGTTCGAAGATGGCCTTCAATCGAGCAGACAATGGATTTCTTGTCCTTGATAATGTCCGAATTCCAAGGAAGAGAATGTTGATGAAATATGCAAAGGTTGGTACTTTTAGTTACAAAAATACGGATTAAATGATCCTATCCCTTCAGGTTTCAGCAGACGGTACATATACTCCACCCATTCACTCCAAGCTCAATTATGGACTCATGGTTAGTGCACTCGTAGCTTCAATACTATCTCTACACAGGTGTTGGTCAGGGCTCGTATGACGAACATGCAGGCGCAGAATCTGTCCTCGGTGAGTGCATCAACCTAAAATTATTTCATAAACTACACTTCAGGCGACGACAATCGCCCTTCGATACTCATCTGTTAAACGACAAGGGAGAATTGAGAAGAAGTAAGCGTAATTTTCCAATTTTAAAATAAAATGCATGACTCAATGCATCATTCTTAATTTGTGAATCTGAATAGTTGATAATCTAATGTTGTCTGCAGAAGTCAGCGAGAGGTCCAAGAATTAGACTATCAGACGCAACAGTATCGGCTGTTTCCTCAGGTATCATATTGAGGGATGCGATATCGCAATCCGAGGTGTGCTCATTGCGATGTTGCAACGTCGCACTTGCATAGCCAACCCTATTAGTGATTACTGAACATACCCACTGGTGTTTCAGATAGCTCGAGCGTACACTTTTCTATTCACTGGCGACGAGATCATCAACCTCTACCATCAGACAATGGACGGAGTCGATAAAGGAGATGTCAGAATTCAATCCTCCTTCTCCTCATCAAATTCCCCTCTCCAGATTGATCTCCTACCTGACCTCCACGCGCTCACTTCCGGTCTCAAATCAGTCGTCACTTTCACTGTCACTTGCAATTGTTTTGAATGATAAGATAAGATGATTTCAGAATGGTGCGGGAATTGAGCAGTGTAGAATGGCATGCGATGGGCATGGTATGCGAGAGTTTGCCTTGATATCAAATGAATCAATTCAGGGTACTCGGATGCATCTGGTCTTCCTAAGATCTACGGATATGCCATTGCCGGGTGCACTTATGAGGGCGAGAATGTGATGCTGCTGCAGCAGGCTGCGAGGTTGTTCTTCTCTACTTTCCTCGAATATACCTAGGCGGAATAATGCTGATAATCCTCATTTCTTATCGAATTGAATGGATTTACCTAATGCCAGGTATCTCATGAAGTCAGTAGTGCGAGCAGATCGAGGCGTTTCTCTCTCCTATTCGGTGAAGTTCATCGGGAAGAAAGGGGAGAAGAGATCGAGATTGGGAATGCAGGCTGAATCAGACGAGCAGGAGATAGAGGTCAGAAATACTGATAAACCTATTAAAAATAAAATAAAACAAATATTCCAGACGCTCCTCTCCTCACTCGAGCACATCGCCCGTCGATTGGCCGTCGAAGCATCGCAAGAATGGGAGAAGAGAATGAAGATGGGAGAGAGCAGAGAACGAGCTTGGATCGAATTGACCGTCGAGATGAACAGGGTACGGTACACGAATGATGATAGTTATCGATAACTGAGTGCATGGCAAGGCAGCCCGAGTGTACACTCGACTCTTCGTCGCTCAATCCTTCCATCGTCGAGTGATGGCTGCTCCATCTTCACTTCGACCCGTCCTCACTCATCTCCTCTCCCTGTATCTTCACTATGAATGCGTCGATATGGCACATCATCTTCTCCATGTGAGAAGAATTTTGAAAGACATTTTGAAACAGTAATTGAAATAAAATGGCGAAACTGATGATCAGAAAATGGCTGGTGTTACCGTCCTTGAGTCGACCCGAAAACAAAAAACAACAATGGGTGAAAGTTGTCTTCCCTCTTAATCAACAGTCTTCTTTAGGATTGCCATTTAACAGGCGATCAGATCAATTACCTCAAGAAGAGACTCTACGAGGATCTCAGAAAGGTAAGCTATCAGCACGACCATAGCTGATCACAGCACAATCGCAGCTTCGTCCGAATGCCGTTTCTCTCGTCGATTCCTTCGATCACTCCGATCGCTTCCTCAACTCAGTCTTCGGCAAAAGAGATGGAAATGTCTACGATGCACTCTTTCAATGAGCGAAGAACAGCGAGTTGAATTATACTGATGTGAGATTTGAAATAATTCTTTCATGTAAACTATTATCAATGCATCAGAGAATTTCGAAAAAAAACTAAAAACAAAGAAAAGCTTTGCAGGTCCTTCCCGCATTCGATCATCTGAAGATGATGATGGAAGAGAATCGAGCCAAGATCTGAGTTTCGAAACATTCCGGATAAAAAAGATTTAGTCGACTCTCATTCAGAATCACTAAAATGTTCAGGCTTATGTATATAATTATTGTGTGTACATGATTTTCGGCTGCTTGACCAGAACACTGATGGAATAGTGAAAGTTTGCTTTATCGATCGTCTTCTTTAGGACATGAGAGAATCAGGACGAGAAGTTTATGCGCGCTTGGCGGCACGTCTTCTGTATCCGTTGGACTCGACGGTGGGAGACTCGACGGCCTCAGAGACGGCTCCGGCACGAGCGGGGCAAGGGCAGTAGGCGGCATCAGAGCCGGGAAGTCCGTCGGATCCGGCATCTCCGGGGGCTCCAGACTGTCCGTCGTTTCCGGGCTGTCCAGGGGCTCCATCGTTTCCGGGGGCTCCATCCTGTCCGGGAGCTCCGTCCTGTCCGGGCTGTCCAGCGGGTCCCTTGGGTCCGGGTCTTCCAGCGGCTCCGGGTCTTCCGGCAGTTCCAGGGGTGTAGTTGACTCCGGGGGTTCCGGGGGCTCCAGGTGCTCCGGGCTTGCCATCGTGTCCTCTCTGTCCGGGCTGTCCAGGCTGTCCATCAGATCCGGGTCTTCCGGGGTTTCCAGCGGGTCCAACAGATCCGGGCTGTCCGGGCTGTCCAGCGGGTCCCTGGTGTCCGGGCTCTCCATCGGGTCCAGGGGGTCCAGGAGGGCACTTGACACATCCTCCGGGGGTATCGAAGGTAACGGCAAGGGCGATTCCGTTGGCTCCGGGTCTTCCGGGCTGTCCGTCATTTCCATTCTGTCCTCTCTCTCCAGGCTGTCCGGGAGGTCCGGGAGGTCCGGCGGGGCATCCTCTGGAAGAGGGTCCGCAGTTGCACTGGGAGTTAGCCTGTCTCTTGTTTCTGCCGAGGAGAGTGGCGAAAGTGGGAGCGGCATCAGAAGATCCAGTGGGATTGATGTGCATCTTGACGAGACGGGCCCAGGTGTCCTCAGCCATAACCTGAGGAAGGGAGAGATTAGGGACTGGAACAAGAACCAGAGTACCATAGCCCAGGAAAGGTACCGTACCTTGAACTCATCCATATTCTCGGTAACCTCAGACTGGAGAGACTGAAGATCGGAGACGAGCGATCCCATGTAGAGAACGGAGATAGCAACGAAGCAAAGGGCGCCCGAAGAGGCGACTCCAACCAACATAGTCATTCTGAAGGTAGAGCGATTGATTGGAGGGGTAGGTCACGACCATACCCCAGCTACCGTTAGCCCGTAGTAGGTCACTAGTAAAGATGAGTTGCTTACTCTGCTGGACGAACGGTGAGACCGGCGTGCTGTTACCTTCGAACGGTTCCCTTTTATACTCTATTTCGCCCCGATAGGGAGTACACTCTATTACAGTTTCGAGTTCAAAGAGAAAGGGTTCCCTCTCAATTCCGCGCACTCTCTAGGATAGTCGGCAGTTTATAGTCAATGCATAATAAGGAGAGTTTCCTTCTCTTCTTTGGTAGTACGAAGCTCTTGGTCAGCCGGTTACCTCTCTCATTACGCACTCGGACGTTCTTTTCATCAGAAATAAAGTTTAACACAACTCTATTTGTAAATATGGCATAAAAGTATCCACTCGTAAAGCTCCAGTCTCATTGACGTCTATTCTACAAAAGAATATTCGGAAGATAGAGGATGTTCGTACATCGAGTTCATGTTGATATTTCCATCGATAGATGCGATGATCTTGAAATGGTAATTGGTCTTGAAGAACACCATTAAGAATTTGCCAAGTGTTATATTACTTGAATTAGTACGCTCTAAAGCAGGTCAAATGAATAGTAATATCTTACTGCTAATTGGAAATAGAACAGAAATGTTTGCTTCCATTGTTTCTTCTTGTTTCGCGATATTCCATCAATTCCATTTAAGAATGGTTTTCGTGCATTCTTGAGAAATATAATGCATGCACTCTCAGTGTTTTTGGCCGGCACGTCTTTCTAGAAAAGTTTCCTTTAGAGTTCCACCACTGTGTACGGATTGGCTGTTGGATAAATTGTTTGTGAAACACAATTTCCATTTTATTCATTCCCGCAATCACTCAGGTTTCCTCTTATGATGCACCACAAACACTCACTAAAATAACTACCACAGACTGCTAATTGAACAGACAGATATAGATGAAGTGGATTGGAGATTAGAGATAGTTGTGGTACACCCTGCGGATTACTGAAGTGTGTCCGATATTATTTCTCACTCAACATCTCTACAAATCCTCCTCCATTTTAAGGTTTACAAATCGACACACATAAATAACTATTGTCTTCGATATACTAAAAAGTTTCTACATGAAAGATAGATATCCTTTCTCCCTACCTCGCCAATGTCTAGTTCTAGGGAAATATCGACCATCTTTCTTACGCCACCAGTGCTAGTTGTCTAGTGGAGAATCGTCAGAACAAGTTATTTCGCTGAAGAAGGAGATTGAAGTCTTCCCATTTTTGTTTTGAACATAATGCCTCGAAGACATTGCTTCTCCTTTCGTGTAATAGCAGTCGAATTTCCGCCGAATACTTTCAATTCAACTATGTTGTTTTTACAATCAACACCGACGTGAACATCTCCTCATACACTGATCACATAACCGAGTTGAAATGGGAACATTCGAATGATCTTATTCTCCTGATATAGGATTTGGAAAATACTCTAACATAATATATTCATTATTTTCTCATACCACCTTTCTTCGATGAAGAGTGTATCTTCTACAGATGTATACAGTACGTGCTAATCGCCTTGGCCATGTGCGTGCGCCGCGTTGCGCGGCGGCGCGCGGCTTACGCGGATTGATTTTGCGGGATGAATATTATTTTTCACGATTCGAACCTATTATTTTCGAATTCTCCGTAAAATTTCCCATCGGAAGGATTATTCAATCATATGTTTAAAGATCTATTTATATTTATAAATCAATATTTTGAAAGCGGAATTTCTGCAACCTACCGTAATCTCACTTTACGATAGCGACAGTATCGCAAACTGGGATTACGGTAGGTTGCAGCATTGCAGAATTCAAAATATTGATTTCTTTTTCTAAAAATATGAATGAATAGTCCTTCCGATGCGAAATTTTTCGGAGAATTCGAAAATAATAGGTTCGAATCGTGAAAAACAATATTCTTTCCGCAAAATCAATCAGCGCAAGCCGCGCTCCGCCGCGCAGCGCCGCGCACGCACATGACCAAGGCGATTAGCACGTACTGTAATCTCATGACAGCAATAATCCACGGAAGGATCATATATTGAGAGTGTTGCTAGAGCGTCGCAGGTGCGACCACCGCGAGAAATGGTACTCGAATTCTTTCCATCGGACTGAAAAAGAAGTGCAGAAACGAATAGACCCGCAATGCAAAGATAATTTCTGCTTTTACATCACGTTGCAATACCAGAACACTGTTGGAATAGTGAAAGTTTGCTTTATCTATCGTAGTCTTTAGGAGACATGAGATAATCAGGACGAGAAGTTCATGCGCGCTTGGCGGCACGTCTTCTGTATCCGTTGGACTCGACGGTGGGAGACTCGACGGCCTCAGAGACGGCTCCGGCGCGAGCGGGGCAAGGGCAGTAGGCGGCATCAGAGCCGGGAAGTCCGTCGGATCCGGCGTCTCCGGGGGCTCCAGAGTTTCCGTCGCGACCGGGCTGTCCAGGGGCTCCATCGTTTCCGGGGGCTCCATCCTGTCCGGGAGCTCCGTCCTGTCCGGGCTGTCCTGCGGGTCCCTTGGGTCCGGGTCTTCCAGCGGCTCCGGGTCTTCCGGCAGTTCCAGGTGTGTAGTTGACTCCGGGGGTTCCGGGGGCTCCAGGTGCTCCGGGCTTGCCATCGTGTCCTCTCTGTCCGGGCTGTCCAGGTTGTCCATCAGATCCGGGTCTTCCGGGGTTTCCAGCGGGTCCAACAGATCCGGGCTGTCCGGGCTGTCCAGCGGGTCCCTGGTGTCCGGGCTCTCCATTGGGTCCAGGGGGTCCAGGAGGGCACTTGACACATCCTCCGGGGGTATCGAAGGTAACGGCAAGGGCGATTCCGTTGGCTCCGGGTCTTCCGGGCTGTCCGTCATTTCCATCCTGTCCTCTCTCTCCAGGCTGTCCGGGAGGTCCGGGAGGTCCGGCGGGGCATCCTCTGGAAGAGGGTCCGCAGTTGCACTGAGAGTTAGCCTGTCTCTTGTTTCTGCCGAGGAGAGTGGCGAAAGTGGGAGCGGCATCAGAAGATCCAGTGGGATTGATGTGCATCTTGACGAGACGGGCCCAGGTGTCCTCAGCCATAACCTGAGGAAGGGAGAGATTAGGGACTGGAACAAGAACCAGAGTACCATAACCCAGGAAAGGTACCGTACCTTGAACTCATCCATATTCTCGGTAACCTCAGACTGGAGAGACTGAAGATCGGAGACGAGCGATCCCATGTAGAGAACGGAGATAGCAACGAAGCAAAGGGCGCCCGAAGAGGCGACTCCAACCAACATAGTCATTCTGAAGGGAGAGATTGGTTGGAGGGGTAGGTCACTACCATAACCCAGCTACTGTAAGCGCGTAATAGATCAGTAGTAAAGATGAGTGGCTTACTCTGCTGGACGAACGGTGAGACCGGCGTGCTGTTACCTTCGAACGGTTCCCTTTTATACTCTATTTCGCCGCGATAGGGAGTACACTCCATTACAGTTTCGAGTTCAAAGAGGAAGAGTTCCCTCTCTATTCTACACACTCTCTAGAAGAGTCAGCAACCTTGGCTGTGCGTAAACTCGAGAGTGTCCCCTTCCTTTTTTGGAGTACACTCCTCTTGGTCAGACGATTTCCTCTCTAATTACTCTCGGCATTCTCTTCACCGGAACTCAAGTATAAGCACTACTCAGTTTGTTGTAAATATGGCAAAACACTTGGCTTACATAGTGCAGTCTCATTCTCACATTTCAGTAGTTTCACAAAAGGGTATCCGGAAATTAGAAGAACATCGCCCTAACATCGAGGTCACTTTGATTTCACTTTAGACAGATGCACGTGCCAAATTTTAAGGGAGAATAATTCCATCGAGCAGAGAAGGAATTGACCAGCTGAAGTAAGCCTGAGTGCGCATTGGCATAGAGGAACCTCCAGTTAGTCACCTACTTCTTCTCTTTCAGCAAACTGTTGGAGGGTTGAAAGCGCGTGACGAGTGAATACGCTTGCCAATTGGAATAACTAGAGCGGGTGTTGAGGGACTAATCATGATCACCTTCAACGTGCTCACGTCGTGCGTATACTCTGTGTTGAGCCACGAGTGGTAGGTTTTAAACTTTATGCATAAAGCCGACACATGACAAAGTGAAATAAAGCATTCGTCCGAGCTATCCGCGCTTTTATCGGCCACGAGATCCTCCAGAACCGCCTCCAGATCCTCCAGAACCGCCTCGAGATCCTCCGGAACCACGACCATGAGAGCCGCCGGATCCACCAGAACCCGAACCACCAGATCCAGAACCACCGTGTGAATGCTTGCCGTGCTTGTGGTGCTTGTGATGCTTGTGCTTGTGATGACCAAAGGTTCGTTTTACCCTCAATGCCTCCATTTCTGCGCCTGAAGCAAATGAATGAACAACTCTTTGCCTTTTTTTAACTATGAAAAGCGTAAAACCTACCGGTCCATCCAATGGTGTCGGCATTGAGATTCGAAATGGCCATCTCTCCTGAAAACGATAAATTGCATGACATAATTTAAATTTATTGATTAAATTCGACAAATCGCAGCGATGAAGATTGACTCACCTTGATCTGCTGCTGAGCAACCGATGAGAACGACGGAGAAGAGAAGGAAGGCGACCAAGAGAACGTTCATCTTACTTTTCGACGAATGTCGAGGAATGTTTAGATGCCTTCAGAACTCGCAATTTATAGCGTTTTCCACCATCCCAAAGTTATTAATCACGAAAAAAAAGTCGTGTTGATGGATTTTCGTTGACTTCCCTTTCTCTTTCTCCGATCCTCTCTTCTATAACACTCTCACCTTCTCTCGCTTCGGTGAAAGTAAGAGCACTCTGATGAAAGAGAAATCTGTTGTTATTGACTGGTCATTGGATGGCGCAATGGAATGAGTGATGGTGTCCATTCGAGAAATACATCTGATAACACGATAAGGCGTAATTTTATCCCTGTTTCTTTGTAACAATTTGGATTTTTCCCCGATCACATGAATTTCTGAACAGTAAATCTTTATGGCGTTTGTTTGGGCAAAAGTGCGCATTAGAGCGTTAGCAAGAGGGAAGGTAACTCTCGAAATATTCTCAAAAGCCTCATCATGCCCCCGGAAGCTACATTTCCTCGAGGAATATATTTTATTTCGTAACGAGTTATCATAATTAGTAAGATGATGTGTACCGTAGTATTTCATACCTGCCCTCATAATTAGTACATGATATTATTCTTCTACGCATGTAGACTTTCTACAAATGCTCCTCCAAGTCGTGAGAAATATACAGTCGCGCCGGAAAGTATCCGTACGATTTGATTTTTTCACATAACTTTTTCTGCAGTTGACTTAGCAAGTTAAATGTTGCAGCGCTATATAGCAAATCCATAGGAGAATACGATGTGAGTATTGCCTCATCACGTGCATCATAACTGATTGCGTAGTGATGACGCAATCGAATTTCACTTTTTCAAACATGCATTATTCTTACATAGATTTTTTCCAGCTTTCCAAACTTTCTGACGTTGGAGAATGAACCGAGGCCTATTTAGAATAAAAATTTGAAGTTGCTGCTCGGTCGCAAAATTGCTGCAGCCTTGCTGCAAAAACGTGGTCGCAAATTCAGAACTCGGCTTCTAGACTAGCTAGAGACTCGTTCAAAGCATCAAAATGATCGCCATCACAATTCCCGATGATCCTGAGAATATGAAAACGATAGATCAATATTTGCCCTCAGGAATATCTTTTTATCTTTTTTGATATCTTTTTTGAATGCTCATTTTTTGGACATTCATAACTTTGTGGGCAATTTTTGTAAAAATCTGGTTTTTATGTGTGAATGTTCAAAATGTATTAAAGATATGATTCCCAACTTTTTAGACTTTTTGGATAACTTTCCTGCCCGCGGCGACCGTTTATCGGAGGCATACTAGGGTCGGGAATCAACCTGTTTACGCACTCTCATCGTCTGCACTCTCTCGCCCATAGGGGTAAACAAGGTCTTTCCGGACCCTAGTATGCCTCCGAAAAACGGTCGCCGCGGGCAGGAAAGTTATCCAAAAAGTCTAAAAAGTTGGGAATCATATCTTTAATACATTTTGAACATTCGCACATAAAAACCAGATTTTTACAAAAATTGCCCACAAAGTTATGAATGTCCAAAAAGTGAGCATTCAAAAAAGAGATTTTTTGGTGCCCTGAGGGCAATTATTGATCGATCGTTCTCATATTCTCAGGATCATCGGGAATTGTGATGGCAATCATTTTGATGCTTTGAACGAGTCTCTAGCTAGTCTAGAAGCCGAGTTCTGATCAAAATGATTGCCATCACAATTCCCGATGATCCTGAGAATATGAGAACGATCGATCAATAATTACCCTCAGGGCACCAAAAAATCTCTTTTTTGAATGCTCACTTTTTGGACATTCATAACTTTGTGGGCAATTTTTGTAAAAATCTGGTTTTTATGTGCGAATGTTCAAAATGTATTAAAGATATGATTCCCAACTTTTTAGACTTTTTGGATAACTTTCCTGCCCGCGGCGACCGTTTTTCGGAGGCATACTAGGGTCCGGAAAGACCTTGTTTACCCCTATGGGCGAGAGAGTGCAGACGATGAGAGTGCGTAAACAGGTTGATTCCCGACCCTAGTATGCCTCCGATAAACGGTCGCCGCGGGCAGGAAAGTTATCCAAAAAGTCTAAAAAGTTGGGAATCATATCTTTAATACATTTTGAACATTCACACATAAAAACCAGATTTTTACAAAAATTGCCCACAAAGTTATGAATGTCCAAAAAATGAGCATTCAAAAAAGATATCAAAAAAGATAAAAAGATATTCCTGAGGGCAAATATTGATCTATCGTTTTCATATTCTCAGGATCATCGGGAATTGTGATGGCGATCATTTTGATGCTTTGAACGAGTCTCTAGCTAGTCTAGAAGCCGAGTTCTGAATTTGCGACCACGTTTTTGCAGCAAGGCTGCAGCAAGTTTGCGACCGAGCAGCAACTTCAAATTTTTATTCTAGATAGGTCTCGGTCCAATCTCCAACGTCAGAAAGTTTGGCAAGCTGAAAAAATCTATGTAAGAATAATGCCTGTGTGAAAAAGTGAAATTCGATTGCGTCATCACTACGCAATCAGTTATGATGCACGTGATGAGGCAATACTCACATCGTATTCTCCTATGGATTTGCTATATAGCGCTGCAACATTTAACTTGCTAAGTCAACTGCAGAAAAAGATATGTGAAAAAATCAAATCGTACGGATACTTTCCGGCGCGACTGTAATGTAGTGTAGTGCACGAATTGAATACTTCATCTCATCTTTAGTGTTCAGTAGAGTGCGCAATTCGGGGTGGGTAATTCGGAATTGGACCGCTACCCGCGAGCGGTGAACGACGAATGAGATTACCCGAGAACTCTCTCAGAAAGCAATCAATTACCCGACATCTCTCTCCGAAATTGATCAATTACCCGAGATAGTCGACGAAAAAAATGTGCAAAAGTTAGCTTTCTCTGCTGAATTAGATTGTTTAGCAGCAACACAAAGTCCACTAGCAATGTACATGACATACTTTTTACTTCTGTAGGCTCTTTTCCTAAAAAATATAAATATGAGAGTATAGTCTAATTGGTGTAACCACCTTAGACATAACTACCTCAAACCACAACTCAACGCCTTTTCTGAGCTAGTCGAGAACATGCTCGACCTATTCACAAGTCGGGAGTACCATATTACTTCGGTACCACCATCACCAACCGTAACCAGATCCTTGGGTAAGATTCAGTGCCTTGTCTCAAATATTTTTCTAAAATTATTTAATGTATCACAAAATGATGACGACATAGTCAGGAGTGCAATAATTTACGGCAGAATCATTTTAACATCGATATGGGAATTTTATAAAAAAAAGATTTGACCCAAGGAACTGAATCTGACCCAAGGAACTGGTTACGGAAGGTGATGGTGGTAATTTAGTAATGATAAAAACGGTACTCCCAACTTCTAAAGAAAAAAAATTGTCTCCCAAGCGAGTTATCAGGTTGTAACATACGTTTTGTCGCGTCCAATCTCTTATGCATTTTAACCTCAGAAATTCTTCGAATTAATTTAATCTCAATTTCGTTATTCATCATCAGTGAGGGCCTTCGTACTCTTTCTTACGCGCTTTACTTCAGTCCTGTCAAGGCAGTTGAGGAGGCACATTAGTCAGACAAAGTTGTACTGAGATAAGGATTACAAATCATTTTCACGCATCAGCTCTTCTTGAAAAGGATAAATTATGCCGATTGTGTGTGATTTGCGTAAGGTACTACATATGTGCATAATTTTGCACCACTCACGGATAATGACAAACGAAAATCGTTCTAGAAATGTAGACGAGTTTGTATAATGTGGATGGTTGGTGACGGTCGCGAAAACTTTCGCAAGCCGAATTTTCTTCTCAATAGATATCCAGATCCAAATAGTGGTGGAATATAGTTCACCCAAAGTGGTCAGTATGCAGACAAAGTTTGGGGTAGATTGGGTTCTGTTGAGATAAGTGGCTCCATTCAGAACGATGGTATGTAAATTAAACTAATGAAATCGGCACTTTGTTCATATTCCTACCTCGCACACATGTTCAATATCTGATTTGTTGTGTCCATCCTAACCATAAACCCTTCCCTTACTAGTATCTACTTGGGATAAGTTTGGAAATAAATAGCTTTTGAATGACAATCTTTAATTCGAAACACCTAAACTTGCATATTTTGGTAAAATTGTGCGCGAATTGAATTAATAAAAATTCAAATTTCCCACAAGTGGAGTGTTCTTTCTCTCACTTGTTTAATGATAAATTATACCTCCATGAGTGGTAATTGGAACGCACTTATGTTAGTCACTGTTGTTGCAATTCTGGATTCAGAAGAGTTGGTCAAGTTGGCTACGAATCAGCGGCTAACCTTACACTCATTGAAGTATATCTTTGATTCCGCTCAACATAGCACCATATCTGGCGTATATTTTGAAAGAGCATTGACGGGGTATATCACCATGCTGTAGAAGTTTGGTTCATTATTCATCTCTGCGAACTAGCACCTGATCAAACGAATTTAAAAAATCTGCACCAAATTTAAATCAGTTCATATTAATATTTTTCGCATAGCCAGCGTGCGCAGTTCAGCTCTACCCTATGGTTTGAATGTGCATGAACACCCCAAACATATACTAGGAGGTCAGGCATTGATAATGTTTGAGAAGTAGCCTTCATGGAAATATTGTGAACCTCCGAAATGCGACAAAACTTATGTTACAACCTAATATATTCTGTTTCCGTTTTGGTCGTTGCCGTTTTGTCCTTCAACCAGCTCAATACGTCACTAGCCGACTTCTCAGCGAAATAGGAATGCCTAGAAAACCGATTAAGATCAGGGGAAATCAAAATCGCTGAAGAGTAAAACAAAATTAGTAAAGCAAAACGTATCTGGAAGGCAGCAAACGGACGATCCGTCCAAAATAACAGCGAACAACCGTTAGGCGAAAGCGAGAGGAGTCGAAATGATGAGAAAATGATCTCGCGATCTCAATAAAATGGCAATGAATTGTCAAAATCGCGCATTAACGCGACAATGCACGTTCACTATCTCGGGTAATGGATAATTTTTCGCGATTACCCGAGATAATTCTCCCTTTCATTCTTCATTCGCGGGTACCCGCGGTGTCGGGTAGGGTTGGATTTCGAACTCTAGTGTTCAGGGAAGAACGTACTCGATCCTTTGTAAAAAAGGCTCAATTTTCGACCTCCATCGTTTCCATCACAGTTATGTCTCAATTGTGGTCATCAAATTGCCTCCGTAGAATTTAGCCTCCGTATTCCCCCTCTTATGTTTGTTTTTTTTGCCCATACTTATTAGAAAAATTATTTTTTGTTGTCTATTTAAAAATATATTCCATTCTTTCGTTTGACGTTCCTCCGATTTATGCATTTTATTACCTTTCGCGCAATTATGATGATTTTTGTCGCTATAGGCAGTTTCCAAAAGTGCTTGAGTGAGCGTTTCTACGGGCATACTTCTAGCGATACTCATAGCGTGATGAATCTCATCCCCTTCCCATCTCTCCTCAGGGAAGGTGACCTTGCTCTATCTCTCCTTTTCCTCCCTTTTTTGTCATTCTATAAGCCTATTTTCTGATTTTTGTTCTTCCTTCTCTCACACTTTCACTCTGGCTAACAAAAGGGGCGCAACAATGTCTACCCCTGAGGCGGCTAACTCAGCCAAGAAGCAGAGCACTACATACCAAAACATGTGCGTCTCTGCCTTCTCTCTGGCACTCGAGAATGCCCCCTCTGGTGTGGACAGGGACAAGTGGAGTGCTATCACCGAGCTGCTCCGCAGTATGGCGAAAGCTCTCGAGCATGTCGCCGTGCAGCAAAGTGATGCCTCCCTTGCCACCTCCCCCTCCCCTTCTACTTCTCTCCCCAATTCGCGTCTGTCTCTCCCTTCCTCATCCCTTCCTTCCACCTCCACTCGCATTCCCTCTCCCCCTCTCTCATCTGGTGAAGACCCAGTCGAAGCACATCTGAGGGCTCGTTCGCTTGTGATCTCGGGTATCCCCGAGGCCGATTGTTCTCTAAATCTTGAAGAGAGATTGGCTGGCGATGCTAAGTCTGTCGGATTGGCTCTGGCCATCCTTCAAGTCGAAGCTACTCCCCAGATGGTGTATAGAATGGGCAAACCGGGCGACAAACCCCGCCTCCTTAAAGTGGTTCTTCCTTCTCGCTCTCACCTCTTGACTGCTCTAAAAAATGCCTCTGTTCTCCGCAAGAACGACGAGTTCAGAGGAATTTACGTTCGTAAATCGCAGACGACAGAAGAGCGAGAGAGGAGCAAGGAGATGAGAGAGTCACTCAAAGCGTTGCGCCTGTCTGACTCGGACTGTCCCTTCGTGCTCTATCGCGATGAGATCTGGCACAAGGATGACATCCGTACTCACAGGCGTACTCGTCTCCATCCTCAAAAAAACTAAGTAGTCTTACACCACACTCGCATTTTGACTCGCACCTATCCATTGACTGCCTCTCGATTGACACCTCATCTATCTCCCCCTTTCCTTCTTTTCCTCTCCCTCTCTCTCTCCTCTCTGTTCCCCACACTCTCTCGCCCCCTCCGTCTCTTCCCCCGGACTCCCTCCCATAATCAATCAGCCGCCCTCTTCTGCCACATATCTCCCTCTTCGCTGTTCTCTATTTAATTCTCGCTCTATTTGTAACAAGATACCTGATTTACATGCTATTCTCTCCATCGATAAGCCCGATCTACTCTTTATTACGGAAACTTGGCTTTCTTCCAAGATATTGGACACTGAGCTTATTCTTTCTTTCCCGTATCGCATCTTCCGTTATGATCGTCCTCGTCGTGGGGGTGGTGTCTGTCTTCTCATTCGTGATCACCTCCCCTGTTCTAGAGTATCTATTCCTTCCTCAATCTCTAGTGATATTCTCGTGGTCGATGTGCATTTCCTGACGACCCTTGTTCCTACACGCTTCATTCTCGTCTATAGGCCTCCCAACACAACCACTGCTCAAAACACCCAATTATTTGATGTTATATCTTCCATGGTTACAGTGCAACATCAAGTGGTTGTGCTGGGCGACCTAAATCTACATATTGATTGGTCTTCCCCGGGCGTGCTTTCTTCTCAAGCTTCATGCTTAGTGGACCTCTCCATTGACCTTGATCTCACCCAGATGGTCCCTTCTCCTTCCCTAAATAACCATTTCCTTGATATCATCCTATCACCTTCCGGAGTAGTATCAAATTGCTGCTTATCAGCCCCTTTTAAAAATTCTGACCACTCTACGATTGTCTTTGACTTCCATTTCCCCCTTGATCAGCCCGTAGTAGTGCAATCATTTGATTTTCGTAAAACTGACTTTTCTGGTCTCGAAAATGCACTACTTGGACTGAACTGGGAGGAATCACTCTAATTTCATCGATATCTCAGACCTGTATAATCGATTCGTATCGTGTATAACTGACCTGTTTCCAACCTTTGTCCCTCTCAAGAAGACTTCCCTTCATTCTGATCATTACCCTCCCCATATTAAGTCCCTTCTTGCACACAAGCGCGCACTCTTCAATAAGATTCATCTGCGCCCTGTTCATTCCCAATTTCTCTTAGTTTCACATAAATTAGATAAGGAAATACGTAAGTACGTTCGTTGCTACGAGAATCGGTTACTTGCCAGTAATCATAGTCGATCATTCTACCGCTATGTATCCACTCGTTTCAAGCCTAAAGGTCTCTCCATCCCGGCCCTCGTGGCGATGGACGGATCTGTCATCACGTGCAGTTCTCTAAAGGCTGAATCCCTTGCCGATTATTTCACTTCTGTATATACTCGTGATGACGGGTCCCTTCCATCTTGCCCTTCCCTCGTTTCGCAAACCATCCCTTTATCAGTCGTCCTTCCTCACGATGTCTCTTTTCTTCTGAGGAAAGTATCTTCATCATGTTCGCTCCCATCTGACTCCATCCCATCTATCATTTTTAAAAATTGCTTCCGATCTTTGTCTACTCCTCTTGCGCATATTTTCAATTATAGTATTATGCTAGGTGATATTCCATCCTTGTGGAAATCCTCTATTGTTATTCCAATCCCAAAAATTTCCTCGCCTTCCTCGGTCTCGGATTATCGCCCTATCAGTCTCACTCCCATTCCTTCCAAAATAATGGAAAGAATTCTCAAGCCTAAGATTATCCGCTGGTGCAACTTTCATAAGATTATCCCTCCCGAACAACACGGCTTTCTCTCTAAACGCTCTACTGTTACCCAACTTTTGGAGTGTACTCAAAATTGGCGTGATTCCCTCGATCGTGATTACTGTACCGATGTTGCATATATTGATCTTGCCAAAGCTTTCGATAAGGTTTCCCATCCTAAGCTATTGTTCAAATTACAATTGCTAGGCATTCGTGGCTGTGTGTTGAATTGGATTACAGGATTTCTTTCCAATAGGATCTTCAGAGTTCGAATCGGCAGCTCTCTCTCTTCTGAGAGACTAGTGATCTCAGGTGTTCCTCAGGGCACAGTTCTTGGGCCTCTCCTCTTTTTGCTATTTACTTTCGATCTCCCTTCAGTTTTCTCCCCCTCTCCAAAACTAAATTGTCGGCTTTTTGCTGATGACATCAAGCTCTTCACTACTTTCGATCCACTCTCTCCTTCTGATTCCCCCTTTCAACTTCAATCGGGTATTAATGGGTTCCTAGAATACTGCAAAAAATGGCAGTTAGAAGTTGCTGAAAAGAAATGCAACGTATTACATATAGGCAAAAACAATCCCTGTACTAGCTATTCCTTAATCTCTTGCAATTTTGTAGTAACGCAGTCAATCCGTGATCTAGGTGTTTATATTGATCCTCTCTTAAATTTTGACTCTCACATCCAGACTGTTTGTCATAAGGCGTCTTCATTAGTCTATTTACTTTTCCGTAGTATCAGCTGTACAATAGTTGTCCCATACATATCTGCTTTCAAATCTTTTATCCTTCCCATACTAGAATACGCCTCTCCCGTCTGGTCTCCCTTCTCATCTGGTCGTATTCGCAAATTAGAGAAAGTTCAACATCCATTTAGTAGGCTATTATATTATCGTTGCTCTCGAACAGACGTCTCTTTCCCCTCTTATTCTGATCGATTAGCCCTATATTCTCTACGCTCTCTTTATGTTCGCCGTATTGTCATTGACATAGTGCTAGCTCTTAAAATTTTCGCTAACGCTGTTGAGTTGTCAGTATGTAATTTCTATACATATAGGACTATTACCAGACGTCATAGTGCCTTTGTTCTTCACATTCCCGCTTTCCGAAGGGAAAATTTGAAAGCATCGTTTGCTCATAGAACAGTTAGATTTCTAAATAAGCTCCACTTAATTTGCAATCCTCTATTGTCGATCGAGACTATTAAGCACTATTTGCTAATTCACCCCAATCTTCTGCGTACTCTTGGAATTGAAATTAGAAATCTTTAGCATCTATCCTTACCGCCACCCCCCCTCCCACCTTTCCTCTCCTTTTTCTCTTCTCAACCCTTCCCCAACCATTCTCACCCCCCTCGATCTCCTCCGATCTCCTGTCACACAAGTCTCCAATACGATATACATTGGACAAGCGGCCACTCCTACCGCTCACGAGGCTCCCTCCCCTCGCCACTCTCTCTTTCTTGTGCGACACGATTCGGAAGATATACTCCCCCCCCTCCCTCTTCCCTAATTATATTCTCGAACATTCTATACTTGATGAAGCGCCCTTGTGGTGTACGATAAATAAATAAAATAAATAAATAAATGAAATTTGAATAATGGAACTCGTGCCTTCTTCACTCCAATCAATATATCATTTCTTTATTCAATAGTATCTACACTCTGGTGATGCATCAGAGTGAACGGCGAATTCAAGATAACGATACATCAATCATTCCTTTCCGATCGCCAGAACAACTTAAATCGCCGGCCACTCAAAATAGAAAATATCGCGGAATGTCACGATATATTTATCGCGAGTGCTCTATTTTTCGATCTCCATTGTTTTTATCAATTCCATGAGGAATGAGTATTCGTATTTTACAACTTTACCTACGATTCATCGATTCTCTTCTCATTGCTCTTGCCAGAATCTCTACTGAATCGAAAAATTCATCAAATATCATACAAGTCCCTGGGTGCATTTGGCATCTCATAGTATTCATATTTACTTCCCACTACAGCTAACTTCCTGGTGTATGTTGTGAACATTCACAAATCTTCTTATTTGTGTTTTTCGCATTTTACTCTTGTTCCAGCGTAATCTCTGCAAGAGATCCTTCGAAGGACAGTGGGTTATGTTTCGATGAAAGCGATACATTGTAGTGCCAATATTCAATATCCTTGTTGGGGGACATGGCTATGCAATAATATTTTCTCATTTTTATTCAATTCAATCAAGATTGGAGTACATCGTGGCAAGTTCCATTGCGAATTGTGCCTTGAGTTGGGGTCTCTTCGATTTGAGAGTCGGAGTGAGCAGTCCATTCTCAACTGAGAAGAGCTCCGCATGCAGTTAGATGTCCTTCACCTTAAATAGATGATAAATGCCTGGGATAGATTCTGGGAAAGAAGTCAGCATCACTGCTACCTGCTCGAAGCTGCAGAGCCCTGCCGCTTTTCCGGTAGCGAGAATGTCCTCGAGAATGGCCTTCTTGACGTCTTGTCGCACACATGCCTCAGCCATATTTCCCTTCACTCCCAACGATTTCTCCATAGCAGGAAGGAGGACCTGCATCATTCCTCTTTTAGAAACTTATCCGTTTGATCATAACAGTAGAAATTATTCTTCATCACCTCTGCGTCAGGGACGACGATGGCGATGAGGCACGTCTTCAGACTCTCTCCGTACACGAAGGACTGGGCGACGAATCGAGATCGAGAGTATACGTTCTCGATCTTCTCGGGAGCCACATACTCGCCCTGCAACGCTGCTTCCAATATTTCTTCGTAACTTCTCCGTACAATATTGTGGACTCAAAATATGAGACAACTACGCGGATCATGGATGTGAATGTATATATTAGTGTACTGAATCGGTAGCCATTTTCGCTCACCTGTGAAAGTTTAAAAATGTGTTTCTTTCTGTCAACAATCTGCAGACATCCCTGTTCAGTCCATCTCCCGATGTCTCCCGTATGCAACCATCCCTCCTGATCGAGTACTTCCCTAGTCTGCTCCTCATTATATTATTGTAGTAACCCTTGAATATCGTGTGACCACGCACGCACACCTACAATTGCCCAATTCCTTTCACTTTACTCATTCAATTCTGCTATACCTCTCCCGCTTCGTCCTTGGCGAAGTATGCCAACTCGGGCGCATCAACCAGCTTGATGGCGACACTCGGGATGGGCATGCCGAAATGGCCCGGATTCGAATCGCCCTCCATCGAGACTGTGCATGCGGCCACTGAAAGGGGAGATTCCTTTACTTCGATATGTGTGATCTGGGAGGATAGGGAAGTCAATTCCTGGATGGACGTCTCTCAATGTAATGGTCCTCACCGCACTCCGTCTGTCCGTATCCCTCAACGACGACGCAACCCAGAGCAGCTCTCACGAAGGTGAGCACGTTCTCAGCCAGAGGAGCCGATCCAGTTATCATAAGCTTCACACGACCGCCCATTCCTGAAAAATTCAAGAAACGAGCCTCGTATTAATATATTTAGCACTCAAGATCCGTTTCTCTCTGCGTACTATGTTGTGAAGAACCAATGTCGGTTAGGGAAAGAAGGTAGAAAGAAAAGATTAAAGGGATACTGACCATCTCTGATCTTCTTGAAGACGATCTGGTCGAAGAATGAGTTGTTCCTCACTACGAAATTTTTCATCTCTCTCGTCTTGAATGCGATAGCCAATTCGAAGAGATTCTTCTTCACGAATGACTTGTTCACCTCCGACATCACCTGAGAGACAGATATGAGTACAGTGCTGAAACAAATCTCACCTTATCGTAGAGTTTGTTGAGCACACGAGGCACCACGGGGACCACGGTTGGTTGAAGCTCCTGAAGACGTTTGGTGAATGTCGGAAACTATGGGGACAGCTACCTTAATGTCTTCAGCGAGTAGCTTGATGTCTCCTCGGTAGAAGCCGACCCTCGCGCCCACCATGAAGCAGATGCACTCGATCAATCGTTCGAGCATGTGAGCAAGAGGAAGGAACGAGATCATCACGTCCTGCAGAGATTTAGTTCTTGGCTACTGTTTCCTCTTCTTTCCATGTTTCAGTGTCTTTATGAAATGTGATATGAAATGTGATACATGATATCTCACCGACTCTACGATGGGCGCCTTCTTGAAGAAGAGCAGTACCGTTGCATCCGCAATCACATCTCCATGAGTGATCATCACTCCCTGCCAGTTTCTCATCATTCCATCATCTCGTCCTCTAGATACCTTGGGGTTTCCCGTGGTTCCCGACGTGTAGCAGATGGTAGCCAGCGTTTCGGGAGTCGGCTTCACGTGCAAGGGAAGATTCTGAGAGGAGAACGCAGTCTTAGTCAGAGCAGAAAGGCGTACCTGGGCGTTGATGCCAAGTGCCTCAAGATCGGAGAACGTAAGGAGTTGGACGCCTTCTTGTTCTGCAGCAATTTCGAGTTCCAAGGAAGGAGACTCCATCACGACCAGCAACGAGAGAGAGGGGCATTGTGAGTGTTGCGAGAGCAGACCTGCAACATCATCCTTATCTACTACATTTCTCATCTCCCCTCATTGCCTTCTTCTCCCCTCACCGAGCGCCTTCGAGTTCTCATCGCATACGACGATCTTCATTTCGGACTGGTTGATAATGAATGCACATGCATCGGGACCGAGTGTCTCGTAGAGAGGAACGATCACGTTAGAGTAGGAGTACGTCGCCAACTCAGTGATGATCCACTACAATGAAGAGATTAGTACTGGGAGGATGCAATCAGTACCTCTATTCGGTTCTTCGAGTAGATGCCGATGAAGGTTTCTTCTCCCGTGGGTAGTTCTAGCTCACGGAAGGCGATTCCCACGTTGTCAGAGCGTCTTAGAACCTAAATATAATATTGGCTATCTCTATTAAAACAGTAACACTATAGAGACGTCTTCCCACCAACCTCATTGTACGTTGTCCACTCAAATGGTTCGGATCCGTTGCTTTGCTTCGCCCGCTGCCCCAGCATGTACCCGCTCTTAGAGAGGCGAGCTCCACGATGAACTCCCTATGTGGAGAAATGAATATCATAATTTATCTCACGCAACTAACGCAAGTAAATCAACGTCAATTATGAATATTTTCCCTCATTTCTTTTTTGTTTTTTCTCGCGTTTCACAATAATAATTCTCCTTCCCGCCAGACTTCCCTTTTTCTCACCTCATACAGAGTCGTAGCCTCTTCGAAGAGGCGATTGATGAGGATTCCGTCTTTGACGTACCGAGAAACACGAGAGCCGTCCTACAATCGATTGATTGATTTAAGAGACGTTCCACGAGAAAACGTAGCTTTAGGGAGGGGTCGACGGATGACTTTTCTGCAACCCCCCTCAATATTTTGCTGGTGAAGTTCCCATACCGAGTGCTGATATTTGGCCCAATATGAGTGCCTATGGTGCACTCTCCGAAAAATGCCAGACCGGGCCCGAAAAAAATCGAAATTTTTACTTTTTTTAAATGTATGATTTTATAGTTTTTCTGGGTGTATTTTTCGATGAAAATCACGAAAAACATGGTGAAAAAGCCGGGAACGATCGATAAATCGGTCAAAATGGCGATTTTCGTCATTTTTTCGACTTCCTGAAAATTTTTTTCATTAATGTACACGAGATTATTACAGATTCGGAATTTACGCCTGAAAGTACCTCTAAAACCCAATTTTCAGAAACTTTTACTTATGGCCACCGGAGCTACAGTATCCTGAACATAACATACTCACTGGCCGCAGGTTGTGCTATCAAAAAATATTTTGAGATTATGATGCTATATGTGACAATTTAAAGAGAAAATGATATTTTTATGTTATTTTTTATCCATTTGAGAGCTTGGGATGTCAGTTCCACCCATTAGGTTTCAAATTCTGACTTTTTGATTTTTTCATATAGATTTTCATCATGGCAAGCAGTTTTAGCGAATGTTTGGGGTTCCTATTGACCAATTATGGTCAGAAACAACTTCTCATGTGTCCTTTCAATCATAATTATCAATATTTGAGTAAAGATGGTGCGACTTGAAAACTTACTCCATCAAAACCCATAAAAAATGCGTAATTTGGCAATTTTTCACGATTTAAAAGAGCTCTAGATATAGTTGTTCAGCCTCAACGTGACCACAACATGCTCAAAATGTCTAAAAATGATCATACTTACCTAATTTTGTAATTTTACGGGAATACGAGAAAAAAAATTTTTTTCGAAAAATTTCATGTTCATCGGGTGGTAATCTATCCAGTTCTTATTGATTTTTCACGAACAATCGTAGAAAATCCAATATATTTATTTTGCAAATATCATTATTCGTAATATTTATCAAAATACATTTATATCTTTCGGTGAATCACAGGTCTCATTTCGCAATATTTCATCTTACATTCTACTCTACTATAAGTATATGATAAGGGTCACGCGATTGGCTAAACATCTGATGAGATTTTGAACCACAAACAGGGGTCCAATCGTGAGTTCGAGAGGTAATTTTTCAGAAATTTTTAAAACTCGCGTTTTCTCAGCAGTTTTTGATCTGGATGGGCTTAAATTGACATAATATTACTAAATTATGTATTTTTCATGAGCCATCTCGCCATCAATTTTTGTCGACAACCTCCATTTTGCGATTTGGAGCATACGAAAAATTGTCTTGAAAACCGAGCACCAATCTCTTAAGCGAGATATATAATTACGTCGGTACACAGTACTCAGCGTGCAAGGTGTTCATTGTAGAGGACTTTGTTTAGCTGGATTTCAGAGGCACAAAATAGAGGACTTCGGTGGGTATGAAACACGACTTTACAGAATGGGATACACAAAATTTCTTTTCGGTTCCATTTAACGTCATTATTATTTAAACGTATAAATAAACCCACAGAAACACAAAAACGTTGGTATATATGACAAATGCGAAAAATCGTGACCAGCCAAATGTGACACGTAAAGTTTCGGACCTTAGGGAGATCATGACGGACAAACGAAATTGAAATCGGTTTTACGATATTCGATGCAGAATTCAATGGGCTACATTTTAAGCATGGTAAGACCTGGGGGTCTCTCAATATATCAACTGTATGTGTGAAAAAGTGAAAATTTTGTATGTGAAACCACCATGACAGTAGAGTGTGATTCGATTTGGATGGTTATATTTTGGTTATTAGTGATGTCTAGAACAACAACAAAGAGATTTTGACTCCACCTTTTCGGGTTGAGAAATTATGAAATTTCGATTTTTAACATTTGTGACCATTTTTTTCCTGTGCGCAGGAGGAATCAGGAATTCAGTGACCGTTTGTGGTACATGGGGCCAAGGGGTACACACGCACAAAGCATGGGCGCCTGAATCTCATTGCTAACGAAACAGGTCCGGGGAATGGCCATTATGGTCGATTCTTACCGATCCGACCTCTTAATCTAGAGAATGAGTGATAGATGCGCTTACAACTATACCAGAATTACTGTACATTATCTTTAACAGGGAAATATTTTGTGAGAAAAAATGCACTACTAATTTGTGAGAATCTGCGGTAATTATATAGGCCAACATTCATGGTGACCACTGATCAGATTACACTCATTTAGTTGCTGCAACTGCAAGTAAATAGTAAGTGCACTGCACAGAGATAGAATTTACTGCAAAAGAGCTGTTGCCGTAGCTCTATGACAACATAAAGTGCAAGAAAACATCAGGAAATACTGTGGATCATTAATCACAAGCACCCACAAGGGGAGATGTTTTCTCGCCATTTAGTTGATAACAACTGAATTGTCCAACACTCAGATTGCACCCAATCTTGAGAACCAACTTACAGAGTGAGAAGAGCAGATGAAATGCTCCTTCGTTGGCAGACGTTTCACCACCAAGAAAGTGATCGAGTGTGCCAGCTACTGAAATGTGTCATATTTTGCCTTGTCTAAACTTACCTAACAACCAGAATCAAACTAGAAGTATCACGTGCGCTTAAAATCCGAGTTCTTCCATTATTATTGCTGAACATGGGTGCGTTTCCGCAATCATCCAATTCTCGAGACTACTAAATTATCAAGAGGAGCTAATTGTGTGCTTACTAGTTGCGTGCTGAGCTGCTTCTGGTGGCACGAGAGACTGTTGAGAGAGCGCAATTTCGAGTGTTGAGATGGAGAAGAGAAGAACGAGAAGGGATGAGAACATTATTCTTCGAGATCAGTAGCAACAGAGGAATATTGTGTGAAGTCGAACGCCACGTCGAATTGTTCCCCTTCGTGGGAATTCGGATTACGTGTGCATTGCATTTACTCTCACGGAAGCGCGCGAATTTGAATAAGCTTGCAAACAATGGTGTAGCAGAGAATAGGATGGATCCTGGTTAGATCCAGGTGAACTTCCTGGTATACATCTACAAGTACCATAGACCTTAAAAGTACTCAGAAGGACAGGAGTTGAAAACTTTATGCTTCGAGCATCAACTGGGAATTTTGTGTGTGGTCTAGCGCCAAAGTAAAAAACGAGTGCTTAGTTCTGGATTTGGATTACAGGGCGTTATTTTTTCACATGGAAACGCACGAATTTGAATACGTTTGGAAACAAAGCAGAGAACAAGATAGACCTGGTCCACTGCTCTATTTTTATTCGATTGTTCGTATCTGTCAAGATCATCTTAAAATACTCAAGGGAATGAGAAGATATTTTTTTAAGAGGAAAGGAAAAATGATGGGGAGAAATTGTTAATTTGAGAATAATAAATATAGCATGATGGAATTTGTGGAGCAGCATGCTTTGTTCAATGTGGAATAGCAATAATTTAGCTAAAATGAACCACTTCGAGATCTTCTTCCATCTGGGCTATTTTGGCCTTCAATTGTTCATTTTCAGCCTTGAGTTCCTTTATTTTTTCCAGTCCTTCCTTCTCTCGCTCGGAGCACTTAGTGAGGGCGTCGCAGAACTGAAATGGGGTCAGCGTACAGTAAATGAGTTAATCTGATTCCCAAACCTCTTTGATGCTCTCTTTCATCTTCTGCACCACTTCGTGCTCTCCATTTGTCGTCGAGTTTCCATACTGAATACATTTTAAATTCTTCTGACTGTTCTAGATGTTCTCACATATCCGATCGGAAGATGCACATTCACAGAATAAATATCATCGCCAATCTTCGCAAGTGCAGTGATTTCTTCCTTGTGGATATCGACGAGTTTCCATATGCGATCTACACCTCTCAAATCAAGTTTTCAAATGGATAAATAGAAAGCTGAGCCTCACTCAAACTTCAACGTCGGTAAAAATGTCATCGTCCTCGTGTCAAGCGTGTGAAGGTCTTCGTTAAATAGTGAGATATAGATGAACGGGGAGGTCTCTCTAGCGTATACACTCGGATAGGCTCTCCAAGATGCCTGGATTTGTTAGTGTCGTATTTTCGCATTTATCGTTATACTTCAAGATAAGCTAAAAACTCACTTCTACAACGATGGCATTCGCTTCTAAGTTTCGAACTGAGGGGTGAGCTTGTCTTGGACATTTGGAGAGGCAAATTGCCCGTCCTCTGGTAAAATCCAATTGATATCTATTTCATTTGTGATATTCCACCTGTGGAGGCCGACCAATAGCAGTCCGCCTTCTTCATCCTCCGAGACATCCAAATCCTCCTCTTCCAGACCTTCTATTATTATTCCATCAGTCTCAGGGTCATCCCATAATCGGTAGACACTCCTCTTTCCTTTTCTCACTCTACTGCACAATCCCCAACCATGAATCTCTTCTCCCTGCAAGTCTTCAATTACTGTTATTCTAATCATCATTCTTCTCACCTCTCTTATATTTCCCACTTGTGATACAGTAATTCCTACTGTTGGGAAGAAGTCAGCTTTGAATACCTGCAAAAGATTTTTCTTGCACAATATCAGAATTAATGTTGAATGGCCTGATCGTCGGATGCGAAGTAGATCGCATCTTTATGAGCTTCGATTGAAGTAATATTACAGGGAACTTCCGCATCTATTTCATTTCCACTGTAACATATTTCATTAAAAAAACAATGTAAGACGGTTGTACTCACTGAAATTTGACGTATAACCTGCAAGGAGACGTGTATTTGTAGCAGAACACTGTATCTGCGATTCTCCTTTTCTTCACCTGATGAACAATGTTGTCAGAATACCGTTGATTAGCTGGTAGATGGTAGTGTTCCTGGGTAGAAGCTCTTTCTTCCTTGTTGTGAGCACATGACAGTGTATAGGCATATCTGAAAATATAGGTTGATTCACAAACAGAAAAAAAAGAAACGTGGCCCGGGCTGCTTTCGTATTGGTCTGCAATATTTTCCCCCATTTACCACAGCAGAGGCATAGGTTGGCAGTTTTTGAAAAGAAACACGAAAATAATTAAACATGAACAAATTTAAAGGGTAGTATCGAGTCGAAAAGTGAAAACGCCATTCACCCTTATCATCTCGTAAAATAACACTTCAAAGGAAACACCGAGTAGAACAATAGAGCTTTCAAGAAACGATGAAGGCAAAAATTGAATCTTAATTATGTTGAACAAATAAATGAATCAATTGACGTTACACGGGAATGACAATTGCATAAAAAGGGTGAAGTAAGGAAAGCGTATTTGTTTGCTAGGAACGGTGTAATAGCCGTGAAACGCATCGTCAGTTGCCTTTTCCTCCTAGATCCTTAGTTTGCTACATTTGAAATGTTCACAATTGGGATGGGATTTGAGACGGGCTAATTGGCCTAAGAAGCGTGTGGAGAAGAGAGGAAGATGAACGCGATGGACTCTTTATCAGTGTCAATGGAATGAGTGAGCGAAGAGTGGCTGTCCCATCTCTCTCCCTCTCTCAGTTTCCTCCACTCTAAACGACCTTCAAGCAGAATTAGACAGTTTATCTCGCTCTGTTATCGCTCATATGTGTGATTTAGTTTCCAGTGGATAACATCCCGAACCAAGCAAATTTATAGGAATTTTTCACTTTTTATCACTTTCACATTTCTCACAATGGAGATTTGGAATTGTTGTGATGAATAAATTATCGAGGATGTTCCTTTCAAATGACTTGAGGGTTCATTAAAATTTATGGAATCAAATGCATCACTGTGATAATATTCTACTATCATATATTGGAGATCAGTCAATCCCTGAAAAATATATTGTTGCATGATTCTTAGAAATACAGAAAAAGTGTTTATTTCCAAAGACAAAACGGTAGAAATTCAATAAAGTGTCTATTTCCAGAGCTAGCCAACTCGGTGCGCATCACATCACCATATTTAGCAATGTATTAAAATACACTTCATTTGTTTCATGACGGTGTGAAGTAATACGTCGCTGAGGATTGAGACGTTAAATCCTAGGAAATGCCTGTTTGTTACGTGTTTTCCCATTGCTCGGCAATAATACTGCAGCTGAATGTTTCCGAAGCTGACACCTTCACAACTTCCAGTCACATTGATTGAGGAAGTGAAACACCGATACACAATTATACCGAAGATCCCAGATATCCATTTATTGCTTACGAGAGCAACTCAAAATCAGCTGCAGTATAATCAACAAATGACCTTAGAAAGCCGTATCTCTCACCCCTCATTTGTTGTTCCGCGCTGAACTTGAGCGGTCGGGTAATTTTTGAACGGCTCATTCAAACCTCATAAATGTATAGTAATTCTGAAAGAGCTCGACGAGATAAACATTTTTGCTGCTGGAAGTGTACGGCTAGCTCATCTAGGAAAAAAGTTTAGACAGTTTGAAATATTAAAATTTGTATTGTGAAAACAGTTTTTCCGGGGTGCATTTTTAAGTATGTTCATTCGATTCCCCGTGAAAAGCTACCCCTAGGACCAAATTTTCAACAATAAATTGGCGAACCAATGATTTTTCCCGAAATGCGGAAAAAGGAAGTATGATGAATCACTGAATTTCTGAAATTTCGCACCTTTGCGATTTTAACTTTTAGCTATTAGGCTATTAAATGTTTTTTTAGCTATTAAATGTTACCAATACTGCACTTCAACTTTTTATGCATAATTAGATAGTATTCTCTTTAATAAACATGCCTTACGATAGCAACAAACCATTTTTTTCACATCACATTTTCTCAAATTTGCACGTAGCAAACTCAACAGGCAGATACCACTTGACGCTTTACCTGCAGCCATGTTGTAGCATGCCTCGACATGTGTGAAAATTGGTGGAACAGTCCTCCTCCACTGTATCGGGGCTCTAGTTATTGACGCCCGAATATGGCTTCAATGAGAATGTCCGAAATATTTAAATTCATTTCGGAAGTTAATTTTGAGAATTTGAGGATTGCATATTGCTTTAAATAATGTTTTCGTAATCTGGTTTATAAACTATATCCAAAAATATGCACCACTTACCTTTTCAAAATTTCCGAAATTTTAGATATTTGAAAATTTCGATTTTTGAAAAATTGTTCAAACAATCGCTTTTCCAGACGTATTTGATTCCTCACGTTACGAAAACATTATTTACAACAATAATCAATCATAATTCTCAAAATTAACTTCCGAAATGAATTTAAATATTTCGGACATTCTCATCTAAGCCATATTCGGGCGTCAATAACTAGAGCCCCGATACATTGGAGAAGGACTGTTCCACCAATTTTCACACATGTCGAGGCATTCTACAATATGGCTGCAGGTAAAGCGTCAAGTGGTCTCTGAATATTGAGTTTGCTACGTGCAAATTTGAGAAAATGTGAAGTGAAAAAAATGGTTTGTTGCTATCGCAAGGCATGTTTATTAAAGAGAATACTATATAATTATGCATAAAAAGTTGAAGTGCAGTATTGGTAACATTTCCTAACAGTTAAAAGTTTAAAATCGCAAAGGTGCGAAATTTCAGAAATTCAGTGATTCATCATACTTCCTTTTTCCGCATTTCGGGAAAAATCATTGGTTCGCCAATTTATTGCTGAAAATTTGGTCCTAGGGGTAACTTTTTACGGGGAATCGAATGAACATACTTAAAAATACACCCCGAAAAAACTGTTTTCACAATACAAATTTTTATATTTCAAACTGCCTCAACTTTTTTCCTAGATGAGCTAGCCGTACACTTCCAACAGCAAAAATGCTTATTTCGTCGAGCTCTTTCAGAATTACTACACATGTACGGGGTTTGGATGAGTCGTTCAAAAATTACAAAAACTGACCGCTCAAGTTCAGTGCGGAACAACAAATGAGGGGTGAGAGAACGACTTTCTAAGGTCGATTTTCGAACTCTACTTGAAAAGTTACACCTAGGGCAATTTTTATTTGAAATTTCATTTTTTGCTGTGCGGTTCATAGGTAGAATTGCTCAATTCTCTCAGATAGTCACTCTTATATACTATAAACATGAATTCGTTTGACTGTTAAATAGGCAAATATTTCTCCAGAGCATCTTAGCATCTGCAAATTCCTCATAATCGCTTCACACAAAGCTCGTAGCAGCATGACTATGATTGCTACGTTTATGCTGGTAATACTACAGTGTAGCCTATCAATCACAAAGAATCCACTTTCTTATTACGTTGTTTTTCAAAGCAAGCAGCGTTCACCTGTACACCAATTAACTTCCCTCGAGTTACTGGTATAAAATGGAGAAATTCCGAACCATTTAATCAATGACGCGCGATGCATTTCTGCCGCTTGAAACTCAGAAAAACTTTCTATTGGCTGAGCGAATCCTCTTCGTCGTCTCTTTTCCACTTCACATAGCAGCCCTTTTCTGCCTCATCAACAAGTCCCTGTCTAATCATTTAACCATCAAGAATTATCTGCTCTTCATTCAAGTATGCTGGACTGTTCATAGAAATCAACAATAATTTGATCGCAATGACAAGTTTTGCATTTTCCAGGCGACAATCATCGTGAATGACGTCTACTTCTCCATTTTCTTCGAGCCCTTCCCTGTGCTGCAAGCGTTTGCCGGGTATTGCGTTGGCTTGTTGTGCGATGTTCTGCAACCTACAGTTGTTGCGGTTAGTATAACTTGAATATTGGTTGAAATGAGATACATAACATTCACTTTTCTAGTATTTTCTATATTGACGTCGTTTGAATAAGGGGGATTTGATTTTCGTCATTCTAGGGCATCTCCGGCGAATTGATCTGTATAATGGGAGCTTCGATCAATCTCTGCATTCTCCGTCGTCATCAGACGATTGTCATGAGAGGTAGATGGGTCTTCAGCGAGGTATCAAAACGATCCTGATCATCTCCTTCAACCGTCCCGTTCAGCGAAATTTTTCGCGTTTGAAATGGTTGATGTTTCTGAGCTTCTGCGTCCCGGCATTCGTAATGTCAAACACGGTTTCACTTGACGTGGAGAAATCGAAACGCCTCATCGAACAGGTAAATTGGCAAAGAACATGCCAATTTCATTTTATTGATTATTTAAAATTGTTTTTTTGTTTAAAAAAAGTGTAGCATGTTTCAGAGTGTTCCTGACGTTCGATGGATAATGGACAGGGGAGCATATTTCATGATGGAGCGAACTCCAGAGCGTTTGATAGTTGTTTACGGCACTATTCTAGTAAGTAACTAAGTAGATTCGAATAATCTCTAAATATTCAGCTTCTTCTTTCTTGCATTATATTTTCAATTGCCGTATTCACTCACATGTTCGTTGTTTTGCGTGCAGAGGTTGGCGCAGATGTGGTGCAAGTGCAATAAGGTCGATTCCAGAGTGATAAAAGCGCGATGCTCAAGCAGACAATCCGTATCTCTCTCGCAAGATTCTTCGTTATTGTATCATCGATTTCAATATGAATCAACAAATTTCAATTTTCCAGATCAACGTTCCGATCCTCTTCATTGTTGTGCCGTGTTCCATCCTCGCAATGGAAGTCGCCTTCGACTGCTTCAGCTTCAGTAAGATCATTGGAAAAAGATCAGGAAAATCGTGCGAATTGCCCTCTTTCGAATTGTTTTGATCAATCTGTCTTTCAATCGGTCTGACAATAAGTAAGGCGACGCCCTTGTATGATTGAAATAGGCCCTGAATAATAATCCATAGGTCTCTCGAATGACATTAGCATTCAGATCTCTGTCTCATCGCGACCTGCATCATTCCCTTTCATCCCATTGTCCACAATCTCATCCTCCTTCTCATCGTCCCCGAATATCGATCCTATTTCGCTAGTTTGCTTAGTTGCAGAAGGATGAAAAATAACTCCGTGATGACAATGGAGAATGTGCAAGTGAATGCACTGGGAAGACGACGTTCCCTGCCATTGAAAGAAGGAATACTTGTTTCGAATAATCAATAAATTACAATTAGATAAAAGAATTAAAAAGAAATTGATTGACATGTGAATTAAACTACGCCTCAATTGCTTTATCGCAACAGACATTGTTTGCACTTTTGAGAATTATTCTCTCTACTTCTTTCCCAGCGTTCGGAAGGGATTGTCGAGACAATGTCCGGTCTCTCCCTTCTGCTTTGCCTCCATGTTCATCGTTCCCATCTCGTACCTGCATTAACTTTTTTTGGTAATGTTGATACTATGATGAGTAAATAATCGAACTATTGAAAAAAGCATGTACACAAACAGGAAGTGGTCGCTTTTTTGATTGCATACATTTTCTTTATGGAACAGTAGTTTTTTTCCATCTGGAGGAAGTGACATCACTCACCATTTCTGTACAGTTCCAGACTTGGTGATGTAGGACGTGGGAATCTGGTAAGTCACCTTGCGCTGACACACCTGAACATAGCATTATTTTGAATTATCAGAGGACATTTTCCCAAGTCCGAGTCGTCTTTCCTAAACCTCACATTAGGAATGGAGAGAATTCCCTGGTTGTTGCACCTATGGTAGAGGCGAACTTCGGGAGTGAGCGTGAAAACGCTCGATTCCGTTCCGGAGACCTTCAAATATTCGGATAATATTTCTTAAAATCTCATTACACCCACATTGAATCGACCCAGTGAGTCAGTCTTAACCGTGGCGAGGTTCGAGTCAGCGCGAGGAACTGAAATTCAGATTTCGATTAGCATAACCCAAAATCACCGAAAATAGAGTGAAGGCAAACTGACACGTGTGCGTGGCCCACAGCTTAATCTCGGTGTTGTCGATGGGTTTGTCTCCGCACATGAGTTGACCTCGGGCTCCGATGGTCTGCACTGCAGCAGAAGATACGCCCGCGAGAAGGAGAGGGACGACCAGAGAGGAATTCATCGTTGCTGGCCGAGTTGGGAAGCATACCGCCTTTTATACACTCGCTTGCTGCTTCTTTGTGTGTTAGCCCAACTGGGGCTGACTCATCAGTGTTCTTTTGGACATTTCCCGCTGACAGGGAAGGCTTATGGAAATGGACGTGAACACAAAGAGGATTCCGCCCTCACATAGGAAATTAATGTCATGTGCCTGGGAATAGGCAATATTTGTGTTGGAAAGGGCGTCTGGCGAATGCAATTGCGAAATTTTATCGATATTGGAAATCGGGTGAATTTAGTGGCACTTTGTGTTGTCCTTCTCTCCCTTGTGCAGGAGTCTCATATCCAATTCATTCATAATGTACCTGAAGTAGTCTATCAAGGTGTTATCGATTTTTGTTACCTATTCGGAAGGACGCCGATCGGGGCAATGTAGCTCTGAGGCAGATCGAAGGCATGCTGACGTTTGCAAGTCTAAAATGGAAATCGAGCTACGTGGAATTCAATAGACAAGGAAGACCTATAAACCTATGTGACAGGTACGACGAGCAACGACGAGGAACTATTATTTCGTAACGTCCTGAATACCTTGCTCGGGAAGCCCTTGTAGTTGCAATTGTGCTTGATGATGAGTTGGGGCTTGAAGTCGAAGACCTTATTCTTAGCCGTTCCAGTTATCTAGAAGTTCGTAAGCTGTGAGCAAAAGTTTTAACTCTAACCTAACCTCGAAGAAGCCAATGTGGCCCGTTTTTTTAGTAGCCACCTTGTCTCCAACTGAAACAACTTGCTTGTTATTGATACCGGAAAGATAATGCATACAGTTAGCGTTGTCCACAATCTGAACTTCGACGCCAGCGAGAGGTTTGCCGTTACAGGTCACTCTTCCTCCAACATCGATAGTCCCGTGCCTGATTGAGGCTGCCACGGCAACGAAGAGAAGAAGGATGGAGGCGACACGGATCATCTCGGAATGCTCCTCCTCACTCATTAACGCCTTTTTATAGGGAATGCATTGAATAAGATCTGTACGATTGCTCATCTTAGCTATTGACGGAATAGGGAGATTCATTGGATGCATTGTGTCGTTCCCGGGTCGAACAAAGCAGCAGACAGGCTGATTCATCCTCCGATTTTGCTTGCGATGCTCCTAGAGGATAACTTTTTTCGGCAATATTACTGTTTTCCAATGGGAAATTAGTTTCCTCTTTTCCGTATGAAGGATATGATGCGAGAAAAATTATATCTGCATTTGTTTACATGAATTAGCTTGGAGCTAACGAAATTTTCATATTCGTATCCTCCTAAGCCGCAGAGTGAATAACAGTTCATTTTGTGCACCAAACAATGCTTGGATTAACCAGATTTAGATGTATTATAAAAAGAACAGGTGGATGAGTTGGGCAGGGGTACCCTATCGTATGAGTAGCAATGAGAACCTAAAATCCGAATATCAATCCTGGAAACCAATGTATTTTGCAAGGCTTCAAGCCACACATGGTGTATTCTGATGGATAGGGATTGACTTTAAGTGCTTTCAATACTTAACCTCGTTGCATGGGTAGAGCTGAGGCCGCGAGTATCTTCAATACTAATGGGAAAATGAAATTTGTCCTGAATTTTCGACTGGATCGACGCTATTTTAACTGTCTTTATCGAAACTTCCTCCAAGCATATTCACTATTCTCACCAAATGACGTTAACGGATTCTAGATGCAAAAAAATTGTTCTTCACGAGAACCTAGAACAACTTGTAGTGACGTGATATACGAAGAATCAATATTTGTTTACTCCCAAATACACATTCATTACTTGTTTTCTTTTTCTTTGTTCGACCAAACGGTTTACTCAAAATATTTCAATTCTAGGCCCTGCAGTTTTAGTGTAGTAATTGTGGTAACAGAGAGATTTGAGTGAAGAAAGAACGAGGTTATAGTTATAATTAAAAGCGTATTTTATCGATATTCAATTTGGATTGTTTATGGCATGCACTGGGTGGTCTCTCCCTTGATGTTCGCCTCCAGATTCATCGACAAATCGTACCTAAATATCTTTAGTACTTTCAAATTATTTTTGACTGTAACTACCATTTTTGAGCAGTTCCGGACTGAGCAACGTAGTTGAAAGGAATATTGAAGACATTCTTGCGCTTGCAAATCTTAAAAATGATTGTAATATTGATACATCCTGATTTTTTGCCAACTCTTGTACTAAACATACTTTCTTTTTTTTTGATAAAACAGACTCTAAATTAGATTCTCCTTATTTCTATGGAACCATTATTATGATTATTTCTTTCTAATTTTGGTACCGCTTTCGATCCGAGCCATCCCTTCCTGTTGCATCTGTGGAGGATGGCGATTTGGGGATGGAAGTTTCGGACCCAGTGAGAGGTAGTTCCGGATACCTGATCAAGCACACTGTACCTTCAGAAAACCAAAACAACTTTCGAATTTCGGTATTTAGCACGTTGGACAGAGACAGGGGAATCACCAACTTTGAAGTTTCCATTGTTGTCCGTAATGGCATGAGTAAGTTTGCCACTTCTGAACACTGAATGAGTTGAATTTATTGTGGTGATATGCCACTTTTTATCGCTATATATATTGGGGTGTCCGGAAAGTTCGTATATTTTTTTGTTTTTCTTTTTTATTCAATGCTTTACAATTCTCAGTGACCAATGTATGCCTCCTTCTTTCTCACTACCTCCCTCCAGCGATTGGGCAGGGTCTCGATTCCTCTCTTCCAGAATCCGGGTTTCTTCGAGACCGCCCAGTTCACGAAAGCCCTCACAACTTCATCTCGATTCTTGATCTTCTTTCCTTTGCAGAAGTCAGAGAGAGAGCGGAAGCAGTGGTAGTCGCATGGGGAGAGATCCGGGGAATACGGTGGATGGGGAATCCTCCCGATCTTCAGCTCGTCCATTTTCTTCTGGGTCATCTTCGCTCGATGTGGGCGAGCATTGTCCATCAGAAGAAGAATTTTGCCCTGGTTCAGGAGTCTGGGAGGGACTCTGATCGCGACATCTTCCAGTTGTTCAGAGAAGAGGTCGGCATTGATGCTTGTGCCAGGGGCGAGGATCTCCCCCAGTAGATGGGACCGAGCACTGAGAAGAAGAAGCAGAGGAGTTCCTTCTTTCCGTGCTCTTCCTTCTTCGGGACGGGCGTGGGCTTCTCATCTGCATCCACCCATTGCAGTCTCCTCACAGGGTTATCGTACGTGATCCACTTCTCATCTGTAGCGATGATGGAATTGACCCATCGAAGATTGGATCTACGATGGAGTAATTCCCGACATACTTGAACACGTTTTTTCAGCTGTTCGGGGGAGAGGTCATGGGGAATCACTTGTGGGAGTTTCGGCTTCTTCCCAGGTCGATGGAGGATATCGGACACCGTTGATCTGGGAGTACCAGTATCCTTCTTCAACTCACGCACACTGGCCATGGGCTAGCACTTCAGTGTGCGGAGAACGAGAGGCTGATCGAGGGAGGGAGGGCGTCCAGAGCGGGGTTGATCATCGAGACCAAACTCCCCTTTCTTGAAGAGGGAGAACCACTTATAGCAGAAGGGTATGGAGGGGGCGTCAGCTCCTTCCGACTGGGCCAGGGCAGAGTGGGCCTCCTTCACGGATCGGCCAAGACGGTAGTAATGAAGTGAAACTGCTCGGAGGTAGAGATGGGAGTCCATCACAAGAATCAATGTAGCAACTAGGAGACTGATTAAATCCTCTCACTACTCAACGTCAGAATGATGCAATACATTGTTGACAAACAGATTGCGCAATCACTGCATTTGATCGCGAACTGACTTTTTTCCGAAGCATTATACGAACTTTCCGGACACCCCAATAATTTTAGAAGCAAAACAACTTACAATGGTTTGAGTCGATGAGTTGGACCTTTGCGCCGACGAGTGGTTGATTCCCACACATGAGCTTCCCACTGACGCCGACGGACTGCACCTTGTCGGAAGAGACAGCCACAGCCAGGAAAAGGAGGGATGCGAATCGGATCATTGTCGAAGATGCTCTCTCTTCTCATTAGCGCCCCTTTATAGGGCTTCTCTAATGAATCAAGCAAACATGCTTGCTCATCTCGCTATTGTCATTGTGGTTGCCAGATTCTCCTATTTTCGAATGGTTTCTCTCATCAGACTGACGGAAAGAGAATGCAGAATGGGGAGAATCGAAAAATTCATCATTGTAAGCATTGTATTTTTTCGCCGGAATTCAACAAAGCAACTGTTGATTCATTCACTTGTGATGCAGGTCGGTTTTTGTCTCCAATCGATATTACTGTTTACTAAGAGAGAGAGTGAACACGATGTCGAACTTGGTGCCGTTTAAATCAATAGCGGAATAAGTTGGTGTTTGTTCACGTGAACGATCCAAAGAAACATCTACGAGTGAGCATGCATCTCGAGCAGTGGCCGATTTCACCACACAGATCAATTACAATCGCTAATATGCTCATTGAGTTCAAACAGCCAATGTTTGCTCAAACATTGCCTTTCATTTCCCCTTTTGCTATGGTTAGACTCCGCAAGCTCCGCCCACTCGGCTCGGACACTTTACCCCGCAAAAGCGAGACAAGAGGAGCACAGTCTTCATTCGCAACCAAATCACTCGATCAAAAAATAATTTGGAAGATCTTTTCATCCTCTCTCGAATGAGCCTCCGTGACCCTGGAAAATCCATCTCTAAGTAGGTCAGCATACAAGTTTTATAGAGCGACTTGACTTAGAAAACCATAAAACTCGTATGCTGACCTACTCAGAAAAGGAATTTCCAAGGTCACGGAGGCTCATTCGAAAGATTATGAAAAGAGCTTCCAAATTCAATTTTGAACGAGTGATTTGGTTGGGAATGAAGATTGTGTTTCTTCGAATTCGAAGCGCGCATGGCTGGCAACTCTTTCTGCGTTCTCTCATCCCTCTCCCTCCCCTCCCTCCACCCGTCTCTCACCCGGCGTGACTAGATAGCGCCCCGCCTACGTGAAAGCTTGCTTTCTTCCCCTGTAGGGTTCGGCGAAGCCCTACCCGATCGTTTCGAGAATTGAAACGGCAAAGGAGAAATAGGCTCCGCCCCTCTTTCTCTCGTCTCGCTTTTTGGGCCTTTCACGTTATGATCAATTCACCCACATTTTGGGTCATAACTTGGCTCAAACATTAGATATCAACCTAATTCAAAATGCATGGTCATATTTAGCCCCATACGAATGCATTAACAACACAATTAGACCTGTGTGACGATTTCGGGTAACCACCTTCTGGTCCCTAGCTATGGTGTTTGGTATGTGTTCCACTGGTGTTTCCCTCTTCTCCTTTCTGTTATACGGCATATTTTGCTTCAATCTTGGTCAAGCTAAATTAAAGGAGGAGTAAACTCAAAATTCAATTTTTGAAGCTATCATATGCACGGCGTAGATCTCCAATACGATAAGAAGCTCCGAAAGTTTCACATTCATATCTCCATTCCGAACAGAACTATATCTAGTTGGCTGGGAGCCAGATCAGGGAAAGCTCAGGGAAGGGGGCGAGATAGCACGCGACTTGAAGAGAGTGTGTCCCTAGGTGAAACATATGTCAACTGGGCGCGCGTTTGCATTTACTCCTCCTTTAAAATGGAAGAAATAAAGCAGTGAAGAAGTGTTCCCTCCCGATGATTCACCTTGCCTTTCGCCAAACAATCTTCAAAGAGTCGCGGAGATTTTATCTCTGTTATCGAGTTGCACAATGGCGGGAGGAGATCAAAGTCGCATGGAGAAGGAGGGAAATACAGGGGTGAAAGTGCAGAAATATGACGTAAATCTGTCTCTGAAGCGGAGGATGAGTGGCTATTATTGAGGAGAAGGGCATTTCTTGTGCTGTCCTTTATCTCCTGCCGATGGCTCGAATGGGATTGGAGGCGCAGTGAGTCTCCTCTCCCTTCTGCTTCGCCTCCATGTTCAGAGTACCCATCTCGTACCTGGAATTGCGCGGTCATTTTAGAATTTCACGACAGCGCTAAGAATCGAAGAAAGTAGAACTAATGCCGAACTGACCATCTCTGGACCTGCCCCGACTGCGAGATGTACGAAGTGGGAATCTTGTAGGTCGACTCGCGCTGGCACAGCTGAAAGAAAGACTACTACTTGCATCTTCCCGGAAAAGAAGAAAGGAAAGTGATAACCCTAACAGCGATTGAGCTCTCACGTTGGGAATATCGAACAATCCCTTGTTGTTGCAGCGGTGGTAGAATCGGACAGCGGGGTCGAGGGTGAACATGGAAGAGTCCGTGCCAGAGACCTGAGCAAAAGAATCATACATTTCATTCCTCATGAAATTATCGCGCTTTTCTTGGACACATTGGCATTTGGTTACCTGGAATCGTCCCTGTGAGTCAGTCTTCACCGTCGCCAGATTCGTGTCGGGACGAGGGACTGGAAATGGACATTCGTGTGGCAAAACGATCGGTCGAAATTCGCAAGTTTCTGTTTTTTTTGTGAATGCACGGGGTCTAAACTTACAAGTATGCAGCAGCCATAGCTTGACGTCGGCGTTGGAAAGGGGCTGGTCGCCGCACATCAACTGTCCCCTGACGCCGATTGACTGCTGAGAAGCAGAGACGACCGATGCAGCGAGGAGAACGGAGGAGAACACGAAGAGTTCCATGGCTGTAAAATTAGACAAATTTAGGAAATAGCTGAATGCATCTCGAATCATGGAGGAAGAAGAGACAAGGGGAGCCTTTGCAGAGCTGGAAATAACACGAAGTGCTAGGAATAGAGGGTCGTCAGCAGAAGGAGAAGTAGGTTGCTGAAAGTCAGGGGAGGTGTTTATGTAGCACAGGAGGAAGGCAGAGGAGTGTGCGGAGAACCGCGATGTTTGAGTGTTTGCTACTGTGAGAGAGAGAGAGAGAGAGAGAGAGAGAGAGAGTGAGTCAGCAAGCGAGTTGATACTCGAGGAAAGCAAAGCAGGTGATTTTGCCAGACTATCCACGAGAAGAGGTGAGTAATGCAAGTGGTGCTTTGGTCACTGTGTGTATTGTTGAGTATTGTGGAAACTGTTGATGATTCACTGACTTTGATGATTTTACTAGCTTCCTCTTGCCATCCCTTCCCAATCTATCGATTCTCTCCCTCCTTTCCTTCCTGATGAGACCTATGATGCCCTCTCTCATCTCAAGTGTGGTCACTCTGCTGGTTCAGATGGTGTTCTCCCCGATATGCTCTACCATTCGAGAGCTCACCTTGCTCCATTCCTTTCTGATCTACTCAATCACCTAGTGTCTGGAGATCAAGTTCCTGAAGATATGGTCCAAGCTGTCGTCTCACTTCTACACAAGAAAGGGGACCCTTCCCTCATCAATAACTTTCGACCTATCTCGCTACTCACCGTCACTCTCAAGACATGTACGCGCGTGATTTTGAAAAGAATCGAAAGGACGCTAGGAGAAACAGAGTCTCCCACCCAGACTGGTTTCCGCAGAGGACATAGCACTCTCGATAACCTTCACACCGTCAAACAGATTGTTGAACGAACACATGAGTTCGGTATTCCCTTGTACCTCGGTTTTGTCGACTTTCGCAAGGCGTTCGATTGTGTTGAGTGGAGTGCAGTCTGGCAAGCTCTCTGGACCTTCGGAGTACACCCCACACTGATCCATCTTCTGAGACGTTTGTACGAGTCATCCACCACAAGAATTCGAGTCAACGAGGAGTTCGTCGAAGTGAATGTGAGAAGAGGCGTCCGCCAAGGAGATACTCTCTCCCCCAGCCTATTCAATGCCGTTTTGAGACAAGCAATGAACGACATAGACTGGGAGCAAGATGGACTGAGGATCGATGGAAGAAATTTAATCCACCTCGAATACGCTGACGACGTGGTTCTCGTTGCCAAGACACGCCCCGAACTTGAAAGAATGTTGCGGAAACTGATGGATTCATGTGCTCGTGTCGGATTGGAAGTTAACTCAGGAAAGACAGTGCTCCTTACATCATGTACAACAACCCGAGCCCCAATCATCATCAATAATCAAGTGTTCAATTTCGCCGATTCTGCAACCTATCTTGGAGGAAGAATCACCCTCCCCCTCGATCACCTGGCTGAAGTTGAACATAGGATTCGCTTGGGATGGTTCGCCTGGAGTAAATTGTCCCACCTCCTTTCCACAAGGTTGCTTCCTATGAAGACTAGACGACGACTATTTGAGAGCTGCGTCTCTTCTACAGTACTCTATGGGAGCGAGCTTTGGGCACTGCGAGCAAGTGAGAAGGAGAGACTTAGTGTGACGCAGCGTAAGATGGAGCGGAAAATGCTTGGAATCAGCTTACGAGATCGATGGAGGAACGAGAACATCCGCAAAGCGACCAACCTGCGCGACTGGAATGAAGAAGCGCTCAGAAGGAAGACTAAGTGGGCTCGGAAGCTGGGACGCATGGGATTTGACCAGTGGAGCCGCGCATCTACAGACTGGGTCCCTTACAACAAGACCCGCCCCCAAGGACAACCTAGAGCGCGATGGAAAGATGACCTAAGAAGATCCCTTGGCGCGAACTGGTGGCATGCAACTGCCGAAGAATAGACCTATTCCTCATCTGGTGTTAATCGCCTGACGTGATAAACTTGATTGATTGATTGATTTCTGCCTTTTTGTGCTGCTTTGATTAACATTGTCTGTCAAGCACAACATTTTTATCGTAGTATCGTTAAGTAGAAATTCTGTTTCTAGACGGAAATAGGCCAGACATGTATAGTTAGGGTCCGCAAGGTGGTTGACAGAAATCATCACACATGCCTATTTCTGGGGCTAATGTGTCCCTATGGGACTGAATAGGATCATACTTTTTGAATTAGGTCGATATCTAGTGTTTGAGTCAGGATATGGGCCAAAATGGGGGTGAATTGAGCATAACGTGAAAGGTCCAAAAAGCGAGACGAGAGAAAGAGGGGCGGAGCCTATTTCTCCATTGTCTTTTCAATTCTCGAAACGATCGGGTAGAGCTTCGCCGAATCCTACAGGGAAAGAAAGCGAGCTTTCACGTAGGCAGGACGCTCTCTAGTCACGCCGGGTGAGAGACGGGTGGAGGGAGGGGAGGGAGAGGGAGGAGAGGAAGCGGAGAGAGTCACGAGCCATGCGCGTTTCGAAATCGAAGAGACACATGATGAGTTCGCAACCAAATCATTCGTTCAAAAGTGAATTTGGAAGCTTTTTTCATCCTCTTTCGAATGAGCCTCCGTGACCCTGGAAAATCCTTTTCTCAGTAGGTCAGCATACGAGTTTTATAGTTTTCTAGGCTAAGTCGCTGTATAAAACTTGTATGCTGACCTACTTAGAGATGGATTTTCCAGGGTCACGGAGGCTCATTCGATAGAGGATGAAAAGAGCTTCCAAATTCATTTTTGAGCTAGTGATTTCGTTTCGAATGAAGCCTGTGTCCCCCTAATCTCGCTTTCGAGGGGGAAAGTGTCAGAGCCGAGTGGGCGGAGCTTGCAGTGTCTATGTATAGTATAGTTCATTTGTAGCAGCTCTTCATTTATCAAAAATTATTAAGATGATATAATTGCACATTTGTATTTATCTCGCTCTTTCTTCGGTCTCCTCCATTGTTTCCACTCAGGCACCGGTTCGCCAATTATCTAAACAATATTGCATCATCTTACGGAAGAAAGATATATGTGAAAGCAATAATTGCCATTTCGACGCTTCTCCGCAATGATCGCATCACGAAATTTAGCGAAATCCCCGTTTCCCAATAAAATTGTAATGTTTTTTATCTATAATATTTCCAACGACTTCACCTTGGCGATCGTGTGTAAGATGGCATCACGCAGTCCCGTGGGCAGATACGACATCGGGACGAAACTGCGATTTATAGTCATCGACTGTTTAAGCCTTCCAGGATCGTAGTCGAAAAATCAATACGGGTTTTAAAGTATTCGTGCTACCATACCCCGAACTAGAATATTCTCCTTGGACTCACAATTAGTGATGGCGAAGCAAGAGGATAATTCAAGTCTTCATTTTCATTCTCCAAGTCGCCTGCCCGGCGTCATTCTTAATTCAAGAGGGGGGTGATCGGCGACCTCTTGAATCAAGAGGGGGAGGGAGTTCACAGAAGATTCTCCAGAACAAAGTCCAATCGAGTTCGATTTGCATGGGGATGCAATCGAGGACAGGGCCGATGCATACCCATCAGACAAAGGGTCATTAACATGACAGAGGAGTGATGACGAGCCATATCTGGCTCGTGCAGTCTTACCCTCTTTTTGCTGTGCTTTGTCGTGTATTTTTGCTGACATGTGAATATTGCGTTATTTTTGTTGTTAATTTTGGTATTTTCACTTCTCCATTGTCCGCCTGCATTGCCGAACCATCTACCCTCGCTGTTCTCCCGTGGAACAGCTCCGGAGACGCTGAAACAAGGCGACAAGTTTCAAAACAGGTTTCTCGTCTTCTTTTCGTCGGTTTTCCTAGGTGTTTGGAGTTTCGTCATTGATTGATCTTCGGTATTTCGGTCTTCTCTCCTCCCGATTCCCCGATCTTCCGTCATAACGCTGAGCTGTTCGAGTCAGAGAGCACCCATATCGATTGTATGGTAAGTTGGTCTGTTGACATTCCATTCGATTAGTTGATTTTTGCCTATGATCTGTATGTTCTTGTCCATTTCAACCTATAATTGCTGCCATTACGTTTTAGGCATGGATGATCTCTTGCCAACTGATGGGGATGGGACTACTGATGTCGCCGAAGGAAGAGTGAAGAAGGAGAGTATTTTTCTTACCTCGTTCAGTTTTGATCACAGCACAATGTACGTTATTGTAGGCACACTCTTTCACGGACGTGGAATGGATATCTTCTCGTACCCTTTGACTAAGACCTTGCTCGGGTGTCCTCAAACCCAGTAAACCTTGCCACCTCGTTCCAAAGAACAGGCGCTTTTGGGTAAGGGCCCCATGGCTTGGTCTGAATCATCGGGAACGACCGTCGTGTCTCATTCGAGTTACACTTCTGCTCTCTATCAATAATGGACGACTGCTGGAACTCTTCTGTATTCCCCTCGACCACCTCCACATGTGTCCCCACTTGATCTCCCTCATTCTATTGTCCCGAATTCCCAGCTCCCTGATGGTGGTTACCCTTCCTTCTCTCGTTCCCTTTCCCTTGTGGAATGAGGTTGTTGACCAATGTCTTGCTTCTAAAAGCCGGGAGCATTGTCCTATTTGAGTCTGGGCGTCCCTCTGTGTATTATTAGGTTGGTCATAAAGTTTTGTCCGATTTCCGACCCCAACTTTGAGTGCGTATAGTTTCCTCGTCTCAAATCGCAACATATAGTCATGATGTCGATATATAGGGACACGTTCGGCCTTTTGTATAGTATCGTTGAAATGGTGCATGTACTTCTACTGCGCGAGAAATAAAGGCCTGCGTAACTTTAATTTTTTTCACAAAAATATGATTTTTCCTAAAGTTGCTGCACTTCGCAGAGAATTTTTTAGATGAATGCTCACAAAGTTTATCAAAAAGTACTAGTCGTGCACTACCTAGTTTCGAAAAGAGAGAGCTGCTGAATTCGTTATGCGCTTCGTACAGGTCGATGAATCATGGACATTTAGAAAATGCAGAGTTCTTTCGAATAAATCACCTGTCTCGAGGATTGAAGAGACGGACACCTACCTATGGGCGCTATCATCACTACTTTAAGGGTTCTCAATTACATCAATATTTAAGAGCTCAATTGGCTTTCTCATCTAAAAAAGTGATATTTGTCTATCAATTATTTTTCGATATAAATGCCGAAATACCTCACATGGAGGGTCTTCGGACACGGATTGCCCTAGAAAAAGTAGCAACTCCCATAATATTCCAAATTGAAGAGGGATAGGGTAAGGCTTGTTCATTAATTTGAGCACGAAATTACCGCTCCTCAAACTACAGGGCTTGCACAAAAACGCCAAAAGTGTGTATTTTGATGTTCAAAATTGGACACCTAAACCCCGAAGAACCCTGTTCATGAATGGAGAGCCAAATTCTCTCTCAAAGAATATTGTGACTTGCATTGGACAGGTAGTTCACATTTATGAGTAAATGAAATATCAAGGGCTGTCGGCATAGATACAATACTCCAGAAAAGTATCGTGACAATTGTCATTAAATCCTAAACTCGGATAACGCGCTTATCTCTAATAGGTCGTTCGAGGCTGATCAGTATCTACATTACCAGTGCGACATATGTCCATCATGCTTTACTACTGTGGCAAAGATAGGGTCATATCTCTGTTCTAAATGAAATGCTGACCCATCAAAAAGTCAGGGTGTAGGTCGCTCACATGAATTTTGGGACATGGCTGTATTCGTTTCCTTTGTCGGACACATTTATGATAGTGTGCGCTGAAGAGAGTATAGACGCCCCTATCTACCACTAAAAGACCTAGGTTGACTGGGCAAAAACGAACGAAGGGAGATGTCAGAATACACATTGGGTAAAATCGGACAAAACTTTATGACCAACCTGATAATCAGATATTTGATCCATTTCTCTTTGTGTTTAAGTAGGATTCATAAACTTTGAATGAATATTACTATCACATTTGTTGATTATGTTCCGTCTCATGTTTATGTAATATTATTCCCGAAGTTTCACGTTAAAATATTGTCGTGTTACGAGTTACTTCGAAATTTGTGAAATCAGCACTTAATTCAAGAGCTCCCACACCGTACCCTCTTGATTCAAGAGGGGAAATGACGAGCAATAAAAGGCCTCTTGATTCTGAGCCAACCTCTTGATTCTGACATCCCTACTCACAATAGCTTGGAGTCCATTCCGAGATGGTAGCGAAGTCGTGGAAATTGTGCAGTGAGCGCGTGGAAGTATGCGTCGACCACGAGGTCAACCTTAATGAAATTCATATTTATAGTTAGATAAATGTTAATTGTATTAGCTAAAGAGTGTTTTACAACCTTTGGTGATCCGAACTTGGTCATCAGGCTGATGGTCTTCTCGCGACCTCAATCGCGACCTCGTTTAATCATTGATCGTTGATCCTTACCTTCGACATTATTTAGTACCTTACCTTCGATTTAGTACCTTACCTTCGACAAAGAAGCGTTCTCCATACTCCTGCTTGACAGTCTCTGGCGTGTTCGCCCACACTTTATCCATCCGAGCCTGAGAAATTCCCGAATATTTTAGAAGCATACTGCTATTTTACTGACAACTAATCTGCAATATCAACTACGTCATGGGATAAGTGATCAACAAGGGAATCAATTGGCATCATTCGTCTAACTTTGGCTAATGTCTCATCGTTCATTGGCGTATTGAAGAAGCCCGGCTCTAGAATGTGCACGGAGACGCCGAAATGATGCAATTCCTGTCTAAAAAAAATAATAGTTAGTTGTTGTTGATTACCATTTCGCCTTTATTCTTTGGATCGATATCCACATACCGTATCACTTCACAGTAGGCGGTGGCTGCGTACTTGCTCACTGTGTATGGCCCGATGCCCCGGAGGCCGACGCGTGCACAAATCGAAGTGACTGCGACGATGCGACCGCTAAATAAAGCTGTCGATTGAAAACTAAGTTTTCATTTTTTTTCGTATGCAAGTTGCCATATTTTTCCTTACGAGTTACATCATTATCAATTATCACATGTATGCGTTCAATTTAAGGGAGAATACGAGGCCATACTGTAACGTATGCGTTCTCTCTCCTATGCAAATTGTCCCACCGCGTTTTCTTCACGAGATGCTTCATTGCTTTCGTCACTCTGATCACTCCGAAAGCGTTGACCTCGAAATAATCGTAACATTATCGAATATACATGTAAAATCACCTCGACGACCTCTCGATAGTTGTCGAGGGTGAGCATGTCATCGTAGAAGTGAGACCCCACGATACCCGCGTTGTTCACGATTCCATGCAGTCCTCAAAGGACCAAACAATGCTTTGAATTGCTTCTCACAGTCATTTCACTTTCTCACATACAATAGAACAAATAGCAATCCACAAGATGGAATGAAGCCTTTCTGACACCAACCATTACCTCCGTACGGTTTCGTCGCGATTCCGAGATATTTGGCAGCAGCTTCGACACTCTCATCAGAAGCGACGTTCACGATGAGCGTCTCCAGTTTGCCAGGATGCGAAGCGGACGCGTCACGTAGATCAGCTGCGCCCTGATTTCGTAATATATTGCCCAAAACTCAAAAACTGTTAAAGAATACATTCTGAAGATATGAATCAGTATAAAATACCTTCTCCGTCAAGCATCCTGCGAACACGGGCATGCCTCGCCTCAGGCACTTTATCGCCAACAGATTGCCGAATCCTAAAGGATTAGCAGTTACGACATGTTTTGATTAGCTTTTTATGATTTTTTTTTGTTTTAAAATGGATGAAAAACCATGTCATTATTTGCCATTTCGAGAGATAAACGCACCCGTATCGCATCCAGAGATGAACACAGCTCTCTTGTCGAGATTGCTGATCTTGAATACTCCCACAACCTGGTGATTTTAGAGTTCAAAGCTATATTAAATTTGGATAATACCTTTTGAATGACATGGTAAGTAATGAAGAGTAGGAGAATGTATCCGACTCCACTGATGAATGTCACATCTGAATGGGTGTTTCGTAGACGAAAAACATTCTACATTCTACATGCTTTTTCATGTCAACGAATGCTGAGTTGCAATGCTGAATCGAATTGAGGATTTGGCGAAGCCTTAAAGGGCGACTACAGCAGTACCTTGAAGCACATAGACGAGGTAAGGGAGCAACGGAATTGCGAGCAGCCAGAGAAAACCGAGGTCGGGTGAGTTCATCTTGTGATTAAAAAATCAACAATTGTTTGGTGACTAAGATGAGGTTCTCATATAAAGGCAATATTAGGAAGGAATGGGCAATTTTATCACTAATCTATACGTATAGATAGTGACGGAATCGATAGATAAGGCGTGAAAGTCAAACAATGAGAAGGGCAAAGATCGGCTGGATGAAGAGAGGACAACTCTCGTTCGGAGTGCTATCACTTTCAGGGGCGATGAGAAGCAAATTATTGACTCTTTAAGTTGAAAAACTTGGAAACTACGATTACTCGAACTGATCCACACTGGGAGAAACGGATGCTATCACCAAGTCACATGTGTCCTGTACAGGGCTAATAGAATTCGTTGATGATTCAGTTCACATAGTGTTAGTCATTCAGCCAGAAAGAGTACAGACGGAATTCCCTATTCCTTTAGAAACCTGTTTTGACCTTTGAAACGCTCGAATTGCTAAAAAGAATATATTAGGAATTTAGTACATTGTTTTATTATTGAATACTCGCATGTTAAGTAGCCGTAGGCGAGTAATGCATGCAATGACAGACGAAAATGTGGTATTAGATCATTCAGGTTTGTTCTTCTTCTCTTTGAGATACGAGTTGCTGAAGAAGTCAGAGAAGAGCACAGCGAAGGAGACGTAGATGGCGAAGCAGAAGTAGAGGTTCTCGTACGTGTGCTGCACCGTCTGTAATGTTATTGATGTGCGATAAAAACTGAAGATATTTTTTCCGATTCGATTGATGACTTAGAAATGCTAACCATTCCTTGTAGTTTGCAGTAGAATACGATGAATGAGATGGTGACGCCAATGAACATCTGAGTGGTCTGCAGAGTGGTGATCGTCATGGACAATCGACGAGGAAGACGAAATCCAGCTGCAATATGGAAATGTGGATGTAATATTCACGTATGATATTATTGTGTGATTGTTGAATTATTTCATTGCTCTGATCGTTATTAATATTTTGTGAAATTCAGTTTGCATTGAAAGAAGGTGACATAATGTTTTGCTCTTTATAGATGGAGAGGCGATTCCTTCGCGCCTGTTCGCTATACACGTTGCATGGTGCAGCATTTGCAGATTATATAAGCAGATAGGAAATTGTCGCCCACAGTGGAGTGCGAATTAGCGAAAAAAATTAGTGTGACCCGTATTTAGAAATTTCAGCAGAATTCCTTGTCTTCCGCAAATATGTCCACCATGTAATTATTTGCAATGAATCGTCGAACTCACCTGCAGTGATTGCGTAGTACGTGTACATGAGCGAGTGAACAACGTAATTCATGAAAATAAACCAACGACCGGCTGCTGTCCCGTCTTTGACTACAATTTAGCATAAATGAAGTCGATCGACTAGTAAACCTTGAGAATTTCAATTTTGTAGAGATACAGGGTGCGAGAAAAGTATGGTGACAAAATCAATTTCACCCTACTCGTTGTACACAGTTTCAAATTATCTCTATTTGCTACACTGTGTTCCTTAGATATTTAGCTAATTAACGCATAAATTACATTGAGATATTCCTACTTGCTTGTGAGTATTCACTTATCAAAGAAATGATGCATAAAAATAGCATTTTTACGATACTAAATGTGACGTGTTCTTTGTAGCCCCTTTAGAACAACGATATAGATGAAGCATTCAACCCATTTTTTCTGATAAGTGCAACAATACATGAGTCTAAATATGTGATCCATTTACTTTGGGGGTTAGGTTCTACACCAGCAAAAAAAATTTAAATGGTTTTCTTAGAAACGGCCCTCGAAAAACATTTTGTGTACTCAGAAGTTGCGTTCATTAATCTCGAAAGTTATTTTAATCGCATTATATTTTTTTATGATACTCAACTGCTCAGGAACATAGTTATGCATTCAGATTCCTTTGGGATTGGGAACCTGGATCTTTAGATTGTTCGAAATTCTCCCAACAGGCCGTATCAGGGATATTTTCCCATATCTGATTCTGATATTATGGCCCTGTTTTCATTCAATTTGACACATCCAAAATTCATAATTCGACCGCGCAATATGTTATACAAATTTATGTTAAGAAATATGCATGCAGAATATGAAAACTGAAAATGTCACTTTTCAAGTTTTTGTGTCATAATCAAAGTATGCGCTCGTTAAGTTGATATTGCTCAGTTATCTAATTAGATAGCGCTATGTAAGCGAGAGTAATCTAATCCTGAATGGTTTCTCTATTTAATCAAGTTAAAATAGGTAGGTAATACTTATCCGAATTTTTGGAGTTATCATTAGTACGAAAAATGAGCTGCGGGTCAAGGCATCATAAATTTCAAGTTGAAATTCGTGCAGCTCTAAGAGTCACAGATCCTTGGTGGTAAACTAAGATGAAAATCTTGGAGCTATTTTGCTCAGTTATATTGAGGCCCAACCTGGATGCATGATGATTGCGAGCTCGTGAGATATTACACATAATATTTGTCACCATACTTTTCTCGCACCCTGTATATACGTTGCTCTATCAAACGCATTACTATGTGATTAAGACTTACTCGCGTGCCACACGTATACGAGAACGATTGCATGGTGGTACCAGTGGAGAAAGATGAGCTTCTTCTTACGAAGAACCACGAATATCGTATCCATCAATTCGAAGAACTAAAATTTTTGCACAATCCAATCCACCCATGTACCACGTCTACCATGATCTATTATCCTCTTTCGAAACTCACTTTCGATAAGGCGAATCCGAATGCCCAGAGCGCCGCGGGTTGGTCGGGATCAGGAGAGTAAGATATTGAGTCGATGAGCGGGTGAGTACGAACAACGTGACTGGTGACATGGACATCAGATCTAAGACTGAAGTGCTCACTTACACTAGTTCCTCGCCCATTCGGACTGTGCCTATGAGCGAGAATACTGCGAGTGCAACATTCCACCCGATGAGGGGCCATCTCAGATTCAGCGCCTCGCGAGTCTCCATCACTCTGTGAACTCATTAGCAGCAATACTGAACAACATGGGGCCCGTACTTCTGTATCTTGTGAATAGCAAACACGTAGGCATCCATATCGTGCTGCTCCAGTAGGCATGCACTTCCAGATATAATTTGTCCTGAAGATTGACTATTATTCAAGTTGGATTAATGAGTGGATCTTGCCTGATCGTAGCTTAGAAACCAGAGTTCCGGTGGGAAGATCGATGAGTACTGGTAGGGGATAAAGTACACCTGATTGCCATGGTAAGCAACCACAGCAGGATACGTAGTGTTCGTGCACTCCATCACAATGCAAATTCCTGTTACGCAAATTCCCATTTCGCTCGCCTTTTATCGAGTTTCTGTTGCTGCACCATCATGATTAGCTGTTTTCCTATATTTTGAAAAAAAATGAATCCATACGTTCTCTGCAGATTGAAATGCGGAGAACGGCCTAATCTGCCATGACATCTTGACGTGCGCCCAGAAAGCCACAATACATAAATAATGTTTTGTTTTGTTTCAATGATCACCGTCCCTTTCCATTCTGATGGATTGTTTCTCAATAATTTAACCATATAATCGTCATTTTGATTGATTATTTTCATGGAAAAAAACGGCAAAACCCTAAGAGAAAAAAAATAACTTTTCGGCAATCTGACATGTTGAAAATTAGTGGAATTCTGCTTTAATTAAACCGGAAGGATGAATAGCTAGAGCAGATCACTCTCAAAAAATGGTTACCTATTTTAGATACGCATACATCATTTGCAAAGATCATCTTCGTGTGATCATATGATGAGAAAATGATCTGTACGCTGAATGTACTAATAATTTGCTTCGAACTATTTTCCGTTGGGAGTAGTGCTCGAACATGTGATCCCTAACTTCTCAAAATTTCACAGAAATTAATTGACGCGGTTCGCATTTAACATATTGCTCCGAAATTCTATTTTGCAATTAATCATATGAAATTATTATTTATTAGAAGGTAGAGACCAATTTGCTGTTAAATTCGAGTAGCTCCGATAGACGGAGCGCACGAAGTTTTCTGATTCGTGCCGGTAAGTTTACGCCAGAGGTCGCGTACGAAGCTGAAAAAAGTGTTTGATGAAAATGCAGTATCGTTGAGCAAATACAGTGTGTAGGGACGAAGGAGGTAGAGGTTGATTAGCGGAGAACCGACAGAAAAAGCACTACTCATCTTCATTTTTTTCCTTTAAATTGGCAATAACAAATTGCTGCTTTAGAATAATTCGACTTATATCAATAACTTTACGATTGAAATTGTCGTTTACCAGGATGATCGACCTCTGCAGAAAGGGAGAGTGAACGAGTCCAAAAACGTCAAAACCAACTGCAAATACAGCACACAACGTGCCTGCAATCAGAGGACATATTGTGGTTCGACATATTCAAGGAACTCTTCTTCGTAACAGGGCCAACTCCGAAGAGCAGTCATGCCTACCAATTGGAAGGAACATCTGGAAGGTAAGCGACCTGAGCACCATTCTATGTCGAGAGCAGTCTGCCCAACTCTGAAATAAAATTACCTTCGTTCATTAACAATTTGACCTCACAAGGTTGTACATTTTGAACCACAATTTGCGTCGAATTATGATGATTCCGATAAATCCGACAGAGTACATTATGAAAACGGATGCGAGCGTAACGCAAGCGAAAATATTGTGCGCGTCGAGACGAGTTACGAAATTGTCGTCCACGACATCTAATGAGGCTGACGAGCTTATCGCTAGCTGTAGTAATACTTTTCAAAATTCCCATGAATGGATCTCGCCATAAGGAGTACACTAGGCGCCGTTGAGAAGACAACGATTATCCACATCCTCGCTCTTAGATCTCTTGTGGCCTGTACTGTCGTCCTACTTAGCATCCACCATCGAAAGGAGAAGGAGATGAAGAGCAGCATTGTGGACTGCGTGGACAATGCAGTGTGAGCACCGACGAAGAAGTGACACACTCGAGCACCGAGAAACTGGCACGGACCAGTGAACGAGAACAAAAGAGTATTCTGGTCGAATTGAAGTCTGCGAAAAGGCAGTACTAGTTCAGTAACGGCGACTATGGTACCTGACTCCTTTCGAGAAACTGAAAATTGATGCAGAAAAATCAACAAAAGCTGTATTTAGAACAAGAACAGAATACGTGTAGAGCACTTTGGGAGTCCTGCCATATTTTTAGCTTTCAGAATTCAGTAAAAAGGTCCTTTTGATAACGGCAACAATCAGAATGGAGCTTGCGAATAGGGCACTGCCATCGAGTTGTCCAAGCAGAATAAGGAATGTCAATTCATCTGACGGCATCACACAACATGAACAGAATGCCAGACTCATCATTTTCGTATATGAAAGAGTCCCGTGGGACGAGCAGCTATTCCGATAATTCAATAACAGTGCGTTCGCCGAAAGTGCGGTAGGAATTCTTCGAAAAGGCAACATCCACAAACGGTATCCGGGATTCTCACCTAATCCGATACCCTTGAGGGCCCTTCAACGATTTCAATATTTTTCAAGATTTTGTTCTTGGTTATCTATAATCAAATCGTTCTGTACACTTCATTACAAACGATGGAAAGCGTCATTAGGACTTCGGAATTAAATGTGATGGAGTACCCTCAAAGGTCGTTTAAAACTGAAATAACCGATCGAGGCGAACAAATTTCACTTTGAATCTTTTTTAGTTATGGGAAATTTCTCAAAAAAATATATGTTTACTTATTTTGTGTTTATATTTTTAGAACATGTAGTTATTTAACAGTGAAAATGAGGAATATTATCATATTTATCATTGGAATTGTCGCAAGTGGACCGATTAGCCTGGATATCGGTAATGTTGTATCAATTATTTCTTTAAATCATCCACCATCGGAAGTCGAAGGAGAGGAAGAGAAGAATGTTCGAGTGTGCTGCCAGAGATGTACGCAAAATTTTTATACCCTCTGTTTCCAAGCTACAAGTAAACTCCGAAGTCCGAACCAACATCCAATTCGTACACTCGTGTACTGAAAACGTGCATGGTCCGGTGAATTAGAAGAAATCGATAGCTCCGAGAAGGATAAGGACAACAAACTCATTAGAGTACAGACCCACTTCTAGTCATACACCACTGAGAGCTTGAGAACCCAATGGGAGAAGGCAGTCATCATAGCAACGGGAAATTACCGAAAGAATGCCCATTGCATGATGAAATAACTAAGTGGTGTGAGTACATTTTTTTCTGATTTCGTTGGTGAAGACATCAGCCAAGATATACCCGAAAAGGATTGCAATCTCCGGCTCACTTCGATTTAGATTTGTGGTTGCGAGCTCGGATTATATAAAAATGAGAGTTTCCATACATACTTCATTTCATACTCTAGACTACATTTTAGATAGTGACCGTTAGACAAAAAGGAAATACTTCCGCAGGGAGTCTTCTCAAGGTTTCCGAGTTTGACAATTACCCTCGTTATTTAGATGACTTGCCATTACCTGTCCCGATTGATGCCATTGGATTGGTGAACACTTCCTCTTTACCCATTTTTCAAACACTCAGAGATGAATGAGTGAAAACGATAGTATATATGAAACTATCAGATTCCCTCCTCTCTCCCTCTCCGCAATATGAACGAGATTCTCCCTTCCGCTCCATTATGTACAATAAATGAGAACGAGGCAACGTGGCAAAAGCTGGAGACAAATCTACGAAATGAAAGAGGAAAAAGATAAAATTAATGGTACATTATAATTAATGGTTTTCTTTACTATTTTAACAATTGATAGCATGGAAATTCGTTTTTGAAATAAGTCGTTTTTTTTTCGAAATTGGATCCTTTTGAGGTGCACAATACTGAGATAGCCAGCTACGAATACGTCAATCATTTTGAAGATCTATCGATGCCCAGAATGCACTACGGATCGCGTTGCGGAACGTACGTATGCACGTTTCCTTCAGTAAATATTCTGGAAGCTTTTTTAAAAGCCTTTCATTGATATTCTCGCTTTAGGGTATGATCGATGGACAGATTTGCCTAGAATTCGTTGAAAACTCGAGCATGATGAACTTCCACGAGCTCCATTCAGTAGAGCAGTTGAGATAGGTTCGAAAAACACATTTTATACGTATCTGATCGAATAAAGTCCTTCAGAATGTGTCGTGACATCAGCTGCAAGTTGAAATTCTCAAGTCGATCTAAACATTGCGAGTTTACAATGGGGGGTCGGTTAAAATCGGATTGAAATGTTTCTGTTTAACTAGATCATTTTCCGTATGTGAAATTCCTTTCTCGCATCACATTCCGATCACACTTTTCCGCTGTTTTCGCGTCTATTTATCACTTGTGAAAATATTTCCGATCCTTTTCAATTTATTTCAGCTACATTCTCCTCAGACTAGCCTCGGTTATAGGAGTTCAAAAAACCTAAAAGGATGATTGAAACTAAAACAGCAACTTATTCCGGTGAAATTTCCAACACAAATACAACGATTTGCTCATACAGTGACTTAAATAATGAAGCCACTTGAAGATGGCTCGTCATCTGATAGCCGTAGTTGATGTGTCTATTCCATTGTTTCATTAGTCACTCTACGACGCAACCCCTCTCCCTTCCATCATCTGCAACAATGAAATTGAATCATCATCGAACTTGCTCAGAAGAGCCGTCTCTATTCATCACCAGACGCTTTGCACGTCATTTTTAACGTGGGAGAATCCACAGTCTGAGTTTCCACGATGTACGAGAAGGCGGCATCCGATACTTCATCCGAGCAGATTCCATCGCCTTCCTTCCTCTCTCATCGATCTCATCGTCTCGTCGTCTGTCTCCTTCTACTGTTTGCGAATTACTTCGTCACGGAGAACACTCTCGCAATGAGTAAATCATCCTTTTGAAACATTTTGAGAGTCTCCATATTAATTGACTCCCAGGTACAGCCGTGGTATGCATGGTCAATTCCTCATCTCACACCGAACACGAGAAACAACAAACTGCTTATCGAACGTGCTCAGTTCAGCTGCGCAACGAATCGTCTGTGAAACACAGCTTCGCAATTGCGGTACTCATTAGATCTCTTTCAGTTATTAAATCCATGCTTATAAGTTATAACGCTGAAGGACGTCCAACAATCGAGATTTGATCATGTTTTTTGATACTCATCTCAGAAAACACTTGACTGGTCTCCCTCGCAGCAATCTATCCTTCTCTCTCCTCGATTCTACGGAGGCTGTCTAACGGTCGCCTTTGCTGGCTTAGCAGCTGATAAGCTGGGCCCCGTTGTCGTCTTAACATTCAAATCATTTCACAATAATCTTGTGAGAATAATATTTGAAACATAATTCATGTTCTGGTGCATAGCGAACACGATAGACTACTTTTAATAGTAGCACATCCACATAGAAATGCATACACAACCATGACGGAGTTAAATTCGAATCGAAAATGGCATAAACCTGGTTGATTTTTCAGCTGTTCTTCTCTTTTCTTCTTCAATAACTGTTCTCACTCCGCTTCTCGCCTATGCCAGCTACGAACTTGTGCTCATCTCTCGATTTCTCCTGGGAGCAGTCGAAGTGCGCTTAATATTACTCGTTTTGGTGCATTATCTGATAACCTCACTTCTTCTAATAATCTCAGATAATCTCAGATCGTCTAATAATCTCTAATAACCTTTTGATAATCTCAGCGCTTGCACGTGCCTACAGTAAATTGTCTGGCTACGAGGTGGTTCTCTGCTCACGAGAAGCCAACCGCCGCAGCACTCTACACTTCCGGGTATCAGGTGTGCCATTGGCTGTTACAGAGAACACGCGTATTCCAGGCTGATACAATCTGTTTCAGTTAGCGGGATTCTCATCGCTGTTCGCTGCACTCATCTGCAGCTCTGCTTTCCTCGGCTTATGGCCTTCAATTTTCTACATTTTCGGTGATTGTGCGGGCCAACTTTGATTGGAATTGGCATGTTAAGGATGTGCCTCACTTATCTTCACCGTATTATGGGCAATTCTTGGGAAGTCAGTGTGGATACGTAATGATTGGATAAACCTCGATGAGGACATATTCATAATTTCGTCGAAGGTATTTCATCCATTTCCACACTCTTTCTGCATTCATCCTCCCTTTCCGGGAGAAAAACACTCGACACCACTCATTCGAATTCTTCGTTCTCCTCCCCTCCACTCCATCGTCCTCTGCAATATTGGCTCGTCCTTCTCAAGTGCTATCATTCAATCTTTTGCTCCCTCGTTCCTTCGCGAACTCGGCCTGTCAATTGATGAGGTGAGAATAACCATTCTTTCGAATTTATCTCGGTGTTGCACTACATCTTCGAATAAGTTAAATGAAATCATAATCGTGCTGCAGATTGGCTGGTTCACACTTGCTCCGTATCTTTCTCAAATAGCCGGCAAAGCTCTCATTGCTACTTCGATGGATTACTTTGCTCGGCGGAACATCGTAACACTAACGCAATCGATAAAATTTTCTCAGTCCATAGGTCATTGAAATATTTTTATCTCGTATCAACTCATGCCTTCCAGGATCATTCGGAAGTGCCGCAACGTTGCTTCTTATGTGCAGCGTTCTTTCATGTTCCAATCCAAACGTCGTTCTCTATGTGTTGATGGCATATCATCTCACGTCTGCTTAGTTTCCTATAATTCTCGCAAAGAAAATATTCGAGAAATAATTGCAGGAATGTTGCGCGCAGGGAGTACCTTCGGTGCCTATACGAGCTTACTCTCCATTTCCCCCGAACAACCTGGCACAATTTCGTCAATCACTGCCGTCGCTAAAATCGCGTCTTCAGTCATCGCCACTTCCTCAGTCAATGCACTCACTGCTGCTGTGGGAGATATTTAATGCGATATATTTAATACATATTTATATTTATTTAAGATATTTAATGCGCTCTGTCTGATTTTCTGGGCCCATTTACGAACAGGGAGTATGTTATTATGGTGACCATCAAATGTGACAGAGCGCCTCTTTTTAACGTCAAAGTGGCATTTTACTGTGCTCATTTGAACAGATAATTGGAGGGATCTCCGTACAAATGGAAGATTGCATTCGGATCAGCAGCTGCAATTCAGTGCATTGGAGGAATTCACTTCCATTTTTATAGAACAAGTAAGAGAATTTTAAGATTGTTATGAGGTTTTGTTCTATTTCAGCAGTGCCACAGCAATGGTAGCTCATATTCCAAATCTCGGAGTTCCATTATTTTCCAGTATAGGAACTTAGCTTTTGCAATGTGTTGTTTAGAAGTGAAACATTTTGTTGTAAATGTGCTAGGGAAATATCTATACCTATATATAAAGCGCAGTGTGTGTCTGTCCGTCTGTCCGGATTGCGAAATAGTTGCGAAATGAGGAGGGAGAGAGATCGCGCGTCAACACGTTTCGGAACGAGTCATTGCGAAACCTACTCCGCTAGGACGGGGCCCCCGCCGAAGGCGGGGGGCAGCCGGACTAGTGTATTGAATAAATCTCACGATGATTCGAACAATGCATTGCATGTGAAGGCGACCAGCTGCTTCCTCCAAATACTTTCCAAATTGTGTGATCGATTTTCGGTATTTTCTTTACAATTTCCTCCATAGTGCGACATTCGTTCAGTTGTTCTGATATTTTGCTGGAATGATTACCTAAAATGTATTTGTATTCTCGAATTGTTCTTGGTATGCCAGAATGCTTGCCAGAAAGAGACTCTATTAACTTTCTTCCTAGACAAATTTAATAATCGTCATAGATTGAGACAGTATTTCGCGACACACCTGCGCATAATATTTGGAAAGGTCGTTCATAGGATTACAGGTAGATCATAGGTGCTTCAATCAAAAGAACATCAGTGTCTAATACCATTTCTGAGCTACACTTAAGCATTGCAGCTTTGCACATTCGATGGAGTTAGACGCCCTTCGCATTCTTGCGATTCTCTTTGCTTTTCTTACAATTTCCGGCTGCATCACGAATTCGATCCTCATCGCTGCTACGATAAGATCAAAGTGAGCCGGCAAATACTTTTCTCGGTAAAAATATTACCGATTCTTCAGGAATCTCCACAGTAGCTGTAATATTCTCATCGCTATTTGTGCTCTATCGGACATTTTGCACGTGGTTTCGTGCTCAAATTAATTATCTTTCCATAACTTTTCTCCCAGCTCGGTCAGCTTACGAAGATTGTTCCTCAGTTCCTACGAGATGTAGGGATGCCCAGTTCAAGATGCTGCTTATTTCAGGTTTACAAAATATTTGCATTGTTCATGGTCAATTTTGATTTAGACAATTCCCAACGTAGGCTTGAATGCGGGAGTAATATTAGTTCTTCTAATCGCAATCGATCGATTCATTGCGGTTTACTTCCAGCAGTACTATCTTGTGAAGGACACAAGACAATATTTGATGGTATTTGACGACAATTCCACATCATAATCGAACTTTTCAAGTGCCACTGCTCCGCAATTGTTGCCTATGCTACACTTCATCATGCTTCCGCGTACTATTATTTCGAAGAAGAGTATTCAAAATTTTACTGAATCCACACTCATAAATTAATTTGAGAATCGTTGTATGCAGCCCGCCTGAAATGTATCAGGGCAATGCAAAGAAGGTCTGGGGAAGCATCACATTTGCGGTAATTGTCATGTCTCTCATCGTTTACTATGCAGTATGGAGGAAGCTGAGACACGCAGGTGATCGCAAAGATGGAGAAGAAAACTGTTATTGTATGTGTTAATTTCCAGCGACCTTCAGTCAAGATCGCCGCCTGTTTCGTTCCATCTTTGCCGTGATGTCTGTAATCATTCTTGGGTGGCTTTCTTCCATGCTCACATTCAACTTCGTTCGGCATGGACTCAAATTAACAGGCAAAAATAGAATTATATTAGGGTATAAATATTCCGTTTGTCTCGCTGGTCCTTCACGCGAAAGCGAAAATTTTAAAAGCTGTGCTTGTACACCTTTTCCTATAATTTACGACAATCAGGTCACGCATTCTTCGTTGCTTTGGACCTCACTGGAATCCCTGTCAACTCGGCAGTCTCACTCAACTGCATCGTTCTCTACTTCACGAGTACTGCCTATCGACAAGCAATTAGACAAGAACTCCGTGCAATTCCTTGCATTGGCCGACTCGTCCAGGCAGAGAAAGTCGAGCCGCCAACTATTGTTGTTGAATCCTCAATTCTTAAATAATTCCGCTAAATCATTAAAATAAGTAAACGAGATAATTATAGGTTGATGTAACATTTTGTGTTCAGACACGGACAAGCAGCTAGTGCCTCTTTTCATTTTAACTTGATTCAGGAAAGTACTTGGTCTTTGAGCAGTCGAATCTTCCTTGTGTCCATTTTGAACGATTTTCTCATCTTTGTCAGTCCAGTGCCACAACTTTGAATAATTTATCGGAGGTATGTTTAAATGAAATAACAAATCACTTTCACAATTTTTGCAACTTTTTAACTAGTATTATGCTAATTCTACGTATGCTGAGGATTAGTTCATGTTTACTATTTTCTGTGGAAATGGAAGTGGGTGATAATCTGAGATATACACAATAGTTTATTCGATTTTACTCTTGTCCTCTTTGAGATATGATTTGTTGAAGAAGTTAGAGAAGAGCACAGCGAATGAAACGTAAATGGCGAAGCAGAAGTAGAGGTTCTCGTAAGTGTGCTGCACCGTCTGAAATGGCATTGATGTGCGAAACAATGATAATATTTTCCCTTTCGATTGATAAATTCTAAATGGAAAAACGCTAACCATTCCTTGTAGTTTGCAGTAGAAGACGATGAATGAGATGGCAACTCCGATGAACATCTGAGTGGTTTGCAGAGTGGTGATCGTCATCGACAACTGACGAGGAAGACGAAATCCAGCTGAAATTTGGATGTACAACCTGTGCAGTACAGGGACACTATTCATGAAGTATTTACGTTGAATTATCCAACATTTTCATTACTCGGAACTCCGACTTCTTATTTTTCACATTTAGATTGAATTTGCATACGCCCAATAGGTAAGACGGAACTAAATTTTGTTTGGCACATGTGAGATCGAGAGAGGTAATTTAATTAGCGAATGTTCACTATAACACGTAATGTTGTGTGATGCAGCAGATTTTATAAGCAGATAAGCAATTATCGCCCCTAAGTGGAGGAATGAGCGAAATAAAAATCACGTGATTTTTATAATCTACACTAATTTTTCCTACATGGAATGCATTTACCGTGTTAGAAATTGCAAATATTTTTATTAATTTTTATCTGCCCTTGGTTGCTGACGCAAGGAGGAACAAATCCATAAGTCTTTTTCCTTTTCCGCAATTAAATATTTTTGGATTTGACAGCCCTTACTTTCAACCAATTCTCATATTGTTTGATGCATCCAGTGAGTGCATCGACACTCTCTTTAACGCACATTGGGTCAAGCCTATATTTTCAGTATTGTTATCATAAGGGAAAGCCAAATGCACCGAGGTGTAAAAATAGAGTTACTTTTGTTTCGACTTGTGCTCTACGGAAATCTGACACTTGGCTACTTTCATGTGATCATTGTATAGCGTGGTATTCGTAGTTCTCAAAACACTATTTAACCCGAACATCCCTTGAAAGATGGGGTAAAACTGGTACTACTTAAATAAGTTTAGTACTGCTTAACACAACGATAGTGAGTTTAATACACGATATGTTCGAACCAACATACATAGGCGTCACAATTCTATACATCCACGAATCTATATTGAGTTTACATTCACGTTTTCGTGTTTGTAGTAATAGTCCTTTCAAAATCTACACAACTCATTGATACAACATGGATATTTGGTTATGGAAATGCCCATTTTCAAATCATCTTCATTTTCAGCATCGATAGATGATTCGGGATTTTGAGGTTAAACATGCAAGCCACCTTTCACCAATAATATATTAAAAGGGCAAAATTCGGGAAATCCTCTTTCGTCACGAAATCGAATCTTTTCGAACACCCCAGAAATTGAATTTTTGACTTTTTTTGCCGTTTGATTATATTTTTCAAAATAGTTTTGCTTTGAAAGATGAATGAGACATGCGCTTAAATATTTGTATAATAGTGTGCCACAATAGTAATTGAAAGTAGCGCCCCTACATAGAAGCCAAGATCTGCGGTCCTTGGATCAGGAGTTCTGATTGTTACAGCAGCATTGCATCGCTCATATTGGAATTTCCATGCCTGTATTTCGGAATGTCGCAATGTCAGCACATGGTCCTACACACTTTTAGAAAAAGAAACTAACGGGCTTTCCATTCATGCACAAGAAGTGGTACAGCAATTGTTCTCCACTGAATGCTAGCTGATCAAACAAAATGGAAAATATCAACGAAATATTATTTGTAATGAACGGTCAATTTTTCGGAAACTCTAAAGCCATGATTTAATTCTACTATATCATAATGAAGTTCGAGCGTACCCTTATATAATGCTTTGGAGTCAGGCAATTCGCTTTTACTGGAACAATTTTAGGTGAAATCGAATTGCACACCCCAAAAGGGAAAAGACTTATGGACCAACCTATAACAGACTATCTGAGAAAATCAACATATTTCTTCAGCGACTTGGCACAGGCCGAAAATTCGAATTCCTTCTGACTTCACCAATAGGTAGTACTCGACGAGGGAAACCGACGAGCATCGCCAGAATTTCGATCCGCATCCGCGCGCGCGGGGGCGCGGATCTTGAAAAAACTACAGTAATCCTCGAAATTTTTTTAATCGATCCCAATCACTGCGGCTGTAGGGGCGCTGTGTTCCTTGACAAATTCTAACACTTTTTTACTCCGAGGAGTTTTTCAATCAGATTCCACGTAACTCCGGAAATCGATAATTTCACTTTTATTTCGGACATGAATGCAATTCCCCAGAAATTTTCGAACAACTTCCACAAATTTTATTGCTGATCGAGGTTCTGCTTGAGCAGATACATCCTTCAGGTGAAAGGCGCGAATTAAAAATTCCACTAAGTTAGTCAAAATGAATTACGAATCAATTATGGTGTAATTTTTGGGTTACTGTAAGTGAGTGCAAAAGTTGGACGACTTTTCCCAATTGGTGAAATACAATTTTAAATCGATTTTCAAGATATATTACACCGATTGGGAAAAGTCGTCCAACTTTTGTTTATTTAAAAAAATTCGAGGATTACTGTAGTTTTTTCAAGATCCGCGCCCCCGCGCGCGCGGATGCGGATCGAAAATCTGGCGATGCTCGTCGGCTTCCCTCGTCGTGGCCGACCTACTGGTGAAGTCAGAAAGAATTCTAATTTTCGGCCTGTGCCAAGTCTATTCCGATCCGGTCGGATATTGCGTTCTATTAGGTTGGTGCAAAAGTTTCGCAACAAGAGATTTTGGATATTTTCTTGTAAATGCATCTCATGTATCACATACCATTTGGGCATTATTTGAGGTAGGGTTAAGTAATTACAATTATTATTGGGGTGTCCGGAAAGTTCGTATAATGATTCGGAAAAAAGTCAGTTCGCGATCAGTTCGCGATGCAGTGATTGCGCAATCTGTTTGTCAACAATGTATTGCATCATTCTGACGTTGAGTAGTGAGAGGATTTAATCAGTCTCCTAGTTGCTACATTGATTCTTGTGATGGACTCCCATCTCTACCTCCGAGCAGTTTCACTTCATTACTACCGTCTTGGCCGATCCGTGAAGGAGGCCCACTCTGCCCTGGCCCAGTCGGAAGGAGCTGACGCCCCCTCCATACCCTTCTGCTATAAGTGGTTCTCCCGCTTCAAGAAATTTGGTCTCGATGATCAACTCCGCTCTGGACGCCCTCCCTCCCTCGATCAGCCTCTCGTTCTCCGCACACTGAAGCGCAAGCCCATGGCCAGTGTGCGTGAGTTGAAGAAGGATACTGGTACTCCCAGATCAACGGTGTCCGATATCCTCCATCGATCTGGGAAGAAGCCGAAACTCCCACAAGTGATTCCCCATGACCTCTCCCCCGAACAGCTGAAAAATCGTGTTCAAGTCTGTCGGGAATTACTCCATCGTAGATCCAATCTTCGATGGGTCAATTCCATCATCGCTACAGATGAGAAGTGGATCACGTACGATAACCCTGTGAGGAGACTGCAATGGGTGGATGCAGATGAGAAGCCCACGCCCGTCCCGAAGAAGGAAGAGCACGGAAAGAAGGCTTCTCTGCTTCTTCTTCTCAGTGCTCGGTCCCATCTACTGGGAGATCCTCGCCCCTGGCACCAGCATCAATGCCGACCTCTTCCCTGAACAACTGGAAGATGTCGCGATCAGAGTCCCTCCCAGACTCCTGAACCAGGGCAAAATTCTTCTTCTGATGGACAATGCTCGCCCACATCGAGCGAAGATGACCCAGAAGAAAATGGACGAGCTGAAGATCGGGAGGATTCCCCATCCACCGTATTCCCCGGATCTCTCCCCATGCGACTACCACTGCTTCCGCTCTCTCTCTGACTTCTGCAAAGGAAAGAAGATCAAGAATCGAGATGAAGTTGTGAGGGCTTTCGTGAACTGGGCGGTCTCGAAGAAACCCGGATTCTGGAAGAGAGGAATCGAGACCCTGCCCAATCGCTGGAGGGAGGTAGTGAGAAAGAAGGGGGCATACATTGGTCACTGAGAATTGTAAAGCATTGAATAAAAAATAAAAACAAAAAATTATACGAACTTTCCGGTCACCCCAATAGTTTAGATCCGATCGATCCAAAGTCATTCAGTAGAAAAACAATGATAAATGAAAATTGGCGAAATCTCCATGATTTTGGGTTTTCAACACAAACCATCGCTAAAACTAAACGAACCCCATACAGCTCCCACCCTTTATAGAAATTAATCAGTATGGGTGGATGCTTCTATTGTACACGTTAAATGGGAGTTTCGAGCTTCCGCGGATAACCAGTGAGGCGAAAAATAGCGATTTCGTCATTAAAATTTGTGGTTAAAAACCAAAATCACGAAATCTTTCGAATGGAAAGGTGAATCTTCACAAAATTTCAATTGTAGCATTCTCATGATATGAACTTCTGATTGTGTTTAATTTGTGACCCCCAAGCTCTCCTAGCAACAATTCATGTGAATATGTTCTAAATCTGCCAGACGCAATACCCTGCATTTCCGGAATACGTGCCTATTTTGGCAAGTTGTTTTAAGGCTGATGCGGACCACTCGCCACATTAGAATATACAGTCATCATACTTCTGGAAAATGGTGTTGAAGAGGCGCCGTTATTGCCGTGCAAAGAGTAGTAATCAATCGAAAAGTTAAAATGAAATTCCAATTCTTAGACTTTGGAATGCTCCCTCATTGGTGTTAATGATTGATGAGAAGCGACGTAGTGTGCGCTATATAGAGCACACATGTACTAATATTATACAAGAAACCACATGGCAGTTCCTCGATACCGAAGCAAGATAGAGCTCGAGAACCGTAATCGAGATTTTGTTGCGAAACTTTTTCACCAACCTAATAGTAATTAAAATAAATCTTTTTGGCACAGAAGCAATGACTCTCCTCAGATTCTTCTAGCTTCATTTTTTGTAAGAATGTACGATCTCACCGGCACTAATTGCGTAGTATGCATACATGAGCGTGTGGACGAAGTAGTTCATGAAGACGAACCAGCGACCGGCTGCCGTTCCGTCTTTGACTAAAAATTTAAAATGAATGAAGTCTAGAAAATAATCACAATTCATTCATAATATGGATAGACGAATGAGGCGCAAGCGATATGATTGATACTCACTCGCGTGCCATACGTAGACGAGGACGATTGCATGGTGGTACCAGTGGAGGAAAATGAGCTTCTTCTTACGAAGAACCACGAATATCGTATCCACCAATTCGAAGAACTGAAATATCAGCATGCTAGCATAGCTCAATCCGGGGGGGGGGTGACAAAACGGCAACACGGCTTATTTACGACAAAACGGCAACGACGTAACGGCAAGCGACAAAACGGCAACGGAGCATAACTCAGTGTAAAGTTGTCCTAGAACATTGGGAATGGTCTGTATCACAAGACTAGATTTTCTACGTAATTATCAATAACATGATCTTTGATCTTTTGGAGGTTGACGACAAAACGGCAACGAACCATAGCACCACTCTAAATGATCCCTCCGCTCTCGGGAAGGTACCAATCGAAAGCTAATGACTTGCACTATCCATTCGACATCTGATATTTGATCTTTGACCAACTGGCGAGAAAACGGCAACAAGCCATACAACGATTCAGAATCATCCCACAGCGCTCAGATCGACACCAATCGATAGCAAATGGTCTGCTCTATTCATTCGACGTCTGATCTTTGATCGTTGACAAATTGGCGACAAAACGGCAACGAGCCAAACACTACTCCGAATCATCCAGAAACTCGAGTTAACGGAGATATGACTCGTTGCCGTTTTGTCGTCGGTTGGTCACAGATGAAAGATCAGATGTCGAATAAAAAGAACATGTGATTAGCTATCGATTGGTGTCGATCTGAGCTCTGTGGGATGATTCTGAATCATTGTATGGCTTGTTGCCGTTTTGTCGCCAGTTGGTCAAAGATCAACTATCAGATGTCGAATGGATAGTGCAAGTCATTAGCTTTCGATTGGTACCTTCCCGAGAGCTGAGGGATCATTTAGAGTGGTGCTATGGCTCGTTGCCGTTTTGTCGTCAACCTCCAAAAGATCAAAGATCATGTTATTGATAATTACGTAGAAAATCTAGTGATGTGATACAGACCATTCCCGATGTTCTAGGACAACTTTACACTGAGTTATGCTCCGTTGCCGTTTTGTCGCTTGCCGTTATGTCGTTGCCGATTTGGCACACCCCCCTCAATCCACCCATAATTCGCACGAAAATTGCTGTTCAAGTGTAGGAAATACAAACTTTCGAAAATGCGAAGCAGAGTCCCCAGAAGGCAGCGGGTTGGTACGGATCCATACTGTACGTGATTGAGTCGATGAGAGGATGAGTACGCAGCGCATGTCTGATGGCAGAAGTATCAGATTAGAGAAGGTGCTGCTTGCTTACAAGAACTCCTCGCCCATTCTGATCATTCCCACCAGCGAGAAGATTGCAAGGACTGAATTCCACACGATGAGGGGCCATTTTAGTCGCAGAGCCTCCCGACTCTCCATCACCCTGAGCATTGGAATATGCTTGTAGCCTGGTCAGGGGCACTTACTTCTGTATCAGGTGAATCGTCAGGACGTATGCAATCGCGATATGCACCGTGTAGCGCCAGTAGGCTTGAATGACCAAATACGTTTCCTCCTTAAGAATGGGAATAATTTGGCTTTTATTGATTTTTTTATTAAGTCTTGCCTGGTCGTTATCGTGCCACCATGATTCTGGTCCGATGAGTGCTGAGTACTCGTAGGGAATGTAGTACATCTGGTTGCCATGACCAGCGATCACACAGGGATACGTCGAGTTATTTACCGTATACACCATCGAGAGACGAATTACTGGAACGAGAATTCTCACTTCCCCCGCCTTTTATCTAACTTGTACATACCCATGATCATGATTAACTGTTTTTCTGACACATATTCGACAATTTGAATGATTAAATCTTTGAATTTCTACGAATAAAGAAGTATAATTGAAAAGAATGGGAAGAGCTAAAAAATGCTCATTATTCGTTGAAAAAGTATCGTAGTTTTCAGTTATCATATCCACATAGTCCAATTCGCAACTTATACCTCGAACACATCGTTATTGGCAGTTTATCACAGGTATCACGAGCCAGTGAAGGTCTGCGGGAACAATTCCCGACTTTTATTTTTGTTTGGCTTCATATTGTGGTGGTAGCATACACTAGAGACAACTTCCCGAAAAAGCTAGGTCATAGGTCCCAGATCCGGCTTTTAGGAATTTTCCGGTTTTATAGCCGGCTCTACCGTAACTTAGCTCCAAGTTGTGCTACAGACGTGGCATTGGGCTCAAAATACGCAGAAAAATGAGTTGAACAACTTTTCTGTTAAGTGTGAAGCTGACTGCAAGAAGTGGGACTGCAAGTTCAAATAATATGGACGAAAAACTGAAATTCCAAGTATAAATAAAATCATAGCGTCTCGGTAAGGAGCAAACGCAGTGAATTTTATTGCAGATTATGGAAGCTTGACTTCATAGGCATATAGGAAAAATAGTAATCGGCAATTTTAGGGGGGACTTTTTTCGCAATTTTGCTCCGAAGGTCGAAAACATGAGATGTCAAATTTTGAAAAATTCTCATCTCGCAGATTTATAATTTCAATCGATCAGATCAGTCATTTTCTAGCATTTCTCGATCAAAGAAGCTAGATGACGTTGAAAGAGCACGATATTTTTTCACTTCAAAAAAATCGATTTTCAACCCCCCAAATTTGCAAAATTCGTGACCATCCTGCTCAGGATTTACACGGCTCTGGAATTGAATTAGACGTGTAATTAATAGTAGTGACTAAGATAAATACATACAACAATTATTGGCCCTCCAGTCGTTTCCATGCCCTTCATACATATGCCCGAACTAGCAAAATCGAGGCTGTCGAAATGCTTCATAATGATATTTTGAGTAAATTTCAAAGAATCACCGCTATTTTCGATCACTAAAAATCATTTTCATGACCGCAGAAACAGGAAACACTGAGAAAACCAGTAAATTGTTCTTTCAAAAAAAATATGAAAATTTTGAACATCGAAATTTTGAAGTTGAGAACAGTCTTGAAAATGAGAACAAATCCAAAATTTTTCATATATTCTGCTCCCGAAATGATTTTCAGTGATCGAAAATAGCGGGGATTCTTTGAAATTTACTCAAAATATCATTATGAAGCATTTCGACAGCCTCGATTTTGCTGGTTCGGGCATATGTATGAAGGGCATGGAAACGACTGGAGGGCCAATAATGGTTGTATGTATTTACCTTAGTCACTACTATTAATTACACGTCTAGTTCAATTCCAGAGCTGTGTAAATCCTGAGCAGGATGGTCACAAATTTTGCAAATTTGGGGGTTGAAAATCGATTTTTTTGAAGTGAAAAAATATCGTGCTCTTTCAACGTCATCTAGCTTCTTTGATTGAGAAATGCTAGAAAATGACTGATCTGATCGATTGAAATTATAAATCTGCGAGATGAGAATTTTTCAAAATTTGACATCTCATGTTTTCGACCTTCGGAGCAAAATTGCGAAAAAAGCCCCCCCCCCCCTAAAATTGCCGATTACTATTTTTCCTATATGTCTATGAAGTCAAGCTTCCATAATCTGTGCAATAAAATTCACTTTTTTGCTCCTTACCGAGACGCTATGATTTTATTTATACTTGGAATTTCAGTTTTTCGTCCATATTATTTGAACTTGCAATCCCACTTCTTGCAGTCAGCTTCACACTTAACAGAAAAGTTGTTCAACTCATTTTTCTGCGTATTTTGAGCCCAATGCCACGTCTGTAGCACAACTTGGAGCTAAGTTACGGTAGAGCCGGCTATAAAACCGGAAAATTCCTAAAAGCCGGATCTGGGACTTATGACCTAGATTTTTCGGGAAGTTGTCTCTAGTGTATGCTACCACAACAATATGAAGCCAAACAAAAAATAAAAGTCGGGAATTGTTCCCGGGGTGTGGTTTTTTCCTCCACTGACTCATGATACATGTGTTATGCTTTGAAAACATCGTTTCATTAACCAAATAACAAAACAAAACATGGCTCTGTACCAATATAAGGGTCCCAAGGTGGATTCTGTACCAATATAAGGGTCCCAAGGGAATCTGTACCAATATAAGGGTCCCAAAAATTTCTGTACCAGTATAAGGGTCCCAAAGTAAGCTGTACCAGTATAAGCGTCCCAAACATAATTTCAATTGATGTTATCAATATGCAATTTTGCATCATAACTATGTAACACCGTGTTTCTGAAGTGTGCAAAGGAAATCTAACTCTGAATTTGTGTTCCCTTCGCAAATTGATTAAAACCCTACAAGACTATGTAATTGGCCACTCTAAATCCACAAGACTATGTACTTGGCCACTCTTTGCTAACCACAGGGATGTTGGGGACATCTGTTTGCCTAGATACAAGAAGGTGACGAGATATCAAAGTTGGAAACTAAAAAGAGTCGTCCACCTGGTTCAAATAGCCTATCCAAGTACCTATCCTTCTAGGATGTGTTTAAGCCGGGTTACGAAGGGAACTCAAATACAGAGCTTGAGTTCCATTACACACATCTGAAACGCGATATTGCACACTTATGGCAAAATATTACGTATTGATGGCGAAATTTTATTTGGGACCCTTATACCGGTACAGAATTTTTTGGGACCCCTATATTGGTACAGGAGACTTTGGGACCCTTATATTGGTACAGAAATATTGGGACCCTCATATTGGTACAGAGCCAAAAACATGCATTATAACACGCCTCTCACGAGAGAATAAGGACAAACGTGGTACAATCGGAAAAGTCGAATTTTGGGTTTTAGATGATTTAGGGGTAATCCAGTCTCCTGAATTCGATTCCGGGTAAATCTGCTGCCCATCTTGATCGGCGGCTGCAGCAGCTTGCTGCAGAAATTTCAGACTCCAACTTTATAGCCCTTGAACATGGTTTCAAAATACTTCATTTCAGATGAAATTTGGCCTGTAGGCATCAATTATGATCTTCTATGATTCACCAGATCGATTTTTAGGTAGATCAAAATTTGACCTCTGAGCAGTTTTCGGTCCATAACTGTAACAATTCGGAGTGGACACAATCCAAACTTTTGCATGTTTTAGAGAATTAAATTATGCATCGACATGATTTTTTTCAGATTTTTCCCATCTGGTGAAAGTTGGTTTATAAGCGGAAAGCAGCCAGAAACGCTTGAAAACAGCCAGTAACGCTTGTCTGCACCGCGCGCCCTTTAGGTATTCCAAATCGTGACATCCGGGGTTCGACTCCCTATCGAAGCAAACATCTTTTGCGTGTACTAATAGTTACTTATCAACATATTTCTGCACTTTCAGTCTATGCTCACCAATTTCATGATCTACATTTGATGCGTGGTTCAGAAAGATGCATTACAAGAGAACTAAGTGACCTGAATCATCATTATGAATATCTGAACAGGTGCACACGATGAAAATTAAGTTCACGAACGTGCAAAAGATGTTTGCTTCGATGGGGAGTCGAACCCCGGATGCCACGATTTGGAATTAAACGTCTTGCCTAAAGGGCGCGCGGTGCAGACACGCGTTTCCTGCGCTTTTTGGCAGTTTTCCGCTTATAAACCAACTTTCACCAGATGGGAAAAATCTGAAAAAAATCATGTCGATGCAGAATTTAATTCTCTAAAACGTGCAACTCCGAACTGTTACAGTTATGGACCGAAAACTGCTCAGAGGTCAAATTTTGATCTACCTAAAAATCGATCTGGTGAATCATAGAAGATCATAATTGATGCCTACAGGCCAAATTTCAGCTGAAATGAAGTATTTTGAACCCATGTTCAAGGGCTCCAAAGTTAGAGTCTGAAATTTCTGCAGCAAGCTGCTGCAGCTGCCGATCAAGGTGGGCAGCAGATTCACCCGGAATCGAATTCAGGAGACTGGATTACCCCTAGATCATCTAAGACCCAAAATTCGACTTTTCCGATTGTACCACGATATCACCGATTTGTCCTGAATCTCTCGTGAGAGGCGTGATAAATAGGGTTGTCAAAATGAAGAGGTTGGGGGAAAATGAAGAGGCCTTTTATTGCTCTCCATTTCCCCTCTTCATTGAAGAGGGTGCGGTGGGGGAGCTCTTCAATGAAGAGCTGATTTAACAAAATTTGATGTATCTCGAGCACGCCTCAATATTTTATCGTCAAACTTTGATAATCACATACCATGAACGAGTTACGGAATATTATCTACAAATTGGAAAATTCGAAGCTTGGGGTCCTACCAATGCAACAAAAGAAGGGGATCCTACCTCTGCTAGCCACTACGGGGGGGGGGACTCCCACACAACAGATAGGCATATCTGCTGTCTTGCGGAAGTAGGAAATGGGGTTGGACAATCAACAACACCATCCTAAAAACAGGGGCGCTAGTTGGGGGACGGACTGATCAGGTGTACCCCGACCAGTGAGATGGTGTGCCGGTCCTCAAGTCAGCTCATATTCGGAGAGGGCAGAGAGAAGACAAACAACAGGCGTAGATTCTTGATCGAAATACGAAAAAGGTCTTGACTGAGGCACGTGGATTGTTCCCGATGGTTCATACCAAGCCAGGGAGTCCTTCCCCATACCCGCCTGTTCTTTGGAATGAGTTGGCAGGGATTACTGGGTACAAGGACACCCTAGCGGGAACTTAGCCAAAGGCAAAGAAGGGGTTCATCTCACGCCCGTGAATCCTCGATCCTGCAATCACATACACAAAGTGGTGAAACAAGGAAATGGATAAGCAAAATCACTCTCCTGGTCTCCTTCTCCTTCAGCGACATCCTTCGATAAGGGAATCCGTTTGAATTGTCACGAGAGCTTCAGTGCTTCTAAAAGATCAAGAATCAACATAGACAACGCCATGGACAATCAAAGATAGACTGTAAGATCAAAAAGTGAATGAAATAAACGTACCTTTTAGTGATTGGGTGGAACATCAGTAGCAGCGCAGCGATTAGAGGTTGAAATTTATAAGATTATCAAAGACCAAAGGTCAATAGAATATAAAGAACCAGCTAATTGAATGAAAATGTAAATGAAAAATGAAAATTAGAATGAAATAATAACAAACCGATCAAACGGACTTCTCTACGGCTCGGGAGACACTGCGCCTGCAGGAAAGAACGAAGGACGAACGGGTAGGAAGAAGTCTGAAAGATCAAAGATCACTCATTAACGTCAACTTTATAAGGAAAAAAGCGTCAACTCTCGTATGTAATAATCTTAGGAAACAGATGAAAATATAATGGCAAACCTGCTCTCAGCGCTGCACGGCCAGACTTGACCGATTCGGAGGGCAGTTCCAGGGGAGAACAACGAGAAAAGACGACACGACTAGGCACCAGCAGTGGGGAAGTGAAGATGCGAAAGTTATCAACAAAAATACGAGCTAAACAGCAAAAACAAACAGCCAAAGAGAGTCGAAAGGAGGGGGAAAGACTCCACGAGCCGACTATGGCTCGTCATCTCTCTCGGCCATGTAAATGACCCTTTGTCTGGTCGATATGCATCGACTCAGTCTTATGATAAATCGCCATGCAAATCGGCATCGAATAGGCTTCGTTCTTGTGAAAAAACGTAATGGCTCTTCAATGAACTCCCCCCCCTCTTCATTGAAGAGGGCCCCGATCACCCACTCTTCAATGAAGAATGACGCCGCGCAGATCGACTGTGGAGAATGAAATGAAGTCTTCATTTCACCTCTTCATTTTGACAACCCTATTTTATAATACATCCATTTTATTATGCAAACATAGCTAAACAATATAGAAAATGAGATATGAGATATGTATTCATTCAGTTTTTCTCCTCTTTGAGATATGATTTGTTGAAGAAGTTAGAGAAGAGCACAGCGAATGAAACGTAAATTGCGAAGCAGAAATAGAGGTTCTCGTACGTGTGCTGCACCGTCTGAAATTTCGTGTTTTTTATGAGTCGTTCCTCTTTCAGACTCATTTGGCATTCCTAAATGAGAGATACTTACCATTCCTTCCATTTTGCAGTAGAAGACGATGAATGAGATGGCGACGCCTATGAACATCTGAGCTGTCTGGAGGAAAGTAATCGTCATGCAAAGGCTACGTGGAAGACGAATTCCAACTACAAAAGGAAATGCATGTTCACGATTGTAGTAGTATTCCTATTCAGTCATGCGCCTCTTTCACTTCTCAGAGCACCTATGATCAAATTTCACGGTTAGATCCAACTAATTTGGGATGAACCCCTGGACAGAGAGAGAGCGAGACTTTTTTTTTCGCTTGTACGCAAAATGCAATATAATTCACAATTTGTAGATTTAATCAGCAGATTGGCCTTTTCCGCCCACATGGAGATTGAATGCGCGAAATTATAATAGTTGTCAATGTCTAGATTATTCAAAGGATTTTTTTTCTTTTTTTTTCTCAATCGATAATGCAATGCGCACGTTCGAAATCGCAAATTTGTTGATACAATCAATTTCTTAGCAAAGAGTAGCCGACTTGACCTGCACTGACTGCATAGTACGCATACATTAGAGAATGGACGAAGTAGTTCATGAAGACGAACCAACGACCCGCTGCTGTTGAATCTTTCACTAAAATTAAGAATAAATTAAGGTAATCGAAGAAAAGCCAGTTTTTGGATAGGCGCCTCCTTTCAACAGGTTAAATACTTGTGGCTTAAAGTTATTGATATTAACCCACCTGCGTGCCACACGTATACGAGAACGATGGCATGGTGGTACCAGTGGAGAAAGATGAGCTTCTTCTTACGAAGAACCACAAAGATTGTATCCACCAATTCGAAAAACTAGAACACTTGTCAAAATAATTCCACATTCCATGAAGAGGGGGGTGGGTGATTCGTTCCTAACTGGGAAAATAAAATTGAGAAAAAAAGACTAACTTTCGAAAATGCGAAGCATAGTCCCCAGAAGGCTGCGGGTTGGTATGGATCAAGACCGTACGAGATTGAGTCGATGATTGGGTAAGTAGACACGACGTGTCTGATGGGAGATGGGCCAGATTTAAGAGGGAAGTGCTTGCTCACATGATTTCCTCCCCCATTCTGATTGTGCCTATCATCGAGAATACTGCGAGTGCTGAGTTCCATATGACGAGGGGCCATTTCAGATTCAACGCCAGCCTGCCCTCCATAACCCTGAGGATTCATTAGTAGTTTAAAGAGCATAAATGAGCAGGGAATACTTCTCTATCGTGTGAATTGCCATGACGTAGGCAATGGCGATCCATATCGTGCAGCTCCAGTAGGCTTGCAATGCCAAATATGTTTCCTCCTGATGAATGAAGTTAATTCCATTGATAACTATAGATCTCGCCTGATCGGTTTTGTGCCACCAATATTCCGGTCCGATGAGTGATGAATACTGGTATGGGATGTAGTAAATGTGGTTACCATGACCGAAGATCACACAGGGATACGTCGAGTTATTTATCGTATACACCATCGAGAGACGAATTAGTCGAACAGAATTTCTCACTCTCGCTCGTCTTTTATCTAGCCCATGTATGTATAATTGATCATGATTAATAGTTTTTCTTCCACGTAATCGACAATTTGAATGATTTAATCTTTGAATTTCTATTGTTGAATCGTTATATAGAGGATTAGAGATCTCAGTGTACGCGTCTACGTATTCATCGAATCTTTGTCTCACTTTATCAAACAAAATAAAATATCGTACATCTCAGCGAAATCAGAACGGCCACCGAGATGCACCGAGAAATTTTCGATTTCTGGCTCTCTGCGAATACTCAATTTTAAAAGTCGTGGTTGTGCTCATATTTTTATCATGGTCGATTTGCCGGAATCGACCCGGACATGCTTGGTTAATTTGTGCTTGCCTGTTAAGACGACAACGGGGCCCAGCTTATCAGCTGCTAAGCCAGCAAAGGCGACCGTTAGACAGCCTCCGTAGAATCGAGGAGAGAGAAGGATAGATTGCTGCGAGGGAGACCAGTCAAGTGTTTTCTGAGATGAGTATCAAAAAACATGATCAAATCTCGATTGTTGGACGTCCTTCAGCGTTATAACTTATAAGCATGGATTTAATAACTGAAAGAGATCTAATGAGTACCGCAATTGCGAAGCTGTGTTTCACAGACGATTCGTTGCGCAGCTGAACTGAGCACGTTCGATAAGCAGTTTGTTGTTTCTCGTGTTCGGTGTGAGATGAGGAATTGACCATGCATACCACGGCTGTACCTGGGAGTCAATTAATATGGAGACTCTCAAAATGTTTCAAAAGGATGATTTACTCATTGCGAGAGTGTTCTCCGTGACGAAGTAATTCGCAAACAGTAGAAGGAGACAGACGACGAGACGATGAGATCGATGAGAGAGGAAGGAAGGCGATGGAATCTGCTCGGATGAAGTATCGGATGCCGCCTTCTCGTACATCGTGGAAACTCAGACTGTGGATTCTCCCACGTTAAAAATGACGTGCAAAGCGTCTGGTGATGAATAGAGACGGCTCTTCTGAGCAAGTTCGATGATGATTCAATTTCATTGTTGCAGATGATGGAAGGGAGAGGGGTTGCGTCGTAGAGTGACTAATGAAACAATGGAATAGACACATCAACTACGGCTATCAGATGACGAGCCATCTTCAAGTGGCTTCATTATTTAAGTCACTGTATGAGCAAATCGTTGTATTTGTGTTGGAAATTTCACCGGAATAAGTTGCTGTTTTAGTTTCAATCATCCTTTTAGGTTTTTTGAACTCCTATAACCGAGGCTAGTCTGAGGAGAATGTAGCTGAAATAAATTGAAAAGGATCGGAAATATTTTCACAAGTGATAAATAGACGCGAAAACAGCGGAAAAGTGTGATCGGAATGTGATGCGAGAAAGGAATTTCACATACGGAAAATGATCTAGTTAAACAGAAACATTTCAATCCGATTTTAACCGACCCCCCATTGTAAACTCGCAATGTTTAGATCGACTTGAGAATTTCAACTTGCAGCTGATGTCACGACACATTCTGAAGGACTTTATTCGATTGCATGCGATGCCATGGTTCACTTTCCAACGATTATTCGATTTTTACATGCCCTCCAGAGTGTTGATATCAGCAATAATCTCATTATAGATATCAACTTTTGCTTGAGGGCCCCACGCGAATTCGAAGTGGCCATATCCAGTGAGGTTGCGTTTCTTGACTATCGAAGACGGGGGTAGCAACGAGAATGTAATCTAAACATTATTCTCAAGGAACATTTTAGCATCAATGTATGAAATATTAGTAACAATGATTGCGTTTTAGTAGCTTGACCACGGTTTCTTCACCTAACCTCAATGGCGTAGTTGGAAACGAGTTTATCTGCAGATGAGAAGTAAACCGAAGAAGGCACTGAGTATCCAGAGAAGTTGTATGCTCGAGGATACGGCTGCAATTAGTACTTTTGTGTTCCGCGACCTAATAATCTGTTGCGTATATTCTCAGGAAAATGCGCAATAAATGGAGAATAATAGATTTATCCATGAATTTTTCGAAATAACACAGTTCTTGTTTCGAAACTCATGTTTCTTGAGAACTATCTCTGCATGAAATTCCTCACCGTTCCGTACGCTGCGAGATTTCCGTTTGTGCCATAGTCAAAGAATCTTGTACCATTTCGGGCCATTTGCATGTAGTGCTCCCAGTTTTTATTGGAAGTTCCAGCCGGGAAATGGGCTGTCACCAAAGAAAGCAAGTTCTGAATTCAGTATTTCAGATATCATAGATATCCTTTAACGTTTCATTTTTTTTCATTTTTTAACCACTGTAACACTTTTTTTAAAAAAATGTATGGCTAATCGTATTTCTCAAATATTCATCCAATAATGATTCTGTGAATACAAAAACAATATATCTCAAAAGTTTTTTTTATATTTTCTTGAAAGTTCATGCTCATAATCGGACGAACCTCTTCCACAGTGAGCGTCCCAGCAATCTCCTCGAAAAAAGGACGACACAGTGGTTTGATGATAAGGGATGGTCCGCAAATTGGGGCAAGTAAAGGCGACCACCACGTCTGATCGGGGACCACGTCCAAGAATAACTCAACATATATCATTACTTCAATGCCGAACCTTCACGTTCTTTTTGAACGTTCTTTTTCAAAATGCTAGCCAATTGGCAGTATAAAATCAGAAGATAAAGAATAGAGCATGACGATACCTCGGTAGCCTCGGGGACAGCAACGCTAAGTTGCATAAGAGTCGAACCGAGATGCTCGATGTCGAGGCTTGGAGCCATCGCGAAGAAGTATTTGACCTGTTCGATTTGTTGTTTGCTGTCATTACCCGTAATTTTAGATTCTCATATGCGGCATCCAAATTAACTCCTTTCTTGCATGATATTGTCACTTTATCGTATGATTTCACAGGTTCTCACCTTTTCTTGAATTTCTGGATGCACAGAGGTTGATGCCAAAAATGTGTGTGCACCCTGCAATTATTAATTTGAACTCCTCAACGAATCGCTACTTCCACCTGAGACCATCCAATGACATAGAGATCGGGCTGAGCTGTGGTGTTGAGCACGTAATCGATCATAGTGGGAACGTCGAAATCGCTCATCTCATCCCATCTGAAAATGCGTGATTGTGTCATGGGGTTCATTTTTCGATAATATGATTAATAAAACGGAAGTCAAAACAACGTCGCGATATGTTCATTGTTGTATAATTTGTTTGAGATTATAAAACTTCTGACGGTGGCTGTTTCCCAAAATCGGATTACTGGAATTTCCGAGAGCGTGTCAGGGTGTATGCCAAACTTTAATCTCATCTTTGAGCCGTGACGTCTTTTGTCGTTTTCAATTTACAGTAGCAAATAAGACATTGCTCATGCTTTCGCTTTCAGGTTCCTCGAGTTTCGTATTGATGAAATCTCCGAGGAGAATCGTGATCAACTCACGTGAATTCCCAGAAGCGATTATCCCAATTGGAGTAGTTGACATGGGCATTCGAATAGATGTTTCCTCGATTGTTGCCCAGCCAGATGTCATAACCAGCATCCGCAAGAGAATAGCCTATTTAAGTGACGGCAGTTCACATAGTCATAATTTTCCAAAGAAATTGGTGGAATGAAAATGAAGAGTACTTAGTGCTCGGTTGGCAGGTGCCGAGAGGAAATCGAAGCTGCTGCATACTAGACCGTGCAAGAACAAGATTGGACGACCGCCACCTGCTCCTGAAGAAAACCACTTGGGAATCCAACATCTATGAGATCTACGACGTAAAATACAAAAATTTTAAAAGTTTTTTTAAAGCTTAAGTTTGTTGCTGAATTCAGAATCCTATGAATTTTATTGGGATTTTTTGGCCATTTATTTTGGATTGACTAGTCTATCTGCTGGACAGCGCAAAAGTTTAACTGAAGATTGGTCGAGATTGAAGGGGACTGACCATTTCGACCGTGAGGTATTCTATGGAGAGTGAGGATGTATCCATCCGGTGTGATCACTGTGTGCTTCTCTGCGGGATATCCACGATTTGCGATGATTTGCATCTCAATTAAGTCTGTATTAATCCATATCTTCATTAATTGTAAAGAAGTCCAATAAATTGGGAATCTTGAACAGACAAATTGCATTAAAATGAGTTGTTGAGATGGATGGAACAATCGCGCACTTTATAGATAGTGATTTTATGCTTGGCGCTAAGATTGTACTCGCAAACAAATTCTTATCACGTGTATCACGAGTCAGTGGATGAAAATGAGCCCCTCGGGAACATTTTCAAAAAAGTTATGCCAGATTCGACTCATATTTTAGTTTTAGAATACACTAGAAGTAAGATTTCGATAAATATGGTTCATTTGTCCCAGAGCCGGCTTTTAGGAATTTTCCGGTTTTGCATCCGGCTATGATGTATCTCAGCTCCCAGATGAGCTAGAACGATGGCACAAGGCTCAAAATGTGTGGAAAATTATTTCCAAAAACTTTCACGTTTTGTGCAAGTCGATTAGAGAAAAAAATAAAAATCATCAGGGTGAAAAACCTGTTTTGCCTTCAAAAAATAAATATTCTCTCTATCAAGCGGTGTCGTGCTACAGAATTTTAATGCAGATTATGAAAGAAGAAGTGTACGCGTATGAAATAAAAATATAAAAACGGAATTCGAAGTGTCTTCAACTTGGCAATTTTTACTCAAACATGCCACTATGAAGAAAAAGTCGAAAAAATGACTTTTTCGAAACTCTGATTTTTCTTCTTGTAATGTTCAAATATTGTTGTTCGTGGTAAGTATTTGTAGAAAAGCGTGTTTTGGAGCATGGTTCTTCGAGGATGAGCGCGACGTGCAAAGATATTTCAAAATTGTGCAAAATTTTGAATATAATTTTTTAATCAAAAAATGCGAGTAGAACCCTGCTCCAAAACACGATTTTATACACATATCTTTCACCAACAACAATAGTTGAACGTTACAAGAAGAAAAATCAGAGTTTCGAAAAAGTCATTTTTTTCGACTTTTTCTTCATAGTGGCATGTTTGAGTAAAAATTTCCAAGTTGAAGACGCTTCGAATTCCGTTTTTATATTTTTATTTCATACATATACACTTCTTCTTTCATAATCTGCATTAAAATTCTGTAGCACGATACCGCTTGATAGAGAGAATATTTATTTTTTGAAGGCAAAACAGGTTTTTCATCCAGATGATTTTCATTTGTTGTCTAATCGACTTGCACTAAACATGAAAGTTTTTGGAAATAATTTTCCACACATTTTCAGCCCGGTGCCATCGTTCTAGCTCACCTGGGAGCTGGGATACATCATAGCCGGATTCAAAACCGGAAAATTCATAAAAGCCAGCTATGGGACCAATGAACCATATTTATCGAAATCTTACGTCTAGTGTATTCTAACACTAAAATATGAGTCGAATCTGGCATAACTTTTTTGAAAATGTTCCCGCACACCACCACTGACTCGTGATGCACGTGTTATAAATTTAAAAGAAAACCCACCGAATCCATTAAATATTCTGGTGTCGAGACAAAGAAGGCGATAACATTGGAAGCCAGAAACGTCAACAGAATAAGCGACACCATATTCTATCGATGCGAGCCTGACCAGTGCCTATTTATCACTTCCTTTGTTATTGTAGCCCACACATTTTTGAATAATAATTTCAATCTGTTTTCGTGGCACACAGTGGTCATGGGATTCGCATCCACTAGGCGGTTCTGTGAATTATCGATGAAAGCACAAAATATGACATATTGCTGTGTCGGGGAAATTCATTCAATAGCTTCGCATGGTCAACACCATCAATTGGATGTCATGAGAACGCACCGAGGTACGATGTTATTCGAAAATTCCGGTGATGCTTGAATATCGAAAAGTGAGTATCTTCAATACACTCGCCATCGTGACATCCATTTCCCCTATTCGGAAAACACAGAACTTCCGCATCAGGCGTACTGCATTGAATATGCTACAGGTTTTCTACTAATAAAGAATGGAAACAGGAAGTGACATTGGATAGTATAACTGCCATTACCGGAAAATCGGGAAAGACTTCCTTCCGAATTTCCATATTTGACATTTTTTTACGTGACGCAATGACCACTTGTTGCTGATCTATTATACTTCTTTGCGAGTAACAATTGTTTCACTCTCCGATGAATTTACTCAGAATTTAGAAAGCCACGAGCTACATTAAATTTCTATTAGGGTGTCCCATATTTTTTTAGAATTTTTTTGACATTTTTTGTTTTCAATATCTTACCGATATATAATAACATTCCCTCAACAATCTAGGCACCACGTATTCCCTCAACCTTCTCCCACCTACAGGGCAGGGTCCCGTTTCCTCTATTCCAGAAGGCCAGGGGAATGGAGTCAATACAGTAATAAAACTCCCCCTCCAGATCGCCTTTTTTGTTGAACTTATTTTCCTTGCAGAAGTCAGCAAAAGATCTGAATGCGTGGTAGTCGCATGGGGAATGGTCTGAGGTGTATGGTTTATGAAGGAGCCTTTCGATGTTCAGTTCCTTCGTTTTATTGTAGATGATTATCGCACGATGGGATCTACCATTATCAAGGAGGCTAACGATTTTTCCCTGGCTCACGAGTTAGGGAAGCACTCGGTTGGCCATCTCCTCCAGTTCAGTGGAAAATACATCAACCTTGACGGTGAGGCCAGGTGTGAGAATCCCAACATAGATAGGATCGAATGATGAAAAGAAGAAGATGATGAGTTCTTTCTTTTCTCGAGTTTTTTTCTTCGGGACGGGCTCTGGCTTCTCATCAGGATCGGCCCACTGTAGCTCCCACTCAGGGCTGTTGCTCGTGATCCACTCCCTCCTTTCACTGCGGTAATCTTGTGGATTCAGCAAGTATTGGGTTTGCAATATGGTAAATGTCGACAGATATCGACTCTCGATTTGAGTTGAACCATGTTCAGGTCATTATAAATCACTTGACGACGCTTGTGCTTCTCGTGAGCCCGAAAGAAGAGATGACACACGGTGAATTTAGATGTACTTCTCTAACCCTCCAACTCGCATACACCAAGTTTGGTCTCACTTGCGAGGGCTGTGAGAATGGGGTGTTTGCCCGAGGTGGATCTGACCATAATAGTGAGGTGTTCTGAGAGCTCGTACTCCCAATTTTGAAGAAGGTGAACAAATTGAAGTAGGTGGCAAGGAAGTGGGCATGGGGAGCTTGCGATACCACCAATTATTTGCGAGCCTCGGTGGCTGAGCGATTAAAGAGGAAGGAGTGGAATAAAACTAAGCATCAACCTCGACGTGTACCCATTGCTAGAATGTGTGAAACAATTGAAAGAGTGATACAATTCCGATTCTATTTGTAGTCTATAATTACGAAATATATTATCTATCGTTCAGTATGTGAGATGATGTCAAGCTGTTACGCAGTTCTTTTTTTAGGGCTTGTGATATCCAGTTTTCTAAGAAATTATGGGACACCCTATTAGACCGTTCGCGAATTCGTACTTATTCTCGCTTTCATTTCTCTGAAATTACGGAATAAGGTTGACTAATAAAAATTATCACTTCATTAAACACATTCAGAATACTAGTCGAACAATTTATGAGACAATGATTTTGGGGCACATGGGTGCCAATTGTTTGATGCCAGCATTAACGAGGCACCCACAAATCTCTTTCGCCACCGGAGTCGTGAAGCCGGCATCCATAGCGCACTTCTTTACGATACCTGGAATATTATTAGTATTCATATTATTAGCATATCTAAAATATTGAGTTGAGTTTTTCACAATTGAAATTGTGTGCATACAGTGCTCGTTTGTAGATGCGGGTCAATACGGAGATATCAGGTTGTTGCGAAAGTCTTGTCGCGTCATAGTGCTTGAACATTGTAGCGCCTATATCCTCATTTCAGCTATCGATATCATGTAACTAATTACAATCGATGAGGTATTGGATAGTCATTCTAGCGCACCTTACTCCGCATCTGAAGGATCATTAGCAAATTAACAGTGCAAGACGAAACCCTGCCGACTGATCTCACCGACATGCTCTTTTCTGCGTGTAATACTACTCGGAAAAGAGTGGTATAACCAAACCCGTAACATATTCATAAACCTCATGACACACGCATTACCAGGGCTCATTAAAAGATTGTCAGGCACAAATGCCTTTCTGAAATTTTTCTACATATTTCGAAATCAAGATTGGACGAGAATTATCTATTACTTGTTTTATCGTATCATTTTCGTTTCGATGGACCTGGGAATGCATATCAGCCTGAAACACATATTATGTGATGTGATTGACTTACTATTTCAGTTTGGTGTTGGTTGAATATTTCCCCGGCAAAATTTGCCTTTCAAAATAGAGATCCTCGAATTTGCATGACGAAAACTTGCCTATTTGGTAAAATTAGTGCTCGCAGCCGACTTAAATGGTAGGCCTATTGGGCTTATCTGAACAAGCAACCCTTCCTCTATTATCACTTCACAAGAAATATTTCAGAAGTCGCTAGTTTTTTTAGGCTATGGTAAATTTGGAACATCTTTTTATCACATTTTCACTCAAAATAAAATTCGTGAAATTTTCTGGTTTTCTATAGGGGCTTCACTAGGGGTAACTACATGGCTATGGTGCGCATGTATGTACCTAACATATGTTATGAGGTTAGACAACATATACTCCAGAGAAACGAAATCGGTGTAGCTACGCACGCGACAAGACTTTCGCAACAACCTAATAACTCACTGATGATGTCGTTGTCTGAGGGCAGTCTCACTCCGCAACTCTGCAGCTTCGCGCACTGGTGCTGCTTCCCGCAGTTGATCCAGCACGTCGACGACTTCTTCGCGTGCTGATTTCAATTAGTGAAATTATTGAATTATTAACAAAATTACACTGAATAAAATCAAGATTTGCCGAGTACCTGGATGAGCGGAGCTGCATCGTCGAACAGATTGGAGCGAGTGAGGGCCGCGTTCAACTCTCTGGTGGCAGCAATCTGGAAGGTCTCGGCATGTCGTCGCGGAACCATCGCACCCGGAGTCGCGGAGCACCTTCAACAGAAATTCCAGTTGTAGATTGTAGTTGTTCACGTCTACTCATAATCGTCTTCATCGACGAAACGGTATTGTAAATTTCTCCTTCTATTCTATATACAAGATTTCGGATATATGTAAACTATGATATAAATAAATTTACGGTGTTTGTTACTCACACGTTGCCGAAAGCTGCTCGTACGCATTCGGCCGCTTGCTTAATGCGGGTTTGCTGGTCGATCACACACTGGCGTACTTTCTGGTAATCGCCGCCAAGCTCAGTGACGGAACTGTTGCATCTACAATTTCAACTGGATTTTCTGCAATTTGCCTGAAAGGATGGTGTTTTTCATGCGACATGTTTTTCATGCGACACGATTCTCATTGCACGTTTTCTTTCGCTGGCAAAAGAAGAGGGAAAATAATGATAGTTGCGTACCTGTCTCCGCACTTCTCAAGTGCTGCTGGAACCTGGTCGACGCATGGGTTGAACTCCGAGCAGAGACACTGAGGTTGCATCTGCTGTGCAGAGACACTCCAAGCCAGCAGCGTCAGGAATATGAACGTGTACATCCTCAATTACTCATTTCTTTCGCGAAATTATCAAGTATTAATGCAAAATGGTGTCAACAAAACTGTATGATAAAAACGAAGCGACAACTAAAAATCAACGTCAATTTGGCCGATTTGTATTGTCCCAGAATGCGCTAGGGACAGTGTACAAACGTACTGCAAGAGAGATTTTCGGCAAACGATATTTTGTCCACAGTGAATAGCGTATGTTTCAATCGTCATTGGGGACCACTCCCATAGTGACAACAGCGTTCCCTATTCCGGTATATCCAGTTGTCGAAATGTAATTTGACAAACATGGATTTGACGGAGTGGACTACACCCCTAAAATAGACCGCTTGAGGGGTTGCAGCAACTCTGTTTTTACAGTTGTTTCCCTCAACATCAGTTAGTTCCTCCCAGGTAAAAAGCACGAATAATGGATTCTGGCCTAATTGCTGTAGTGGGGCTACTTTGATCGGGCATATTTCCACTAATACTTTTGTGCAATGGTATTGCATTCTCCATTCGACGTACGCACTAATCGTGCAGAATGGACGAGATATCGTGAGTGATGGAGAGAGTCTGAATGAATACTCAACAGATGGCTATACTGAAAAGTCCATTAGTTGCGAAATAGCAAATTGTATGTATGCTTCCGGCTGTTTTCATTTTTGACTACTTGATTACCGTTTGCTCTGTTTAGTTAATCGCCCTTCTCATCTTTTTTTCGTTGCAAATATGATGAACATTCTGGGTCCAAATAGGTTCTATAAATCAGATAATTTCCTATTCACTCAGATTCTTATCAAGGGACGCATGACAATTATAGAAACAATTCCAACTCCTGAGAAGAACGGCACCACTTACGAGTTTGCACCTGGAGCGAAGGAAAGCAATAAAAGAAGTAAGTGAAAACATTTGAAGAAAACAGTCTCCAAGCGCGTAATCAATTAGTGAACAATTGCAACGATACATTAAAAAACGTATATCAGGAGCAAGTGAAATGGGAAGAGCCAATACTACGACTTCTAAGTGTTATTTCTCAAAGATGCCAGTCTACTTCCCTCATGCCACTTCTCCTCTGCAAATCACTTGGACAATCTATAATATTTTTATTGACTCTCTCTTGCAATGCACCTTCACAATTCGCAGGTTCTCCAATCTGGGAAGACGCCGCGTTTATATTATCGTCGTTCGCTCTCTGATCGGTTGATTGAATCGGCGCAATTCATCGTCCTCGTCACTCTTCCTCCACAGCAATTCCCTGCTCTTCGCTCAACCTCCTAATTTGTTGTCTCCGTCGATGATTAAGATCTGCATAATTCCCCCTGAAAACATTCCCTGCCAACAACAAACATTCTCGTTTCACTATCTATAAAAGCGCCGGGAGCGGGCAACTTGCTCTACGTGCCATTACTACCCCTTCTCACTTTCCCTAGGCGTGAGACCTCTGTAATTCGTCAATTTCAGATGCTCAAACTCGCTCTTCTCTCCCTTCTCTTGGTGGGGGTTTTCGGGAAGGATGACATGCAGGAGCAATGCCTCTGCAAGGACTTCGATCCTTGTTATGAATCTGCAGTCGACACCGTGCTGAAATGCTCTGAAAAGTTCGTAGGTCTTATTTGATAATATACATTATTCCATAAACGGACCTATGTGTACGTAAACGAATCATCAGATGCAAACATCTTCTCACCGAATTGGGAGCGGACTTCGACGAGGCTAAAAAGTGCATTGAAGCCCATCAACCAAAGATCGTAAAGGCTTCAGCCTGTTCCCGCAAGTCACTCGGACCAATGTGAGGTTCAAATATTGAAAACATCCTACACTCCAAACACCACCGGTTTATAGTCGATCAGTGAAAGTAGTTCTAATTTGAATAACAGGGAAAGTGGTGAAGAGATAAACATCACAGCGCATAATTCTCGCTCTGAAATGCTCGGAGATGTGCACATTGCGAGAGAACTGTCATTGTGCAATAACACACCAATTCCAAGCGAGAATCTACGTCGTTGAGTATACGGGCATACCTTTCAACCAGTATTGATGTCGGACGGAGGACAGAGTTCATACCTGATTCCTCGATCTCGCAGGTGCACTGAAAAGCCCGGGCAAATGGTGAAGAAGTACGTGCCTGAGACGATCCAGATCGCAGCAGTGAGGGAGATCACTGAGATGGCCAAGAGATCCGGACTGCTGGGCAAGACCACGAAACTCTTCGATGTAAGCTTCTATTAGATTAGTTAAAAATTAGACAAACTTGTCAGAACATGATTTCGGAGATAAGGAAATTTTTCTAAAATCAACTCTTGAGAATATTTGACATCTGTGTTTCAGCAAGCGCAGAAGGCTGCGACGTGCATGCTCAAGTGTGCTGCGAATACGGACTGCGGGAAGAAGCTTAAGTGCAGTGTGGAACTGCCTCCAGACAACGAGATCGTCAAAAAGGTACGCTGACAACTCTGGTCATACTGAATAGTAGCAGTTTTTCCCTTCTTCAATATTGGATGAGATATTCTCAGCATTTGTATTTCAAACGAACAGTTTACGGTTGCTGTTTGACGCTTTTCCTTGTACTGATTTCCACAATTCTCAGGTGAAGACGTGCGCTCTCGACAATGGTTTCACCACTCCAGTCGCTCAAGAGATCTGCTCTTGCCTGAACAAATCGGGCGTCAAGCTGCTCGATGACATCTGCCCCACACTCAAAATCACCAAGAAATAAATCCTGCTTTAGTGCTCTCAGACCTCAGAAATTTGATCACCGCGGGTCGAAAGTAACAATAAAGTGACGCTCCTACTGCTGTCGGATAAATTTCTTCTAACCTTTTTGTTCTGCATTTATTTAAAATTTACCACTCAAGAAGATCAGCAATCTGCTCATTTTCATTATCAAACAATAATTTTGTGAAATACATTGACGAATTAGAGTGCATGTACACAAATTATGCAGCAGGAATCGAGGGAGAATGAAAAAAAAACACATACGGAAAACAATCGGAAAATAACGAGATCGTACGAAAACGGGATACACATTCGAACCCCTGTAACATTAATCTCGAATTTTTCTGCAATAAATTTCCAATCAATATTGACATCTCGCATGCCTACTGTAAGACAATTCTTCTAAGGTGTAGTCCGGGGGTGGGGGCATTTGCGCAACTGAACGCCGTTCGCTACGAAGTTGGTCTAGCTACAAGGGAGTTTTTCATTACAACCAGTAAGAGATCCTACATCTCCACCCCGTTTAGAGCCTATGACCATTTTTGACCCAAAAATTGGGCCATAACCATACGAGGGGAATGAAACTATTAACCTTGGCTTGAGGTAAAACGAATCTCGCACATCAGACGCTTTCATACGAATCGTTTGAAGTTTACTGAATTTGTATTTTGCACAATCTACGCCTGCGTCGCATTTATTTTGGCTTGATGCTCCTAGATCGAATGATCGTATCTACACCTCCATTCACCACTTCTCACCAATTGCAACTCTCTCCTTTTCTCAATGCCTATCCAATTTGTGTCATAAGCACCGATAAAAATCTGCTTAATTTCTCTCGAAAACATTCCCTTTCAACAATAAAAAATTCTCGTTTCACCCTATAAAAGCGACCGGAGCGTGCAAGTTGTTATGCGTGCCATTACTTTCACTTCTCACTATCCCTTGAGTGAATTCGTTCTAATTCGCTTTCTTCAGATGCTCAAACTCGCCGTTCTTTCGGTTCTTCTAGTAGGATGCTTCGGGAAGGATGACATGGAGCCGCAATGTCAATGCAGCTTCTTCAATCCTTGCTACGACTCAGCTGCGGACACCATTGAGAAATGCGCCCTGAAGTTCGTATTTTGTATTTTCTAATTCAAATTACAGCAAATTATTCAAAACTACCAGTATTAATTTTGAGAATGTAGGTTTTTAGATACATGTCCATCTACAGATACTACTCTTTGAAGGTGCAAGGACCTTGTCACTGAGCTGGGTGCCGATTTTGACGAGGCTCGAAAGTGCATCATTGCCCATCAGCCACGAATCCAGAAGGCCGCAGACTGCTCACGAAAGGCACTCGGAGAAATGTGAGAAACGAGAATGACTATTGAACGATCCCCACCTTCCAAAGCAGCCCACCAATTCTTGGATAGTGGCAACGTGAAAGAGAGGGAACGTGGTGTCATGAAAGCATTTATTTTTACTTCAAGTCGACTTTTACTTCTACTTCAAGTTGATAATTATTCATAGTGTAAGACAAGCAAGAGCTGAACCCGCATCTGCCACTAAATGGCCTGACCTTTGAACCATTAGGTGGTGCAATGTTTTGAGGGGCAACGGGCGGAATTGAGAAGCGATTCGTTGATCTTGCAGGTGCACTGACAAGCCGGGCGCGATGATAAAGAAGCACGGGCCGGAGACGATCCAGATAGCAGCAATTAAAGAGATTACTGCGATGGTCAAGAAATCCGGACTGCTTGATCAAGCCAAAAAGCTAATTGAGGCACGCACTTTTGATTTTTGCTTAGACAAACAGAGAAATCATTTGAAAGAAGTACTTCCTTCAATACTCAGTGTGCCTTTTTCAACAGTAATAGTTATTTTTTTCTAAATGTTATCGCGGGCCTTCTATGATAACCAATTACTTTCACGATGATAGGGCGTCTATCTGGCCACATCACCGTCGTGACGCAGTCGGCATAATATACAAAATGAGCAATCACATATTTTAGCAAGGGGCCAAGGCTGCTGTTTGCATGCGCAAGTGTGGATCGTCGACGGACTGCGGAAAGAAACTGGACAAGTGCAGCGCGGCGTTGCCTTCAGATAACGAGATCGTCGCCAAGGTGGGGATACGCTGCTTCTCGCAGCACTATTCGGAGCACGTTCCAGTAGTTCGTCGAGCTACCCGAATAATTGTTCGACCACTACAACTCAAGAAACATTCTTCCTCTTCCTATATTCCTACTAAAATGAGTGTTTCCTCAGGTGAAGACGTGCGCTCTCGACGTCGGCTTCGACACTAAGCTCGCTCAAGAGATTTGTACTTGCCTCAACAAAGCGGGAATCAAGGCGCTCGACGATGCTTGCCCCAAGATCATTATCGCATAGAAATGAGACTAAGATAACAGAAGTGTATTCCACCCGGGACCATCGAATAAATAAAGTGAGACACCGTAACTGCTATCGGCAATAACTTTTCTAATACACATGTTAAAATTGAATTCATTCAAATTTTGCATGTCAAAACTAAATAAATTCTCATGAGCAAATTTCCGAAAATATTGATAAAAACTATTTACGAATATGAGTGAACGTACACTCACAATTTATTTGAACGGAATAAAAAGAGAAGAAATGTAAGTCACTCGAAGAATGGATGCAACAAGCACACAACTATTATAGTTGGAACACAATGAGAACACGCGAAATATCGTGGAGCAGCATAAGAATCCCATCTTTCCTCAGTTTTCGTTTAAAAGGAACTCCCCATGAAACGCCCCAATACATTCGAATTCCCCGTTCCCTGTGCGTATAGCGGGAAAGATTACTTCGCAAGTAGCCACTAAAAAATGTACTGGGCCCCACTACATGGAAGCAAAGACGTGGGGTAGTCGACATTGCGAACGGCGCTCGGTATGACGACTCAAATATCTTTACCTTTATTTCGCCAGCATCTATTCAATAGATGTGTGATGATCTGGGAACATCACACATCTCTTTGAAAGTGAAAATTGCACAATCTGAATAGGCATTGCGCATATTATTGATTGTAGCCACAAGATTGACTGATCTTATCGGCACCACTGTTCGTCACTTTTCCGTAGTAGCAACTCTCCTCTCTTCACTCAATGTCTCTTCAATTTGTGTCATAAGCACCGATCAAAATCAACGTAATTTCACCAGAAAACATTCCCTTTCAACAATACACTTCCTCGCTTCACCCTATAAAAGCACCGCAACTTGTTGTGCGCATTGTAACTTCCTCTTTTCAATTTCATTACTTTGGGGGTCGGTGGGCGCTGATTCGAATTCGCTAAATTCCGGTTGCACCATCTTGGTATGCATGCAGATACTGCTTCTTCTCACCGTCCTTGTCGTGAGATTGTTCATATCCGGCCACATTCAGATGCTCAAACTCGCCTTCCTCTCCGTTGTCTTAGTCGGTGTCTTCGGGGCGGGGCCCGACATGCAGCCGCAATGCCTCTGCAAGGACTTCAACCCTTGCTACGACTCTGCAGTGGACACCGTCCAGAAGTGCACTGAAAAGTACGTCCAGAACATGTTTCAGCCACTAATCGGACATGGGACAACGAATGGAGTATATTGTGTTTCATGTTGGTCGCGTATGTTGATTGTATCCTATTCAGGTGCAAAGACCTTCTCACTGAACTGGGAGCCGATTTCGAGAAAGCCAAGAAGTGCGTCGCTGCACACCAACCGAAGATCGAAAAGGCCTCGGCATGCTCACGAAAGTCACTCGGAGAAATGTAAGTCGCGACAGTTGATTCTGCTGTATTATTCCAATATATGCACTCTCGGCAGTTCAGTTGCGATCTTAATACAATGTATTACAGGTGCACTGACAAGCCGGACCAAATGGTGAAGAAGTACGTCCCTGAGACCCTCCAAATCGCAGCAGTCACTGAGCTAATGACGATGGCCAAGAAATCCGGACTGCTGAGCAAGGCGGGACCACTGATTGAGGTGGTCCTTCATCTTTCCCTAGTAAAGTCTTGCTAGTGGTGGGAAGGGCATCATATGATGACTTTTCACGTATACGCGACAGTTATCTTGGCTCATTCACAGAGACAGTGAAATTGATAAGTTCTCCCTTGCAGCAATCGAGGAAGGCTGCCACGTGCATGCTCAAATGCGCCGCTTCGGTCGACTGCGGAAAGAAGCTGAAGTGCAGTGTCGAGCTGCCCTCAGACAATGAAATCGTCAAAAAGGTACGATGACACCTTTGGTCGTGCTGAATAATAGCAGTTCCATTCCTACATATTCGGTGAGATATTCTCAGTAACTTTTGTTTCAAAATGAACAATTCACGGTTGTTGTCCTCAAACAGAGTTATGTCTTTCTTCAGGTAAAAACGTGCGCTCTCGACTCTGGCTTCACCACTCCAGTTGCTCAAGAGATCTGTAATTGCCTCAACAAATCGGGTGTCAAGGCACTCGACAATATCTGCGATTCCCTCATTCTCTCGTAGAAAGGATATCGCTCTTCCGCTCGTTATCACTCAAAGGACGTTCACGAACACTGAAATTTGTGTCGATTATTAATAAATCATACATCTTTTGTTATGCATTAGATTCGAATTAGTTCGTATTTGACAGGCCCGGTTCCCAAGCATGTAACTACATTAATTGCAATGGAAGTAAATCGAAAAACGAAATATCAAGACCAAGATTACGCTCTAAATTATATGAAAAAATTACAAACTACATACGAAGTTTTTTACATTTTCATTGATGTCATTCTCGCTGTTTCTAGGGTAGTTACGAAAAAGTCTCCCTATCAGATGCACAAATCCTATTTATCTTTGAAATGCTCTACGTGATTCGCCGTTCGTAGAATAGGGAACGAAACAGTTTAGTGTGAGTTGAAAATTTTTCATCCAGCTCAAAGCCCGTTGTTTTCGCGCAGCCTGAAGGGGTGGAAGCGTTGAACGAGATAATTCGATACTAGTCATGACCAAACGGAAATTCGCACCGTCTTGCCGGGTTCGTTTTGTCATCCCTTGTGGATACCTTCAAGATCGTTAATAATTTGATCGACCATCAGAAAAGCCATGGAGAGAAGCTTCCCAGAATCATAGTGCAAGTCGCAGCTGTGACTGACCGAACAACGCCTGGCTTGAAGAAGGTTCGCTGCATTGATCGTATCGTCACGACCTTCTCCACTTTACCAACTCTTTCCTCTTCTCTCCAATGTGTGTCATAAGCAACGTTCAATTCCTGAGCAATTTCCCTCGAAAACATTCCCTTTCAAGAATACACTTTCTCGCTTCACCCTATAAAAGCAAGGTGCGCTATTTGTTATGTGCGCAAATACTTCCTTTTCCCCCGATTCTTTTCCTTTTGGGGTTAGTTTCCATTAATCCACCCATTACAGATGCTCAAACTCGCTGTGTTGTCGATCGTCTTGCTGGGTGTTTTGGGTGCAGGGCCCGAGATGCAGCAGCAGTGTCTCTGCAAGGACTTCGATCCGTGCTACGAGACAGCAGCTGACACCGTGCTCAAATGTACCGACAAGTACGTCCACCTTCTAGTTACTACGAGAGTAGTGAGATAACAAAGGAATCTTCATTGCTTCGTAGAATGATATCACCGTTTGACATGTGCGAACCGTGCCCTTTTCAGGTGCAAGAACCTTCTCACCGAACTGGGCGCCGACTACGAGAAGGCTCACAAGTGCGTCGCCGACCACCAACCAAAGATTCAAAAGGCCGCCGAGTGCTCCCGAAAGGCACTCGGAGACATGTAAGTATCTGCGTTTTATTCTATAAAACTAATAAAAGGACGTCAAATATGCCGAGAGGAGTCGAGTCCGACTATTTGGCATTGGCCAGACTTGTCACATGGTCGATTCAAACACTTCGTACTTCTCGATTGAAGTAATTCTCCGCTCATTTCGTAACATCTTCATTAAATTGTCATTCACTCGCAGGTGCACTAACAAGCCAGATCAGATGGTGAAGAAGTACTACCCGGAGAATCTCCAACTGGCAGCAGTCACTGAGCTAATGACGATGGCCAAGAAATCCGGACTGCTGGGTAAGGCCGGGCCGATGTTCGAGGTGAGTAGACTTCTTCATATTTCCGTAGAGAATGATTGAGTGTCGACCCAATAGTCTAGATGGTTCGAGTGATGGCCCAATGGGTCTTTTCTTGGTATATATTCATTTGTCGGCGCTCGTTCTCTACCATAAGTCTGTAGAAAGTGTATTAGTGGCAATTTATCCCTTGCAGCAATCGAAGAAGGCTGCGACTTGCATGCTCAAATGCACTGCGACCACAGACTGTTCCAGGAAGCTTAAATGTGGAGTAGAACTTCCCCCTGACAACGAGGTTGTCGCCAAGGTACGACCAGATTCTCCAAAGCAGCTAATACTATTCTACTCCATTGGCAAGTTTGAGTGGATAAAATGTGAAAATTTAACCAGAACACCCTCATTCATTCTTTCGCGAGAATAACAAACGGTCATTCGATCAGCTGTTCCAATCTTATTCCACTCATTGTGGTGTATTGAGCATTGCAACGACGCTGGGCAATAAGTTGTACTGCTTGACAATTGTAATGCATTACGTTCAGATCAAGAAATGCGCGATAGACTCTGGTTTCACTACTCCGGTCGCTCGCGAGATCTGCACTTGCCTGCACAAGTCTGGCATCAAGCAGCTCGAAACTATCTGCCCCACTCTCGAAATTTCGTAGAACTAAACTCGTTCTCTGCCCCCACTTCCTTCTCCACCGAACGATGGTTGAGAACACTAAGCATTGCATTACGTTTTAATAAAATTAATAAAATTGTGTTTGTAATGAATGAATCGTATTCATCAATAGGTTCTTTTAATTCACCCTTTTAAGCTCGTGAAAACAAGAACACACATGGAGTACATCTCAAAACGAAAAATTATAATCATGCTTTAAAATCCATAAAACAATATTTAAGTTGCGATATTATTTTTATAATTGTGCTTGTTTACATTCTTGTCGTTGTCGTTTTCGTCGTTTCTAGTGACAGAGTGAGCACTTTCTTGTCCTGGAACAGTCTCGCTATCAGAGGGACAGCTCGGAGTTGTCTTCGAAAGGCTCGTCGATATTCGACACTCGTAGAGTAGAGAACGAAGCAGTTGAGGGTGAGAGCGATATTGGCCGGCATTCCTGCCACCTCCGTGCCAATTATCTTCGCACTACCTGAAAATAATTGTTGAAGTGGCGATCAAGATAAGTTCGACACCTTGAAGATCGAGAACGAATCTATTCACCATGACAATGGTCATAGTGAGCAGCCACCCGAGGATTAGAGTGCACATCACTGCGATGACTGATCGAAAAACACGTTTGGTGTGGAGAAGATTCGCTGTAATTAACTGTTTGTCAGCCGCATTTTCACATTGTTACCCCGTACACCCGAGTGCTCCAGTTCCTTCCACACTGCGAAATAGATGGTGACGGAAAGGAGAATAACAGATAGAGTCAGCATCCCCCACAGTTCAAATGCGAACCCCTGATGCATCGAGGGCGGACTACAGATGACATTTCTGAAAATGTTGTTGTTCGACCGATTCTCCGAACACTCTACTCTAACCTTTCTTCGAAATACCGATATGCGAGATAGTACTGTATCGAAGCGTAGGTGAGTATTGCGATAGTATGGCACTGAGAGTGAGATGGAACAGGAAATTCCCGCAGGCACCTACCATCATGATAGCATGCGAGTGTTTGTTGATTGTCAAAGGGGAGAAGTGAACGGAGAGCAGTCGATCGATGGCGATTAAGAGCAGCAGAATAACTCCAGCAGACAAACCAAAGTTCGGAATGATCTGGGAAAACGAATGCAAGATTGTTCGAAGAAGCGAAGACTTTATCGCTTCATCAGAAGTTATCAATTATTATATTTTACCTGGATGATAGAGCACGTGAAGCTGCAAATATACGAATCTCTTAGAAACAATATTGGAATGATTTTAGGTAGATGTCCGAACTAAAAACATTAAAATTTTAAAGAATTATTTGATGTCAAACCTGATGCAAAATATCAGACAATGCGCAAAATGCAATGAGGATGCTGCACGTGCTGTGCAATGTTCTGGAAATGCTCTTTTTACTGGGAGGAGAAAAGTTGTTGCCTACTTGGTTCTGATGGTGGCTATGATGATGAGGGAGTTGGTGCAAGATCCGAGAACAATGAGACTTGCATATAGGGCAGCAATGAAATGAAACGCATTCGGCTCCATCTTGAGAAGGAAATGAGATGATATCGAGATGAACGTAGACGATATTTTATCGAACCACTCATGAAAAGTTCACCGTATATCACGTACATACGGAGAGTACACGAGTAAAGTTTATCTCCTCAGATATTATTGAATTTATGCAGAAAGCGGACGTGAATGATCGTATATCCCTGTGCTCTAGTCCTCAAGTATGTAGATTCCAACATGGCAGTCGAGACTAAAAGCGGTGAAGAGTGAAGCAAGAGCATAAATGCAAATTGTAAAAATCTATTCTTGAAAATTGTGCAGAAGCGATTTTTCTGCAAGAAAAGAGCGGAATTATTTTGAGATAACGTTTCCGGGCACTTACGCTATAGGGACTGATATTTGTGTGTGAAGATCTTCGATGCTTACTGCCAACTAAAATGAGATACCGAACTCATAACCAAACTACATAATCGTCATTGATTGCAGAACTTCACTCCTGAATAGTCGTGCTTTCCGAAAATACAACGTTTGATTGATGTGATTATTGGAAACATTTATGTACGTGTTATGCCGTTGGTCTAAATAATACCGAGACGTTACCTTGTGTGTAAAAGTTTATTTCAAATTCGTCTGCAATGTTTAGACGTGCAACGACTTTCTCCGTGATATCATAATTTTCGATAAGCCAAAACTCACAATCAGCGAATTATGTCCTCGTGTGATATCACGAATGAGGATAAGCCCAAACCATTGGACACTCTTATCTCAATGCGAATTTGATCGTCTCAGAGACCGTAGAAATAGCACATGAAATCGAGAGATTCCCTGCAGAATATCGCACCAGGGAAGAGAGCAGAACTTCTCGTCACTGATAAAGACGAGGAAGGAAGAAATGTAATTGCAGACAATGGTGGTTTTTTTAAAAATCAAGCATATCTCAGTAAATTGATAAAAAAACAAGCAATAAACATATGAAAATCTATCGGGAATCACTTTTGTTGAAGAGCTAAAGAAGAAAGGGACGCAAATACTCAGTTTGGAAATCATAATTGCTTTCACTGCTTTCTTCCTCTATCGGCTGATCAACGATATTTTGGCATGCAACGACGAGATGGGCATTGGCGAAATGAAGAACCGCCGTTTTCTTTTCGAACTCGTACAATCTCCTGTACGTACAATCCGCAACAGTGTGACTGAGACAGCAGACATGACGATAAGCCGAAAACACGGGACGCCCTTATCTCCATGCGAATTTGACCTTGCTAGAGATGGAGTGAAATCGAGAGTCTGCAGAATATGACACGAGTGCAGAGAGAGAAGCTTCTCGTCATTGATAAGAAGGATCAGGAGGAAGAAAAGATAAGACGAATGACAACACGACCGATCGACCGATTCGCAGAAGGTTGCAATCACAAGGTCGAACGTCATCTGAAGCACCGCCTATATAAGCGGAAGACTGGTCAGGAGAACCTCAAGTTGCCTTCCTCCACACCACTTCACACTCACAATGGACTCCTCAATGCCCTCTGTAAACTCTCTTTTTGCTGGCCGCACTGTTTTCCTCACGGGAGGATCGGGATTCGTAGGCAAAGTAAGACTTACTTTCATACCTTTCGAAATCTACCTGAATCAAGTCATAATGATCAAAAAATTCCAGGTCGTAATCGAGAAGATGCTCCGTGATGTTCCTGACATGGAGAAGATCTTCATTCTTGTCCGAGCAGCTAAAGGAAAATCAGCACAACAGAGATGGGCTGAGATCTCGCATGTACTGCCTTACCTTAAAGTATATGCATAGTGGTAAAGTATTACGTGTGTTAACGTGAATGAACGAAATTGTGAGAGCGTGCAAAACAGTTAACATTGCTCCATTTCAGAGCGTTCTTTTCAACAATGTCCGCGCCCGTTGCCCTTGGGCTCTCGATAAAGTCGTTCCTGTAGAAGGAGACATCACCATCGACGACATGGGACTGTCGTCAGAAAATCTGAAGGCAGTGCTAGAGGAGGTTTGCATTCCATTCTCTCCAGTACCTTCTGACTCTAGAATTACGAACTGGAATAATCCACCATTTCCAGACCTCGGTAGTTCTTCACTGCGCAGCTACAGTTCGCTTCAACGACACTCTCAGGTCGGCCATCGAACTCAACGTCAAGGGAGTCGACAGAATGATCAGCCTGTGCAAGAGAATGACTAAACTCGATGTGAGTCTACCAACAGCATTCCAAACTATTCAAAACTATTCTATTCAAAACAAACTCACCCCAATCATCTCATAATTTTCAGTGTTTCCTCCACTGCTCCACTTGCTACGTGAACGTAGACAAGCAAGACGAAATCGAGGAGAAACTCTACGAAGTCATTTGTGATCCGCGCAAGCTCATCGATGTAAGCATTTCAAAATATCGCTTTCATTATTTTTAAATATTGATATTTACAAATATAAAATATCAAGTTTGCAGGCCCAGAGCTGGATGAGTGACGAGATGCTGAACGGTATCACAGCTTCGATCAGCAAGACCTACTTTAACACTTACTGCTTTACCAAACACATCGCTGAGGTAGGTCTTCCGTTTTCCATTTCTAGATTTGTCAACCTTTCTTATTTCAGGAACTCGTGAAACGCGAATGCGTCGATCTCCCCACTCTCATCTTCCGTCCTGCAATCATCGCTGGAATCTGGAAGGACGGAATCCCCGGATGGGCTGATGCCTTCCAGGGAATCACTGCCAATGCACTCGGAGTGCGTCCATTATTCTCTTTTGCTGCAATCTGCCGATTTTCGACTCTTTTTCTTCCTAACCAAGGGATATTTTCAGTTCGGAACGGGTACAATTCCTCGCATGCCTTGTGATACTCGCAATCCTCTCGATGTCGTGCCGGTCGATGTCGTCAGCAACATGATGATCACGTGTGCTGCCTACAGACTGCATCTCACAGCCCAGAAGTGAGTTTTCATTCTACTATCACTAGAGCTTCCGAAATACTCCGAATAGAGATGAATGCCTAATTGAAGGGATCGTTCGATGCCCGTATTTCACTGCAACAGCTCTCATCTCAACCCTCTCACTGCCGAGCTATACAGAGACCTTTGCGGAACGGTACATTACTATTCATTTCGAAATTACCAGCCACTTTATCAAGTGTACCTCATTGATGTCTCAATCTGACCATTTCAGTTCCTGCACAAGTACCCTCTCGAGAAGATCCTCTGCTCTCCCTCAGCTGGTACCCGAGGAACTCCCGCTCTCGAAGATTCGCTCCATGCATTCAAGGAGCACGTAGTAGGACCATCCATCGACAAAATCGGCACTCTCTTCGGAAAGAGACCATTGTAAGTGATTGATATTGAAAGAACAAGTCGATTTCTTCAAAACAAATGCCAATTCCTTGAATATTTTACCCATGGAAGAATATGACGATGAATTTTCAGCTGGACTCGCACCTTCTCCAAAGTGCGCGAAGTCTACGGTGTCTTCATTCCCTTCACCTCCAAGAGATGGATCTACCGCTCAGATGGAATGGTCGATTTGATTGAAAAGATGCAAGATGATGACAGAGAGGTGAGCATTTGGCATAAGTTAGCTGCAGTGTAAATTTTCAATGGATAAGATCGTCAAATGTTTTGTTTCTTCGGTAATTTGGCTAACATTTCAGACTTTCGATTTCGACCTCCGTCCTCTTGACTGGACTGACTACATCGGGGATGTTCTCTTCGGAATGAAGACATTCCTCACCAAGAACGATATCATGTCCGACGAGAAACTGACCGAAGCAAGGAGGAAAATGAAGATGTGAGTATTATTATTCTTATTGGTGCATAAACCTTTCCAATTTTCCAAAGAGTGAAGTTTCTAAGGATGTCATTGATGTATTCCTTTCAGTCACCAGGGAATCGAGCTGACTGCCACTTTCATATTCGCTTGGCTTCTCTCCCTTTTGCTCACTGGGTGAGACATTAATCCACTTCTCCTCATCTTCATTCCCATATTACTTATGGCCGTTCCACTTATTTACTTGATTATCATCAAACCTTTGCAGTTCATTCTCATCATGGAACGTTGCTCTTCCCCTTTGCTTCGCTCTCTACTATTACTTCAACTGCGGAATGTTCAACACCGTGCCAATTGGAACGATCGAAAGCTATAGAAAGCGAATTAACGCAGATCTTGGAGATGAGATGGCGACCCGAAAAATCAGTGCGGCCTGAACTCGAAAGGCACTGGAACAATGCTTTGTGTACATAACCGGTCACTATCATGTAAATTTCGGAGGATTGCTCTCCAAGCTTTATCATTCTCATTCGATCTTGCCTGTCAATTGTAAATATTAATGTACATAATTGGAAACATGATGAACAATAAAGAAAATTTCTTTAAATATTTCTGATTGAAAAAGTGTTGTGAATGAGTGCTGGAAGGTAGAGTGAAAGGAAGACTCTGTAGAACTGAGGGAAGAGAAGAGGAAACGTAGAAATGGAAAAGGCATGACAAAACAAAAGAAGTTGCCCATGGCTGGAATCGAACCAGCGTCGCCACGGCCACAACGTGGAGTACTAACCACTATACTACATGGGCCGACAGCTGACCTCCGTAATCATGAAGAAGTACCTGAAGATCCATACACCATTGAAATTACTGATATTATGTACATTCTAATCACTCCTTTCATCTTGCCGTACGAACCCGCTGGTCCCCGAGCAAGAAGAGATCGCATACTTGATGATGTAGGTGTGGAGACTCCTACAGTATCGGACAAAAGTATGGCCCTACAATTGAAATCCTCATATCTTTCTTCTAAGATGAGCAATCGACTCATGGTTTGCGGTGATCAATAGGTAAAGTTCACGAGAATATACCACTGCTGTTTATGTGTATCTGCCTACATAGGTTATTATTCTGCATAATATATTAGGTGACAGTTTTTAAAAATTAAGATGTAGGGTACACCGAAATTTTCTAGACTTTCCCACTTCCTGTGGAGGAAGTGCATCCACTGACGCCTGGAATCCATCACTGAACTCGTTGACCGCATTTCGCAACTTCCGGTAAAATCCATTTTTCGACAACCCTATTTTCGGGCTAAATGACCATAACTTTGGTCTTAGATGAGCTACAGCCCCCAAACTTGGCAGGTAACATACTGTAGGGATGAGTAAGTATTATGCCAAAAAGTAGCACGATTGACCGCTTTGTTCAAAATTTCGAAAAATGTTGATTGTCATTTTCGTCGGATATCGGATTTTACGACGCGTAGAGATAATATTTAGATCTTGTGCACAGAAGTAGGAAAACTATCTGAGATAAAGTGAGTGAACTTATGGAGTCTGATCTTTCAGTTGACGGATATTATAGTTGCTTTTCGGAGGGGCTACGGATGGGTTTGAGTGGGAAAATGACGAGTGAGTCACAATTCAGCCTTTTCGAATTCACTCCGAAACTTGCCAATATGTTGGACTGGCCGAGATATTAACTATTCTGACTTATCCTGAACGATTCGACCTTGAATGTCTCTCTTATCTTCGAAAATATTTTGAATCATTCCACATTTCAGCACTCAAAGCCCTCCGAAAAGCAACCATAATATCCGTCAACTGAACGATACAACTCCACAACTTCGCTTACTTTATCTCAAATAGTTTTCCTACTTCTGTGCACAAGATCTAAATATTATCCCTACGCATCGTAAAATCCGATATCCGACGAAAATGACAATCAACATTTTTCGAAATTTTGAACAAAGCGGTCAATCGTGCTACTTTTTGGAATAATACTTACTCATCCCTACAGTATGTTACCTGCCAATTTTGGGGGCTGTAGCTCATCTAAGACCAAAGATATGGTCATTTAGCCCGAAAATAGGGTTGTCGAAAAATGGATTTTACCGGAAGTTGCGAAATGCGGTCAACGAGTTCAGTGATGGATTCCAGGCGTCAGTGGGTGCACTTCCTCCACAGGAAGTGGGAAAGTATGCGATCTCTTCTTGCTCGGGGACCAGCGGGTTCGTACGGCAAGATGAAAGGAGTGATTAGAATGTACATAATATCAGTAATTTCAATGGTGTATGGATCTTCAGGTACTTCTTCATGATTACGGAGGTCAGCTGTCGGCCCATGTAGTATAGTGGTTAGTACTCCACGTTGTGGCCGTGGCGACGCTGGTTCGATTCCAGCCATGGGCAACTTCTTTTGTTTTGTCATGCCTTTTCCATTTCTACGTTTCCTCTTCTCTTCCCTCAGTTCTGCAGAGTCTTCCTTTCACTCTACCTTCCAGCACTCATTCACAACACTTTTTCAATCAGAAATATTTGAAGAAATTTTCTTTATTGTTCATCATGTTTCCAATTATGTACATTAATATTTACAATTGACAGGCAAGATCGAATGAGAATGATAAAGCTTGGAGAGCAATCCTCCGAAATTTACATGATAGTGACCGGTTATGTACACAAAGCATTGTTCCAGTGCCTTTCGAGTTCAGGCCGCACTGATTTTTCGGGTCGCCATCTCATCTCCAAGATCTGCGTTAATTCGCTTTCTATAGCTTTCGATCGTTCCAATTGGCACGGTGTTGAACATTCCGCAGTTGAAGTAATAGTAGAGAGCGAAGCAAAGGGGAAGAGCAACGTTCCATGATGAGAATGAACTGCAAAGGTTTGATGATAATCAAGTAAATAAGTGGAACGGCCATAAGTAATATGGGAATGAAGATGAGGAGAAGTGGATTAATGTCTCACCCAGTGAGCAAAAGGGAGAGAAGCCAAGCGAATATGAAAGTGGCAGTCAGCTCGATTCCCTGGTGACTGAAAGGAATACATCAATGACATCCTTAGAAACTTCACTCTTTGGAAAATTGGAAAGGTTTATGCACCAATAAGAATAATAATACTCACATCTTCATTTTCCTCCTTGCTTCGGTCAGTTTCTCGTCGGACATGATATCGTTCTTGGTGAGGAATGTCTTCATTCCGAAGAGAACATCCCCGATGTAGTCAGTCCAGTCAAGAGGACGGAGGTCGAAATCGAAAGTCTGAAATGTTAGCCAAATTACCGAAGAAACAAAACATTTGACGATCTTATCCATTGAAAATTTACACTGCAGCTAACTTATGCCAAATGCTCACCTCTCTGTCATCATCTTGCATCTTTTCAATCAAATCGACCATTCCATCTGAGCGGTAGATCCATCTCTTGGAGGTGAAGGGAATGAAGACACCGTAGACTTCGCGCACTTTGGAGAAGGTGCGAGTCCAGCTGAAAATTCATCGTCATATTCTTCCATGGGTAAAATATTCAAGGAATTGGCATTTGTTTTGAAGAAATCGACTTGTTCTTTCAATATCAATCACTTACAATGGTCTCTTTCCGAAGAGAGTGCCGATTTTGTCGATGGATGGTCCTACTACGTGCTCCTTGAATGCATGGAGCGAATCTTCGAGAGCGGGAGTTCCTCGGGTACCAGCTGAGGGAGAGCAGAGGATCTTCTCGAGAGGGTACTTGTGCAGGAACTGAAATGGTCAGATTGAGACATCAATGAGGTACACTTGATAAAGTGGCTGGTAATTTCGAAATGAATAGTAATGTACCGTTCCGCAAAGGTCTCTGTATAGCTCGGCAGTGAGAGGGTTGAGATGAGAGCTGTTGCAGTGAAATACGGGCATCGAACGATCCCTTCAATTAGGCATTCATCTCTATTCGGAGTATTTCGGAAGCTCTAGTGATAGTAGAATGAAAACTCACTTCTGGGCTGTGAGATGCAGTCTGTAGGCAGCACACGTGATCATCATGTTGCTGACGACATCGACCGGCACGACATCGAGAGGATTGCGAGTATCACAAGGCATGCGAGGAATTGTACCCGTTCCGAACTGAAAATATCCCTTGGTTAGGAAGAAAAAGAGTCGAAAATCGGCAGATTGCAGTAAAAGAGAATAATGGACGCACTCCGAGTGCATTGGCAGTGATTCCCTGGAAGGCATCAGCCCATCCGGGGATTCCGTCCTTCCAGATTCCAGCGATGATTGCAGGACGGAAGATGAGAGTGGGGAGATCGACGCATTCGCGTTTCACGAGTTCCTGAAATAAGAAAGGTTGACAAATCTAGAAATGGAAAACGGAAGACCTACCTCAGCGATGTGTTTGGTAAAGCAGTAAGTGTTAAAGTAGGTCTTGCTGATCGAAGCTGTGATACCGTTCAGCATCTCGTCACTCATCCAGCTCTGGGCCTGCAAACTTGATATTTTATATTTGTAAATATCAATATTTAAAAATAATGAAAGCGATATTTTGAAATGCTTACATCGATGAGCTTGCGCGGATCACAAATGACTTCGTAGAGTTTCTCCTCGATTTCGTCTTGCTTGTCTACGTTCACGTAGCAAGTGGAGCAGTGGAGGAAACACTGAAAATTATGAGATGATTGGGGTGAGTTTGTTTTGAATAGAATAGTTTTGAATAGTTTGGAATGCTGTTGGTAGACTCACATCGAGTTTAGTCATTCTCTTGCACAGGCTGATCATTCTGTCGACTCCCTTGACGTTGAGTTCGATGGCCGACCTGAGAGTGTCGTTGAAGCGAACTGTAGCTGCGCAGTGAAGAACTACCGAGGTCTGGAAATGGTGGATTATTCCAGTTCGTAATTCTAGAGTCAGAAGGTACTGGAGAGAATGGAATGCAAACCTCCTCTAGCACTGCCTTCAGATTTTCTGACGACAGTCCCATGTCGTCGATGGTGATGTCTCCTTCTACAGGAACGACTTTATCGAGAGCCCAAGGGCAACGGGCGCGGACATTGTTGAAAAGAACGCTCTGAAATGGAGCAATGTTAACTGTTTTGCACGCTCTCACAATTTCGTTCATTCACGTTAACACACGTAATACTTTACCACTATGCATATACTTTAAGGTAAGGCAGTACATGCGAGATCTCAGCCCATCTCTGTTGTGCTGATTTTCCTTTAGCTGCTCGGACAAGAATGAAGATCTTCTCCATGTCAGGAACATCACGGAGCATCTTCTCGATTACGACCTGGAATTTTTTGATCATTATGACTTGATTCAGGTAGATTTCGAAAGGTATGAAAGTAAGTCTTACTTTGCCTACGAATCCCGATCCTCCCGTGAGGAAAACAGTGCGGCCAGCAAAAAGAGAGTTTACAGAGGGCATTGAGGAGTCCATTGTGAGTGTGAAGTGGTGTGGAGGAAGGCAACTTGAGGTTCTCCTGACCAGTCTTCCGCTTATATAGGCGGTGCTTCAGATGACGTTCGACCTTGTGATTGCAACCTTCTGCGAATCGGTCGATCGGTCGTGTTGTCATTCGTCTTATCTTTTCTTCCTCCTGATCCTTCTTATCAATGACGAGAAGCTTCTCTCTCTGCACTCGTGTCATATTCTGCAGACTCTCGATTTCACTCCATCTCTAGCAAGGTCAAATTCGCATGGAGATAAGGGCGTCCCGTGTTTTCGGCTTATCGTCATGTCTGCTGTCTCAGTCACACTGTTGCGGATTGTACGTACAGGAGATTGTACGAGTTCGAAAAGAAAACGGCGGTTCTTCATTTCGCCAATGCCCATCTCGTCGTTGCATGCCTAAATATCGTTGATCAGCCGATAGAGGAAGAAAGCAGTGAAAGCAATTATGATTTCCAAACTGAGTATTTGCGTCCCTTTCTTCTTTAGCTCTTCAACAAAAGTGATTCCCGATAGATTTTCATATGTTTATTGCTTGTTTTTTTATCAATTTACTGAGATATGCTTGATTTTTAAAAAAACCACCATTGTCTGCAATTACATTTCTTCCTTCCTCGTCTTTATCAGTGACGAGAAGTTCTGCTCTCTTCCCTGGTGCGATATTCTGCAGGGAATCTCTCGATTTCATGTGCTATTTCTACGGTCTCTGAGACGATCAAATTCGCATTGAGATAAGAGTGTCCAATGGTTTGGGCTTATCCTCATTCGTGATATCACACGAGGACATAATTCGCTGATTGTGAGTTTTGGCTTATCGAAAATTATGATATCACGGAGAAAGTCGTTGCACGTCTAAACATTGCAGACGAATTTGAAATAAACTTTTACACACAAGGTAACGTCTCGGTATTATTTAGACCAACGGCATAACACGTACATAAATGTTTCCAATAATCACATCAATCAAACGTTGTATTTTCGGAAAGCACGACTATTCAGGAGTGAAGTTCTGCAATCAATGACGATTATGTAGTTTGGTTATGAGTTCGGTATCTCATTTTAGTTGGCAGTAAGCATCGAAGATCTTCACACACAAATATCAGTCCCTATAGCGTAAGTGCCCGGAAACGTTATCTCAAAATAATTCCGCTCTTTTCTTGCAGAAAAATCGCTTCTGCACAATTTTCAAGAATAGATTTTTACAATTTGCATTTATGCTCTTGCTTCACTCTTCACCGCTTTTAGTCTCGACTGCCATGTTGGAATCTACATACTTGAGGACTAGAGCACAGGGATATACGATCATTCACGTCCGCTTTCTGCATAAATTCAATAATATCTGAGGAGATAAACTTTACTCGTGTACTCTCCGTATGTACGTGATATACGGTGAACTTTTCATGAGTGGTTCGATAAAATATCGTCTACGTTCATCTCGATATCATCTCATTTCCTTCTCAAGATGGAGCCGAATGCGTTTCATTTCATTGCTGCCCTATATGCAAGTCTCATTGTTCTCGGATCTTGCACCAACTCCCTCATCATCATAGCCACCATCAGAACCAAGTAGGCAACAACTTTTCTCCTCCCAGTAAAAAGAGCATTTCCAGAACATTGCACAGCACGTGCAGCATCCTCATTGCATTTTGCGCATTGTCTGATATTTTGCATCAGGTTTGACATCAAATAATTCTTTAAAATTTTAATGTTTTTAGTTCGGACATCTACCTAAAATCATTCCAATATTGTTTCTAAGAGATTCGTATATTTGCAGCTTCACGTGCTCTATCATCCAGGTAAAATATAATAATTGATAACTTCTGATGAAGCGATAAAGTCTTCGCTTCTTCGAACAATCTTGCATTCGTTTTCCCAGATCATTCCGAACTTTGGTTTGTCTGCTGGAGTTATTCTGCTGCTCTTAATCGCCATCGATCGACTGCTCTCCGTTCACTTCTCCCCTTTGACAATCAACAAACACTCGCATGCTATCATGATGGTAGGTGCCTGCGGGAATTTCCTGTTCCATCTCACTCTCAGTGCCATACTATCGCAATACTCACCTACGCTTCGATACAGTACTATCTCGCATATCGGTATTTCGAAGAAAGGTTAGAGTAGAGTGTTCGGAGAATCGGTCGAACAACAACATTTTCAGAAATGTCATCTGTAGTCCGCCCTCGATGCATCAGGATGAGAGTGGGGAGATCGACGCATTCGCGTTTCACGAGTTCCTGAAATAAGAAAGGTTGACAAATCTAGAAATGGAAAACGGAAGACCTACCTCAGCGATGTGTTTGGTAAAGCAGTAAGTGTTGAAGTAGGTCTTGCTGATCGAAGCTGTGATACCGTTCAGCATCTCGTCACTCATCCAGCTCTGGGCCAGCAAACTTGATATTTTATATTTGTAAATATCAATATTTAAAAATAATGAAAGCGATATTTTGAAATGCTTACATCGATGAGCTTGCGCGGATCACAAATGACTTCGTAGAGTTTCTCCTCGATTTCGTCTTGCTTGTCTACGTTCACGTAGCAAGTGGAGCAGTGGAGGAAACACTGAAAATTATGAGATGATTGGGGTGAGTTTGTTTTGAATAGAATAGTTTTGAATAGTTTGGAATGCTGTTGGTAGACTCACATCGAGTTTAGTCATTCTCTTGCACAGGCTGATCATTCTGTCGACTCCCTTGACGTTGAGTTCGATGGCCGACCTGAGAGTGTCGTTGAAGCGAACTGTAGCTGCGCAGTGAAGAACTACCGAGGTCTGGAAATGGTGGATTATTCCAGTTCGTAATTCTAGAGTCAGAAGGTACTGGAGAGAATGGAATGCAAACCTCCTCTAGCACTGCCTTCAGATTTTCTGACGACAGTCCCATGTCGTCGATGGTGATGTCTCCTTCTACAGGAACGACTTTATCGAGAGCCCAAGGGCAACGGGCGCGGACATTGTTGAAAAGAACGCTCTGAAATGGAGCAATGTTAACTGTTTTGCACGCTCTCACAATTTCGTTCATTCACGTTAACACACGTAATACTTTACCACTATGCATATACTTTAAGGTAAGGCAGTACATGCGAGATCTCAGCCCATCTCTGTTGTGCTGATTTTCCTTTAGCTGCTCGGACAAGAATGAAGATCTTCTCCATGTCAGGAACATCACGGAGCATCTTCTCGATTACGACCTGGAATTTTTTGATCATTATGACTTGATTCAGGTAGATTTCGAAAGGTATGAAAGTAAGTCTTACTTTGCCTACGAATCCCGATCCTCCCGTGAGGAAAACAGTGCGGCCAGCAAAAAGAGAGTTTACAGAGGGCATTGAGGAGTCCATTGTGAGTGTGAAGTGGTGTGGAGGAAGGCAACTTGAGGTTCTCCTGACCAGTCTTCCGCTTATATAGGCGGTGCTTCAGATGACGTTCGACCTTGTGATTACAACCTTCTGCGAATCGGTCGATCGGTCGTGTTGTCATTCGTCTTATCTTTTCTTCCTCCTGATCCTTCTTATCAATGACGAGAAGCTTCTCTCTCTGCACTCGTGTCATATTCTGCAGACTCTCGATTTCACTCCATCTCTAGCAAGGTCAAATTCGCATGGAGATAAGGGCGTCCCGTGTTTTCGGCTTATCGTCATGTCTGCTGTCTCAGTCACACTGTTGCGGATTGTACGTACGATAATATCCTTCCAAATGCGAATTCGATAACTAAGTCGGTTTTCGCAAATGCCCTCTCAGTGTTTTGTCATCAAAAATGTCGTTGATCAGCAGATTGAGAAACGTAAAAATAAAGATGCGTATTCAGTTGTGATTTCTGTAAGAGATATTTCAAAGGGAATGCTATGGTAATCGCATCCTTTGCTTTCGGGGAGATACGCATCGGAGTCAAATTGGTTTCCACTCAATATTCAATTTGTTTTTGCCCGATCGAACTTGATTTCAGTAATCCACCACTGTCTGCAATTACTCTTCTCCCTTACTCGTTGTTATCAGTGACGAGACGCTCCGCTCTCTGCACTCGTATCATATTCTGCAGAATCTCTCGATTTCATCCACTCTCTCGCGCTAACAAATTCGAAGAGAGATAGGGGCCTCTCATGTGTTTGATTCCCGTCATTGCTGATATCAGAAGCAGACAGATTGCGTCAATCTTTCAGGGAGGGAAAGACAACGATAATTGACATGCTATGCCAACTCTAAATTACTGCATAGCAGAGCGAACTCTGAAAAGACCTCAAAAGATCAGCTTCTGCTTTTGAGCTCGTGTACGAGATGTTATCCCCATCGATGCACCGAAAACTTTATAGAGTTGTCTTTCGAATCATTGACAATTCTGAGAATACTGCTGTTCTCGGGTATTGACGATTGTGTGAAGTGAAAACTTGGATTACGTCCTGATCTCCAATCCTATTGATATTCCAGGAACTTGGTAATTTTTCTAGAGTTCTTCGTTCACTCATCAATATGAGGAAATTCACAGTGTGTTCGTTCTAAGAGTTGATTGAGATGGAAGTGCAGCTATCCAAAAAATCAGTCGTCGCCGTTTCATTCTGCATGCTTTCCGTGCTTTGGTTACGCCAAGACTTGTCCCGAGTATCGTTCATTGTCATGCCCGAGGCACATCTCACTACATTCTAAGCATTTTCGATGAATCATAAGAGGAAGTCTCGTTCTTTGGAAGATGCGCAAATTCACTTGAATATATTGTCATGGAATATTTATATTAACTTATGGAAGTCATATAGCGCGAATACAAATTTTCCTTATCCTCACGGAAGTCAGTAGATTCAGAAAAGGTTTAGTGAAGCTTGTTTGCGACACTCGTACAAATTCGTGATACCTATTTTGTAGTATTAGCCTCGTAAACACGACTTGCTATTCCGAGTACTAAAGTCCTCGTGTGGAACCGGCGAGATTACACATTGTTACCCCAACTATATCAGAATCGAAACCATACTTTTCAATATCTAATAGTAGCATTATTTACAATTTAGCTATCTTTTTAAAATACGAATTTTTCACTTCGTTTTTTCTTCTGCAAAATCAGTTCTTGAATAGATTTGAAATGGGATCAAGCGTAAAGGCTATTATACACGCCTGACGCATCTTCGATCCCATGAATGGATCGAGCCTTAAATGCCACACTAACGGACGCATGGCAGTAGTCTCTCGATCTTCAGCGACGGAATAACACGCCTCTTCCTCTTCCCCATTTAGTAGTTGTATCATCTCACTCGGAGACTGGCTGCTACTATGCACACTCCTTTCGCTAATGACATTATCTTCCTGGTGAGCTAGATTTTTGAAGAAAATATATCTCAATTTCATAATAAAAATAAATATATAAATAAATAATGCAGCTTTTCATCGTCGGTGTCCTCTGCTGCATTCTCGCGCTCTTCACGATTAAGAGGACGCCCGAACTGCACAATTCGTCAGTATCTATAAATAACTTTGTCGTTCTTGAACTGTATGAACTCCTTCCTGTTTTCCCTTCCTGCTTCCTGCTTTTTCCAATCTGTTCCCTTCCTAATCTCCAAAAAGCAAGTCATAAAGAAATTTGGAAAATTGCACAGATCATAGGGTTGAAGCAGATGCACAGGATCTATCACGATGAAGGAAAATTTCTACAGATTCGGGGTGCTGTGCAACTGGCAGATGTACGCGGATATCTTCCAACTGGTGCTAATTACTGCCTACTGCCTCATGCCCACCCATTGGGCGCCCGGGCCACACACGTTGACCAGTATCATCATCTGTCAGGTTCATACCATTGATCCTGTTACCATTCTTAGCCGATCTTCTTCCAGACAGTGGAGACGCTGTACTTCTTCACGGGCCAGTTGCATGTGCTCATGGCAGTTCACAGGTTTGTTTTTATTTTTGTTTACAAATCAAATCCGCATAGATTCGTGTACATCACCGTTCCTCGATGGGCAAAGACCTGGCGTCGTGTCACTTCTTCGCTTATTTTCATATGCACGGCAACCTCCATTGGTCGAATATTACTGATGACTGCACTAGGCAAGACCAAGATTTGTTTTGATTTCAATCGCTCCTCGTCATCACACGGTTGTATACGACTCTGGGCAAGAAGTGGTGGTGAAAAGGAGTCCCGGGAAGGAAGGAGGATGAATGGAAGGAGCTTGTTGTGACGAGATACTTGCAGACAGCAGAATGTATTGGGTGTACGATAGAGAGACTGCACTCTGGTTCATCACTGAGACGCCCTGGACATTCTTCTATGAGATGTACGCAAAGAGAAAATGACTAATCAAATAATCCAAATCAGGTATCTGGAACTCGGATGGTCAATTGGCGAGATGGTCACCATTCTAATTCTGGACGGCATCACACTATCGAGAATTCGCAGTTGGCGTGCCGAGGTTATTCTTGCATAGAGATCCACCATTAGCAAAGTACAATAAGATGCTGTGCACTTCTCATCTTTTGTGCTTCATTGAATTCTGGTCGAATAAGTCTAAATTGAAGATCAGTCCCAGTCGAATTGCGCATCGTCACATCGAGACGCGCTTGGTCATGCAGGTAACGACGGCCAATTAGTCTCAATTTTCCAATCCACAATTTCCAGAGTTTCTGCCAGTGCATTCCCACAGCCTCCATCACTGTCCTCTACTTCGTTGTGTTCCCGAACGTCGAATCGCAGTTGGTCCAATTCATGTGCTGCACTTTTGTCCTCAGCTTCGGCAATGTACTCGATGCGTGAGTTTGAGTGATAAAAAAAAGTGTCTACTTTCGCATTACAGTGGAATCATCATCGCTTTCCACTTCCGGATGAGTCTCGTTCGATGCAATTCAATTGGAATCTCGACGACGAACAAGTATGCGACAACGGATGTCGTGACTCCTCACTAATGAATACATTGCAACACAAACACGTACTCGATTGAGTCTTTCATTTTAAATTATTTGAATGTCCCAACACCATTGCAATTTTGCAGTTCAAAATAATCTTGTAGTTCTTACCTAAATTTTGACTCTTTTCATTGCTCATAATTTGTAGTATTGTTCTATTGAATGGCAACCTATTCATAGAATAGGATAAGGAACTAGAAAGAGTACACCGTCATTTTACCCTTAAAATAAGTACCATGTTTGCTCCCTACTTTATCTTCCAAATATCGCCTCCCATTATCTATAATGACTTAAATTTAGAATGCCGTATCTTTATCATAGATCTATTCTTTCGCTTTCAGTGTTATCTTGATGTTCATTCTCACACTAAATCGCTCTCCTACATACCAGGAAAGGCCGCGGCGAGGGTAGGTGGAAGTTTTAGAACGAGGTCTAGCGGGATCGAAAGAGTATCAAATTCTAAGCACTTCTACGTTTTCCATATCTGCTGAAGGCCTCTGTGGACGGCTGGGTGGTAGTGGATTTTCGGAACATCGCATGAGAAAATGGTTTTACACCTGATCCCACTGTGAGCACAGACATCCACAGATGCCTTCAGCAGATATGAAAAAACTTGTAGAAGTTTGCAATTTGATCCTCTTTCGATCCCCCTATTTCTGGTTCAGAAAATCCGACCAACTCTCGCGGCCTTTCCTCGTTAGACATTTCCACCATCTATTCTAATGAGATCATTACCTATTTACCAACCAGGATGGATAGAGGGTTTGGTCTACTTCGGAGGGAGATTGAATTCTGTACTCTTGTAAGCCGTGCGGCTCTTCACTCCACTGCCCCACCCTCAACTGTCTCCCTCATGCTATTATTTCTATCTCATAACTAACGGAATAAATTAATCATGCAGTTTGATTGTGTGAATGGACGATGGTTGACTAACACAGAACGGTGGAGTTGCAAACATTATGCCACGAGGTAGATGAACACACGACCTCACAATCTTACACTATATCGATTACTAATACTATTTTGTATTACTACATTCCCGTAATGTACATTATCCTTGCAGATATCATTATCTTTGCAGTAGGCTGCACGACTCTTGTTGTGACATTTCAATGATGATTATTTCTGTAGTTACCACCAGCAAAAGTAATGTTTTGCGTAAAAATAATAATGTGGTATACGGGGAATATCGGCTGGTCTCTCAAGTATTCGTGATGTAGATGAATGATGTCTTCTTCTGTTACTGACGATAAGAGCGGAAGCAGCATCACGTACAATCCTTCGATTAGAAATTCAAATGAAATTTGCAATTCTAACCGCTTTGAAGTTCCATGTTGATCGTTTTATTTGATCCAGACACCACTCAGGCACACTGCAGAATGAGTAGTCGTTTATTTGTTCTGACAATCAACGTTTGAGAAATCATGTGCACCAAAATTATTTAAAAGTGCATACAACTATCATTTTCTCACATCGCGTCACGTCTGAGAAAAATGCGCGAATAAAATGATGTTAGATTGGCGCGAAACTCCAAAAGGAATTGAATTTCCAAATTTGGTTGGTCGAGAGGGTTCGAACAATTCGTGGCGGGAGGTCACTCAGACGACACCTGCAAATAATATTTTTTTTCAATAGTTGTTCTCTTCTCCGATCTCGTAACTAATTGGTTACTCTTCCTTTATACGATCAATATGCAGATCACCCCATTCATTTCACACGAACTCTCGATTTGTCATTATTTGCAGTACATTTTTAAAATCTTTTATCAACATTTCCTTGGAGTACGAGACCATCAATAGATTTGTGCAAGGTTTAATCAATCTTAAGGAATAATATGTATAAAAAAATTTCATTACCGTAATTACAATTGAATAATCGACTATAGACCACGTAATTTTGTACTACGAAATCGTGCATATTTTGCTTCGTTTGTTATCCTTCTCTTTTGCCCTCAAGATTATGCGGAATTTAGTATCAATAATTTCAGTTGACGGTGCAATATGAGAAGTGGTTAAAGTAGCTAAAAGGGAGTCGAATTGGTTCCTATCGTTTCGAAAATACTTGTGTTCAAAAATTTGGATTGTGGGTGCGATTTCCACAAGTTGGCTGAAGAACTTGACAAATCTTTCGGGTTGAATGCCTGAACGAGCATATTGAATACTAATGCTTCCTTGGAAACGTACTGATTACGTTTATGGCATCTACAGAAGATCCTTTGTTAAACGCTAGCCGTTTGACAGAAGCTACTCGAGCGACGTCTACGATGGTCGACCTGAAAAATACAATTCAAAATAGGCCAACATTTAACATTATGCACGTTCGTATTGATGTTATTAGAAAATTTCCAAAAATATCTCTTGTATTAGCAAGTGAGTACTCAACAAGCGAACTCACTTGTAATATTCTTGGAATTCGGTCCAAAAATTTGACGCAGTAAACTCAATCTCTTCAATATACAATCCACCCATCGCATTCGCGAGGAATCGAATGTCCGCGTACACCTCGTTGAAGGAGAGTTTCCCCTTCAAAATGCGAGAGCATCGACGTAGAACGTTGCCAAATGCGAGGATGTGATCAGCATTTCCCAGGAAGAAATCGATACTTATCATCATCTCCTGAAAATCATTTCTTTTTGGCGAGTTTCCTATGCTACAAATACTAGAAAAGTTAATCAACTTACTTGCCCATCATCGGATCTAAGCGTGTAATGACGAATGGAGTCCAATTTGAAGTGGTGTTTGTCGCTTGGAGGAATTTTGAAGTACACGTTTACACTCCAGGGCTTCATAATCGTAATTTGAAGCTCATTTATAACAGGGAGATGGCTACGCATTCCTCGAACAGCGGCATGCGATCGAGGTGAAATCTGAAAACAGATAATTAGTAGTCCAACTAAAGCCTTCAAAAACATAGAAAAACAAGAGCTGCGTAGAAGCATAATATGCGAAAGGCATTGCCAATGCTTAATTGTGCGCACAACCCTATTATCAATTATTTTTTCAGAGCCAAAGTTGAAAAATATGTGGTCATTTTAAAAAAGTAGATTAGCTGATGAAATCAGGAAAGTGTGCGTAACCTATACGTAATCTACGCAAATATACAAAACTTGCTCACCAATTTCATATTCTTTGACGATTGTTGGGTCATACCAGTGACTCTTCTGATAATGTCCGAAGGCAGGGTAGCAAGAGTGAGCTCTTCTTTATCAGCCATGATGATTGTAATCTTCAAAGTTAGAGATAAACTTGGAAAGACGTGCGCCAGAATCTCCTCGAATATGTATAATACAATTGAATAAGCATTATATCGGGGCTGAGAGAAGAGGCAAGGAAGAGCTTCCAATGAGATCCTCGTGTGCTCAATAAGTAGGGGATGGAGCAAGTCTAGTTCACACATATCTTCTCCCTCCTGTCACTATGGGGATACACTTTCCAGGATTATTTCATCTAAAATCTGGTCTCTTCAACGGAGGAAGGCACCTCCCAATGAGTATGGTATTTAGTCCACTTCAAACATATACAAAATGTTCAAGAAAAACGGTCAATAGATACATTTAGGCATCTCCACACCTACACCATCTAGTATGCGGTCTCTCCTTACTCAGATAATTGTGGGTTTGTATGACAGGAGAAAGGCTTCAATGTACATTCCCCAATAAATTTCAAAGATGTATTGAGCTTCAGGTACTTCTTCATGAGTACGGAAAGCCGCTACTGGCCCATGTAGTATAGTGGTTAGTACTCCACGTTGTGGCCGTGGCGACGCTGGTTCGATTCCAGCCATGGGCAACTTCTTTTGCTGGTTTTTGCTTTTTCTCCTTTTCTCCTTTTTAGACTTCATTGTATGTCTGCTTTACGAAAGGCTCGCCAGAGAGAGAGGGCAATCCGAAAAGTTGGTATGGGCGAAGCTCCTTTTCAACTTTTTCGCCCCGCCCAATGCCTCACGATTCTGCTTCAACGGTATAAGGAGGCAGTTGAAAAATCATTTCGTATTATGACTCGAAGAGCTCCCGAATACTCGGCATCCGTATGTAGAAGAATCATCGGAACAATCTCGCAGTCTACGATGCTGTTGTGACAGTCAATTCACAGATATTTGCGCAGACAAACTGTTGAGAGAAAGCGTGGGTTCGAATGAACCCGGAATGCCTGAGAATGACTCATACGGTCCAGCGTAGCATGTCTATGATTTCATGGATGATCTGGATACAGTGTCATTGTCAAAGACTGGCTGAGATTCGGGGGCGAACAACTTATTTGAAACTAAAGAGACCTTCCACGAGAAAACGTAACAATTGTGCAGGGGTCCACGGATGGCCAAAAACTAGAAAATTCCCATACTTTTTTTCTGAAGTGGAGGCCCCGAGTGCTGATTGACGGCCGCAATAACTAAGGCTTAGGTCGTTTTTGAAAAAGTTTCAATTTTTCGACCCCCACTTTGGGGGTCGAAAAATTCGATATCTCAGAATTAGACGAGACAAAGATATTCCGGTGTATTTTCACTCGTAGAAAACGAATTTCGATATCGCGATGCGAGAAAATGCGAAATGAAAAAGATAAGATCAAAAAACCACTTTTTTCGGTCAATTTTTGCGAATAATTTATAATTTTCTGCGCAGTCTCTCGATACGATTTTTGAAATCAGCATACAATGTTGGCCTTAGTTTGAGAAAATCAGAATTTTAAATTGACATATATTTGAGATATAAATCGGCAAATATTCCGCCATGTAGAGCGCTGTATTTGCACTGTACGTGTACTTATTTATCTGGAAACACATTCTTGTGACTAGAATAATCATTTGCTTCCTAATAGGTGCAGTGGAAGCAATGCACAATCGAAATCCGAAAAAGTCAAAAATTCGAATATCGAAAACAGCCCAAAAGTTTAGAAAATCATAATAACGTTAAAACGCGTTCTCTGTAAGATTCGGAGAGGGGTGGCACAAGGATTTCAAAATGATCGAATCGACTTGCAACTTTGGGGGTGTCATACCTATGGGTAGGGTATGCTCCCATATGATTTTTGTGACCCTAGCTCAACATTTTGACCTACCAAATTTGAAAAATGTAACTCAATATCCAAGGGCATGTTATATATCATTCGAAATAGCATGAAAAGTTATGCCTAAATCAATGTTTTCGTGAAAATTGGTGCATGTTCGCACGAGATATTGCATGAAACATGCATTTTCAAACAGTTTTCGGGATGGGAAGCAGTGAAGGGATAGTTTCTGCAAAAAGATTTTGTTACTGTCGATGCAGAATTCAATTCTCTATCGATCTGTTTATTTCATTTTATAAACAAACACCCCGAAATTGCGATACAGCGAGTTTTGCATGATGCATTCGCCGCTCAGGTTCGAATCCTGCCCGATGCATTTATGGTTTGCCAATTATTTTTAGATTTGCATTTCTGCTTACATCGTGTGTTCTATGTGAGTAAGTGATTGTATGTCCACCAGAGGCAATCTAAGCACATAATAGTCATTTATCGTAACATAGCCTGAGCAGAGTATTGTCCATCTTCTTCTTCTTCTTCTTCTTCTTCGACACGACAACATCTCAATCCATAGCTCCTCAATAGCTGCGAGCTGCGAGCATAGCTGCGAGCCGTATGCAGATTCCCGAAGTCGATGACGTCGTCCGCGAACTGGAGTACTCGGACGAGGATGGTCTTCCGAAGGTGGAGAAGGGATACGCGCTCAAGAAGAGGACGGCCGTCAGGTACAAGGAGAGTGCAAAAGAGTTCATTTGCGAGCTTTTCGCTGAGGGAAAAAGAACTGGAACGAAAATCACACCCGAGGTTGCTGAGAAACGCATGTTCTCGGAGAGAAAGTCCGATGGATCAAAGCGTTTCAGCGCAAACGAGCGCCTAAACAGCCGACAAATCGCGTCTTTCTATAGTAGAATCACTAGTGATAGGAAGGAGAACCAGGGAGCTTCTACAATTTGCCCGAAGACCACGACAGATACCTCATCTCCTGGTTCCACATCGAATGTCGCAGCAGCGGGAGGGAAGAAGAATTGTAAGAATGGGAAGGGGGAAGAGGCAAACGAGAGGCGGAGGACGTTGTGGACGAGATAGAAGAGGTTGATGAGAACCTCATTTTTTCGGATGCTGGAGATCTCATCGCCAAGACAGTAAACGAGTCTCTTCACGACTTGTTTGATCTCGATGTCCCATTTGAGATATTTCCAGTAGAAATCTCTCAACCAAACCCCCTTCAGAACGACCCTGATTTTGAGTTCTACGATCCCAAACAGGAAAATGATGGCAAGTGGGTCGTTGCTGATTCTGGAGACGTTTGTGAAACAGGAGAGGACTACCATGATGGGGATGAATTGTTCTAAAAGGCCATTTTTTTCGCTCGTTTTTTTGCAATGAATTTGATTGCGCTATGAATAAATTTTTCTTTGAAAAATGAAAAAAAATGATGATCTTCGAAAAACCAAAGTACACATGTTCATACTACGCAACGTTCATGTAAATTGTTCCAGGGGAAGGGCGCATACTGAGCCATTTACATTGCACTAAGCGATTTACATGGGCTCGTTCAAGTGTCTAGCGCACTTTCTTTCACACTCCTTACATCATTCCACTTCCCGATGTTGTGTGGATGCCCTGCTCATTCCTCCTGCGTACTCAAGGGAGAGGTTGCCACTGCAAGCCGGGATTCGTCCCCGAGGGAGGAAACTGCGTCGAAGAAGGTACGTTCCTCCTTCAGTCTATTATCACGTTATGCATCGTAGTTCATTAATGCTATTTCCTTTGACAGGATCCTGGCTGTGGATCCCCGTCATCATCGGCAGCCTGCTGCTGCTTCTTGCGATTCTCGCCTTCGTCTGCTGGAGGAAGAGACGAGGAGGAAGCCGACCGACGAGGGAACGACTCATCAACATCGAGATGCAGGACCTCGTGAGTTATTTGAAATCACATTGAATCTTTGTGTTTGTTCTTATCTTGGTAATACAAAGGTATCTTCTTTCAGGATAGCGCTATCTTCCCCCTCGAATGAGATGCACCAAGAAAGAGGCGACACATCAAGTTGATTTCGGTTCATTACTTCGCTTGTTTTTTGTCCGATAAATGTTAGTTGTCAGAATTTGATTGTTATTGTACAATTGAAGAAGATTAATGCAGTCGGGGTAGTGTTTCTTATCAGTAACGGATGTTGAACAAGCAAAATATCATTAGGTATAGTCACTAACTTTGAACACATAGGTTTGGAGTAATGTTCAAGTTGGCAAAACATAAATGCATCGGGCAGGATTCGAACCTGAGCGGCGAATGCATCATGCAAAACTCGCTGTATCGCAATTTCGGGGTGTTTGTTTATAAAATGAAATAAACAGATCGATAGAGAATTGAATTCTGCATCGACAGTAACAAAATCGTTTTGCAGAAACTATCCCTTCACTGCTTCCCATCCCGAAAACTGTTTGAAAATGCATGTTTCATGCAATATCTCGTGCGAACATGCACCAATTTTCACGAAAACATAGATTTAGGCATAACTTTTCATGCTCTTTCGAATGATGTATAACATGCCCTTGGATATTGAGTTTCATTTTTCAATTTTGGTAGGTCAAAATGTTGAGCTAGGGTCACAAAAATCATATGGGAGCATACCCTACCAATAGGTATGACACCCCCAAAGTTGCAAGTCGATTCGATCATTTTGAAGCCTTGTGCCACCCCCTGCAGAGGGCCGCCCGAGTCTTACAGAGAACGCGTTTTAAAACATGTTTTCAAGAGCTTTAACGTGAAAAAACGGACTATGCCGGGGCCTACACTTCTGTAAAAAAGTGTGGGAATTATCTAATTTTTAGCCATCCTTGACCCTATTATGTCTCTTAATTTATTGTTTAAATAGGATGAAATAGTTCATCGTCGTCTTCCTAGTGCATCTCTGATGGGGTTGTCCACGCAGTGAGACTGCTCATTCGGCTGTTTCGCCTGCAGGTTCACCGTCCCGAGTTGATACCTGAAGAAAAGTCTGTCTTGAGATCATGCATGAGATTCAAGGAGTAATATATTTAAACATTCTGAGTATTGTTCAATGAGCGGGACTTCCTATTCCTTTCCTTATTTGTGTGCATCCACAGCTTACATCGGTTTGGGTGAAGCTCCTACACAACAGTATAAGTGTCCTAAAAGCGTGAAAAAGTAATACCGCGCTCTTCAATTGCTAAGCAAACATACCAGCTGTTGACGTTTGATCCCTCCGTCACGTAAGAAGAGGGAATCTCGTAGGTCACCTCGCGTCGACAGATCTCAAAATTATATTGTTTTCGTTTTCTCCAAAACGCAGATGATGCTCACATTTTGAAATCCGGGGAATTCTTCGTTGTTCCATCGATGGTAGATTCTCAGTGTGGCATGAGCGTGAATACGGTGGTTCCGGTGCCGGAGACTTGGAAATACCCGCGCGAGTCAGTCTTCATCAACGTCCGTCAGGGGCGAACTTCCACACAGCAACTGCCCTTGAACCCCCACTGACTGCGATCGAGCAGACACCGAAGATATCATCGTTCCCGAATTTGGTTCAAGAGTACCCAGTTCTCATTTATAGCGGTAAGTTGACCGTGATCTTGAGACAATCGAGCATCGGAACAGTGAGAGTGTGAACAAATTGAGGGTAATCAAATAGTATCTGACGTAAGGGTGGTGGTAATTATTTGTGTGATCTGTGCACCTTGGCCAATTCATTCCACCCGAATTGATCCTGGTGTAGTCTTCGATGAGTTGGCGCGAGGCAGTTTACAATTTGTTTTGAAAGCACGTTCAATCATCATCTGGTAGGCAAATATCACGCGGAGATCAATGACGTTAGATGTTTGCTCTCTGATAGGTCATGAAAATAGGCGAGAATTCAGTATGAGACTTCTCTTTTCTCGGAATGCATCACTCTTTATCAAAATCGGATTAGCCGACTGGGGAATAAAACCTAAGCGAGAACGTAAAGCTGAGTCGAACAATACAATTACAGAAATCATGTTTTTTGTTGTTGAAAAACAAAATAGTTTAGAAGACAAGAGGAAGCTTAGACTCCTCCGTGGTGGTGGCTGCAATGAATTTTTGATGTTTTGATCTTGTATTACTAAAATCAAGTAGATAGAGTGAAAAAAACTCACTGATGAGCCTTGAGGATGAGTAGTTTGTAGCAGCAGACGTGGCAGTGGAGAATAAAGGCGGAGACGATGATCGCGATTGCGTACATTCCGCATACGTAACTGGAAGTGATTTTATCGATCCAAAGAATCCAAGAGCTCGACAGTCGTATGATCGCATCGAACCATTAACGATTCGCATAGTCTAGAGCGGACTTTGCCCGCAACCTTATCAGATATAATATGCGCCTCTGCTGACTCATTTTGGTCGCGTTATACATGGCGCGATTACACAAAGAACGGGTGCCAACGTGTATGTAATTGCATAATTTCACTCACATCCACTCCCAGAAGTCGACAAAATATTTGCCTCCCCAGACGAGTTCGTAGATGGCGTCTCCAAGGATGGTGATGAAGTTGATGAACTGAGAAGAGAAACATTTAGATAGGCCATCAACAGTAATCACCTGAATGATCATGATGGGAATCATGAGTGAGGGATTCCTCCTCGAGCAAGCGAGGAAGACCAGGATACACGAGAGGCCGAGAACCACCAGCAGAATACTCTGCATTACACCCATTATGCTAAATCAACAAGAAAATGTTCATTTCTCTTCGTAAAAATTGCGAAAGCTCGCCCATTTTAGTTATAAATTCGTCTCGAATTGAAATGTATGTTTCATATCTTCTTCATTTTCTATCAGCGCTCACCTGCCAGATGCTCATGTAGATGGTCTGGTGCGTGAACCAGGCCTCCCAGCACACCCATCCAGTCAAGATGAGTGCCAAGAAGGCCATCATCTTAGAGGCTGCCTGCACATTGGACGTCATTGACAAATTCGCAAATTATTGATTAACATTAATTGAAATGCTTTATTTTGGAATAATCTTTATTGTCCCTACACTAATTCGGACTTACAGTGGCACTGCAGCAGCAAATTCGGGCGGTGAAGACCATTGTTGCCGGAGGGAGATTCCTTCTTCACGCTACGAAGAAAGATTGAGCTCGAGTGAGACAGATAGGGGTCTTGCGACTCCTTTTAAATGTTTACTCAGCCTGTGCTTATCAGTTGTGGGAAGGGAGGGGGGAGAGGGAGGCTGTGGCTTAGTCAGTCAACGCGTTACTCGCAGTGAGATAAGCGGCGATGAAGCAGGAAGGGTGCATGATCAATGCGTGACTAGCGGATGACATTCCTATTTCATTCCACTTCGAAATGTTTTGATTTCCTAATCAAGCGAATGGCGAAAAAATTCACACTAGGAATATCACAAATTAAAGGTCTTCTTGTTGTACTGAAAACGGATAACGATTTTTATCGAATTTCATTGAAGTAATATTTTTATTCTAAAAAATATCTCTAAACTTTCAACAATTCGAGTTTTGCGCCTTTGACCTCAGTGAGTCAACATCCAGAGCAGAGAAGGAGAATCTGATGTTTGACTCAGCTCCGGAGTGTGCAGGAAAGCCGATGATGTTCATAGGCAAGAATACGAATGCTGATAACATGGCTCTTCGTTAGCTCTGTCAATCATCGCGAGGCCTTACATATTTGTTCAATCGATTGTAGCCCAATGAGATAGTTCAGCAGTTTATTTTATTTTACTAAATGTATGTTCCCCTACGTTTGTAAGTGTCGGAATTGAATCGTTTTCGAGATTGAGATAGGGAGATAGGCCATTTTGGAAGATTCATTCTGCAGTACCCATATTATCCTTATTGGATCCATGATCTAGCCACCACTGCCAATTCGCCGTCCGTGTTCGATCTGCGCCTTTATGAGACGGAGGCAGTGTCACTTCCCGGGAATCAAACACAGGCGAATCGGAATGGAAATATAGGGCAGTTCCATAGACCACTGCACCACTCTTGCAACACTCAATTCCGCAAATAAATTTTTACGATACGCGCAAGCGGCGATACAATCATACCATACGATTCTTGCTAATCTATTGAGATGCATGTCATCGAAATTAGTCACGCGCAGAATCGCATAGTTAAGAGCGGTCTTTGCCCGTTGTTCTTATCAGCTTAACTATGCGTATTGCGTGACTAAATGCGCATAAAAATATGACACTTTAGCTGCACAGCTTTAGAGGCTCGATGAAAGGAATGACGCGATTGTGGGGATCGTCATTGGGGAATGAGGGGACTGGAGTCGACCATGCAACTGAAAGGGAATCTAAACTTCATTCGTAATAAACGCATTGGTCGATATCAATCATGAACGGAGATAGGAGATACATTCACCTGTACTCACTATTCATCGTCTATTCAAACTACCCTACAAAATCTTCACTCGAGATGACAAAAGGTTCCTTTATGATCGCTTTAGGGGAGGCGAATGAGCTATGGAATCAGAGCGGATGGCAATTCTAACGATGCCCCCAAACACATTTCACATCCCAAAAGGGTGATGCTCTGGATCGGGTAATCCGTTCTGGTGTTGATTTCGAGAATATCCTCCCAGAAGGTACTATTATTTCAGCATTTCCAAGTGCGCACTGCATGCTTCATCTCGATCAGACTCGTGGAAAGGAAATAAAGTTCAGTTCGTATTCCAGTCTATCTTCAACACTTTCTCTACGCTTCCGAATCGGTAAAAGCGCAACTGTCGTATTTTTATGCTCGTTGAGTCACGCAAATCGTATGGTAAAGCTGATTAGGCAACGGTCAAAGACTGCTCGTAGAATTTGCGGGAAAAGTAAATGTCTCTCTCGGCGGTGTCTGGACAAGCTATCTGTCTTTGCAAATCTCCATTGAGGGTATCTCACTCACAAGGAAAGGCCGTGAGGATAAGTTGGAGTTTTTGTACAAGAAATAGCGAGATAAAAAGAGGATAAAATTCTAAGAACTTCTATGTTTTTCATATCTGCTGATGGCCCATATGGATATCTGCGCTCATATTGGGGAGAGGTGGAAAACCGCTCATTTCTCAGGCATGTTCAAAAATTTTATAATCACACGGTCGTCCACAGAGGCCTTCAGCAGATACGAGAAACGTAGAAGTTCTTAGATTTTGATCCTCTTTCGATCTCACTATGTCTCGTTCAAAAACTCCAATTTACCTTCGCGGCCATTCCTTATCAGTCAACCTGTGTATTTCGTGTATTGTGTGTATTTCGTGTATTGTGTGTATTTCGTGTATTGGGTATTTCATATATCCTGTGTACCGGTGTACTGTGTTTGTATCGTATTTTCCTGCTGAATCCCTTTTGGAAACACGTATGGAGGCTGAGCCGGATCAAGAAATTTTCCTTTTGCGGCGATTAGTAGTTAAGACTACAGTACCTGGGTACTTGGTGTGGATACAGTACCCACACCAGAACTTGTGCACCGTGGAGACTGCAGCGGCTCCTCTCCAGGGTGAACTTTCAAAACGTGAGCGTATTCAGGTCACCTTGCGGGACCAACTCGCGGGTTGGGTAATTAAACCGAAAAGTGGGCGCGAGTAACCAAACTCGTAGGCCGGGTGCTCTCTGCACGAGAAGGACACTTATATTACTGCGCGAATCTTGCATGATGGGGAAAGCGGCATATATATTGTATAAAAAATTCGACAAAGAATTTAACACTCTTTTAAATTAAGAGAGTAATAAAATGCAGTTCTGAATAACGCCCGACACTCCTTCATCTATAGACAGTTGTCCCTCACAAGAGATCGTATTCATTGTATTCAAAATGATGGAGTTGGATAATGTGCAATGTTCATGATCGGAAACTGTTCACAAGTTGGTCTGCACATCCTCTGTACGTTGCAAGCAAGATGATAATTCAAGGTGCTCACAAATGAATTGTAATTATTTATCATAGCGTTGATTTTCCCTGTTAACGAAGTGTATTATTTGTTTTCATTCTGTGTACAGCTAGAATGAGATAGTTGACCATATTGTTGGCTCTTTTCCTTGCTCAGGCATAGTAGTGAGGGGGCCCGCAGTGGTGGTGATGCGCAGAGCTGTAAAGAAACAATTAGTTTGAGAGGTTATCAGGAGATATTTTGAAAACTTTTACTCACACTCCCATGAAGGAGAGGAGTTTGAAGCAGCAGACATGACAATGTAAAACGAAGAGAGAAATGAGAAGGGAGAAGGCGTACTCGCAGATGATGTTCCTGCAATACCCTATATTCGTGTCGTTCTCAGAAATCACTAGAACTTACACGATGTCCCAACTGTCCAGCCCGTCCCACAGATAGATTATTATCCAGATTCCAGTGCCGACGATGCTGATCGAATTCCAGATCTGTTGAAGCATATTATTTTTGTTGCAAAAATAATAAAATAATTACCTGGATGACAATGATGGGGAGGACGAAGGATGGCCGAATTTTATAGCATGCAACGAAGACCAAGAAGCAAGCGAAGATCTCAGTCACCACGAGTATTGTCCCGAAATATTCGTATTTCTGTACGTCAGTCTTTGTCATTGACGCTGATTATTATGTTTTCATATGCATAACTTCGAATATTAAATATAATAACTCAAATACATCGAGAACGACAGCGAATCTCTCTAGAACAATTTTAAATCGGGATCTTCTAGATCTTTATGTTTCACGCGTTTACTACTTAACCACACTGAGATAAGAAGCGGAAATTTTTGAAGAGATATAAAAAATTTCGCGAAAATGCGATCCGGGTACCTCCTGCAGGATCGACATCCGGTGAAAATGGTCAACTAAGACCCTACCTAAATTGGGGGGGGGGGGTGGCTGAACCGCAACGACAACTCGAAATACCTTAGAACAGAGCGGTGATAGAACTTTGTGGTTAGTATCAATTAATTACTAATGAAGAGAACTATCTGCCCTGAGGGCATATGAATGACATCACTGAAACTTTTCACTGACCTCACTCTTTTCAGACGTAAAACGGTCATGGTAAAAAATCGAGGTAGGACTTTATGTTGGATATAGACGAGGTAACAATGCCCACACAATCTACGATACAACCTCTTTAATTTGTCGGCTACCGTATACACCATAATCAGGCTGATATATTGCAGAGAAGACATGGTCGTTTTTAAATAAGTTGTGAGCCCACGTCAGGTGAATCAAGATACGAACGAAGCCGACAAATTAAAGAGGGTGTATCGTTGATTGTGTGGGAATTGTTACCTCGTCTATATCCAACACAAAGTTCATAATTAGTAATTGATTGATACCAACTATGAAGTTCTATGACCGCTCTGTACTAAGATATTTCAAGTTACGCATTTGTCGCTGGCTATTTTTTAAAACCTAGTTGCGCTTTTTTCGTGCCGTTCTGTCATACTCCCTAAGTTGGTTATCCAGACTTTGTTGACACTGTCCATTATTTTTGTTTACCTGGTAGATCTCAAGGTAGAGAGGTGTATCGTAAATCCAATTAGAGACTGCGACAATTGCGCAGAGAACGATGGCGATGCAGGCCATTACTTGCGAGGCCACCTGGAAGAAATGAGTGAAAACCGTTGAAATTTGCTCAAAATGTCCACTTTGGTACAATTGATGACCTTTGAAAGAAGTGAGCCATGCATGAGTAGACACTCGAGTTCCAATTCATGCTCCAACGATGAAAAGACGTACCGTGGCGCTGCAGCAGCAGATGCGGTGCGTGAACATCGGGTGCTGGTAGACCATGGTTGAGAGGGGAGGAAACTAGAGCTGAATGAGGCTGGAATAGGGCCAAAAATGCGTGTCCATGCGCACCGTTTAATGCGCCTTCGTCGCTTATCACTCAATTTTATGCGGGTTTAGTCACACTCCTCGGGATTGGAACCACAGATCAGCGACGAAAGTGATGTATCGAGCGCATGCAGAATTTAGTTTCATGTATTGTGAATGGATGTGGCGCGACATGGAATCTCGACTCTTTTATCCGTAATAGGTTGAAAAGCAACTGTGAGGAATCAGGCTGAGTTAATTATTTCGTGTTTGTATTGTGGTGATAAAAACAACTCATGCATATCCGAGTTTCTAGCCCTCTCGTTCAGATTACTCGAATAGTGCGTCGCGTGTCACGTTATGTCAACGAATTACCCACGTCGCCTCTTCCTCAGGTAAATTCGGTACAGTTTCTTAGCGCAATATCTTCGTTGTGGAACTCCCTAGCATTCATCCGCGATACTCCTTGGAGTACGTTGCGTGATAATCAAAGTGTAAAAATGTAATATTTATCATAGCGCATGGCCCTTCTCAATCAACGGAAACAATGAACTATTATTTTCGTTATATGTACAGCTAGAATGAGGTAGTTGAAGCTATCTTTTAGATCCGATTCCTTGCTCAAATATTGTAGTGTCCTGGGCCGCAGTGGTGATGATGGGAAGATCTACGAAGGAATAGAGGTGTTCTCGAAATTTTGGGGAGACAATATATTGACTCACGCTCTCATGAAAGTGAGGAGCTTGAAGCAGCAGACGTGACAATGCAAAACGAAGAATGAGATCATCAGTGAGAAGGCGTAGAAGCAAAGGAAGTAACTGTACTACGATATTTTCAGAAATACTTCCCACAATCACTTACACGATGCCTGCGCCGGTCAGATCATACCAATAATCGATTATAAACCAGATTCCAGTGCCAACGATGCTGATTGAATTCCAGATCTGATTAATTTTTTAAAAGAAAATAAAGATCCTGATATTTATTATAATTTAGATATTCAAGATATAAAAAATAAAGCACTTCAATACCTGTATAACAATAATGGGTAGGACGAGGGCAGGTCGAATACTGCAACAAGCGACGAAGACGAGGATGCACGCGACCATCTCAGTCACCACGAGCACCGTCTGAAATAAATTGAAATCTTCCCTATAACCTACTCCACAATGTTCCATTGCTAAATTGGTGATATTTTTACTCAATATTTTACTGAACTCAAGAAACAGTCTTCAAAGAGAGAGATGCCGAAATTCCATTATTTATGTATTTCTTGACATTTTTACCTGGTAGATCTGTAGCCAGAGTTCCCCTTCATCATAGAACCAAGTAGAGACTGCGACAATGGCGCAGAGGATCATTGCGATGCATGCCATCAATTGGGAAGCCACCTGGCAAAATAGTTTTGATTGAATTGACCCTAAATTTTGAATCTACTGCCCACTCCAACCAAGTATTCAATTGCATTCTGTTCATTGTATTTTCTTGAAACCAGTGAAAGAAATGCGTATGCATACAACACGCCTGCATCAACTCAGTGATGGGAAGACATACCGTGGCGCTGCTGCAGCAGATGCGGCGCGTGAACATCGAATGCTGGTAGACCATCTTCGAGAAGAGGGGAACTAGATCTAAGAGAGGCTGGAATAGGGTCAGTAATGCTTGTCAGGCTGACGAGGCGCAACTTTTAATGCACCTTCTCGCTTATCAGCCAATTCTATGCGGGCTTAGTCACTTTTATCGGCATCGGAGACTAAAAAAATACAGGGCGAATCAGATCTGATAATGGAATGGGATGCACTCGATGGGTGGGTATAATGAGCTTGTATTATGAAGTGCTACTAAAATTATTTTGATTTTGACTGTGATCTCTCCTTGAAAGGTTGCACCACATTCACTTCAGAGGGTTTGAACTGAAGGCGGTTTCCGAAAAGATCAAATAATTCCTCTGATCCTCTCGATAAACTGCCTCACTATTTGCTGTTTTCTCTTATAGTAACGGTCTGGCAGATAACTATTGATATTGAGCGATTCACATGATGGGGTAGATCGAGATACTGTTTAAAGTATGGTTGATAAAACTAGGCCGATATTTCGAGCTCATAATTCAATTCCTAAACATCAACCCTCATTACGAATTAATAATTACCAAGCGAGCTCGCGAAGTCCTCTTTCGGGCAACCGATGGACTAATTAAGTGGAGAGAGAGGCGAAGAGGAGGGAAATGATTGGGAACTCGCATGGCATATCAAACGATTGCAACGCCGGCAAAACCAACACGAGTTTGCAGGGAAAATTTTGAAAATGGATCTTTCATTATATCTGCAAAAATTCAGCGAATGTTGTTTTGAATATCACATGGTACTCGAAACGTGTATTTCACAAGCTTTCGCAATCGTCAATGCAATAAGGTCAGACCTTCTGCGATTTACATTGGGGAGCTTGACCATAAGTTTATTTACATACGCTCTCAAATTTAATGGCATTGTGTGAAAAAATGGAAATTCAAAGTGCTCACAAATGACAGGTAATGCTTTATCACAGCACTTAACGCTTCTCTGTCAACCAAACAAATGAATTATTTTTCATTCTATGTACAGCTAGTAGAGTGAGGTAGTTGAAGCTTTCTTGTTGAGCCTCGATTCCCTGCTCAAATATTGTAGTGGCCGGGGCCGCAATGGTGGTGGGAAGATCTGTAATGGGATAACGTTTTCGAAATGCCTTCACGAGATATTTGGTATACAATTAAAAATGCTCACACTCTCATGAAGGTGAGAAGTTTGAAGCAGCAGACGTGACAATGCAAAACGAATAGTGAAATGAGAAGGGAGAAGGCGTAGAAGCAAATGAAGTACCTTCAATGTGTCACAGTCAAATTTTGCTACTCACACACTTATGCTACTTACGCGATGACGCCGCCGTCCGCCCAAGCAGCGAACAGATACAGTCCAGATTCCAGCGCCGATGATGCTGACCGTGTTCCAGATCTAAGACGTAATTTTATTTTTGTTGAAGTGAAACAGAGATTCGATACCTGGATGACAATGATGGGGAGGACGAAGGCTGGTCGAATTTTGCAGCAAGCGACAAAGACGAGAACGCAAGCAAATATTTCAGTCACAAGAAGCACGGTCTGAAATTAGTCGATGCCAATCTTAAGAGACTGATTTGGCCCGGAAAGAGGCTGTATATTTTCGCTATGTATAGGACGCTTATCTCTATAACGTATTTCATACCACCGATCTGGGCACCAAAAAGCACGGAGTGATCTAGGGCTACTCTATTTTCATCCCATTTTTCTTGACAATTAGTTTACCTGGTAGATCTGGAGCCAGAGAGACTCGTTAACGAGCCAGTTAGAGATTGCGACAATGGCACACATTATCATCGCAATGCACGCCATCACTTGAGAAGCCACCTGGAAGAAATGAGTGATGCACTAAAATCGTATAAAATTGTTTTCTGCCCATTATATCAGGCTGGTGCATAAGTTTTTTCCAATTTCAATTTGTGAAGCTTTTCACATATTCCGGTCTTCGGCTCTAATTGATTTTCATTTTGATTATCATATATTATGAGTGCATGGATACTCTCTTAAGCGCACTTTAGTACAGACTTATTGAGATCGCCTTGTGGCCATAGTGTGAGGTCAAAGTAGTCTCGACTACGAATTTCGATATGAGTTTCACAGGTTAAAGCTTTCCAGGGTGTAGTGATCAGGTGAAATCATCAACACTACCGTGAAGTGTGATGAACGTACATCACGAATATACACGTAAATCATGTTTGGCGCAAATGACCTGCTCACAATAGGGGCTAATTTCACTGTTGGGTTCAGTTAATAGTGACCAAATTCACTTCCCTTCACCGCGCTTCCGTTCGCATTGCCTTATCGAAACCAAAAATATCTCAGTATAAAGTGACTCCCATGAGGAGTTTAAAATTGCGTTATTGTGGACAATCATTACTGCAACCAAAAGCTGCAGTCATCAACATTTTTATGTCAAAATTTGCACGTCGGAATGAGCGTAGCTTCCTGATTAGATGATACATAGAGGTCCCACGTTTTTGTGTTCGTTTGCATCGGCTACCCTTGAACTATCACCCAGTTGCTTCAAATAGTGGCGGCATTCCTGTGCATTCAGAAAATGTACTCTAAAAATAATCAACAAAGGTCAAAATTGTGATCGAAAAGTCAAATAATCGGATTTTCGAGAAATCTCATTTTGAAAAAGGGATGGCGCGAAGTCTCAAATTTCACTAATGGTAAAATAGTCCCATAGTGTAAGATTAAAGCGCCCCTACATACAAGCCAGTCTTTATAACACATAGGGCTGGACAATCGAGAACTCTTGGGTAATTTCTTTCCAGCTTGCATGATTGGCTACTCACTACTTCTGTGATTCATTAGGCTAGCACCGATTTCAACCTCTTATTTGAAAGTGCATTCAATGGGCTTCTCAATAATGTGTGTGAAGATGTCCAGCCAATTTTCCCTGCAAAACAAGAGTGCGCCCAAATTTTTCAAGATTTATATGAGAAATTCACTTTTGGTTAACCTTTAATTTCTAGTATGATTAAAAGGCACGAGACAATTCGGACATATCATAATAAGTGTGAACTATACCCCTACATTATGCTACGGATTTGTACTGATGCCATCTGAGGGGCGGTTCATGGGTGGCTTTGTACTTCACCTCGAAAATTGGAAAAAACTTATGCACCAACCTAATATTTTCGGGCAAAGTGTAAACATACAAGCGTGCACTAATTAAATGATGGGACGACGTACCGTGGCGCTGCAGCAGCATACGCGGTGCGTGAACATCGCGTGCTAGTAGACCATCTTCGAGAAGGGAAGAAACTAAGGCTAAGTAAGGATGGGAAGAAGGCAAGAATGGGATTCAGGTCGCCGAGTCACAGCTTTTATTGCGTCCTAGTCGCTTATCAGTCGGTTAGACGTGGACTGAGTCACATTCATAGGCACCGGAAGTCACGAACTTCCACGAATTACAAGCTGGATATGCTCTGACATTCGAATGGATTACTCTCGATCGGCGGCTTTAAAATTTTTGTTATGAAGGAGCTATTGCAGTTATTGAGGTTGCTGTAGACGCTAAATCTTTCATCGTCGTCTTTCGATCTATTGCGCAACACTTTCCTCTCTCTCAGTGGGGCGTGGATTGAGTCATTGGAGCGTTTCGAAAAGATGAAATCAAAAATCAATGACGAATTGCAGAGACGAGCTCGATCACAATTTTCAACTTTTAGGAATGGATGCAGTGCGATAAGAACAATCTCGAATGGTTTCATCAAATTTGCTTAGCAAGTGGTGAATAAATAAGCTCTACGAGCAAACAATCCGTCGGCAATCACTCTATTGCGTTTCTATTCAGTTGCGGTAGATCTCAATGGCGGTCAGCTTTGTATCATTCAACTTTTATAACTGGCTGCCCTGCTACAAGCTGTTCGGAGGGCGAATTATTCATGCGAATCGCGTTCAATATTCTCAAATGTGAATTTCGCCATTGACGATAGGTTCGAATCAAAGACAATCCCTTTCTCATAACGCGAGTCGTAAAATCACGGTCGGTCTCTCAATGCGCTCGCCAATCCTTATCATTGCGAGTCCCCGGCACACCTCAACCGAGAGGAAGAAGCGACTTTTATCGCATGCAAGCACGTTGACACTGATGTATTCAATCGAAATTGTTGATCCTTTCAAACGCCGTAATGAGAGTGGTGATGAGCAGCACTGCAAGAAGAATTGAATCAGAAATTATGAAAATATCAAGTTTTTTTTCATTAATCATATATATTTCGGGAAGCACTGCGTAAGCAGTAAAAACTTTCTTTTCCCAGTCGAATAAGCTACTCACTGATGCTTTGCTATGAGTACTTTGTAGCAGCAGGTGTGGCAGTGGAGGACGAAGACCGAAATGAGCAGGGAGAGAGCGTAGACGAAGATCCAGTAACTGAAAGCTTCCAATCAATATCACTGATCTTCTGCATGCTGGTTTATAGTAGACGTACGCAATTTCTCCGCCGCTCAAATAGTACCACGCATCGACCAAGAACCAGACGCATCCCGCGATGATGCCGATGATGTTCAGTACCTGGAAACTTTGAATTCCAAAACTTTCCACTTATTTTTTTTGCTTTTTTAAGTTCTTCTTTACGTTTGCTTCATTAATTTGGAGAGTGCATTTATTCAAAATCATGTTTTTTTGCCCTACCTGAATAATGATGATGGGCAGCATGTACGCTGGTCGCAGAGTGCAACAAGCGGCGAAAACGAGAATACATGCAACAATCTGCGTCACGAGAAGCACTGTCTGAACGAGATTAACGGACACTTTCGATTACAGTTTTGAGAATAACACAAGGAATGTTTTACGGTGTGTGCATAATGGTGGTTCAATGTAGCAACTTTACTTGCCTGTTGACATCCGTGCAAATATTCGTAAGCTGAGTACCTCAAATATTTCGCTGTATAGATCGGAGTAGCCTTCAATCCAATCTCCAATTGAGACGAGTCCAGTCAAAATAAGCATGATGACTGCCATTATTGGTGATGCAATCTGACAAGAAAACAAATTCATACGTTTAGAGCAACATTGATTTTCTTTTATTGCAAATCAAGTGTGTGGTATTGAAATTCTGCATATATGGTCAAAAAAACATGTTGCTCAGCGTGCACCAATTATTATCGCCCTACAGTGAGTAAAAAGTGTATCGCTGAGATTGACAGTACCGTTGCGCTGCAGCAGCAGATGCGGTGTGTGAACATCGCATGTTGGTAGACCATTTTCGATTATTGAGGAAGTAGTCGGGGACTAACTTTGGCTAGAATGACAATCATTTCTCACTCGCCTCCTTTTGGGCGCTTTTGCGATCAGCTTACCTAGGGATTGATGTGGATCTTCGCTAGACGGTTCACACCCGCAGTCAACGCCTCCTGTCCCTACTCAGTGTTCGTGTCTGTGCGAATATGAATTGTTGCACTCAACGTTCGCATCAGTCTAATCAATAATCGCTTGCTTTCCGCGCGTTTCTCTCTTCGTACGATGTGAAATCTCTCCACACAACAGTCCTAAACGACGGAGCGGCGATGATACAAGTAATGTTGATTCGCTTGTTGTGATACTGTATCGATGTTGGTGCTGATGGTGAATCCATTATGTTCACACCACATTGTTTAACATTCCGATTTGTAGAATGCGTCAATCTCTCGCATCGCTCTCTTGATAATCGTTCTCAAGCACAGAATTTGCACGTGGTGAATAAAAGCTTTATCAGACGGGTTGTCAAGAGTCGATTTCCTGAGTGTTCAATATGTGGTCGGTATTTCGATTACGCGTATGCTGCAGCGCCTGCGTGGTGATGGTGAGCAGCACTGCAAAGGATAAATGAATATTTTTTTCTACAATCATATCGGCATGAATATACCGCAGAAAATTCGAGAAATTGGAAGATAATCGTCGATTAATCGCTGAATACTTACTGGTGCTTGAAGACCAACACCTTGTAGCAGCAAGTGTGACAATGAAGGACGAATAGTGAAATCAGAATGGAAAAGGCGTAAAGGCAGATGTAGTAACTGTAAACGAAGGCTCGACAGGGCAAATATTATATTTGATGGTAAACTAATAGGAAAATACTTACACGACACCCCAGGCGGTGAGGATCGTCCATACATCGATGAAGAACCAGATCGCCGTGCCGAGTATGCTAATCGTGTTCCACACCTACAATGCAGCTATTTCGCAATGCAACATCATGAAATTTGTGAAATATTTCAAAATTCCTCATAAATTTCGTCATCTCTTCTGATATGTTGATCAATATTCAATTGTTCGCATCAATTTCGTACGTGATTAACTGATTCACCTGAATGATGATGATGGGAAGGACGAAGGCTGGTCGAAGAGTGCAGCACGCGACGAAGACGAGGACGCACGCGATGATCTCAGTAGCTACCAGGATAGTCTGAAATGAATAATTCAGAATTCATTTCGCCTTTGCCTCTCCACGAAAACACTCTGCGAATGCGCACAAAATTGTGAACAAAGAAGTAAAGAAAAGTAAACACTTTTATCCAAAAATGAAAATTTTAGAAATCTTTCTCATGTTCTTGTTATCGAGCGATGGGGGGGACTGGAGAGATGACCTAAATTCGAAGTATTGTGTACCTGATAGATGTTGAGGTAGATGGGATCATCACTCAACCAGTTTCCGACTGCAATGAGGGCGCTGAGAATAATGGCGATGCACGCCATCACTTGCGAGGCCACCTAAGAATAGAGAATGATAACTTCGTCAGAGTTGTCTCAACATTCTGGTAAGGATTCACAATTTCTGTGTGATCTGGTGTTTTTGCATACACCATCCGACTAAAAAAATACCGTTGCGCTGCAGCAGCAGATGCGGTGCGTGAACATCGGGTGCTGGTAGACCATATTTGACGAGGAAAGCGAGGAGGATGGATGAGGTTCCCGAGTGAAGTGATAAACTGAATGCCAGTCAGACTTCTGCCTTCTCCTTTTGAGTACTTTGCGAGTTTCTTATCAGGAGCTTAGCGGCTGAGTCAGCCAACTCACAATCGAAATGGACACCTGATAACTACAATCTAGTATAGGAAGCAAAGCTAATACCATTGGGAGATTGGTATTCGTTGTATTTTTTTTGCTTCGAGTGAAATTGAAAATATTTTCCCAAAATCAACGCTATATTTGTGAATTCTCTCTCGGCGCTTTCATCACATTCTATGTGTTATTCATAGATATCGGGTGCGTGAGTGAGTCAGTAGACAAACTCACGTTGGATCGTGGAATGTGCAAGATTATTCATAGAGGAGAAGCCTCTCAGCTGAGAGAAGGCATGATGATGCATGTGGGCCCTGTTGCGAAAAAAGAGTTGACGCAAGCGTACGATGTATGGATAGTTTACGTACAGATCACTTGGAAAATTGAAATATCGATTGGTGTTGGCTTCAATTAAACACGTTATTCCGTATTCAGATGTATTCGAAAATTAACGTGAAGATGTGCCGTTGCCTCCTTCAGAGAGAAGAAGCAGGAGGATAAGACATGGCATCGATAATTATCTCATTGCCGGGGCATCTCACAAGGGTCATCGAGCAGTCTTGCTGTGGCATCATCACAAGTCCTGTGGCATTCGATAATTGCAAGGATTGTGCTGGTTCCTCTCAATTTCGCACGATCTCTCATTTCACCCAGCATCTTTGCGATCTATCATCCCTTTGCCTTGTTCCTTTTTACACGTGAAGAAAAGCAGGAAGAGATGGGGAAAAGGGCTTAGATGTTTCGATGATCGTTTGGGATCAATGAGACAGTGGATTTTCAGGGAATCGCATCATCAGTGGAATCGCGATTTTCCCATTGTAAGTCGGATTATCACGACTCTCACGAGAAAATCGAGCTAAAATCCTGATTCCAGGGATTGGGAGATAAATCGTGAAATTTGTTCTTGCCAGTTGTTACCATCCCTGGGCAGGTCTGAGTGACCCCTAAAGTCTCGATTTGAATACTTCATTGTGGAGCTGCCTACACCGGATCGGCTATCTGCTGCAACAGCGTTAACAGCGATTTTCGCGATTCTAGTGATAGATAGGCGAAAATTGTCCTCTGAGTGATACCAACTAATTTTTCCAGCTTTTTCGAACTAAATCTATGGTTTTGTCTAAAGGCCGATTTCAACAATGTTACATTGCATGTCAATTTTCTCAAGTGTAGGATAAAGATTTTCCATCGTTTGAAGTCTATTGTCAGCCCCACCACTCGTGAAAGTGCACAAACAAAGCAATGCAAAGGGACAATGGAATCACTCCATTCATCGCTCTCGAAAACGATCGATGTGGAGCTGAGTGAAGAGACTTCAAACGATCGAAAGTCTTAGTATGTGCATAAGGGACATCTAAGAAACTGTATTTTTTACAGTACATCATTTGAAAGCTCGTTATGATGAACATGCGCCGTAAAAATTTAAATCGCCCCCTTACTTACACTTTTGAGAATTTTGACACACAATGCAACATTGTTAAAACCGACCTTTAGACAAAAACTAATATGAGGCCGTTCGCGATAGATTCAACAACTCGCAACGATGCCTCAGCACAGCCCAAAAAAACAAACACACGGAAACATGTTCCCAGGGGTAGTTTTTGATGCTGAACATCATGATCCACTCCATTATGCATGATTCGTTCATTGAAGATCGGTGTGGTGTGATGTCACTTCCGACCAAACCTGCTTTTTCGCATCGTGCTCACTTGAAATGCACGGTGGACGCTCGAAATCTCGCGAACCCGAGCAGAATTTCACGGCGAATCGAACCGTATGTTTCATTGGAAATGATTTTTCCTTGCTCGAGAGAAAGATCGACTTTTTGACTCGTTGAAGTGTGCGCTACGAGAAATACATAGTTAGAACCGCCTTTTCATGCTGATTCTATTGCTCTATTTATTAAGGGACCCGAGGTCGGCGAAGCTCACGGCTTAATATTTAGTGATTTTTTGGTGCATTTTACAGTGAAAGTAGAAAATGAGAGGGCAAGGAATGAGAGGACGAGCCATTTCTCGCCCTATCATTTCCCAATTACACAGTGAAATGCATAAACAATCACTAAATATGAAGCCGTGTGCTTCGCCGAGCTCGGATTCCTTAATAAATAGAGCAATAGAATCAGCATGAAAAGGCGGTTCTAACTATGTATTTCACGTAGCACACACTTCAACGAGTCAAAAAGTCGATTTTTCTCGCGAACAAGAAAAAATCATTTCCAAAGAAACATACGGTTCGATTCACCGTGAAATTCTGCTCGGGTACACGAGATTTCGAGCGTCCACCGTGCATTTCAAGCGAGCACGATGCGAAAAAGCAGGTTTGGTCGGATTGGAGCAAGGTTTGACTGTTCAGGCTCGTTTTCCCACCTTATTTGTGCATTCGTTATCCCTTTGGTTCCCTGCCGCAAAACGTTGCTACTCTTGATCATCCGTTATATCAGTGCCAACTCTCCTGACGTGTGCCCCACCTCGAGCGTCCGTCTACCTTGCCCTGTACAGAAACGGATGCACACAGGCTGCGGACTTCAGCCTACTTCAACTGGGGTCTCCTGAACTCTGACTAGGACTGCGCACTTTCCTGTGAGTGCTTACTGATCTTTCGCCCCTGAACAGCTCTTTTGTGTAATTGTCACGGTTAATGGACAGACGTGATCCCGAATGACCGATTCCCCCGTCTAAGTAGTGATAGATCCTAGATCAGATGCTGCCTCTCCCTTTTCAGATGCATCTCTCACTGCGACATCTCTACTTCTCCCTCTTCGTGTTCGTCGCCTCGGAACATGCGGATGGACTCTGAAGACACCGTGAGAAGCATCTACTGAGTCCCTGCCTTCCATTCACCCCTCAAATCTCTCTTTTTTCTTAACATGGTTCGTGCTTAGTGCAATTTAACCCCCCTTTATCTCTTATTACTTGAATCCTAGCTACTTCAGTCCCTCCCATCATTTTCCTGACCTGTTGAGGAATCCCCTTACGAGTCAACTACGACCCCTATCTCTAGTGTTGGATGTTGTATAAACCTTTTATTGTCTCAATTTAAACTGATTCTGTGTTTTTGTTGATTACCAAGTTTTCTCCTATGTTTTGATTCAGTATTGTGATAAGCGTTATAGATAAAGTGAGGTTGTTTGGTTCTGGCACCGGAACACAGTTTTTTCGGTAAATTCCAGCATTTGAAACACAGAGACGAAAAAAAGCGAGAGAAACAGGCCATTTTGGCATTTTGGTCTTCCGGAAGACTGCGAGTTCTTCCGGAAGAATTCCCCCCTCCCTCACATTCTTCCGGGAGAGCAAAACTCATTTCGCTCCGCGCCGAGCGGTCTTCCTTCTTCCTCTCCGCACTCTACTCTGAATGGATGGCACTTTCTCCATGGATTTTCCTACACGCACAGAAATGAACAAATTATCCCCTACTTTCATCAACGGTCACTAGTCTTTAAGGCTACATTTAATAAAATCATATATCATATATATCTTAAGAGGTCGGATCGGTAAGAATCGACCATAATGGCCATTCCCCGGACCTGTTTCGTTTGCAATGAGATTCAGGCGCCCATGCTTTGTGCGTGTGTACCCCTTGGCCCCATGTACCACAAATGGTCACTGAATTCCTGATTCCTCCTGCGCACAGGAAAAAAATGGTCACAAATGTTAAAAATCGAAATTTCATAATTTCTCAACCCGAAAAGGTGGAGTCAAAATCTCTTTGTTGTTGTTCTAGACATCACTAATAACCAAAATTTAACCATCCAAATCGAATCACACTCTACTGTCATGGTGGTTTCACATACAACATTTTCACTTTTTCACACATACAGTTGATATATTGAGAGACCCCCAGGTCTTACCATGCTTAAAATGTAGCCCATTGAATTCTGCATCGAATATCGTAAAACCGATTTCAATTTCGTTTGTCCGTCATGATCTCCCTAAGGTCCGAAACTTTACGTGTCACATTTGGCTGGTCACGATTTTTCGCATTTGTCATATATACCAACGTTTTTGTGTTTCTGTGGGTTTATTTATACGTTTAAATAATAATGACGTTAAATGGAACCGAAAAGAAATTTTGTGTATCCCATTCTGTAAAGTCGTGTTTCATACCCACCGAAGTTCTCTATTTTGTGCCTCTGAAATCCAGCTAAACAAAGTCCTCTACAATGAACACCTTGCACGCTGAGTACTGTGTACCGACGTAATTATATATCTCGCTTAAGAGATTGGTGCTCGGTTTTCAAGACAATTTTTCGTATGCTCCAAATCGCAAAATGGAGGTTGTCGACAAAAATTGATGGCGAGATGGCTGATGAAAAATACATAATTTAGTAATATTATGTCAATTTAAGCCCATCCAGATCAAAAACTGCTGAAAAAACGCGAGTTTTAAAAATTTCTGAAAAATTACCTCTCGAACTCACGATTGGACCCCTGTTTGTGGTTCAAAATCTCATCAGATGTTTAGCCAATCGCGTGACCCTTATCATATACTTATAGTAGAGTAGAATGTAAGATGAAATATTGCCAAATAGCCTCTTCCAGCAATTAAAATAAGCAAATTATAAGTAAAATATTTTGGAGAAGTGAGAAATCATGAAAAACTATTTTTGATTTCTCTGCGATTTATGTTCCGTTCGATTATATTTTACTGATAAATGACTTTTTCAGTGCATTCAAATCAAAATAATTCAGCTAAAACGTATCTTTAAAGGTATTTTCGATTTTCGATTTTCGATTTTTTGATAGATATTAATTTCTTAAAGCAGTTCAAATATTATCACAACTAACAATATTAGGTAGAATTAGTTTCATTCCGATGAATTATATCCAGTTCTTATTGATTTTTCACGAACAATCGTAGAAAATCCAATATATTTATTTTGCAAATATCATTATTCGTAATATTTATCAAAAACACATTTATATCTTTCGGTGAATCACAGGTCTCATTTCGCAATATTTCATCTTACATTCTACTCTACTATAAGTATATGATAAGGATCATGCGATCGGCTAAACATCTGATGAGATTTTGAACCACAAACAGGGGTCCAATCGTGAGTTCGAGAGGTAATTTTTCAGAAATTTTTAAAACTCGCGTTTTCTCAGCAGTTTTTGATCTGGATGGGCTGAAATTGACATAATATTACTAAATTATGTAGTTTTCATCAGCCATCTCGCCATCAATTTTTGTCGACAACCTCCATTTTGCGATTTGGAGCATACGAAAAATTGTCTTGAAAACCGAGCACCAATCTCTTAAGCGAGATATATAATTACGTCGGTACACAGTACTCAGCGTGCTAGGTGTTCATTGTAGAGAACTTTGTGTAGCTGGATTTCAGAGGCACAAAATAGAGAACTTCGGTGGGTATGAAACACGACTTTACAGAATGGGATACACAAAATTTCTTTTCGGTTCCATTTGACGTCATTATTATTTAAACGTATAAATAAACCCACAGAAACACAAAAACGTTGGTATATATGACAAATGCGAAAAATCGTGACCAGCCAAATGTGACACGTAAAGTTTCGGACCTTAGGGAGATCATGACGGACAAACGAAATTGAAATCGGTTTTACGATATTCGATGCAGAATTCAATGGGCTACATTTTAAGCATGGTAAGACCTGGGGGTCTCTCAATATATCAACTGTATGTGTGAAAAAGTGAAAATTTTGTATGTGAAACCACCATGACAATAGAGTGTGATTCGATTTGGATGGTTAAATTTTGGTTATTAATGATGTCTAGAACAACAACAAATAGATTTTGACTCCACCTTTTCGGGTTGAGAAATTATGAAATGTCGATTTTTAACATTTGTGACCATTTTTTTTCCTGTGCGCAGGAGGAATCAGGAATTCAGTGACCATTTGTGGTACATGGGGCCAAGGGGTACACACGCACAAAGCATGGGCGCCTGAATCTCATTGCTAACGAAACAGGTCCGGGGGGAGGTCCAATCTTACCGATCCGGTCTCTTAATTGAAGACTAGGTTGATTTTAAAGAACACGAATTGCAAATCCACTGAATTCTGGATTAGATCGATAATCTGGCTCTGTCTGGTTTGGGGGGACAGTGTTGGTTTCGGAGGACATATGAAACCCATACCCAAACCAACGATATGTCCCCCAAAACCGACGATATGTCCCCCAAACCGACAATATGTCCCCCAAATCTAAGGTCCCTAAAATTGCAAAAAGTTCCAATAATTTCTTTTAAATGGATTTTGAAGTGTATCCGTCGTGTACATTGTGCCATCTGGGTGTGTTGAATCGAGTACGATTATTTTGGTAGTCCAGAGGGCGGTATTTGTGATTGTGGAAGTCGAGGAATTTACCGAATCAGTTGTGCTAGTCGAGGGAGGAATAGTAGTTATGATGAGGACAGAATCAGAGGTTTCATTCATTCCTTCTCTGCGCCCTTCACCGAGATTGGCATCACCCAAAAGTTCAAATGCTTGGGGAGAACACTATCCATGATAGTCTGTGCATATTGCTCGGTCATGGAGTGATTTCCTAACGATTCATCCCCAACGTTTTAAGCCGAAAAGCTCGATATGTCCCCTCAAACCAACGATATGTCCCCCAAACCGACAATATGTTCTTCCAAAACGACGATATGTCCCCCTTAATCAGACAAGACCCTAATATGTCCCCCAAACCAGACAGAGCCGATAATCTTGTGATTGGAACAATAAGAGTAAGAGGTGATACAGAATCATCAGAGGTTGATGATATGCATATTTTGGAAGAACTCGAAATTTTATCATTCAATCTATCGCACAATAAAATATCACCGTTTTCTGTTATGAATAACAGCAAGTAGCACTCTCCACTTTTTGATTAGCTAATCAGGAAATAATGATCAGTTGATTAATGCCGACCGTGCTCATTATGCCAGCGCCATGACTAAAAGCATCATGCGCTCCCATCACAGGACAGACAGGGCTTGTAGTCTGTGGGCTTTTGCTCTATTTCTATATTTATCCGCCGATCGACATTACCTGAATGGTGAAAATACATTATTAACTGAGAGATGTTCGACGTTAGAGATCACAGGGAAATCAGATTCAGACCTTTGGCGACATTCAAAATAGTCATCAACTCGTGAGTGGCACTGTGCTTTCTGCATCCGGTTGTGATCTTGCGTCACAACCAGCCATGTTCAGAAGAAATGACCTCTTCTTATAATAATCACAGCTAGTACGATTCATTCCTTCCGCATCACGAGTTCGCATTCTCACTCCTTCCCTTTACCGTACTACAGTATTGATCTCCGCAGCAATGGGCGACTTCGACATGAGTAAGGACTACCGCACAGCGGGTGCCATTCTCTTCCCAGTGAGTCCAATGGTCGAATGGATCTATACATTCTCATCAGATGGCAGTTGTCGGTCTTGCCTGCAATGTGACCGTCGTCGTCTTCCTCAAATCGATGCCATCTCTCAATAACTCATTCGGAAGCCTCACTCTATCGCAAGTAAAGACACTTATTTTGAACACTCTCCATACCGTTTCATGCATTGAAAAGTGAAATTATTGAGGCAATCGTGGATTCCGTTCACCAATCGCTCTTCGCATTCTACTTTGCTCCGACAATTTTCTTGTACGTGTATACACACATCTCAGAAATACCGAAATATATTTGAGCCGAAACAAGGACATGTATGATGTATCCGATCACTTCGGATACATTGTGCTGACAGCGTATCAGGTACACAAGGAAGCACATTTCCAATTCAGTTGTCAGTTTCAGATTTGCTGTTACTCACATTTGTGCATCTCTATCAATCGATTCTTGGCAGTTTGCGCACCTATTACCTATAGAAATCTGTTCAGGTCATTCTTGATGTTACAAGAACCAATATTAATAACGTAAACATGAAAATTGCAAATAAACATAATCCTAAGGTAAACTTTTTTTAAATGGTTTCAGCAAGAATGCTACACGAAAAATAATCGTTGTATACTGGATTTTGGGAATCGGTCACATGACTTTCATGCTGAAGTTTGGTGCGTGTTTTTTTCATTTCGATGATGATATGACATATCTCTTGAGATGATAAATTCAGTACTGCTTTTGTTATGCGCTTACGACAACTCAATGATATAAAATTCACTTCAGTTGACTGTGCCATTTATCTCCCTTTCGGAACCTGGATCTTCACGTTCAAAGTCACGCCCGCTTGCTACTATGTCATGTGGTGGGCTATTTTGCATCTAACAAAAGCCAACTTTAACATGCATAATCTTATTACTGGTGGCAGTAAGCTCTTCAGGTACGGCGACTTCCTGCTCAATTCGATCTCGGTGGTAATAGTGGCTGTTCTTGATGTCGGATCCATCGCTCGTCTCCACTGCATGAGCATCAAACACGTGAGTGATGCTAACGAATCCGCTAGTCCGCTTGACTACCTTTGCCATGTGATATCGACTTAGAGAAAACAAAGACATGCTATCCTAGGACAAGGGATATCAGAGGCATAGTAAGTAACAATATCCACAGAATTCTCATTTTTCAGATCGATTCGATGTCACTGCAGAGGAGAAGAGCGCAGAAGAACCTCGTCTATCAGGCGAGTTCCTTATTTTGTCACTATCGCAGGCTATTATCTAATCTTTTCTTGCGAGAAGAGAAGATATGATAACTAAAGCTAATAAGGTTCCTCTTGAGGCTTCGCTGCAAGGGATTCTCTTCATCACTGAGTTGCTCACCTACTTCCTTGTCTCAGGCCACGCTCGTAACAAATGGGAGGCCTTCGCCCTCACTTCAGTCTCTTGGTGTCTGGTGAATGGCGCTGATGGGTAGAGTATTCACTGATATCCACACCGCTTCAATCCTTCCAGACTCATCGTTCTGGTGTGCAATCGAGATTTCCGCAAGCAGATCAAGAAAATGATGGGATGTGCGTGTAGCTTATGTGGTGTAAAAAGGGCAAGCATCAAAGAGTAAATCATCAGTGACCATCGGAACGTAAGAACCAAGAGCAAGTAATTCGCATTTCAGACCAGGAGCAGCCAACTAACTGGGGTACTTCCACAGCGATGAGTGTGTCCGGGCATGCTAACCAGAGTGTTACAGCAGCATCTTCCGCTGCGACCACTGAGCACATCTAATGATAATTTCAATATCACTCATGTTTTTGTTAATGCAATTATCACTCTTGGCAGTAACGAATTCGTATGCTTTATGATGATGACGAGAGTTACTTTTTTGTTGTATGCTTATTTTGTAACAATTGTTGTAATTGCTTGGCGAGAGTTATCATCGTCTGCTCGTTCTCTTGATCAGTGGTGAACTCTGGAACGAATGGATTTTTTTATTGAATGGCAATCGTCAGCACGTGCCTCCTTTTGATCATGAGCAGCTTGTAGCAGCAGACGTGACAGTGCAGCACGAAGAGATTGATGAACAGTGCGATAAGATACACGAAGACGTAGATTCTGACCATATTACTCTCCCATCCACAAAACGATCAATCATTACATTATGTCCCGTACATCAAACTCGCTCCATAGCAGGACGAGAGCCCAGATACCAGTGCCGATAAGGCTTACGATGATTCAGACCTGAACATTTTCCACTGGAAATGAAGTAGAAGTCTCGGATCAAAGGCCTCACTTGAATGACTAGAATGGGTAGGACGAAAGGTGGGCGGAGTGAGCAGCATGCAACGAAGACCAGAACACACGCGATCAGCTCAAGACCGATCAAAACTGACTGGAAGCACATTTTTCTCGCGTCTGTGAAGGAACAATTCTATACTCGAAAGCACATGATTTGATTCCAGTACTAACCTGGTAGATGGGGATGTAGAGAGGGAGGGAGGGATCGGCGAGCCAGCTGGAAGTTGTCACGAGGGCGGACAGAATCACGGCGACTATAGCTGCAGCTTGTGAGGCTGTCTGCGATTATCAGCATTAATAGGTGCCCTTTTGACAAGCTCACTGTTTTTTTGGAGGATCAATGATTACTCGATACCGTATTACTGGAAATAAAAAAGGAAGTTCTCACTGTGGCTGTACATCAGCAGATGCGATACGTGAACATATTCGAGAAGAACACGATGCGACTGAAGTCAGAAAGTTCCAATGGAAACTATGTGAGAATGACGAATCAGTCGAGTCTCTATATTTGGTTTCCTCTTTCAGTTTATCGGAACCGCGAGAGTTCGTGAGTAATGTGCATGAATCATCCGATGAGATGGTCAAAGAAAAATTTCCCTTTTCGTTACTTTCTGTGCCAATTTTCGGGGCGTCCGCTGTATTCCTAGGGCATCTCTTAGTGTTTAGCTCAAAGTTTAGTTGTTTTACTTGCCTCTGATGTTTCGAAGCGGAAGAATGAAATCGTAGCAGAAGCTAATAGTCGGATATCAAGAATTGATCAGTGAAAAGCTCGGGTTGTGCTAATCCATTCCTGTGAAGTGACGAGCACTCCTCAGTTCATTGTCTCTAGTTCTCCCCCACTTCCTCTCACGTTCTTTCTTCCCCTTTCATCCTCTACCACCATATCTCACGTATTTTCTCTCCTCTCCCTCTCTTCCATTTTTCTCCTTATCGAAGTCTTTGCCAGATTACTTTGTTCTGAACAGGGATATACAAATAGCAGCATGAATGGTAACAATGATGAGAGGACGATGAACGGATCAAACAAAGTACTATTTTGTGCCCAAACATCGGTTCCCGAGAGCCCTCTTTACGACTGGCCAATTAGTCTCGTTTCCCAAACACGTTCGCTCTTCCCGAATGCGTGGGAGTTGCAGAAGGTGGAGGTGATAAAGTGAAAGCTCGTCCATCTCAATTTCCCCCTCTCGTCATTCTTTCTTTTTTCCACGAGAGATCGATGTGTACCCATCGCTAGCTAAATCCCACAAGTTAACTGTGTTTTATGTTGTTGTGATCATTCGGATAAATATCTGGTACTAACGCCTGATGATCTCATTGTGTTTCTAGAAAATGAAAATGGCCGCATATTCTGATGAGCAAGGCGGAAGTACGAGGAAGGGGGGGGGATACTTTCGAACTTCCTCAACTCTAATCCACCCCATCCACATTACTTACCTGTAATGTTGCACAAATCTCGGTAAATTCGTGTGAAAGATATCGGAGTGTCGAATTTTGCTAGTATTTTGCGAATGTGAGTCGGAGAGAGAACGAATAGGGAGCGGCATTTACCGTATTCCGAGGGATGAAATGCGGGATTTATTTCTCCTGATCCTCTCTGATACAATCAGTCGAGTTTGCATGATACTCTTAGGCAAAAAAAGTTAATCAACTAATCGCAAGCCGGTACTTTCCTTTTATGATTTCCCCATTCGGCGATAGGAATCCAATAAAAAGCCGATCGCCAGCTATCACTATGCAGTTTATCCCTCTTGGAACAAAGCCGAGCTCGAGGGTCGAATTGTCGTGATATGAGAAGTGAGAGGGAGGAAATTGAGGTATAAGAGCCGCCTTCTTTTGTCAGTGACTGCTCCCTATTTGCAGCGTCTTCCTCCTTCATTTTCGAAGAAGCGATCATTCCTGTTGTGAATCCGAGCTTGACACATTTTCCCTGTTTCGATCTTATTTCATCATTTATTGCCGTTTCTTGGCCAGTAGTTGTTTAGATATAACGCATTTTCGAACGTTTCAGACTTTTTAAAACTTTTTTCCAGATTCATAATTTAAAGACGCTGGAAGTGAAACCTGAACCAAAAAAGACATAAGTGCTTCAGTTCTCTTTTCCGCCGCCTTCCAAATCGTGAGCTTCGGCTCGAGTCGGCCAGTCACTTTACTCCTCTTACTGCCGAATCTCAGTGTACTGTGAAGTTTTTTTCCAAGGTCGATCAGATGATCTCTCACCCTTCTCTCCCGAAGATTTTAAATAATAGTTTTCCATTGTTGGTGAGAGGGGGGATTTTTGCGCCGTTCACCTGATTCCATATGTTTCTAAAAGTTGCCTTTAGCGCGCTTTCACTGCACTGAGATAGCGCGGAGAGGCTGATGAGATCTCTCTCTCTCTCTCCCTTTCACTTTCACCTTGCGCGCTCGCGAGAATTTTTTGGTCAGGTGTCGGATATTGCTCTTTTCCATGGGAAACTCCGGGATCTCATTGTTTGCTAGGACTACTTCAGAATGCGAATGTGCTCGTGTTTTTATTGTCGATGCAGGAATTGAAAGAGAGGCAACATTCCCTTAGGGAGTTCAATGCTCTCCCACGCTCGTAAACCAGAGCGGAGATCTGTTGTAGGAGGCGGATTAATGAGCTTCCCCTTCTCATTCGGCCCTTTTTTCGCTGTCCTTTCCCCGACTGGAGAGGATATAGGCTATGAATGATCATCCCTCCCTTCATTCCAGCCTGATGTCATCGACTTCTTCCGCGCTTCTACTCGGTCTTCTCCTGGTTGCTGCCGATGCGTGCATGAGAGTGACTCCCGGAGGGCCAGGAATGCCAGCAATGAGTGAGTTGATGGGAATGCAGCTCTCGATTGAATTTTTTCCTGTATTATAACAGAACAAAAAAAAACGCGAACTGTATTTGTTTCTTGACGCAATAGTAGTAGATAGTGGCGATCGTTGCCTCTTCATTCCTCTATCCATTTCATTGAAGGCCATTCAGTGGATTTATTGGATCCTAACTTTCCCTAAAATTCAGACTGCAAGACGTGTGCAGCAAATCTGATCGCTATTACGATGGCGGGAAACGGTAAGTGATTCCGTTTTCATGATTCCTAGTTGCTCTAGAAACATTCTTATCTTCCTTTCGAATGATTGTAGAGGCCTGCGAAAGATTTCGTGATCTTAAGATAATGAGACTAAACTTCTCCTTTGAGGTGCGAAGCCTATGACCGGCGACGTGACGGATGCTACGGGCACGTGCGCAGTGCGAATGTTCACGTGTGGGCCGGGAATGAATTCGAATATCGATGTAAGCAAATGATCGCACCGATGTTCGAACGTTGTTGAACTCGTGATTGTGGTAGCCGAAGTTTAGTGATTCATAGAGGAAGACGAGCACTCTCTATTATTTTCATGTCTTTGGCTTCGTCTTTGTAGTAGTCGAATACAACAACGACAACACCGGAAAAACAAAATCTGGAGTCAATCATGCATTTGAAATTTTTTTTAGATTTGATCAATTGCAGATCAACAGAGGTGTGGGAGTGGTAGTGGATGGGGACGACGGGACTGTAGACATGACTGCTCACTTCACCGTCACGTGCAATGCAGCAGGAACAGCATGGCAGAACGCGGGCGTCGACATCACTCAATTGGAGTGCGCCTTCGATGTGTAGAGAGTCATGCTGAATTAATCAAGCCAGTGTAATCGCCCTTGTTGTCATCCATACCTCAATCGTACTTTCGAAGTAATGCACCTCTAAGCTTGCCATTAATATTAATAATAAAATAGATAATAACTAGTACTCTCTTGTTATACCAACGTACGTGAAGCACAACAGTAAAAATACGATAATATCATGAAACTCTGATTTATGGGAATCGAGGAATCGGGAATGTGCACTGCCCATTTTTGTCTATGTCTGCATGGAATATGTTCGACTATCGGTGTAATTTAAATTGAACAATCGCCGAAATTCGGATATTACTATCTGAAAAATGGCAACGCAAAGAAAATGGATGTTTTTCAGAGAAACTTACTTGACGATGTATAGGAGTTTTCAACAAGAAGATTAGCGAAAGTTGAGAGCTCTCCAGAGTGAAGACGGTCTGAAATATGATTTTACTTGGAAATAACAACTCATTTACTATCGTATTCCACTATTGATGAACAAACGGTTTGTCAAGGCGGAACAAACACAGATATATTATTTTGCATGGTATTTCAAACGTGAAGCCGGCTTAGATGCTTATTCGAGCCAGCTTATCGAGTCTGTTTCCTATTCACTACTATTCATATGCATCGCTCATCACTCACAATCAATACGCAGCGCGTGAGGGCGATCGTCCATGCAGGAAACCACGAGAGATCAACCACCATGTGACTCATCATCATCCAGAGGGGAAGGATGTAGAAGATGCAGACGCCAACAAACTTGAAAGTGCTCAATTACCACTGGTCGGTTTATGTGGATGACAGGCAGAGAGACAAAAATTACCTTTTCTAAAGCAAAAATGTTTCTAAAAATATCAGTTCCCAACTTTTGCCATGTACATTTTTCCTTTCAATTCTTTATATGTAACTTCTACAGTTACCTGAAAGAAGAATGCAATTGAAAGTCTGATCTGCATTTGCTGAGTTCTGTTGGTTAAAAATTTCTTCGATCTCTGAAGGCAAATTGGTAAAGTCACAAATTTTGCACTCTTTCGTCCATCAAATATTGAAGGAAAAGCACACCCGTTGCTCCCGCATTATCTTCAGCGAGTGGAATGTGAGTACGAACACAAATGGGGCGATTATGAGAATGGAGCACATGAGAAGCATAAGTTCTGGGAAGGAAATTGAGTTTTTCCTTGCCTCTAGACAGTATATTGTCGCTGTTAAACTTATTACCCTTGTTGAAGAATTCCGCCTTTCCTGGAGGACCGAACAAAAATAGAGTGCCGCCCCGTTGTGCCATCCATGCGAGGTCGGGAATCTAAAGGGCGATGATAAGCAGCTTTGAATGATATCCGATCGAACCCTCATCATCTCCTCTGCCTCAGTGCAGTCTCTTCCGAATAGGTAAAATCCAGCGACGTTTGAGGAGAGAATCCCAACCATTACGAAAATGAGTATATTCTGACTTCTGCATGAGGCACGATCGCGATTTGTAAAATGGTTAAATTTCATCCACCTGGTGCTCAATTTGAGCCGCGAATCAGTTCGCTCAATAATTCGTTGATGCATTCGAACGAGGAGAAGCAAGAAAGCAGGTACAGTGCAAATTGTGGTTATGGAAACAAACAACTAAAAAAAATAAATTTAATAATTTTATGAAAATAATAATCAAGGCGTCTAGGAATAGCTACATCCATAAAAATAAAGTTCCAATTCAGGAGGAGCGAAGCATCTCACCATCAGGTATTGCTTTGGAATTCCCATTCGACAAATGGGACCATCACAGTACAATCCCGCGTACGGAGCAAGATCATGTACACGAAAGAGAAAACAGAAATTGAACTCCTGAGCAGTCATTGCAAACTGGAAAAACTTTTATCTTTTCTGCTTGGCTAAGACCAATAACTTGACTGATGACGTAACCCAGTCGAATATCTGGTTTCATGTAGTCGCGCTTTTTCTTGAGAATTACAAATATTAATGGGCGAATGGTAACAAGAGTGATGAATGGAAGAATCGATTGGTACCTGGAATTGAATACATTGAACTTTCAAAGGGAAGAAAATTGTATCCTTACTTCATGCTTATGTCGATGAAATAGTCTCGATCGAGGTCGAATCGATAAGTGAAAGTCTCGTTGGTCATCGTGAAGGCCTTCTTGCCAATGGAGCTGAAGATGTAATAAATCAAGACGCGATAAATATCTCGTCTCTCAAAGAACTGTTACGAGAAAGGCACAGATCCAATTCAGATTAGGTCGACTAGAAAAAAAATGTCGCCTTTTCTGGGCAATAATCAGTCTGATCGTATTTGTTTTCTTGGTAATTGTGGGAAATGTTTTATTTTCGATAGCAAAGTACATCTTAGAGCAATTTTCACATGTTTATTCGTGAGATAACGCTACTTTAGTCCGAAACCAAATTGTAAGCTTGTGTCATTGCTCCCTTCTCAGCTTCAATGAAAATCCTCATGGCCAACTCGCAACTCGAGATTACCCGGCTAAGGTGTGCGCAAAGTTGTGCTATCTATACCTTCAGTCTTGCTAGGAAAAAAACGATCTGAAAATTACTTGAAAGCGAGATCATTGTATTAATTTATGTGATATTCACACTTCAATATGGCGAACCTACGGAGTTGGTACAACGAAAAGATATTTAAAAAAATGAGATCTGGAGAGACTACTGACTGTATTACGACATATTGTAGGAAGTTAGAAAAGGCTCATGACATCCTCGAGTGAGATAACAAAATACATTTCCTTTAGGAAAAATAGATAAATGGCGAGAAAAACAAAGGCATGAAGACGATAATTCATTTTATCGTGGATAGGAAAATAGAGAAAACAGAGACTTCGTCAGAAACTATAATTACACTCGGAAGGAAGTGCACTCGTCCCGATGCCAGGAAAGAGATCTCTCGCGTGCACTTCCAACTATTTTTCCTCGTTAATTATCGCATACCAGAAAAACTTCCTTGCTGATGGCTGTCGCGCGGCTAAAAAGGTGTGCACTCACAACGTGCTAAAATGCGCGGACCTGGCACAGTGTAACAGCAGTTTTAGGTGCCGTCCTCTGCGGAGCTTGATCTGGATCTCATCTAGTCCGTGCAGTTTACAGTACTTGTGAATGCGAAGAGTCAGCTGGGGCTTGATAAGACATCGCCATTAGAGTGCTGGAAGGAAGAGCTGGAAAATCATAAATATGGTCACACAAACGTGACCAAGGGCAAACATTGATATTTTGCAGACTGATATTATTGAGATCACATATATCCTTAGTTTGCACCGTATTTTGTATGGGTTGATCATCTCATTTGCATATTAGAACGAATAATCTAAAAACAGCAGTCCAACGCTCACTCTTGCGGAAGACGAAGGCGGAATGTAAATATTTTTTGCCGATTAAAGTGGAAAAATGATCCTGAATAGATTCTGGATCGATTGCAATCAACTCTTCCTATAGTTGTTCAACTCATTTGTGAGATACGACCGCTCGAAGGTTTCGAAAGAGCAAAAAATTGCTCTTCCTTCCAGCACTCTAATCGCCATTACTAGATGACTTGACAAACTGATATGAAACCTTGAATAGTGAGAGACTAATGGTCACTTGTCATGATGATGCACTACAGTTCGCGCATATCGATTAGGCCGCAAGGTCACAGAAAGATGAAATCAGTTCGGGTAACTTTGGCGCACCCTGTAATGGAGATTTTGAACCAATGTGATAACAGACGATTGCAAATTAAGTTTAGCTTAGTTAGGAGTCCGGCTGTTCTATCATATGAGCAAACGATGTTTCACATTTTCTTTTTGGGAAAGCGGGAATGTGAAGAACAAAGGCACTATGCAGAACAAAGGCACTATGTGTCTGTGAAAAATTTAATTAGAGCGTTTTTAAAAGAACGTCAAAGGCCAATTCTGCGGAGCTACCGTTACTGCCACTGATAAGAAATGAGGAGATAAAACGTCGGAATAGTTTATTTGTTCCTTGGAATTATGGAATTAATAAACAGCCAAATTTTCAGAAAAAAACACATTCTCATGGGTGTTGCAATTTTGGAAGGATTTTCTGGTTCCTTTCCTGTAAAAAGACGACATTGGAATTAGGTTTAAAATATTTAAAATATACATTTTCACCTGATTTCCATTCCAAAGGGTTCCGTTAATTTGAGCATCGTGATTTCAAGACGCTTCCCGATCTAACACAGGTGAAAATAAAAGCACCGACAGAATGAATTAAATCGGCACTCGATGATTGGAAAAATCGGGGAATGTTAGGAATGAGCCTTTCTGCCTTCACCGCCCAATCTCGACTAACTTCTAGCCGGAAGATTCATACATCTTGTCAACTTCCCTTGAGAATTGGTTATAGTATTCTAATCATTTTTATTTGTTCCTTTCTAGTCAATATTTGAAGATCTAAACACCCATGCGAGCAGAAAGTAATGTTTGTTTTGGTATTGTTGCTCTACGAAGAAACCTTCACTTTCTCTAATCGCAGGTTGCCGTGTTTTCAGTTTCAGTTTGGGTTCCGAGCTCTTCCGAGCCACGATGAAATTATTGAACGCTATTCTGATGTCAGACTATGACGGGCAAGAAATATCATTTACAGATATTTAAAAAAAATTTCTACATTTCCAGTCCGAATACGTTCGAGCCTGCCTATCTATCAGATCACGCCCTTTCTCCTGTATTGTTCGTCATTTACACTATTCTGATAGGTTCATAGACCAAAAAAGATTCCAAAAAAGATCACAATGTACCGTTGAAGGACTTACCCTCATTATTTGCGTCATTTTCATGCTTATTCTTGTCATCAGCAGAAATGCATTTTTTGTAAGTTTTGGAATATTCTTGGCAAATTGTTCAAACTAACAAAACTGTAACAATCATCATGTCTTACACATTTGCATTGTCTCTGTCATAGACAAGTGCTTTCAGTTTTCCTTCCGAATTACACTGGCTATGATCGTCTGCTGTGGATTCGGCAAAATCATGGTGCGAATGCAAATTGATTGGCTCACTGTTTATTCCATTCTCTTCAAATAATTTCCTCATTGAACGATTCAGGCACGTACTCTGACCTATTTCGGCTTTACTGATCTCGACCTCTTCTCCATAGAGCTAATGTTCGATTTTGGTGTGAATACTAGAGGTTTCAACTTGAGAGAAATTGGTTTAGGCGTGCTCTTATTCATCACTTTCATGACTGTGAATCGGCTGCTAGTAATTACTACTCCGCGAGAATGTTTCATACACGCAAACAAGTATTACTCATCGAAAATTCGGAGATTCGTTTCTGAATTTCAGGTTACTCCAATGCGTTTTTGTGCTTATAATTTGGATACTTTGTGGTATCGTTCTCGCTGCGTTTCGCACAGCTCAATGCGTAAGGTACAATTGCATCCATAGTGTATTGGTTACAATTAGAAAACTTCTTTACTACTTCTTACACCAGGAACATTCAAGACGATCATCGCATGTACGACACATGCATTGAGCTGTTCACGAACGATATATTTGCTCGGGAAAAAATCGGGCATTGGCTTGGCCCGATCCTTTTCATAAGACAGGTATTTTCAGTCCACAACTGTCCTTCAATTATCATTTATCTTGAGCACTTTGATGGAGGGGAAGATCGCTGTTTTTCATCGATTCAACTATTTTTTAGGCAGTGACGACGCTGTACGACGTCCTACCATTATTCTGCTTGGCCATTTTCATACTCAGCTCGCTCATTTTGATGTTCATGCGAAGGTAAGACGAGACATGTTTTCATACAATATGCACCGGTTTTTCAAGCATAATCTTAACTGCACAAAGCGTCTGTCCTTGTCCAGTAACTCAGGGGTTCAACCCCGACCCCTGAGCCTTCCTTGCCTGTTCCTTCCATTTCTCACTGACTTCTCCAATCAGTGTTTTTACCAATTCTCATGTTTTACTCAGATTCAGCTGTTGCAAGGAATTTGAAATTGCATCTGTCGCCTGATCAAAAAATCACCTCAAAGCGTGTGAAAAATGGAAATTGGAGAATAAGCTCATGAGGAAAGTCAGGGAAAGATATAAAAAACAGTAAAAGATGCTTAAGATGTTGAGGGAGGGGGTTAACCCATGACTTACTGCAAAAAAACCGACGCTACCTGCTGAGTTACGCTGAATGGCGAAGAATGGCGAAGGAGAGGCTCTAAGAGCAAAATTGTCATAATTGATTTTCGGATCTTAGGAAACAACTATTCGATGATATTAGAACTATTTTGATCATCGGATGGAGACGCGTCACCATGAAACTATGTTCACTGAGGGACCCTACAAATAGGGCTGTAATTTGAGGCAAATAGCGAAGGTGCAATCGCTTAGTCATGTCGAATGGAGAGTATTCTTTCATGGATTCATTATTTTCGCAGTATATGGGGTGAGTGAAGTGTGGAGAAACGTGTATGTCTTGATACTATTCCAGTTGTAAAATAATATACAAATTTGAATTATTTGGAATACATTTGATGCAGCAAAAGTCAAATGTATTCAAAATAATTCAAATATTTTTTTCGCAGATTGCTTCGATTATAAATATCGTGCTCCGTGCTTCCGAGGATCCAATTGTGTGAGCATTTTGGTTAAAAAACCAATTAATGTGCTAGAATTCAAGAAGATCGAAGATAATCCTGAGCAGACATACATTCCGTTAATGAATATATATGTAATCGTAAATTCAGAAATGAGTCATTGGCGCAATTTCTGATGTTTGTCTACGTCATACTTGATGTCACCACAATTCTTCTGATTCCCCTGTGCATTTTCATCATTGTTCCATCAATTCGGAAATCGCCAATTAGGGTGATTGCCAAGTGAGCATTTAGAGTCTTTCTCGTCGCATAAATATTTCCAGTTTGATCAAACACCGCAACTCTCGAGTGACACCAGTGCGAGTGGAACAGAGGCAGTGAATTAATGAATAATGTTTCACTTAGCTGCAAAATAACTTTGCATAAACTATGCGATCTTTTTTCAACTTCGTTAAAAAATATTTGAAAATGTACGGCCAATGACTGGTATCACTAGTATTGTTGATGCTAACATCCATGATTTTCGTGTCGTTGGTTGTGTCTTTTCTATTTTCGGCAAGAACTGAGCACTGACAACTAATCGCTCTTTATGAGAACGCTCTATTTCTTCTGAACCAGTGTCTCACAACGAAATCGCTAAGTTTGTCGTAGAGAGTTGGATGGACGACTTTTCGCTTTGGGAACTTGTGGCATTCGAAGCTATCGAAATTGTTGGGATCTTCTCGTACTGCACTTCGCAAGCGTACCTTGGAATCTTTGTATGAATTTGTTATTCCAAAATAAATATTTACCGCGGGGAGGTTTTCATAGATGTTCATGTCCAACGGGTGATCCTCTAGTCCTCTGTGAGTGCGATTGAAGATGATCTCGGCGATGCACGAAATTGCTGCGTAGTCCATTTCAGGGAGCATCTACAAGAGCCATTTTTAATGGTTCAGAGATTTACTGTTATCTCACTTTGTTGGCCATAATTTGGTGCACTCCTGCCAGATGGTTCACGTCTTCCAAACCGAATATGCACACTTCATTCCTCCACATTCCACTTCGACACCCGTACGACGCCCACCATGTCCAGTGAGTGAGTCTGCGCGCGATGATATTCATCGTATTCATATTAGACAAGAACAGTTGCAAGACTAATTTACAGGGTGCGCCATAATTACCCGGACTGATTTCAACATTCTGTGGCCCCGCGGCCAATATCTCTATTACATCACCATGACGAGTGACCGTTGTTCTCTCGCTATTCAAGGTTTCGTGTCAGTTGGTCAAGTATTCTAGTTATAGCGATGTCTAGTCTCTTAAAACCCACATTCCCTGCTTGTACAAGGACTATGTAACATCGCTCATCGACTTGGTTTTCATAAGCCGTTTGCTTCCGATACCATTATTATGTAGGAAAGCCTTGCTACTGAACAGGGTCGTCCGGGCATAGGGATATCGGTCTCTGTTTCCACCACCAGGAACCTAGATCGCATCCGAAAGAGGGGTGCTTCGAAACAACATTCAGATGGATAAGAATCTCGATAACTCGAACGCATCCGTTCGTGGTCTTATCATCTTCCAGTTAACTCTTTGCCTTTACACGCGCATTAAGTTTCACGGAATAGAGGAGCGTCAGATCAAGTCCCGCAGAGAATGATACCGTAAACTGTTGTTGCATTGTGCTAGGACCGCGCATTTTTGTACGTTATTCAGCGATGCAAATATCTTTTCCGTAGAAGGCAAGCTGAATATCCAAAACGGCATAATCACTGCCCCTGATCCTGGAGAATTCGAAAATCGTTGTGGTATCACTGGTTCTCCAACGATCCCCTTTACATCAGGCGTTAGACTGCAATTTGCCCAACATGCAAGTTCCCAATCGTTTTTGTCACTCCAAGCGTCAAGGCCAATAAGGAGTATTACATGATGCACATCCTCGGAGACGCGCTTCTACCCTGGTCTCATTCCTACTTCGACCAGGGCCACTAGACCTTTCATCAAGATTCTGTTATCATTCACAAGAAAAAGTAGTATGTGGACACCCATGCACCCGAATAATCATTCTGAATGATTGGCCCCCGAACTACTCCGATCCCAACCCCTCGACTTCAATGTTTGGGGGTGCTGTAGGCCACAATGTCCTCTACCAAGCACTCAATACTAATTTCGCTCTAGGCCACCCATCTCATTGCTTGAGACGAAATCGATGAAAATTTCTTGCGGGAATTGGCAGATGGACATGAGAAGAGACTCAAGGCATGGGTCAAAGCGAAATGACGTCTCATCAAAATTAGATAATATGTTATTATTGCCAGTATTGCTGACAAGCTTTGATGTGAACCAGATCGCTCAATTCACATTCTAAAGCAGGGAATTTTATGAAAACAGTTGTCCGGGTAATTATGGCGCACCCTGTAGACAAAGTTCTTGTTTTGAATTTTGACGCATTTACCTGGAAATGAACATTGTGTTAGTTGGTGCAGCCGAGTCGTTCTCGTACAAGCATCGGGAGGGATGAGTGCCTGGGATTGCGAGGACTTTCGTAGCCATTAGAGACTGCATGAAGAGCTCGTCCACTCCGTATTTCTGCAATTATTGATAGTATTGAAGCATGCACTAATGACTTCATATTGGCTGTATATAGTTTCGGACCGATCAAACCTGTTCATTTAGCACGCTTAGAAACGTCGTCACGTTGATCCTCTCATCGATGTAGTTCGCTGTTTCTCGGGACAACGAGACTTGGGTCCATCCCTTGGCCAACTGCACGTTCTGTGCCGCGCACTCGGTATACTCATCTTCAATAAACAACTATTGAATATTATTCTTAATAGCTACATCTTTTAAAAATAAATATTTAGTCATAAATTATGTAAAATGGGAACCTTTGCTTAGCCCGGTCGGACACAGTCCGAGTTTGCCCAGATTCATTTCGCTGATCTCGCATCGGATGTCCCAACTAGCGTGAGGGCATCGGAAAAAACACTTTTTGAAGACATTTTAAAGTGAGGGATGAGCTGAAATACTTACTTGACCATCTCCAAATCATTCGCGCCGTTGAGTGCGCTGAAGACATCAGCCAACTCCCGATTGGACTTGATCATAATGTCGTGGTTCTCAAATATGAGCGCGTTTGTGTAAGAATCGAACAGAGGCTGGCACAGCAAAAAAATGACGATTTTCTGAATATCTGACTTTTGTGGTTCTCGAGGGTGCTGAGGACGATAGGCAGAACCATTTTGCACAAGGAGCATCCGTTCGCTTCAGAAGACGTAGCGTCGAAAATCGTTTTCTTCGTTTTCTTCCCAATTATTTCGTCGTGCGTGCTCGCTAAAATTAAGCTAAAACTATGTATGGTGCAGAATTTCAAGGCGATCACGCCTATCTTTTTCATTTTTTATAATTTTTATTTTTTACAATTTTACAAAAAATAACTTTTTTGAATTTCAGTTCTGAGCTTAGCAAAGTAGATCGATCTGACCGCTGTGATGCGAAGATTCCAAATCCAAATTTTCATCCAATTAAACCTCTGGAACTCTTAGCAGCATTAATTAAAGTGCCTCGATTTTGTGCGAAAATCGACTCTTCTCCATTTGAACTGCCAGGGGGTGTGCGAGAGAGGCAGGGGAGGCGACTGCCAGAGGGCTCAAGGTCAATGGAAGGAGAGAGATTAGCGGAAGAGCGAAGGGGAAAGGGTCGATTTGGCACAAAATCGAGGCACTTTAATTAATGCTGCTAAGAGTTCCAGAGGTTTACTTGGATGAAAATTTGGATTTGGAATCTTCGCATCACAGCGGTCAGATCGATCTACTTTGCTAAGCTCAGAACTGAAATTCAAAAAAGTTAATTTTTGTAAATTTTGTACAAATAAAATTTGTGATAAATGAAATAGATAGGCGTGATCGTCTTCAAATTCTGCACTATAGATAATTTTAGCTTAATTTTAGCGAGCACGCGCGACGAAATAATCGGGAAGAAAACGAAGAAAACGGTTTTCGACGCTACGTCTTCTGAAGCGAACGGGGACTCCTTGTGCAAAATGGTTCTGCTTATCGTCCTCGGCACCCTCGAGAACCCCAAAAATCAGATATTCAGAAAATCGTCATTTTTTGCTGTGCAAGATCTTTCCGGATTTGCCCGATTCTTAGGCAAACGCTATCATATCAGAACTCTTCTGAGAGATCGCAGGATGTGATTTACAAAAACTTCAAACTGCTTCAATCGGCAACCCAATATCATTATTGATGCATCTAGGGATAAGGAACTTTTGTTTTAAGTTTCGGAGCCGTAAATTGCAAACAGCCTAAAAGCCGGCTTTCAAAATTTCAAAAGTTTGACAGATCACAATTCCTTTCTTTTTTGAGATAAGAAGTCGTTAAAAAAACAAACGAACCGCCATTGAGAGCTGAACAACTTTTATGTTAGAAGCAAAACCATTTGAGACGCAGAAAATATAGATAATTCAAGAAAAGCGATTTTTCGATAACTTTATTCACAGTTTTTTGGGTGTAGCCGAAAAAAAGATCCCACGTGTAAATGAGATCTCTACGGATTCGTAATCTAAGTACTTTTTTACCCCAGGGAATTGTATTGCCATAATTTAGACAAATAGACATCACATATTTTTGTGCGTCAAAACATGAGATTCCATGGAAAAATACGCAAACAGTCGCGTCCAAAATGAATGTAGATACCGTTTCAAGCGTCCAATCACCTTCATATTTTACACGGGAGTCATTCTGGAGCATATAAACGTGATTATGTGCCGAAATTTCAAAAATGGAAAAATTTTAAAATTTCAATTTTTCGACCATTTTGACCGAAAAAATCGAAATTTTAAAAATTTTCCATTTTTGCAATTTCGGCATATAATCACGTTTATATGCTCCAGAATGACTCCCGTGAAAAATATGTATCTACATTCATTTTGGACGCGACTGTTTGCGTATTTTTCCATGGAATCTCATGTTTTGACGCATAAAAATATGTGATGTCAATTTTTCTAAATTATGGCAATACAATTCCCTGGGGTAAAAAAGTACGTAGATTACGAATCCGTAGAGATCTCATTTACACGTGGGATCTTTTTTTCGGCTACACCCAAAAAACTGTGAATAAAGTTATCGAAAAATCGCTTTTCTTGAATTATCTATATTTTTTGCGTCTCAAATGGTTTTGCTTCTAACATGAAAGTTGTTCAGCTCTCAAAGGCGGTTCGTTTGATTTTTTTAACGACTTCTTATCTCAAAAAAGAAAGGAATTGTGATCTGTCAAACTTTTGAAATTTTGAAAGCCGGCTTTTAGGCTGTTTGAAATTTACGGCTCCGAAACTTAAAACAAAAGTTCCTTATCCCTAGATGCATCAATAATGATAATGGGTTGCCGATTGAAGCAGTTTGAAGTTTTTGTAATTCAATGGTCTCTATTTCCTACATTCTCTCAGAATACCTCTGATATATTCATAAAAACGCAACAAAAATCAGCGCCAAACCTGGAGGAACATGATGTAATTCCAATTTCGCTGTCGGCTCACTCTCATGCAATCCATCAACGCGCGATTGTGATTATGACCTGTGAGAAATTCATATTTTTATCGTTAATTAGTGCTAATTCACCGGCAGAATCAGTGTCGTACTCATTCGGAAAACATTCGGCAGACAAACCGAAAGTGCCATGATACGGCGACGGAAGGACAGCGGGGCCTGAAGGAGAAATTACTCGTGAAGGAACGCAAGAATGCGAACCTTCTTATCGAGTGCGAAGCAGAAAGTGTGTTGCTCTGCGTAATTAACTGAAAGTTGCTCCTCAAGGAATTCGTAATCCTGAAATGCGCATCAACTCGATAATTCTGATAACTCCTACACGATGGACGACTTTCGCAAAAGCAATCGGGAATCCGTAGGCTGGATTTTGACGCGAGCTCACTCTGGAAAATAATGCTTGTTTTTGACATTCACGATGTTCAACCTTTTGCGGACTGCTGGACAGTTCATATCCAGAGATTCCGTCGCAATGAGCTTCACACGCGGGAGTGACTTTGCGTATCTGAACTGAGAGGATAAATCGCATGTTCGGAATTCCGGGAGCCCACACTGCATCTCCATCGAGTATCCGTGCACAATCGACGTGTCTGACCTCAGGCCGCTTTGGAAAGTCCAAAACAGCGTCCTGGAAGCAAATAAATATGTTTTTAGTTCTCTAGGTGCATCGCCTACGAAGTAGTTCGTTATTGATTCTAGAGGGAGATTCCACTCACCCTTGCCTCTTTCACGTGAATAATCAGCGCTATCAGCACTGAGAAAACGGCCAAATTACGAATCGCACGCGAAAAGGAGAAGCTGAATTCGGTTTATTGGCATGAATTTGAGTAGATCGTCTGTGAAGTAGTTCCTGATTGGCTTGTATTCCCCGAAATGCACAGACTAAAATCTATAACATATGCTAACCCCTCCCCATTTCGTTAAAGTGTCATAATGAATTTTGAATTTTGCTTAACATTCAAAGAAACTCACTGAAAAATCTTTGAAGTGCCCGTCATAGTCGAGCGAAGGTGAACACTAAGCAATGATTTGAAATCGAATCCTTATCAGTAAGTGGGAGGGTCACAGTTATCATCGATAGGATGACTTCACGTCCGGGGACAAAGCACCTTCAACGCATCTGCCTATGTCATCCTTTCAAAATAAGCTGTTCTGGCTATCGAGAGCACTAGGTCGGATGAGAACTATGGCGTCATGCCGCATGTGATACATCTAATGCCGCATGACGTAATAGTTCACAATTAGTTACATGTTAACCTAGTATGTGTGGTTCCCTGTCCGTCGGCTAGAGCTCACAATCGTAATCCCTGGCAATGCATCACCAGGCATTTCCTTTTCTTTCTCACTTTGTATTCGAGGAGCGGAGAGAAGGCATGTTATTCACAGTTCGCTCAATGAGACAAAACAAATGGGCGATTTGTATCTGTCATCCCTTCCCCTGCTTGCCTCGAGTATACTCATCCCATGACGAAAGAAGTAAGGAAGATGTCAATAGAAGCAAATGATACGACTTCTCGGGAAGGTCGTGATTGGAGGAATTGAAAAGATGGGAATAGGTATCTTAGCGTCACGAGTCGGCACTTGAATGGGAGGAGTCGCAGCTTGAGCCAAAATAATCTGAGTCTCACTCAAGTCGATATGTCTGCTGCCCTATTTGGATTTGTTCTCCTCTTCCTGGTCGCATCTCAGTCGATCTCTGATGCTCGGATGCTCAACAAGTACGAACAGGCCAGCATGAAATACCTCGAGGTTGGTACACTCTTTTCGTATTTGAAATCTATTTTGGCTTCCTGTTGGCAAATTTTGAATGAGTGGTGTCATAATGCAGGATATAATGCGCGAGGACAAATACGTGCGTATTCCGTGCAATCCAGTGAGGGACGGAGAAGAGTGCTGCAAGTGCACCGAGACTGGAGAATGCTCCTTCAAGTGCTTCTGAATCGTCACTCTGAATGACCTTACCCCCACGAATAAAGATTACTGAGCAGTGATGCATCGTGCTTTCATTCATTGCAATAATACAAATTTCCTTGTTCTTGATACTGAATGAACTCAGAAAAATCTTGGCTTTAATGAGTGAAATGTGCCCATCCATTCTTGTTAAAGCATCCTCTAATAGATTTCACTAAGCTTTACCTCAATGGAAGTTAGAAGCATAGTATTCTCTGCATCTCATCACTTCCTGCGAACCAGGAACGAAGAATTTTGCACTTTTGAGGATCTAAGAGTAAAATGCTGGCAAGATTCGCAAATAGGTAACGTGACGTATATTTTCCTCCAGACGTCCATTAACTAATTATATAATTTGCTCCAACGAACGACTCGTGCTCTGCTGGTTCATTTACTTGAAAGGCAGATTAGGAACTCTAATCTTCCATCTGCTTTCTGCTCATTCGTCTTTGCATCGCTTGCCAGTAGATCAAGTCTGTTAGTAATTGTCTATCAGACGATAATTTGTGACATTTATCTGAGCGATTGTGACGCGAAGCATAATTTTGTGTGTTTGTCATAAGAACCAAAGGAAGCGTTCGACATGCGCAGAGAAGAGGTTGTGTAAATCGCTCTCCCAACTATTTCTTGTTTAAGAACAGCTCACAGATGTACATCTCCCTTTCTTCCTCGCTTTCCGACCCTTCAACTATTGCGAATTTTAAGTAAGTTCCAAAATATTACTTCCTATGTGAGTTTTCGAATTCATTTGTACAATAGAGGAAAATTTCAGGTCACTCTTCCCCATCATCTTCATTCTCATCATATTCATAGTCCTCTTTTTCATTCTTCTCAAATGTCGCATTCGCTATGTAAGTCGACCTACTCCGGCCACTAGTGCACAGTAATAACGTTGCTCAGGAGGATAGAAGATCACGGTGCTCCACTCCTTTGCTGAGAAAGCCCGAGAACCACAACGACACCGAAAAGGTATAAATTACTCTAATGTTCTAGCGTTCAAGACCGAAATTGAAGGGTGACAATCACTTGAAGAATTTGGCACATGAAGAAATGGAATGGATCCGACACTACAATCAACAATTTTGTTCTGGAATAAACTGATGGAATTGCCTGATGCGGATGTATTTTTAGGGATGTTCTTCACTTAAAGAAGGAGTGTCAGCAAACTTAATTTTTTGACGCTGTCATAACCATGACCTAGACAATCATCCAACGATCATAGCGCGAGCTAAGAGGATAGGCAAGGGTCACTCGCATAGCTCAGTGGTAAAGCAGTCGCAGCGCAATCGGAAGGTTGCGGGCTCGAATCCCACCAGTTTTTGAAAAATCTTCTAGATATTTGAATTCCCGCACGTCCCTTCCCTTCAAGCCCTCCTTGGCTTTCTGCCAACTAATGATAACTAGGTTCAAAATAGAGATATGAATTTGAAATTTTCAGAATCTCGTATGGTTGTACAAAGGTCGGTCTTGGTTATGACAACGTCAAAATTTCAACTTTGCTGACAGTCCTTCTTTAAAAAATAGAAGTTCATTATGTTTCGAATCCCTTGCAGTTCCATCAGTTTTATAGATAAGAGAATCACTCTTATTTCTCATTTTCTTTGCCAATGTATACAGTTCACATCCGTGCATCTTTAATGAAAGTCATAATAATCTCAAGTGATAAAATTTTACTTTTTACTACTTGGTGGTTTTGATTGTCGGGTTAACTTTTTAGTGCTGTGAACAGTGTCTCTGACTCTCTCAGATGTACGCACGTTTTTTAGTCAAATCAATTTGAGTGGCCGGTCTAGTGGAATCTGGGTAAGAGACGAATAACACCTTTCCCGTGAACATCATTTCTCGCGTTATGGAATATTAGTTTTTATTTAAATTACCAAAATCTGTTATTGTGAAGAGAGCAGTCACGTGCGAAATAGAAATTAATGGGGAGAGGAGGTGATAATTCGTCCCCGTGCTATGACCAATGCGCACTAGAGAACACCGACGAAGACTTCTTTATTGTTCTTGATTGCTCTAGACACGTTCACTCACGATTTCACCCTCTCTGCAAAGCCAAACATCCCGAAGTAGTTGTGTAAATCGTAAGGATTTCCAATTGCTACTCCCACCGACGAAGAATTTGAAAGAGTAATGTAAATCATAATTCCGATGCATCAAATGTATTTGATGAGTCAACAGTTCTGCGATTTGTAAAGATGCAAATCCGATTTTCGCTTGCTTTACCCATATGTCTGACGGTGAAGTCTTCCTCGTGAGAATTGATTTCTTCCTTGAAAATGATCTAAAATATTGTGTGCGCGCAATGTTTCGAAATTCACTCGAACCATCGCATTGTTCGAACAAGATGTAACTTTTCGAAAACGTTGCAACGCGACTTTAGTAAATTTCGAACTCAATCTTCCACATAAGGGAGTTAAGACTTGGAATAGAACGGAATCAGGACAGTTGGAATCAGGGAACTCACTTCGTGGTATTGGACTATTTGTAGAATTCATTAACATGAGTGTAAAATTTAGATGCTGTTTTCTAATTGCGATCTTGGCATTCGTAGTGGAAACACGTGAAGAGAAGTAATGCATTAACTGTCCACCAGAGGAGGAGCAATTCAGTCCCGCACACCCTCGGTTTCTTCATTACTGAGTGGATGAACTCCTCCCTTCCACTCGATCCTTCAACCCAGCACTCGATCGTCTCTCAACTCCAGTAAGAAATGTACTAGAAAAAATAAGAAAGTAATCTTGGAACTCTTGCGCATTGAATTGCACATGTCGTCATAGGTTTTCTATTGCGAATTGATGAGGTGTAATTTTCTAGAGTCTGAGAATCGAGACGACAGTCTCATTCTCTTCACCCTCTCGCCCCTTGGGCTTTCTAGTAGTTGTGTTAAATGAATAAATGATCAAATAATGTCCAGGGCGCAGTTTCACGTTCTCCTCGTTCTCGCTCCATTTGTTCTTCTGCTAATCGTCATTCTCGCGTGCACCAGAGGATTGGTAATTCCATTTGCCTATTTTCGGATTGCGTCTTCAACGTTATGATTTGCTGCATTTTGCAGGAACACGTGAGTGATCTCTCGAGGGGCAGCTCGGTCGCCGCGAGGAGATCCGAGTCGAAGTGCAGCAGAGACGAGGAAAACGTTAGTTTTACATGGAATTGAACGACAATTCGGGTACATTTGCAGGTGAGGAAACAACTGATGGACGCTCTCAGACTGCCCGAAGTTACAATAACAGTACACAATTCCGGAGAGGGATTGTGTGCGGAGGTGTAGCTTAAAAATTGGCAAACACTAAATAAATATATTCCATGCAACATTGTATTGGTGTACAATATTTTATATTCATATTACCTGCTCACATTGAGCATCGAAATTATTTTCCACACTACTTCTCTCCGTGAATCTCCTTCTCTCAAAGAAAAGAGAAAAAGTGCCCAAATAGTTATATTTGCTCTGTCCTCTATGTCTAAATCCATCTGAATACTCCGACGGCGCATCCCATCGCTACGATCCGCCGCTCTGTTGCTTGCTCTGCTGTTTCACTGCTTCATTCTCAATTTCAATCAGTGTTGTCTGTTTCTCCAACGGAGAATTCACCTGGTCCTTTCAAGTTTCTATGAGTCGCTCACAAGTTCTCTATGTCAGTTTTCTGTCAGTTCTCTCTATATGTCAGCTCTGTCAGTTGTCAATTGTCAGTTCTTTCTGTCTGAGTTCTCACCAATACGTTTTATTATTTCTGTGCAGCGAGTTGTGCATTGTGTGATTTCATTGTCTGAGCAATGGCTTGCATTGAATCTATATTTGCATTGCCGATCACCGCTCACCGTCCACTTTTAGCTATTTATTATTTCAATCTTTGTATCCATTTCACAATAGTAATTCATGTACAAAAGTTAGACCCCACATTCGGACTCGGCTTCGTAGTGCAAATCACGTAATAGGAGACAGAGATAGACGAAATAGGCTAGCATGTGCGCTTAGACCACATGTGCGAAATATGGATGTATGATTGCAGAGAACGTCAATGGTGTCTGATGAGTACAGTATAGAGGAGAGAATATTTCTCGATAGAACAGCGATCAACGATCTGAGTCCCTCCCAAGAGATCAAAGTGTGGCTCTCATCACACCTCATCGTCATCAGTTGGTCTTTGTCTAGCTCGAAATGCTTGACGAGTTCGATCGACCGACGCAGATATTCACCTTCATAGTAAGCTGTTTCGGAGTCACGGCCAATTCGTTGCTTCTTGTCGCCATCAAAACAAGGTTTGTTGCACAAGGCTAAGATGTTGCCTTACTATTAGTCCGTTAAGGAGCTCCCAATCATTTCGAGTCTACTCTACGATTCTTCTGAATAATGCAGCTGTTGACTTTATCGCGTCGCTATTTGCAACCCTCACAATCACTCGGTAAGAGGAATTCTTGAATTGAGAGAAGTTGAAAAACAAATGGATATGTTCTTCTAGAATTTTGAACGGTTTGGCAGATTTGAATATGAATATGAAATGAAAAGCGCATCGATATTTTAGAATCGCTTCTTCTCACACAACATCTACGTCATTCCTCATCTTCACTGGTCCCTGCAGCTATGTTGGCCGGCTCCCCTGTTGGATTATATACAGTGAATTTATAGTGAACTTTCCATGTTCACACTCGATTTTTGTCCTAGCGAATAGAAAAAAAGCTATTTTCAGCGATCAATAATCAAATGTGGACTACGTCAAACTTTCTTCTTTGTTTCGCATTTGCATACAGACTATTATCGATTCGAAAGACAGCCCTGACACAAAGAGTAAGCGATGGTGACTATTATTTATAATATACTATGAAGACTGATTATAAAAGAAACATGAAAGCTTTCTCTATAACTCATTAGTGTGCTTCTTTGTAATACCCAGTGATATTGCTCAAAAGCAAGTTGAGCAAAAATACAAAATACTTCACATTCTAAAAGATCTACATATCACCGAAAACTCATTCGACTTCGCAAATTTTTCTTTGTAATATCACATGCTCAGGCCGTAGTTATCATCGCATTCTTCATTCACGTCTTCAATAGCATGACTGCAATTGCTCTTTTCTCGTTATTTCACGAGAATGATTGCACAGCTATCGACTTCATGGCAATCAGACCTCGCTATCAATCCGTCCTTCAGGCGGGATACGAAATTGGTTCGAGCCCATTAATCACCCAATACTGAAGCACATTTTTCAGCCGCTATTCAGTTCACTACCGTTCGCTCCATCGTCGATTTAGTGATTAACATTTTCTCTTCCCCAATAGTTTTCACTTTGACTCTTTTCTGTCGTCATCTAACGTTGCGCACGTTACGTGCTAGTCAGGTATTTTATTTTATAACTAAAAAGACAGAGGAATACTGAGCTCTCCAAACGAATGGCCTGAAATTGCAGCATTTCATGAGTTCCTCGACTCATTATCTCAATCTGCAGCTCATTAAGGTATTTTTTTAACTTTTTAATCGCTCAAAACGGCGCAAAAATAGATAAGTTACTCAAATTGTTATAGACTTTTGTAATAGACCATTTTTTCGTGATTTTATATCACTTATCATCCATCACATCCTTATTTTAAGCATCTCACTCATATCACAGACACTCAACATTCAACTCTCATTGACTACGTTCTTTGGCATTGGCTGCTTCGTATTCATGCTGCAGTTCATGGGAATTACGCATCATCCAGTAACGGAAGTACTCATCTGTCCGGTAAGTGAAAAGCGCGCGATTTTACGAATCCCAAATAAATATCACTACTCTAAGCAAAAAATATCATTACGCTATAACAAGCGAAGTACTACGCTATAATACTTAAACTTTTAGATAGTGAGCATTCTTCCCGCCATTGCTCCCGTTTTCAATCTCCTGTGCATACGTCCATATCGACTGTTCGTTTACATTTTTCCTAGTTGTCTGTTTACTGATATGGAATCGTACAATTTCAGATTCGTCCTTCGTCTCATCATAAGAGATAATGCCGCATTCGATGCCTCCATTAGCCCGACCAGAGCTGCGTCGACTGGATTTGAAGTATCGCTGACGACCATAGATTAGGTGCTCCTCCATTTTCAATTCACTACTAATATGTCTCCCCCTCTAATCATAACAACCTTGTATTATGAATTCGTGTGTCAGAGCTGAGAGCAGACATAGTAATCGATATCATTCCAGAGGTTATATTGACGAACAAATTTAATAAAGTAGTTTGATGCATGACTTGTTAACAAGCAGTGGATTGTACCATGTATACTCTTATTGGGATATTTCACAGAGAAATATGCACGAAAACTTTATATTCCAGGAAGTAAATCTTTTCGTATGTCAGAGACGAGATTTACTTCCTCCAATTGCAGCGATTATTTCAAGGCATCATTAGCAACTAAATGTGGATCAATTAAGGCTCATTTACGGCTACCGTAATCACCATGTTCATGGTGATCTGATAACGAACCATTCTCGGGGGATCGAAGTTTGCCGCTCACAAGTCTCATCTTTCATCTTCAATCGGTGTTCTTCTAGCTCGAAATGCTTGATGAGTATGATCGGCCGGCGCAAATCTTTACTGTATTAGTAAGCTGTTTGGGAGTCACGGCTAATTCGATCCTGCTCGTCGCCATCAAGACGAGGTATTTACTGCAAAAAAATGTCTTTACGGAAACCATTCTAAGGAGCTCGCCATCATTCCGAGTCTACTCTACGATTCTACTGAACAATGCAGCTGTTGACTTGATCGCATCTCTATTCGCAGCATTCACAATTACTCGGTAAGGGGAGTTGCCCTTTATATGTTCTGCTCGATATTTTGAACCATGAATTGGCATAGATGAATAGCACATTCACATTTTGAGAATTGCTTCTTCACACGAAACATTTACGACATTCCTAATCTTCACTGGCCCATGCAGCTACGTTGGACGACTCCCATGCTGGATTATTCATGGCAAGTCATTTTTTTCATGCTCGTACTTTTGATTACTCACGTTTACCTTTCAAAGGCCATATTTTCAGCGATTGAGGTTCAAATGTGGATTACATCCAACTACTTTCTCTGTTTCGCGTTCGCATATCGACTGATGTCTATTCGAAAGGCACCCCTGCTACTAATCGTAAGCGAGGATGAAAAATATAGTGAATATACGGTTGTCTAACTGAAATACGAGACCGTAAGCCCTTATTTGCTTCGGTTTATTCCCCGATGAACCTGGTCGTAACATAATGGGCGCGAAAATCATGACCATACGGAAGGTCGCAATCAATTCTTGCCTTTTCTGCTTACTCAGAAACCATTTGCCTTCGTTCATTGATATTCGTAACGATTCATTTTCAGAGAGTCATTTCCATTGCTTTCTTTATTCACGTCTTCAATTGCTTGACTGCAACTGCACTTTTCTCGCTCTTTCTCGAGAATAATTGTACCGAGACTGACTTCATGGCAATCAGGCCTCAGTATCATTCCATCCTAAAGGCGAAATACGAAATTGGTAAGCAATCACCGATCTAAATAACCCAATGCACATTTCAGGCACAATTCAGTTCACAACCGTACGCTCCATCGTTGATTTAGTGGTTATCTTATCCTCATCTCCGGTAATTTTCACCGCCACAATCGTATTTCGTCAGATAACTGTGCGCACGTTGCGTGCTAGTCGGGTACTTTATTTCTACTTATTTTGATTCAATGTATCGCATTGCTTTACACACTAATGCATCCAACCTTGCAGAGATTCATGAGTATAGCTACTCGAAATCTCAATCATCAGCTCGTAAAGGTATTTTTCGGATATCTCAAACTTCACAATAGTTCACAATAGTTTGAGAAGTTGGTTTTCTCTCATTTCTAGACGCTAAACATCCAACTATCGTTGACGGCTCTCTTCGGCATTGGCTGCATCGTATTCATGCTGCAGTTCATGGGATTCACGCAGCATCCTGTGACGGAAGTTCTCCCATGTGCAGTTAGTGTTAATTAATATTCATCACATACCATAATAACTTCTGTATCCAACTTTGGGATCTCTCGTATCACGGAAAAAAAAATGCCCCGGCGCTCGGCGACCTAACTATTGGAAACACAAATACTTATTATTGTGAAGCGTAAAACAATTGTTCTTTTTAGATAGTGAGTCTCCTTCCCGCTATTGCACCAGTCTTCAACCTCCTTTTCATCCGTCCATATCGAATGTGCGCTTCTATTTTTAAATTCCCTTTTTTCGTTTACATGTATTGTGAAAAAAATGTAAAATTTCAGATTCGCCTTTAGTCTCATCACCAGGAAAAGGACCCCATCGAATGCCTCTATTTGCATGCCCTCGTTGTCCCTCAATGGAATTCACAGCACTGCATCCAATGGGTTTTAAATATCGCTTCATGATTTTGATCCCTTTTTTCTATTTAATTTAGGTCTTGTGATCATACACAGTCGGCTTAAAACAATTATTAATCCTTTGGTAGATGATGAAAATCAATAAATAACTTCAATTAAGCAGCCTGACACGTAAATTGAATACAAGTGAAAATCACAGTATATTGGATTTCCCCTCCATTCCCAAGAATGACGATTCTTGCTCGATTCACTCGTGAATGGCGTGATATGTTCGGAAAACATTTTCACAGTTAATGAGGCTTATTGAGCAGCATCGTCATAAAAGCGTCGTTGACGGAAAAGCCGTAGAGTCGAAACACTTCGAACGTTTCCTTCACTTCTTCAAATTGCTGCCATATCGATATTTAAAAGTAGTTTGTCTTTGATCTCTCACCTCACACATTGGAACGTACATCAAGAGCTCTCCCAGGCGCACCGCATAGTTTTCAAGGCGCAAAACGTACCGAAAGACGTTGTTTTGAGTCAATGAAAATTTAAGGTAAAATTCACACTGAGCGATAGTAGGCGTGGAGCTCGGCTAAAACTTGTCCTTGATACATTTCACTGATCCTAATCAGCTCTTCATTGGAATCCAACCCATCTGAGTATTTACATACATTGCAATTGTTGCGAAGAAATTGAAAACTTGTTTGTGAGAGATCTGTGCCAGCAACACTACACTATTCATACAGAGATTCAACAAAAACCATAAAATTCGCAAAATTATGTCATTTGAACAATAATCAGTCAAAACACTAAGTACTAATGCTAAGAAATCTATTATTTTTTTAAAATGATGCCAATCATTCCTGCATCTGCTAATATGCATTGCAGGAACTATTCATTTCGACGAAATAAGCTCACTTGTTGCCCAGAAGATGAGCGTTATCACGGCGAGAAATTCGGCCTCGTCTGGGTTTACTCGCTCTATGATGCGCCGACCGACCAATCTCTTACGACAACATTGCGTCATTAGCCTGGAATAATTAATCATTGCATTTACTTTGAAATTAAATTAGCATCCTAATCAAACAATCGGACAATCTAAGCCAACTAACTTCGTTGCTGCATCAATGTCTCCTGTCTGTTCATCGAAATCGTTGAAGTAGTCATCAACGACTTTTTCCGAGAGCCATAACGTGAATCCACCGAAAGTGCTGCAACGAGCAACCCAATATTCTTCTAGTAGCACCCGTTCATCGACGGATATACCGGACGAATGCATACAAATGTTCACATTGTATATGCACACATTGAGTGTACAATAATTTTACCAATAAAATATTTGTGAATTCGAAAATATTTCTCCAACCAACCGATTGGGGAAGTTCACAAGTTGTTGTGACGCACGATAAGCATTGTCGATTAAGCGAAAAGTGAAGAAAAACTTTACTGCTAGCGTTCGCTGCAATACATTTCATGACATTTTATATTTTTTTAAAATTTTTCCAATGAAATACAACCGTGCTCACTTTCTCCTCATCACTAAGAGTTTCAAATTCGGGAAAGCAGCTGGACGCGAACTCCAGAATGCATGACATCAACAAGCGATTCGAAAGGTTCATTGACTTGCATGTTGCAGCAAATAATGGCTGCAAAGGCCATCTGTCGTTTAGCTTTTGCAAAAATCCACAATAGTTTTGCTCCTAACTCTTTAACTCACATGGTTCTTCGAGGTGTAGAGAAAGGACGAGTGTTCACTCTGATGCGTGGACATCTCGCCCATCAACCGCCCAAAACACATCTTTCTGCGAAACATTTGTATAACCAAACAATTAAATATAACATAAAATCAAACGATTGTTAACTGCGCTAACTTGGACTGGGCGGACTTACTCATAGGCCGAACGCACTCTGCTAAGGAGAGGCAACACTCGCATTTCTTCCCTCGAGGTTGTAGTGAATGACATAGGAAAGATCAAGCTGCTGAAGTTGAAACAATTGCCCAATTGAAACTCATCTCTCACAATATTTTTAAAAAATATGTGCGCACTTTCAAAATTTGGTTACCTTGAGTATGGTTGCGTGTGATTGACCATTCCTTCACTTCTCCTGGCATCGATTTCTGTTGGAAGAGGCGAGCACGAAACCTGCACTTTCATACCATTTTCAACGACTTGACAACATTGTGCGTCAATAGCTGTTATCTCTATTTGAACGGCCGCGTAATTCATTATTTAAATGAGTGAATCTGTGAATAATGGGAGAATGAATCTCACCGGAAACGTAGATTTTTTGATTGCCAGTTCGAGAAGACGCAGTCTACACTTCTTGCAGTTCAGTCCCTTTCCCGGCAGACATCCATTGGTGCCAGACCTGCATATCTTCGGCCTATTGTCTGCGGATCTTCTGAAATGGAGCAGGAATTCAGTGTAATAAAACATATTCATGAATATTTGAATCGTGTTTCCCAGGTTCCTCAAACAAACAAAAAATCACAAGAAGTGCACGTTGCACTCACTCTCGCTTCGCGACACCTCGATATCGTGCGTTTTACAGACTTACGAAATCGTAGACACATCAACATGACCTACTTGTAGAAAACAGAGCACGCCCGGCATACATCTAAGCCCATTCGGGAAGCGGAAGTTGAAGAGCAGCAGACTAGACAAGCACGCGCCTGAGTATTTCTGCTTTTCCATAAATATGTCAAACCTAGCCGAAAAAAATCGAAGTGGAAACTCACAGATTTCTTGCTGCTGCCAAGAGGAGGCATTGCAATCGAAGACTAAAATGAAATATGCAGAAATGTACTCGGAAAGGAGAGCGACACGTGCGCGGTATTGGGAAAGTGATGAAGAAAGAGAGGAAGTGAGAGGACGAGGGAATGATAGTGGGCGCTTCACGAGAAAGCGTAAAGCTTCACTGAAATTATGCAATTCGCAAAACTGTGCTCTCTGAGTTCCCTCACAACATGTCTGTCTTTACTCCAACCTAGGAATGTGAAGAAGAGTGACAATTGAATGAATGTGGAGTTTTGTTCTTTCATTCATTACAACCCTCGACTCGTTCGAAATATGATCTCGGATATCTCTTTTCAAAGCCTTCCTATTATTGCATTTCTTTTGCGAAAACGATGCCTTTCCGTTTGTCCCGATGTTTACAAGATCAACAGCATCGAATGTGTGCTGTTTGTGCCTTTCCATGCACACTTTGTGCACATTAAACGACGTGACGCACAGAGGGAGAGAGTCAGAGAAAGAGAGAGGATGAAATAGAAGAGAGAGGAGAGAAGGGGGGGGGGGAAACCTCTCGCATCCTTTCCCTGCATTCTCTTCTCCATTCCATACGTCGTTTGATCTCTGCTTGCCCCTTTGCACGCATCGTCCATTCCAGTGCAGCAGCATGCCTCCCCTCGGAACAACCAAGAAATCGGTCAGTTATGTAGCAAAACGTTTAAAGTGCATACGTTTTCGCCCTGAAACTTCTCATTCTGAGCCCTTAATCCTTCAGAATCGTGACTGTCTCGTGTGCGGGTCTCTCACTTGCACTGCTCACATGGGCATCGATGTCTGCCGAGCCTGCACTGTATTCTATCGGTAGGCCAGAGGGAATTTAAGGGATGAATGCATTGTAAAATAGTTTCCATTCCTCAAGCAATCGTAGCTTTGCCCGAGAAGCAATCGGTAATTGAAAGATCGTATAGCTGGAATTGAACAAGAACATAGTTCGTGATCTCTCTTCCCGTAAGAAATCGTGTTCTTTCTGTGTTCGCCGCGTGCATTTTTGTAGTTAGCTGAGAGGGAAAACAATACAGGGAAAAACATATCTAGCGATGAATCTGAGATTACTCTATTTTTCATACTCGTTCAGGCGATCGATCGGAAAGAAGCCGCAAATTTGCCGCTCGGGCTCGAACAATTGTCGTACTGGAAAGGGTCTGAACTGCAAGAGGTGCCGCATGCACCATCTCGAGCTCATCATTCAAAAGTCCGGCGCTACGGCTCAGGTAATTTACACATTTATGATCTTGTGTGGTATTGACCTACCAATAACGTTCAAAATGTCATTCGAAATCGGATGGGTAGCATCCGTTTCAAAACGCTTTCAACCGATTATGCAAGATGATGTTTGTAATGTATACTCTTCGCAATAGTTTTCTCTTTAAATGACTCAGCTAGTGAATACCAATGAGAAAAATTCCTCTGGTACTACACACAAGGGCTGCTACGAGCGAAAAGAGAGAAAATTATTTTGTGTGTAGGTTGCTCCCTCCCCTCCTCCGATAGAAAAGACGACAGAAAACGTGGAAGCGATGCTCGCTCTTCCCAGCACGAGCTTCTACCCGTGAGTAGCACACTAGACAACGGGCATTTATTTTGGAAGGGACGAGATTACAATCTTCAGCAGCCGCAGCAGTCCACCTAGCTTGGTTACATCCACTGTACCGGACGATGCTCGCCCACGACCGCTCCTCTCCAGAGTTCGCGCCGCCTATGAGTGAGTTGACATGTCCAAGTGAATTATGAGTAAGGAAGAGGTACTGGCAAATTTGCAGGAAGATGTGCTTCGCTCGCCTAATGGGCGAATTATTCTCTCGCAAGGACCTCCCTTCTCCCGTGCGAATCACCTCCAAGAATCACGTAAGCACTATTTGCCCTTCCCACTCCTTCTTTCCTTGCAATCTCTGATGACGAATATCTGAATGTTTTGCATTGCAAGATTCCAACGGTTGTGAGATATGGAACTATCGCTCTTTTTCAGCCAGTCTACCCGGCGACGTTCGCTTCGATGAATCACTCGAATCGTCTCCTCATGTCTTGCATCATGGAATTTGGATCGTGCAGTTTTCCGGAATTTGAGGGACTATCCGATTCGGATAAGGTACGCGTTTGCTCACTGCAGTGATACATTTTCGAAATTAGTGATGAATGAGGTTGAAAAGCTTTGTCTTGCAGTGGTCAATCGCAGTGAAGTTCTTCTACACCTTCCGCATGTTCGACAATTCTTACCGAGCGGCGAAACATTTCGTGGACACCCCCAATCGGTACGTGCTCTTTTGTAGCCAATACTTGAAACATCTCTGTGTCCCTCTTTCTCTCTCTCTGCATCTGCTAAATAGCTTTCACTCCCTTCTCCCTCATCCAACTCGTGCTATTATGTAGCCAGCACAAACGAAATAATAAGTAAATCATTGGATTCCATAAATTGACTTTTTTCTGTTGCAGAAGCTTCGGTAGCTTCACACTGTGGCTGTCTGAAGACATCGTAGATCACTTCTTCGACGATTACGACGATCAGAAGGGAGACGTCGAGGAAGCGAAGAAGTCAGTGATGCAGTTGATGCATAGATTCCTCATTTTGAATACCTTGACAGATCAGATTATGAGGACCACTGCAGAATTTAGAGCGGATCAAATGGTTGTCAATTCAGAATAATGGAGCACAATTGTCGCACGAAGCCTGCACTGGGTCGTCGTCTCATCGAGCGAGTGAATCCAGACGAGGAGGAATTCCTCGCTGTAGTCACTCTCATGTTCTGGGCTACAAGTGAGTAACACAATAACATTGTCTCGGAATAGTACTGTATACTGAGCCAATTAATCTCGAATCATAATAATTGCCACTACAACGGATGTGCGATTTCTGTGTGGGTAAACTATCTGGTCAGCATCGTAAAGCCCGTGTGCGAACAATGTAGCCCTGTTTTCCTAGATCTCTCCGTTTGAAGAAAATATCTTTGCGGAAAAAATGTGTGCTTGATACGAATAACTGTCTAAATCGGGAATTTAGACGGATTGGGATCAAGCGACGACGTGACGAAACTCAGTGAGAAATACAGGAACCAGGTCTTCAATGAGCTCCATCTCTACTATCGGTACGAAACGTTCAGTTCGATTGATTGGCAGAATAGTGAAAAACCTGCAAAAAATGTTGCAAAAAAGTTTTTTTCAGAGACATTCTTCATCTTGACGACTACGCGGCACGCCTTGGCGAGTTGTACATGTTCGTCCCCATGTTTGAAGTGAGACATTTCAAAGTGGTTATCCGGCGAATTCCAGAGCTACATTGGTATCTAGACACAGATGAGCTGATGAAATATGCAAGAATGTATGCAAATTGACAATGCGCTCGAGCCGTTTCGTTTGTGAGGAATATGTGTCCCTGGCATTAAGTGCTAGATGAGATGTGCATTGTCATTCTTAGGATATTCACATGCGGTCATAAATTCACAATAATTTCAAAATTGAAGCGTTCGGAAGAAGTGAAGGAGACGTTCGAAGTCTTTCGATTGCTGGATATCTACAACGACGAATCCTTCACCTACTCCCTGAGCAGGAACTGAGGGAAGATGGGAATCATTTGCATCCGTGTATCTTCAAACACATTATTCGCACTGGTCGTGTAAAAACTGTAATCGTTTTGGAAACTATAGTTGATAAACGCTGCTTCTCTCTCTCAAAGTTGGTCACACTCCTGCCATTCTCCAATGCTTCCGCACTGCTCCATCTCTTCTCTCTTTCATGACACCTTCAATCACTCGTGGCAGCGGCTTCTCGCAATTCAACCAACTTATCTCGAAAAAAAAGTTTCAAAAATGTAAACGCTAGTTCGTAGCAATTTCGCATAATCATTGCAATCAGTGTAACGCGATTGTCTCCCTCAAAGCTTCTGCTTGCATGTTCCTGGACGTATATCAGGCGTGAACCATCTTCTACCTTTTACCGGTATGTCAAAACTATTTTAAAAAGCTTTAAAAAGTTAATCGATGAGCAATCTCTAGTGCGGAAGAATGCGTGCCTGCGAATTGTAGTCGGAGTGCGCACTCATTGTGTGCCGTTTGTGCTTCTTATTCACTTTAGATGAATGTGAACCGTATGTGTGTCATATTGTTGTGACAATTCAAGGATGATTTCGATTTTTTTCGAATCAGGAGATCTGTCGTATCATGAAAATTAGCCTCAATGTGTATGGAAGAGATGATTCCAGTAGATTCCAAATCTATTTAGGATCATTTTTCCATACTTGTTTAAAAAATATTTCCATCCTTCCTTTTTATTCGCAAATCCTTCATAAAGGATGGGTGTTTTTAGAACATTTTCAAATTTTTGGAGATACTATGCAAATGCGTAATGAAACCCTGTTAATAAAGCATAGACATGAGCTAATAGATGCCATGAACACATTCTTCAAGCAAGAGCCGATATTTACATACTCATTCAATTTTTATAATCGTTTTTCGCAGTTTCTCATCCTTGAATTGTCATCACTAATTGTTAATCAATGCGTGAAAAGCAATCACAAAACAATTGTTTAGTACGTATCCTAGTGTTACAATAAGAGCAAGTGTTCGAGAAACGGATCATTGCTCTATCAATTCCTCTCCCACCTCTATCAATGTTCCTCTCCCAGTTACTGTCGTACTCGTGTAATAGTCAGCTCAAACGATTATTGCTACCATTCCACCAGCCCAGACTGTATTCAAAAGGTACGTTAGCTAGCCGAAACTCGAAAAAAAGAACGTTCTTTTAGGTTCCACGTGGTCTTGCTATTGCGGTTTAATTTTACATGAAACAGTAAAACGAGTATTTTTTATGTGAGACGTCCAGATTTTTATGGGTTTAAACATGAAGGGAATATGGGTACATCGGCAGCTTCTCTGAAGACTCCATCTTTTCCTATCTCAATGTGGTGGTACAACTTTGATGACTTCGCAAAGTAGAATGCAGTCGTTGAGTACATCCATAATTAATGAAAATAATGAAAATTATGCTATATTGAAAAATATTGCAAAATAGTGTAGCACTTTGTACCTAACGTTGGAAAGTCTAGAAAATAAATTAAGTGAAAAATAAATCGAGGTAAAATAAATTAAGTGGGCTAACGATAATGCTTAGATCGCTGAGATCCGAATCATTGCCTAGGTCGATATGAGCGGAATAACAATTCATGCGAGTGGTACAAATTAACAAATTAACTCCAAATTAGAGATATCTAGTAGAATAATGTTCGAGGTAACTTTAAATAAAATATATAATATAGTCATACAAAGACTGCATTGTGCCCCAGTGTGCTCTCCTTTCGCCGTTTACAAAGAAGTGCGCACGAGGTAATTGTGACCAATCCGAACACGCAGACCACCAGCAATAGAGTCTCTGAAGAGTTTATTTTAGTTGAATGTCAAAACGCAAGAATTTATGATTTCAGAAATAACGCCGAAGATCAAAGATGAATATATGTACCTGGCGATACGTAGCAGCACTCGGAGGATGATCTTGTCCTTCTTGTTATGCACAACACGTCAATAGCTACTCCTCTCTCGTTCTCTAGCAGTTCCCTGCAAAAATATGGTTTAACCTCAATGAAATCTCGTTCGATTGACATAGGCAAGATCGGTTGGAGACCAAATGACAGCGAAAATTTCGAGAGGGGAACAACCACAACAAAAGAACCGAGAAAGATCAATTGCGCGTTAGTGATGATATGCGAGCATACCATTCTATTTGAGATTTGCAAAATATAAATATCTGAATGGAGAACGGAAATGACGAGTGCGCCTTCATTCCAATTCAACCGAAGGAATTACGTAACTGAACTGCTATAAAGCGATTTCCCTAGAACTTGCGCAGGATTCCAGCAAATGTAAAAACTTTCGGTTTGTTTAGCTCTGTATTCTTCGAACTAAGTAATTCGGCAACATCCCAAATGTTTATAAAATGAATAAATATTACGATATATGAGGCGAATCGCGAGAGAATCGACCATTTGAGGGGGGCCAGCGGCGGTAGGAATGAAAGTTGCCCTATCCGGGAATCATTTCAATGTAAGATACTTCAAATGACGCTCTTTCAAACTGCGTCGTCAGAATTTTGATATCTGTCGTAATCGTCGAGATTCAGAAGGCCAAACTTGGTACTATCACTTTTTGAAAGTTAAATCGGGCTCACTTAAATGATCATAAATCCGTTCAAAATTAAGATAGAACGCCGTTCTCTCATGTTATCTACTCTCATGAGCTACAACTTTCATGTCGACGTCATCATTCGTGAACCAAAACTTTCGTAACTTTGGAAATCGGGAAAACTTTCTGAGTTTTCATGCTTAAGTTGTAGTACATATATGTGCCTCACTTATCACCAAAAATTAGCGAAATCGGAATATACACAAAAAATAGGGCACTTTGGCGTGCAGGGTAAAAAATAGTGACCTGAAAACGAGTTCCGGATAAGAATATTTCCGTACTTTCAATTCTCCTCATTTAGGCTCAAAATCGTTCAAAAACATCCAAAATAACATTATAAACTGTTTCCCTAATAGTTATACCACTTTCGTTGGTCTAAAATTACGGTATGACCTCAAATTCGAAAATCGATATTGCGACCTTTTTCAACTTGCGGGATGGGATCTGATGCACTAAATGGGTTCCAAGTAATGTAGAAATGTCCCTCTAAACTAGTTAACGAAAGCGGGCACCTATAAATACGATTTTCCACCTGAGAAATTCAAGGAAAAGCCCAAAAGCGCGCGCTCAACCCGTCTGGCGCTCTCGCCCTCTGACCTCCCTCTCCCTCCCCTCTATTTAGCGCTCCCCCGCGCACGTCTCTTGTCGGTTTTGGCCAACTTCCAGGCTCTGTAGCTCGCTTCAATGAAAAGATAGAGACTCACTTTCAACAGATGAAATGTTTAGCTCATCGTTCTCTACATTTCTAGCCATAAGTCGTGTTGCTATGCCTACAGTGACCTAAAGTACAGTTTAGGGCTTTTCCTTGAATTTCTCAGGTGGAAAATCGTATTTATAGGTGCCCGCTTTCGTTAACTAGTTTAGGGGGACATTTCTACATTACTTGAAACCCATTTAGTGCATCAGGTCCCATCCCGCAAGTTGAAAAAGGTCGCAATATCGATTTTCGAATTTGAGGTCATACCGTAATTTTAGGCCAACGAAAGTGGTATAACTATTAGGGAAACAGTTTATAATGTTGTTTTGGATGTTTTTGAACGATTTTGAGCCTAAATGAGGAGAATTGAAAGTACGGAAATATTCTTATCCGGAACTCGTTTTCAGGTCACTGCACGCCAAAGTGCCCTATTTTTTTGTGTATATTCCGATTTCACTAATTTTTGGCGATAAGTGAGGCACATATATGTACTACAACTTAAGCATGAAAACTCAGAAAGTTTTCCCGATTTCCAAAGTTACGAAAGTTTTGGTTCACGAATGATGACGTCGACATGAAAGTTGTAGCTCATGAGAGTAGATATCTTTGTAAAAAAGAACGGCGTTCTATCTTAATTTTGAACGGATTTATGATCATTTAAGTGAGCCCGATTTAACTTTCAAAAAGTGATAGTACCAAGTTTGGCCTTCTGAATCTCGACGATTACGACCGATATCAAAATTCTGACGACGCAGTTTGAAAGAGCGTCATTTGAAGTACCTTATCTTGAAATGATTCCCGGATAGAGCAACTTTCATTCCTACCACCCCGGAGTGGTCGATTCTCTCGCGATTCCTCTCATATGAAGTGGATTGACCATTATCGAATAAGCATCAAATACTAAACTGGAAGCTTACTAATGCGACTTTAGGTCCTTCTACGGAGAACTACGGTGAGCACGTGATCCCGAAGAACCGTCTTCTGGATCCAACGAAGGAAATGGATGCAAAAATGAGTGCACCTGCCGTTTTCAGCATTTCCGTGATCTACTAAGGTTACAGTAACAAATAGGAATCACTGTCTCTTGATTTATCATACTGTCTAGACCGGTCGAATTGCGAGATTTTTTTTCGAATTCTAATCGGATTTAGGCACATAAATGTAGATTTTTGGGGAGCGTTTACCATTTCTCAACAACAAGAAAGTCGGATTTTTTTTTTCGTTATTGTATTCATATCACCGCTTGAGTGCTCGTTTTCAAATGATGACACCAGCAGCACTCACTTCATTCTTCTCTCATCCAGAAGTGATCCTCTGACCACGCTCAGAATTACTTCCGAAAGAAGTAGAAATCGTCGAAGGAGTGACATCGCTGATCTTTGATCTCTGAAAAACACGAATAACAGCAGAACGCTAATAGGGTTTTAGCTCGTAAAGTGATGACAAATGATCCGCCTCTCCACCCTCTGTATCAAACTATGTACATCGTAGCATATGCGCATCGCTGTTGTTCGATTCATCTCACTTAACAGGCAGTGAGTGAAGAATGAAGTGATGTGGACGGTTCCATGCGGGAGAGGACAAAGTGTGCCATTTGCAACTATGGGTCTGAGTCATGCCACCATGCATTGACGCGATTGTTGACGCTTTCGTTGCAGCACCCTCTAGCGACTCGGGAATGCTGCAATCGGTCGCTTCCAGAGTGCAACTTTTTCGGATCACTCTTGATTTCAAAAGCCAGCTTACTCAATTTGATGTTGTTCTCGCCAATGGAAGGCTTATGGTCCAAGTCCGAGGTCTTAACGCTGCGTTTTTTTTCAAAAATACAAGAAAAAACGACGAAGGCGAAATATTGCACAGTGACGATGTAAATTTCGAAAGTTCTCTTGTGCTTAACTTCTTGGATGATGTTTGAGCCGAGCTACATCGATTGGCACACACAAGCATACAGACACACGGACAAGCATCCAGATCGGCACTGACATGTTGTAGATAGCAACGCTCATTGAGAGAATCCTCATTTCAGGACTGCATGATGATGCCTATGTAAGCTCATAACGATCAACGCATTATTTTCCCTAAATTTATTTATTGATATCCAAGGGAATAAAATTTCCCGATAAATTAGATGAAATTTGGAAAAATTTCCCGGTTTTTCGCATCTCTGTTCTGCACGAAGGGCCATGCCAAACGAAATATCACGTCGCAAATTATCGAGTATAATAGTTAATGCTTGTCCGTGTCGAGACTGGGATCATGGTATACTTTCCCATCGTCGACAACTTTTAATGGGCAATTGTGGGCAATTCCTTCTTCACATTCCACAATTTCTATCTGCAGAGAAAGGTTTCGTTGACGAACGGAACGGGTTAGGCAACTTGGACATTGGACAACTTCCGCCAGAACAACAAAGTGATAGCATTCCCCGTCATTTTGGAGGACGAATGCTCGATACCTTTGGGAAGGGTGGGTTGAGATGTATTACTGTGTAATTGGATCATCTTCTCACACAAGTGAATCCCAGTGCCCTTCTACTGTTCGTGCTTGTCGATTGTCGAATACTACTAGACAAAGTGAGACAGTCTATTTTTAGATTCTCGTTGTTATTCTCACAATTCTATGCAACATGAGTACACACCGCTTGCACATTGTACAATTCAGAATGCTGTATTATTTTGATCGTCGTGGTCGGCTGTTTCTTCGATGGTATCTTTGACGGAGGACGACAAAGAATACATCGCTACGGCGAAGAACTTATTTCATCTCGAATGGATCAGAATCAAGGTATAAGAAACAGCGATATATTTAATTTGTGAAGCATAATTTCATTAAAAGAATATCAAAATTCCTCTTGCTGAGCAGTCACGAATGTTTATCAATTTCTACCATTTTGCTTATTTTTTTACCAATTCAATGAATATGGAAAATTATGTTTATCAACAAAGAATCATCACATGAAAATATGTGTACCTGTAGATAAATTTCAACACTTCGAAGATGACTTCTGTGTTCTTGGTGTGCACAACACGCCAGTCGCTACTCCTCCCTGCTCCTTTGACTGATTCCTGCAAAAACAGTTAATCTTCAATGAAATCTCGCTGTCTGGGTGCATGCAAGATCGCAGAAAGAGATTGAACATTCCGTGAGGTGAACAACGAAAACAGAAGAGGGAGATAGATAAGAGTTGTTGATTATACGTGAGCATGTACCAATCTAACCGAGATTGGCAAAGTGACACTCGGATGAGAACGGTCAGATGAGAACCACTAGAGGATAATCGAAAAAATACCCTGCTCAAGTGTTTTCGCAGAATCACTTTTTTCAGTGTCCGAATGTATTATGAAAATCCTGGAGATGGGTACTTTTTGATCTTCCGGTCGGTTCTCATCCTACATAGTACCGGAAAAAAATAATATCATAATTGAGAAAACAAATGTCAAGTTGTATTTATTTGCTTTTCATTCTATTTCGTCTGATTGTAGACTCTCTATGATCATATGATTTGAGCTTTGGTCCGACATATCTTAGTTACTACTCAAGCGGAATATCGTTAATTTTCATTTAGAAAATTCTGTATTAATTTATTGCTGTCGACTCTCGGTATAGCCAACCGATTCGCATAAAATGGATTATAATATTTCGCATTCGCCATTTCTTTTACATAGACTGTAGCCATGCATAATTGAGCTACACTTACTTCGTCGCTTCAGCGATGTCTCCTTTCTCCTTGGAGAAGTCATCAAAGACGTTATCGATGACGTCACACGAAATGTAGAATGAAGCGGTGTATGCGCTTCCGATCTCAATTAATCGCATTCAGAGAATAACATGACTATTTTGAATCAATACATACTGTTACTTCAATTTATTTAGTCCCACTGCTATAGATCACATGATCAACACAAACGGGCAAAGTGCAAAGCAGTTAGGATTCATTTCTTTGAGAAGTTTATCCTGTATTAGGAAGAAAAAGTTGTTCACACTTCCCTAGACCTACAGAAATTACGACTACCAAAATCTGAGGGGAAATTTGATCAGCCTTTTGTACTGGTCCGTTGTCCAATGTCCAAGTTACCAACCTGTTCCGTGATTCAGCGAAACGCTTCTCTGTTGATAGTAAATGAGGAATGCATTGCAGATATTTTACCATTAAATGTGTTGATGTTTGAAATACTTTCCAAGATTCCTCATTCTGTTAATCTGAAAACAAACTCGAAATATCTAAGGAAAGAGTGATGGTACAGCTTCTTGGTTCAATTAGTTACAAGTAGAGTGTCGAAAACAAACAACTTGTTGACAAATTTTTAAACAACTCGTTGTTTTCAAAGTGCTATAAATAATCAACGCTTTGGAAATAATGCTAATCAACGCGTTCTTTATTCACTGTCATTTGTCCCGGAGAGAATGGTGGTTGGTGGTTGAAACACAATTCAAAAACTGTTGTTTGCGATCAGTTTGAACAAGTTGTTTTTGTTGTTTGATTTGTCGCGACTTGTTGACAAATAAACAACGCTTTGGATATTTGATTTGATTACTAAACAAAGCTTTGGATAGTCGTTTTCGACACTCTAGTTACAAGTTGTTACGTCGGAAGGACACAATAATGTGTTTCATGAATAAGACCATGTTATTGATGTATGTGTCAAGGCTCGAGTCTATTCTACATAAGTGTGGCGATCAACAGTGTTCCTGGTGCGATAATGCACAAACTTCAAATTTCGTCTGAGTTCTAACTACACATTACCCTGAGAGAGACGAACATGTTTACCGATTTCTCTATGCAACGAAGAGCTGTTTTATATCCGGCCACATCTTATTATTGGGGTTTTTTCTGATAATTTTAACCTCGACGATGCCTACTTATTAGTTTTTCACTGCATCTTGTATTTATTACCCCGTTTCATAATGATCTTACTCTTGTTTTCTCACTCAGTCGCCCATTCTTGCGTCTACGAACTATAAACGTTGTTCTAGACGAATGATAGTGATCACTTCCGCAATTTTCAGCTATTATTCATCAAGATATCCCCAAAACTGTGGATGGACAAGCCCGTCTCTATTACCCGAGCTGTTGCAATGCTCAGCCTCGCCAAATTCATTTTGTTCTATCGTCAAGTGTACAATTCTAAATGGACTCGATTTGGTCTTCTCGGATTGATTGTTCTCTACGCGTTAAAGGAGGAGTAAAGGCAAACGCACGCCCGGTTGAAATATGTTTCAATTAGTGGAGAACTCTCTTCAAATCGCGTGCTCTCTCGCTCGTTGCCTGAGCTTTCCCTGATTTGGCTCCCCGCCAACTACCGAGAGCTCTGTTCGGAATGGAGATATCAATGTGAAAATTTTGGAGCTTGTTATCGTTGGGGAGATCTAGGCCGTGCATATGAAAGCTTCAAACATTGAATTTTGACTTTGCTCCTCCTTTAAGGAAAAGAAGGCAGCATGCGGACAGAAAGAAGGTTGGTTTTGTTTTAGGTGGACACTAGGTGGGCATGCAAATGTGCACGACAGTTATAGGTAGCGAGTAAAATAAGTCCCCGTGTGGTATTTTTCATCTTCACATTACATTATTTGCTAAATATAGATTGAATAAACCTTAATTGTGCAGATCCAGTCTTTATACGCCTCTCGCATCGCATTCGCAGTGAAGGAACGAGAAGAAAACATTGAATGGGCGAGATTCCAGTCGAGTTTGGTCAGCAATGAAGAGAGGAAGAGAATCGAGGAGATGGATTTTCGCGAGCTACGAGGCAAGTAGAAGTTTAATAAAATCTATCGTGAGGGAAATAGGATGTAGAAGAGAGAACACTGCAGAAGCCCTCCAATCGGGAGAAGTATCAGCCGAGAATGTTGTCCGTGTATACTATGGATTGGCTACGAAAGCTCACGAGAAAACCAACTGTCTCACTAATATTATCAAGGTGATCTATTTTCATGAGTGATTCTTCGTGGTAAGAGATAAAGATTGACAAGGACAATTTGAGGAATCTCTCAACGAAGCAAAACAACTGGACGAGCTCACGAAGAGCCCTTTGTATAAGAAACCTCGCCTATTTGGTATTCCGATAAGTATCAAAGATTCGGTTGAAGTAAGAGATATTTCTTCTATTTATCCTTTCCTTACTGTATCAGCGATATCGTACGCATTGAAGAAGTTCATACTGATCGTTGTAGGTCAAAGGTCAAAGAAACACGTGGGGTCTCGCAAAATTCATTGATAAAATACCGCTAGAGGACTCGTATCAAGTGGCGAAACTGAGGAAGGAAGGTAAATTCCACGAATTGCACTAACAATGGCACTTCCCATCCAGGAATGATTCCCTTCTGCCAAACCAACCTACCAACCACTTGCTTGTCATACAACTGCTCCAATTCAGTCTATGGTATACTTATAGTTTTCACAGAAAAAAACGGTTACAAACACAGAAAGCATTCGATCGCTATCTCATCCACTTCAACAGGAACGACCACTAACCCGCATGACTCTTCCCGCACGTGTGGGGGTTCTTCCGGAGGGGAAGGAGCACTGATTTCATCTTGTGGTTCTCTCATCGGTCTGGGCAGCGATCTGGGAGGATCCATTTGATTGCCTGCTGTACTATCCGGCTGTTGCGGCTTCAAGGTAATCTTGAAATATGAACTGGTCGTTGTGTATCCTTACTCGTTCGACATGGATACCCATTGACGTTTTGCGTATTTTGTAGGCAACGTGAGAGGGTTCTTCGCATCATGTGACTCATTTCTTGGCAGCCTTCGGCCACTCGTTGTTCGACGCTGCAGCTTCCCGAGCCGATGGCGATGCGACCCGTTCTCATGCTCACGGAGGGACCAATTGCTGCTGATCCCTACGCCATCGTCGAGACTGTGAGGTGAGCATGGCCATCAACGAGCGAAAAATAGCGTCCGATACGTTCCCAGACTCGTTTACGAATTTGTTTTTGACCCAACACTAATCGCCCCTTATTTCGCCCAGTACTCATATTTGGAGCAATGATGTGACAAATCGTCGGTGCTAAGCTTGGTATCGCGGGGTCGTTGTAGCCGGAGCAAAATAGTTTCGTTTGAAGGGCGATGTGGTCACAGAAGTTCCTGTCGAGCGAGGATCCCTTCGTCCCGCCCTTTGACTTCAGCGAAGATCTATGCAAGGAGGGAAACACGTATCGAATCGGTCTGTTGTTAGATTATCTGGTCTTTTCGAACTTTTCAGGCTACTTCACATCTGATGGCTGTGTTGACCCACTACCTGGTAATCAGAGAGTAGTCAGAGAGGCTGCTGATGTTCTCAAGTCGAAAGGCATGCCAATGGTGTATATTTTATTGTCAAGTAACCGATGCACTACAGGCCACGATCTGGTTCCATTTTCACTGGGCGACATCGGACAGGAGACAGCCCGAGGAGTGTACGCAACCTTGTTCCCTGACGGAGGGGTCAATATCGCTGCACGACTGAAAGATGTAAGCATTGCTACTTCCTCGTGGCGCTTACAAAGTAGTGATACTTTTTTAACTAGCTAAAGTTTTGAAAATCCAGGAGATATTTCAGGAACCTCTCTCTCCCCTCATGGCACAATTAATGCGATTCATAAACATGCCAATGTGGACCAAGGTTAGGAATTCAGGAAAATGTCTGTCTTGGCAAAATAAATGCAGACAAATATCTTAAGCATTGTCACTGTATACTTGGAAATATTATGCATTTGGAGATTATTTTGGTATTTTTTTGCAGAAATTGATCGGACATCTCTGCCGACTCTGGGGAGATTCGTCTTCTGCCGATTTCTTCCTCGGTCCAACAAATATAACTAGCCGTGAGCGCAATTTGAATTCTTTGTCGGTTACATTATCAATAGTATACCGTATACCTCGTTCAGAATACCATGCCGGCATGGGTAAAGTGTATGCGTGTCGGAAAAGACTCGTTCAGAAGATGAAGGATGAAAGAATCGACCTCCTGCTATGCCCAACTGCCGTAATTCGCTTGTTATCGAGAACTGAGTCATTTCTCGCTTTCAGCTTTTCCCAGCAATTCCCCATTCACTGCCACTGGAGATTCCCTACACTGCGCTCTTTTCGACGGTGCTGTGGAGTGCGATGGACTTCCCGGCTGGTGTAGTCACTGTAGGTGCACTTGGAAGAAGTTTCACCATCCTATCGAAATAAATATTCATCGAGATAGACATTGCTTAGTAGCTGCTTCATCCGAACTTTTACCTTTCAGACTAGCTTGTGGACCGCAGAGGACGAGGGAAGCCTGGAATCGTACCCAGTGAAGGGACTAGTGGAGAGGGGAATCAAGCATGCAAGGCGAGTTACTGGAAGGATTTTTTGTGTTTATCACATTCATACTTCACCTTCCATCCTTTTGCGACATTACTTAAAGCTTCTTGATAAATGTCTATAGCAACGCTTCAACTTTACAGAACAGTGTCGGCCTGCCAATTTCAGTTCAAATAGTCGCTCCTCCCTTCAGGTACTCACAATTTTCCGTAATCTTCAGCATTTATGAGAGGAATCGCGAGAGAATCGACCATTTTAGGGGGGTAAGCGGCAGTGAAATTCAAAATCTACCAATCCCTCTACAAATTTGGTACAAAGTATTTCAAATGATGCTCTTTCAAACTGCGTCGTCAGAATTTTGATAGGTGTCGTCATCTTCGAGATTCAGAAGGCCATACATGGGACACTCACTTTTCAGGGGTCAAATCGAGCGCACTTAAATGACCATAAGTCCGTTTAAAATGAAGATAGAAAGTCGTTCTTTTTTAAGAAAGAAAGCTAAAAACATTCTCTACAACTTTCATGTTGACAGTGTCATTTGCGGTGCACTGCCCGGTGCGGGGCGGTCGGTCGGACTAAAAATGTCGAAATTTTTCAAATCGGAAAAACCCACAAAAGTTATTATGCGGAAGTTATAGTCCCTATATGTGACTAACTTTTCGCCAAAAATCAGACAAATCGTGAAGATGAAAAAAAAGGAGGCGCACTTTAGTAGGGTGGTCCCAAAATGGGTTCCAGACAGAGAAACTTCCAAAAGTTTAATTGGCTGCTTTCGGGCTCAAATACATCCATAATCATCCAAAACACCATTTCTAGTTGTTTCCCCAATTGTTGTAACACTGTAAAGAGCCAAAAACTACAGCATGACCTCAAATTTGAAAATCAATATTTTTACCCACAACAACCTATGGTATGGGTGCTATTGAACTAAATCGGTTCCAAGTAACGTAGGGACATCCCTTGAAACGTGTAAAAGAAAGAGGGCACCTGTAAACATGATATTTCATGCGAGGAATCCGTGAAAAGGCGCAAAAATTGTAATTTCGGTCAAAATATTCGTTAGGTCCCGCATCATGGCTAGAATTGTAGAGCATGATGAGCTGAACATTTCATATGTTGAAAGTTAGCTTCTATCTATTCATTGCAGCGCGCTAGAGAGCGTGGAAGTTGGAAGAAAACGATGGTGGAGGCGCGCGTGAGAGCACTAATGGGAGGGGAGGGAGAGAGAGGTCAGAGGGCGAGAGCGCCAGACGGTTAGAGCGCTCGCCCTAGGGCGGAGTCTAACCGATTTCTGGCCGTCTTCCACGCTCTCTAGCGCACTGCAATGAATAGATAGAAGCTAACTTTCAACATATGAAATGTTCAGCTCATCATGCTCTACAATTCTAGCCATTATGCGGGACCCTATGAATATTTTGGCCGAAATTACAGTTTTGCGCCTTTTCACGGATTCCTCGCATGAAATATCATGTTTACAGATGCCCTCTTTCTTTTAGATCTTCATTTTAAACGGACTTATGGTCATTTAAGTGCGCTCGATTTGACCCCTGAAAAGTGAGTGTCCCATGTTTGGCCTTCTGAATCTCGAAGATGACGAAACCTATCAATATTCTGACGACGCAGTTTGAAAGAGCATTATTTGAAATACTTTGTACCAAATTTGTAGAGGGATTGGTTGATTTTAAATTTCACTGCCGCTGAGTAGTCCATTCTCTCGCGATTCCTCTCTTATATAGTTTCAAAGACTAAAATTGGAATTTCCATAAATCTCAAAAGACATGCATAATTAGTTTGAGTTTCGTGTTCAGAGACGAGATGGTTCTGCGTGCCATGGTCGATCTGTATGAAGGAGTAAAGGAGACGAAGAATAAGACCAACATTTATGTGACAGTCTAATTGCATTGACTGATCTCTCGTTTACTGTTTCTTGAATATTCGCGATAAAACATTTGAGAAAAGATATTTTAAACATTTATCCTACCAAATTAACACGGTACTCACGCTTCTAGCTTCATCTCCATCTGAAATCTTTGCCACTCCACCAATCCACACTTTCCGACACCACCATGCCACACTTTCTCACATAGGCTCTCTCGTCTCCTCTCTACTCTTTCCTACCTCTAATTCCTCTCTTTCTCGATACTCTCTTATTTGATCCAGTCACTCATTCTGATATCGCACTCTTTCGTCACTTATCATCAGCCGCTCAATGCCCCGGCCAAAATCGCTCAAGAAGGTGAGCAGTGTAAATAGTTTCTCATATTTCACAACGCTTGTTGGATCTCGGTGATTTTCTTCTTGTGTGTTTGTGCCTGGCTCATGGCAAGAATCACGTAATATCGATTTAATTTCGAACACTTATCACTGTAAATTATCGGCCAAAATCATGTTGCAACAATTCCAATTAAGATCGTTAATTGCTTAGTGTGCGCGGGTTCGACGGACAGCGCAAATCTGGGGCTGGATGTATGCCGAGCTTGCACCGTTTTCTATCGGTAGGTTACGTTAATAATGTGCAAACCTAGTGTCTACGCCTAAAAATTACTACCGTGAAAAATATGCAAATATTCAGGCGCTCTCGCAACAGGAAATATGTGTGTCGCTCGGGAAGTGGCAAATGCTCCGTTCGAGATGGTGAGCAAACTTACAGATGAGAATTGTGATCTGAAGGAAGGTAGAGGCATTCTCGTTTACCTATGAGTACGAGTCTTGATTCTCAGGCCAATCGTAATGGTCGACGATTTTTTAGGCACAAACTGCAGAAAATGCCGATTGACCGAACTAGAGAAGAAGCTTGAGGGGAAGCCGATTGGAGAGCTAGTGAGCATTCAATAATTTGAATTTGAAAATTCATCGTATACAGTTGACAACTTCTGATATGGCTGTGGCGTGCAACAATGGAAGTGTTTGCAACGGGCAATCGACGAAATCGAGCAGACCTCTTGCCGGATTATCAGAGATCACTCGACCAATAACGCTGAACGGTTCGAGACCGATGCTCCAAAGACTGCAGCAGGCGTACCGGTTATTTTTTTAAAATAATCCGATCCTTAAGTAAGAACACACAAGTATTTTCTCAAATAACAACAATGACACAGGTCGATGTGCGAATCGCGACTAGCGGGCGAGCTGAGCCGTCGAGTGCCTCCACCTCATCCACTCGACATCATCGAAGGCAAATATGTGGGATATCTTAATTGCGTTTGATCCTTCATTAAACAATAGGGCTCTGTAGTAAAACGCAGGTCCCTTCAGACACCATACACTTATGTGGTCTGATACTTTTGCGGTCCCATACTTTTGTGGTCCCATACTTTTGTGGTCCTATACTTTTGTGGTACTAAGACCCTATTATACACACATCATACCGTGTATTGTAGGCTCTTGGCACCACAAAAGTATGGGACCACAAAAGTATTGGGACCATAAAAGTATCAGGTGGGACCCGCTTTTTACTACAGAGTCAACAATAGAAACCCTCAGATAGTTGCTCTTCAACATATTTTAGGAAATTTTGCCGGGTACTTTTCGCTCCATCGATGTAGCGAATCACACGTTTCTCACTGCTCTTCTGCAGTTCGGTTCATCGGCATTCCCCGGATTCGACGAGATCTCAAGGGATGACAAGGTATATGTTTAGACCTTTGAGTGCTATCACATCGGGGAAAGCAGTGAACGAGCAAACTCTGCTTTGCAGTGGACGATCGTCACTAACTTCTTCGGCCGGTTTCGTGCTTTCGAAGCAGGATACAGGGCGGAACAGGCGTTCCACGAGGACTTGGAGAGGTAAAACTTGTTGAACAGTTATTAATTTACTTTCTTGATTTACGGAAAACGTTATATGCTATATTAGAAGAAAGAAACGTAAACACGTTTTATTTGTGTTTATCTTAAACCAATTTAATCTTATGATAACATATCAGGACTTTCGCTGGCTTCACTTTGTATTTTGACGGAAACATGCCTGCAAACTTTTTCGAAGGTTGTACGGTGACGGACGAGGCGGAAGCGAAGAGGTTCGGTTTTCGAAGTGTATTTAGACTCAGAATTTTCGTATCTTCGGAATTGTCTTCGTTGACTTCGAAGACCGTGCAGGCTTCTTCGAAAACAACAAAGACAACATCAAAGATTTGAGCAATACTTCATTTCTTAGCGCAGACAAGCAGAAAATTTCGCGAATAATATACTAAAATTGGCTTTCTTAGAATACTTCCAATTTCAGAATAATGGAGGACAAGTTCAAGGGAGACTTTCGCACGGGTAGGACTCATCTCCGCAGCGCGAGTCTCCGTCATGACGAGTTCCTTTCGCTGCTAGCGCTGATGTATTGGACAACAGGCAAGTGACAAATGTATGTTGCTTAATAGAGAAAATCCTTGGTATATTCGATATATCAGGTTGTAGGGAAAGTCTTTGTCAATTTTCCAAAACTTTATTTCTTGGGCAAAGGAGAATCATGAGTCCAATTATACTTGTCCTCATTATTGACAATATGTGCCCAACGTACCTGCAATGTATGGATCCCCTCCCTTTAGAACCCGCCTGGGTGCGAATGAAATTATTGCTCGAGTTCAACCTCGAGACTTCCACGTGAATTGAAGGCCCTACCTCGAACGACATGGGTCAGGTCTGCGAAAAGCCACTAATCGGAAGGGGCCAAGTCAGGAGAATACGGGGGGTAAGGGAGAACCATCCGTCCATGTCCAGCCAGTTCCTGCTTGACTTGATTGGAGACCTGGGGACGAGGGTCATTTTGCTGATTATACACTTTCTTGTCGTTCAGCATTGAACGATCGACTTCCAACTTCAAATTCTGTAGTTGTGTGATGTACTTGGTCCCGGTGATTAACATGCCCCGGGGAGTAGCTCCGAGTAGATCACGCCATCCACTCCCCACCACATTGACAGCTTGTTTTTCTTGGGGTTCAGGTAAAGTTTGGAGACACCCTGTAGAGTCTCTCCTTCTCCAACCCGCTTGGTTCTCGCATGGTTGTTATCGTAGAGGACCCACTTCTCATTTCCCGTTATGAGCCGTTCCAGCCATCGATCCCCACCTCGGAGAATGAGTAGAGTATTGGAATCATCAACACGACGGTCATGGCTGGCTTGGATCAGATCATGGGATTTGAATCGACCGAATAATTTCCTCATTCCAAGATATCTCAAGACTTCTTTGACAGTGTGATGGTGGTCTCTAAGTGTAATAATAATTTCACAGGCACGTTGAAATGGATTCGTTTAAGCAGCTTTCTACAAAGTTTCAAAATGTAACTAACACGGTCTCCCAGATCGACCCCATTCATTGAGCGAAAAGTCGCCTTCTTCGAGGCTTTGGATCCAATTAATGAAGGTGCTGTAGAGGGGCATGTGTGTCATAAACATTCTATAGTAGGGTATCCGAATCCTTCATCGTGGTGCAGAATAGAGAGAAGTAAATCCAAACATGTCGGAAGTGCGTGGCACCAGGAACATAAATCGTTGATCTACTAGAGCTTGACTGAAGGAAAGGGAATGGGGAGTTGTTTACTATAAAGACCCATTACTGATGCGCATTCACTCTGAACATGGGAAAACCAAACTGCATTTTTGGCCAGCAGTGTAAAAACAAATCCAGTGACAAAGACTTTCCCTACAACCTAATATAATAATTGAAAGGCGTCTCGTGAATAAATATTGGGTAAGAACCTGAATCATTTTCTCCGTGTTTTCAAGAATGGTCAAGTCCAAAAAAATCTGTGCGTATTCACTGAGTATTTTCCAGACGGCCTGTCGATCAGCGAGGTCGCGGCTCAACTCGGCAAACGATGCCGAGATTCTGTTCTTCGCGAGCTCCACAGCTACTTCAGGTTTGAATGCACCACTGAGAGCTCACTTGAATTCTTTGCAGAGACGAGCTTCAGATGGACGACTATGCTGCACGACTAGGCGAATTGCTCATGCTACTTCAAATATTTGAGGTGTGTATATTTGCTTGGGTTCGCTTGAATTCTGTAGTATTATTTTTTTTCCTAACTCAATGGTGTCCTCCTCAGTGCCGAAAGCGTAAAGAATATTTCGAGTCGATGTTCGCATTGCCAATGCATGCACTTAGTGAAAGAACAGTGGATGCTAGAATAATATAGCTCGTTCTATTTTTAGATAACCGAGAAATAGCAGTAATGTAGGTGACGTTATTAGCATTTTGATTGGGAAGAAAAGACCGGTTGAACTATCAATATCAAAAAATATTTAATTCAGCAACGTTCGGCCTGTGCTTCGGAGCATTTCGAGGTGCTGCGGCTGTTGAATGTCTTTGGCGAGGAAAGCTTCTCCTATCGCGTTACTAGAGAAGTGAAGGATTGACGGAATCGTCGAACATGGCACATTTCTCTTTAATTTTCAAATCGTTGTCATAGTTTTTAAAATTGTGCTCTGGAATCGTGAAAATATGTAATGAATAAGATGTGGTGGAAACAAATTATGATCGATTAAATCTCGTCAGCCGAGTTAATCCCAACTCGATAAAGAATAACCATACCCGTACGTTTTCGTAATAAAGAGGGAGGAAGAGAAATGAGGCGGGAGAAATATCAAGCAGAACTCACTCCGACTCTTTCCCGAATATCGGCATGTAAAACAACTATAAATTGAAAATTTAAGTTGAAATTGACCTCCAGTCACTGCCGTCGCATCTTCCCTTCTCATGCAGTCGCGGGGTACATACGCACTACTAGTGCGGCACTAGGGAAGAAACGGCAGATGAGAACATGTGAGATGACACATGAGAACATGCGAAATCGGATGGTTCTGCTACAATTCAGCAGAACTTGATTTATCTAACCATGAGAGTTTTGGGGTTTTCGTTGATAGCAGCTGGAAGATTGGGTGCACTTATTCTACATCAAACACCTTTGGTGTATAATCAGTCTTTTTACATGTAAGCATGAAGTAAGCCCAATATACTCGAGATTCTTATTATCCTAAAGCACAAAACGAATAACAAATGGATGGATGCACTATGCAATGTGTCCCTCTCCTCACCACTGAACATTCGCACTCTCTTTCTCTGTTTTCTCGTCTCTCTATTCTGCCCTAGATCTTTGCCCACTCTCCGTTCCTTCATTCTCTCTCACTCTCTCCTCCTTTTCTACTCTCGTCTTCTATCCACTTCGTTGTTTTCCATTATCGTTCTACCTCCCACACCGCCAGCGATCGACTGGCTCTGTTCACTGACACCGGCAAGATGGCACGACCGAAAACCATCAAAACGGTCCTTTTCCATTTCTCTTTGCCTTTCTTTTATTGGGAAGATCCGAACTTAAAGGATTCTCTAGTATCCTCGTTGTGGTTGTTGTGGGTGGTCTAACCAATGTTCTTCAGCAGCGCGTCTGTCTCGTTTGCGGAGGGATAACCAACGTGGCTCATCTCGGACTGGACATCTGTCGTGCATGCATTGTCTTCTATCGGTCAGTGAAAGAGATATGAGTGACTATCTGAGAGAACTGAGCAGAGGCCGTACAGTGAAAAATAAAGTGTTTATTTTAAGATGTCCCTAGGGGTAACTTTTCACGTAGAGTCCGAAAATCGACCTTAGGAAGCCGTATCTCTCACCCCTCATTTCGTGTTATTTGCTGAACTTGGGTGGTCGGTTTTTCTAACTTTTGAACGGCTCATCCAAACCCCATACATATATAGTAATTCTGAAAGATCTCGACGAGATAAGCATTTTTACTGTTGGAAGTGAAGAGCTCGCTCATCTTTGAAAAAAGTTACGGCCGTTTGAAATCAAAAATTTGCATAAAAATTGACGACCTGAAAAAATTTTTGGGGGCTGTCGTTTTTTAATTAGTCGCATTAAAACCGCCATGAAAAAGTACCCCTAATGCCAAATTTTCTCCAAAAAAGTCGTTCCCCTAAAAGGTTTCCTGGATCCCGCAAAATGCCGCACTGCAGATTTCCCCATATTTCAAATGAACGAGGTTCAATAACAAAATACGTCATTCACTCCCCTTGAGTGCAATTGATGTTTTTAACTCATTTTCACTTTATTTTGAACATTTTATGAACCTGAACATTATTTTAATAGGATCGATGCTTGTCGTCACTCAATTTTTGCATTACGTGCCGAATTCGAAGAAAACAAATAAAATGTATGCTCTATTTTTTTCTAAAGTAATTTCCTACTTTTACACTTTTTGTTTTTTAAACGTTTGAGAATCAGCGTATTCCTTCTCACGCATTTCCCCGTTATTTTGTTTGTCGCACGAATCTGTGGGGATCTCAATTGTGGTGATATCGATTGGATCAATCAGTCCGCTCTCTCTCCCCATGGCGATGTACTCCTTCATTTCTCAATATCTTCCTCCCTCCACCAACTAGTTACTGAACCCACTAGGAACGATAGAATACTCGACATTATTCTAACCTCAGATACACGTCTTATCACTCGCGCTAGAGTTGAGCCTCCTTTACCCTCTCTTGACCATAGTCTCGTTACTTTTCACCTCGCTGGCTCCCTTCCCTCCCCTTCCGATCCTCCTAGGCGCGATTTCTCTCGTGCTAACTGGGAAGCGATCAATAGTCATCTATCATCAATTGATTGGGTTTCATTGTTCTCGTCGAGTAACGATCTAGACTATCTTTATAACTCCTTCATTAGCATTGTCCACTATCTCATCGACTCGTTTGTCCCCATTATCACGCCTTCCTCAAAGCGATCTCTCCTCTCTAACAAAACAAAGAGACTCATTAAGAAATGCCGTAATCTTTTTCGTCGTCGTAGAAACTTAGGTACCGAGCCTTTCCTCCGTACTAGTAAGCTCCTGCGTAAGAGTTTTCGGGAAACTGCTAGATCAAATGAACTTAAACTTGTCAAATCCCGCAATCTTCGCGCTTTTTATCGTCTCGCATCCGATAGGATAAAAGACGAATCCCCATCTCTCCCCACGCTCATTTCTAATGGTTGTCATCATTCTACCGCTTCCTCAAAAGCGGCTGTTCTCGCTGAAACTTTCCGTGCCTCTTTTTCCAATAGATTGCAATCTCGACTTCACCAAACCGTACCTCTGTCTGATAGATCGACATCGATCTTGTTACTTTTCACTAGATAATCAAGTCCCTCCCCTCTCGCAACTCGACTTCTCCTGATTTTCTTCCGTACGTGTTTCTCAAGAACACTGCTGATAACATTTTCGCTCCACTATCTTTTCTTTTCCATCGCTTCCAACTCCTCGGTGTATGTCCCTCTATTTGGAAGACCGCTTTCGTTCGCGCAGTTTACAAGCGTAAGGGTCCCAAAAGCGATCCTTCCTCATATCGGCCCATCTCTCTTACATGCTCCTCGTCTAAAGTATTTGAAAGAATCATTTGTAAAGCTCTCGTTGAATATCTTACTACCAACAATCTCTTGTGTCCATTTCAGCATGGCTTTCGCGCAAAGCGATCTTGTATCTCCTCTTTGCTCTCATCACTTTCCCATTGGTACAAAGCCCTCGATAACAAACAGATTATCTCTGTCGCATTCATCGACTTTAGTAAAGCATTTGATTCAATACCAATTGACTTGCTACTACACAAGTGTTCCCTCCTCGGTATTACTGGCAGCCTTCTTAGATGGATAGCGTCTTTTCTTAACGGTAGGACACAGTCTGTCGTTGTCGACAATAGTTTCTCTCCATTATATCAGGTCACTTCGGGAGTCCCACAAGGCTCTTGCTTAGGGCCTTTGCTGTTTAGCCTCTACATTTCTGATATTTCTCGTGTCCTTCCTCCTGGTATCCATTGTAATGTTTACGCTGATGACATCAAGCTTTATGATATTGATAATCCCTCGCTGCTCCAATTAGCTCTCGACTCTCTCTCCAATTGGTCCCATACCTGGGGTTTATCTATTTCCACCACCAAAACCGTTATCATGAGAATAGGCTCTAGACACCCCACAGTAGATTTCACAATTGACAACCATGTCCTTCCTATCACTACTGTATTTAAAGACCTAGGAGTTTCTTACGATAATCGTCTCTCATTCGATAGTCATATTAAGTCCATTGTCTCTCGAGCACGTGCCCGTTGTGCGTACATTACCAGAACCTTTTCCTCACGTAGTCCGAAGCTCTATTCACGCCTGTTTTCTGTATATGTTAGGCCCATATTAGAATATGGTAGTGAAGTATGGTCTCCCTCTGATAAAAGAAATGTCACGTTAATTGAAAGTGTTCAGAGAAAGTTCAGCGAGAGAGTTTTCCACAAGTGCAAGCTCCCTCGGACCGACTACACCAATCGACTGCACACCCTCGGCCTCACCCCCCTCGAGAGCCGTAGAGGGCTCATCGATTTGTGTTGTACTTATAAAATTGTGCATAGAGAATTAGAGATAGCAGACTATAATTTTTTCCTTCGTCCGTCTAGTAGTAGACTTTCCCGCCGTAATTGTATCCAGTTAAAAAAGCACCGCTTTAATAGAACATCTCTAGATTATTTCATTTGTAATCGTGTAGTCAATAGGTGGAACTCCCTTTCCAATAGTATTATACTGTCAAGTAGCGTCAAGACTTTTCGTAAAAAGCTATAATTATTTCCGCTTTTTGCTTTCCGCTTTTTGCTTTTTGCATCCTATCCTTTGTCGCTTAGTTGTGACATCGTATATCATGTTTTCACGTTGTCTAAGTAAGTAACAATCATTCCTAGTCCCAAATAACATGATAAATTATTATTATTATTATTATTATGAATCCCCCCCCCCCTCTTTCTTGCTCCTTTCGCTTTCACCCGCGCCGACCCTCGTGTTTACTACTTTCAGACGAGGGAGAATGGACAAATGAGAGAGTAGACGAGAAAGAAGGAAAGCCAAGCACACAGAGGAGATAGCAGTAGGGAACCATCTTTTCTTGTTCTTGTTCAACCAGTTTAATTTGGTGTTCTTCACTCTAATTTTCCCATTCAGCGATGATTTTTCCCATTCAGCGATGCTACTTCAATTTCTAATAATTCCAACGCTTCTTTATCATGTGGAGTCTGCACCACAGGTTGTGAAATTACTATAATTGCTAAACGGATTGCCTTAAGAATGAGAATAGATGCTGGTTCTCGGTAAAGAGACTCTCCGACGACAAGCTTCAACACCGCAGTAAGGCAATGAATGTATCAAGTGGATGTTCCCCTAAGTTGTTCAGGTTTGAAATACAGAATTTGCTGCGAAAACATTATTGACGGAAGAATGTTCCAGTGCTGACGAGCTCATGAAGAGTAATCATGGAAAGGAATATGGCGCTTTCGATGATTTGGATCTCGCAATTACTCGTGGTGGAGCTGTATATCGATTGAACCCCGATAATACGAACGATCTATCCTCCAACATTCATGTATGCGAGTCACATATGAATGAGCTGGTCTATAAATGGAAAACGAAAGACTACAACCATATTCGATATCACAAAGTATCAGGTGAGCTATCGCAATCCTGCTTTTTACATACATTCATCGTTAAGGGAAGGACGTTGCTTCGTGTAGCTGGCCAATCGATCCTCATAACCCACCCAGACACATCGACCGCAGTGGTAGGGCATTCTATCTTACCCGTGAGGAGGCGCGAGGCTATTTGATTTCGAAAGGACAACATCTCCACGTCGGTCTCCGTTTGTTCCTTTTTCGAATTACGAACATGAGAATCGATTTTGTTATGATTCTAATAAAAATACTGAAAAATCATTCACTTTATTAAGTGAACTCAGGCTGTAAATATAATATAAATAGAAATAACACATTAATAAAAAAATACTAAACCATAAATTATAAAAAGTAATTTAAAATTTCAGCGCTTTGCAAAGACCACCATGATGAGATTATCCTTGCAATCGAAGAGAAGAAGGAGGAGAAGTGCGACAAGCCATGAAATCCAGCTGACAATCCAGATGAGCCGATGTTCGAGAAGAGAGAGGAAACTGCTTTGGAGTCTGCATTCGTTGCCTTTGCGAGAGCTGCCGAAGTGGATCGGGTGTGTCCGAAAATGAACTTTGTGGATTATGCGAGAGATACCAAAACTCGCAAAGTTCGTGCCGTCGACAAAATGATTGGCAAAATGATCGAATCAGTCGCTCCCGGATCGGAAACGGAGATGAGGGACCGTGTGTGCAAGACGGGAAGGTATGGAGAATGGGATGGAATGGCCTCGCAATCAACAAGTGGAATTCTTGAGCAAGTGAACCATCTGTGGATGCAGGAGACTGACGCTCGCACTCGTGACATCATTCTCTCCGTCGTTGCTGGTCCGATGACATTCGGACAGGTTCTTCCTTTCTTCCCTGGACTCAGTAACTACATGTTCACCAATGCGAAGAGGATCTGGGCGAGTCAGGAGATTCCTCCTGAGGTTTTGACTACTAGAGATGGATGGGCAACGAAGAATTCACTCTACTTCATTCACTACTTGACAAGGTAACCAAAAAATATATTCTGTAAATAAACACATTTCAGCGGGATGACACAGATGCCTTTCGGAACGAAGTCAGTCAAGCTGTCGACGGGAGAGAGAATCGAGATCAGTAATATGATCCGCCAGCAGTCGAAGGCCGAAACTATTCGGGGATTCAAGCAGTTCATGGAAGAGCAGGATCTGAGTGAATTCGTATATTCTGACTCTACAATGATGCGCTTTCTCAATGCTGCTCCTTCCACTCAGAGAAAGGCCATGCAATGTGTGGATTCCTTCAAAGCCTTCGCATACGAGGTTTCCATTAGGAAAAACAAAGAAACAAATTGATATTCTTAGGCCTTCGACGAGATTAAGGATATGATCGATTGGTTGCTAAGAAAGGGGAAGATTGATAAGGAAGATTCGAAGAAGATGTGGAATGAATGGATGGAGATACGATTGTATCTCAAACACGATTATTCATTGCATCTGAAGAATGACAGTCTAATTGGAGACCATAGCTTGATCTATGCCTTGTCTGACCCGCACAATCCCAAATACGCAGCAGTGTTATCCCATGAACACAAACATCAGTGTCCTCGGTGTGTTCATATCGACAAAACATTCAGGTATAAATTTTTGAGGTGTTTTTAAAATATGTATTTCTAGACAGATGAGCGATCTACTCACTACCATTCTACTCAACGATCCATCAGACGAAATTCGGGAAATGATATTTAATCTCAACAACCATCGAGAGACGATAGATGCACTGAAGGCCCACGCAGTAATCACTCGAGTTATAGTCTTTCACAATATTTCCAATTTGAGCTACGCGCAAAATATACTGAGGAAGTGCATCGGTACATCATTGAGAATCTGCCAGAGTACCACGCTGATATCTGGATCGATTACGGCCAGAAATTCCTGAATACCAAGCCGTACGAACCCCAGGCGGTATCTACTATTTCAACTAGCCAAAAATGATCTTCGATATTTAAGGACTACTTCGGCAAGAAAGGGCTCAGCTGGAGCTTCGCTCATGTCACTGCAAACATCAGCAATACTCTGGTCACTCATCTTTTCATTCAGATGATCGAAGACGATCCATAAGTGAGGCTGAATGGTGAGATCGGAGACAACCAACTGACCATTGCAGAACTCAGGATCGGCTGTTACCATTCTGACGCAGCTGCTCAACGAACTGAACAGTGTTGGCATTACTGACGTCCACATCCGCAGCGATAACGCTGGTGAGGGATTGGAGAATATTATCGATAATTATATCGCATTTAAGCCAACTATCACTGCTCAGCCACACTCGGTTCCATCCCCTCCATCGCCAAAGAGACAGGAGTTAATATAATAGGATGGAGTTTTTCTGAGAGCCAGAACGGCAAGGGAGCACCAGATCGAGGAGCTGCGAATGCCAAGTTCAAGATCAGAACAGAGGTCAACGCTGGGAGGGCCAAGATACGCAGCCAGAAGGATATGTTCGACGCACTGACGACGCCACCTCTGATGAAAGGTGTGTCTGTGTACCTGGGAGTGATGGAAGACCCTGCTGCTGAGCCGAAAGCCTCGGAAATCAAACGAGTCACGGATTATAGTTATTTCAAGAGAGAAGGAGATGGACTGAGAGTGTGGAAATACTATGGTATCGGAGTAGGAGAGGTGTACAAGAAACTGTACTCGAATGCTGGAACCTACAAGGAGATTCGTCGAGGTGGCAGATACGCCGATTACAACACGGCCAATACGGAATACTCGAAGATCAAGGCGAGAGCACCTGGGGACTTCTGGCACTACAATCCCAAGAGCATCGATGTGAAAGAGACGGGAGATCAAGATCACGATGTAGCAGTGCAACCGATTCCGGAGACGAAGGGCGGCAAGAAGGGACTCACGTTCGCGTGCTGGTGTGGGGCCACTTTCCTCAGGCATAGCAACTACCTCAATCATCTCGACTACGGAGTACACAAGATTCATCCCCTCAAGATCACTGGAATGGACGAGGCTCTCAAGCTATACGGCCGATGCCTGGAGAACTATGTGCAGACGAATACCTTGACTGCTCTCCAAGATCGCGCAGGAGAGTTCTTCGACAAGACTGTGCGACTCCTTTCGATGGGGTGGGGACTGAGATCTAGCAGGAAGAGTGGCCGATACTCAGATAAAGCAAAGGAAATGATCAAGAAATTCGCTTTGGAGAGAAGGAAGGAACGGAAACGAGCTGATCCTGAGACTGCTTTCAAGAGGATGTGTGCAGACAAGACTATCGCTTTGGATGAACGAATGAGCAGGGAACAAGTGAAGAAGTTCATCGGAAAGTTGATCATCACTCCTGTGAAGATGACGGTGGTGGTTAGAGGAAGAAGATCAGATGTGGAGATGGCGGACGATTGGTCAAATGTAGTGGAATGGAAAGTGGAGGAAGGAGAGGATGAAGGAGAATGGGAGATTGAGGAGGAATGCGACAATGAGGAAGGAGAGGACGAGTTTGAAATATTCTTTGATCATTACACCAAGAAGGAGGTCCAAAAGGACATATTCGAGCCTTAATCATATTATATCATGTGAATTTTGTAATAAAACATTGCTATTGTTGAATTCTTCCGAGTACAATCTTCGGAGTACGGCTACTATCTGAAACAGTACGCACTACAAATCATTCAGTATCTAAGAATTTTTATATTAATTCTATAGAACAAATGGTTGATATTGAATATAACAACTTTGAAAATCTGAGAAATACAAAATGTATGTGAATTGGAAAAAGCAGAAAATACAAATTTGCATTGATTTTTCCGATTATGGCTGTGACATCGAGAGGCAAAATCTAATGTCCACACAAATAATATTTAAGCTGTTCAAAATGTTCAAAATAAAGTGAAAATGAGTTAAAAACATCAATTGCACTCAAGGGGAGTGAATGACGTATTTTGTTATTGAACCTCGTTCATTTGAAATATGGGGAAATCTGCAGTGCGGCATTTTGCGGGATCCAGGAAACCTTTTAGGGGAACGACTTTTTTGGAGAAAATTTGGCATTAGGGGTACTTTTTCATGGCGGTTTTAATGCGACTAATTAAAAAACGACAGCCCCCAAAAATTTTTTCAGGTCGTCAATTTTTATGCAAATTTTTGATTTCAAACGGCCGTAACTTTTTTCAAAGATGAGCGAGCTCTTCACTTCCAACAGTAAAAATGCTTATCTCGTCGAGATCTTTCAGAATTACTATATATGTATGGGGTTTGGATGAGCCGTTCAAAAGTTAGAAAAACCGACCACCCAAGTTCAGCAAATAACACGAAATGAGGGGTGAGAGATACGGCTTCCTAAGGTCGATTTTCGGACTCTACGTGAAAAGTTACCCCTATGGACATCTTAAAATAAACACTTTATTTTTCACTGTACGGCTCATAGGTAGAATTGCTCAATTCTCTCAGATAGTCACTCATATACGTCTATTTCGTAGTTTGGGCCATCCTACTCTGCCATTTTTAAATATCTTACTCTGTTTACCACTGGGCTGATAAACCAAAAAAATGGAGTAGTGGGTAAAAATGTGCTACTTAGTCTTCCCGAAATAGCCATGAATTGTTTATCGCAGGCGTTCGCGCAACCGTAAGTTCGCCTGTCGTTCGACGACCAACAACTGCCCCATCGGAGAAGGTGCGCCCTCCCCATTGAATGACCCAATAGGCAGCGAATCCTGAATGGCGCTTATTCCAGGAGTGAACTGTCGTAAATGCCGCCTTGCCGAAATAGAGCGAATTCTGAGCAGCAGCCACATCTCTCGAACGAAGGTGAGAGGCAAATGAGCGTTTCTCGCGATAAACAAAATGTTCCCTTCTTCTCTGCTTCATACCAACTCAAAAATAGTGGAATTGCTTCATTTCTATTTATTATGAAAGAAGACATTTACAAATTGCAGATGATGAAAGCCGAGCTGTCTACGTCGAATTCGTTTGACAAAAATTCAAATCACAGTAGCTTTCAACAGCACACTCCCGACGTCCACTCTTTCCTCGCTTCGCCAAGGTGGGAAAACAACTGATTTTCGACGTATTCCTTCGGCAATAGCGTAGGGTGAGAATCGAAACGACTGTACTACTGGTAAACAAGCGAACTTGTAATCCATAATTGCACTTTCAATAATCACGTACGTGCTCTCAGAGGAATCAAAAAAAACGAGGGGAGAGGCAAACTGTTTTCATTCAATTTCTAGATCGAGAAAACTCTAGCAAGAGCGCACGTCTTCACAGAATCCAGCCAAGTTATTCAAATTAATGCATGAAGCATCGTTTTAGCACATCTTCGAGTCAGCAGCATAGTTGCCGCAGTTACAGCAGCGATGCGCAGCCAAGGGAACTTCTCGAGAAGCTGAGCAGATGCTATCGGTACTTTCTCCCTCTTTGTCCTATAGAAGCTGTGTACCGAAGGCGTACTGTCGATTCCACTATTCGTCCATTGCACTTCGTGACTTTTCCCATTTTCTTCATGCGCACGTATTCCGTTCTCTCTGAACGCGCGCGACATTTACGACTCCACTATATTGATGACTGTAGTCTAGAGTGCGGAGAGGAAGATGAAGAGGAAGACTCTGCCGCTCTTTTGAGGGGGAGAGCGAGGAATGAGGAAGAAGGAGGGGAAAGTGCAAAGTCTTCCGGAAGAGTTGGAACATTTTGGCATGGATTGGAGCAAGATTTGAACGTTTTTGGCTCATTTCCATGGTCCATTTGCATGTTAGCCCTACCCTTTACATCCCAGGCGGAGATTATTCAGTCTCTGCCCCAATTTACGTGCGCCAGCAGAGTGCAGACGTCAATTTAAGTCTGGTCGTTATCACACATTGCTTTATCTGTTTCTTCTTGCTGTTTCTTGTATTTTTCATTTCCTTGTCCAGTTTGCTTCCCTGCCGCCTAACCGCCTCTACCCAGGAACCTCGTCTCGGGCACCACTCACTTCTGGTACGGCGGCGGCCGACTGTTCAGGCTCGTTTTTCTCCATTGTTTGTTCAGTTCGTTACCCCTTTGGTTACCTGCCGCAATCCGTTGCTACTCTTGATCTCTCGTTCTATCAGTGCCAACTCTTCTGATGTGTGCCACACCTTGTATGTCTACCGTGTCCTGCACAGCAACGGATGCACTCAGGCTGCGCACTTCAACCTACTTCAACCGGGAGTCTACAGAACTCTGACGAGGACTACGCACTTTCCTGTGAGTGTTTACTGATCTATCGCCCCCGAAAAAATTTTTTTTTTGTAATTGTCCTGTTTATGAGCTGACGTGATCCCGAATGACTGATTCCCTGTCTAAGTAGTGCTAGGTCTTAGACCAGATGCTGCCTCTCCCTTTTCAGAATCTACTCTCACTTCGGCATCTCGACTACTTCCTCTTCGTGTTCGTCGTCTCTCTTGGAGCAAGCAGACACTCTGAAGACAACGTGAGAAGAATCTACGGACTACCTACCTCCCATTAACGCCTCAAATCTCTCGTTTTTTCTTAACATAGTTCGTTCTTAGTGCAATTTAGCCCACTTTATATCTTATTACTTGAATGCTAGCTACTTCAGTCTCTCCCGTTATCTCCCGTATCTGATGAAGAATCCCCTTAGGATCGCCCTTACGAGCCAACTATTGGGGTGTCCGGAAAGTTCGTATATTTTTTTTGTTTTTTTTTTTTATTCAATGCTTTACAATTCTCAGTGACCAATGTATGCCCCCTTCTTTCTCACTACCTCCCTCCAGCGATTGGGCAGGGTCTCGATTCCTCTCTTCCAGAATGCGGGTTTCTTCGAGACCGCCCAGTTCACGAAAGCCCTCACAACTTCATCTCGATTCTTGAACTTCTTTCCTTTGCAGAAGTCAGAGAGAGAGCGGAAGCAGTGGTAGTCGCATGGGGAGAGATCCGGGGAATACGGTGGATGGGGGATCCTCTCGATCTTCAGCTCGTCCATTTTCTTCTGGGTCATCTTCGCTCGATGTGGGCGAGCATTGTCCATCAGAAGAAGAATTTTGCCCTGGTTCAGGAGTCTGGGAGGGACTCTGATCGCGACATCTTCCAGTTGTTCAGAGAAGAGGTCGGCATTGATGCTGGTGCCAGGGGCGAGGATCTCCCAGTAGATGGGACCGAGCACTGAGAAGAAGAAGCAGAGGAGTTCCTTCTTTCCGTGCTCTTCCTTCTTCGGGACGGGCGTGGGCTTCTCATCTGCATTCACCCATTGCAGTCTCCTCACAGGGTTATCGTACGTGATCCACTTCTCATCTGTAGCGATGATGGAATTGACCCATCGAAGATTGGATCTACGATGGAGTAATTCCCGACAGACTTGAACACGATTTTTCAGCTGTTCGGGGGAGAGGTAATGGGGAATCACTTGTGGGAGTTTCGGCTTCTTCCCAGATCGATGGAGGATATCGGACACCGTTGATCTGGGAGTACCAGTATCCTTCTTCAACTCACGCACACTGGCCATGGGCTTGCGCTTCAGTGTGCGGAGAACGAGAGGCTGATCGAGGGAGGGAGGGCGTCCAGAGCGGGGTTGATCATCGAGACCAAACTCCCCTTTCTTGAATCGGGAGAACCACTTATAGCAGAAGGGTATGGAGGGGGCGTCAGCTCCTTCCGACTGGGCCAGGGCAGAGTGGGCCTCCTTCACGGATCGGCCAAGACGGTAGTAATGAAGTAAAACTGCTCGGAGGTAGAGATGGGAGTCCATCACAAGAATCAATGTAGCAACTAGGAGACTGATTAAATCCTCTCACTACTCAACGTCAGAATGACGCAATACATTGTTGACAAACAGATTGCGCAATCACTGCATTTGATCGCGAACTGACTTTTTCCGAAACATTATACGAACTTTCCGGACACCCCAATACTACCCTATTTCTAGTGTTGGATGTTGTATCAACCTTTTATTGTCGCAATTTCAACTGATTCTATGTTTTTGTTGATTTTAAAGTTTTCTCCTATGTTTTGATTCAGTATTGCGTTAAGGGTTATAGATAAAGTGAGGTTGTTTGGTTCTGTCACCGAAACACACTTCTCTCGATCATTTGAAACACAGAAAAGTAAAAAATTGAGAGAAACAGGTCATTTTGGAATTTCGGTCTTCCGGAAGACTGTGAGGTTTTCCGGAAGAATTTTCCCCCTCCCTCTCATTCTTCCGGAAGAGCAAAACTCATTTCGCGCCGCGCCGAGCGGTCTTCCTTCTTCCTCTCCGCACTCTACTGTAGTCCATTTTTCGGACTCTCAGCCGAATTTTTGTAAAGACTGCATCCAAAAAGCAATAACTTTATGTAATAAACTCAGCTGTATTCAGAGCAATGTGTGCTACTCGTCTGGCAGGGGAGCTTTCTGCTCGCAAGGACCCCCCGCACCCACTGGCTGCTGTAGAGGGACAGTTTGTGAGAACTTTTGTTTTCCTCAAACGAAAAGGGAATGTGAGAAAGGGGACCTGAGTAACCCCGAAGCAGGAAGTAATCTGGTCTCCTCGTAGGAATCAGTGGTAGTGCACCTGGTGCATTCCTCCGATTTGTGATTTCTAGGGATCCCAATTTTTCTTTCGCCTTTTAGTAGATTAACAACAATAGCAGAAAATCGAAATAAATAAACTCATAAGGGCATCCATTGCAGGAAATTCCGCCAGCTTCTTACGCTAAGATGGAAGTATCGAATCGATTGTTCCTAATAGCGCTACATCAGTTCGGCTCATCGGCATTTCGCGAATTCGGTAGATTCAAAAGCAAGGATCGGGTATGTGTGAATTCGAGTTAGAAAAGTCGACTAATTGGAGCATTCTCAGTGGGCACTCGTCACTAATTTCTTCACTCGCTATCGGATGTTTGATTCTGATTACCGGGCTGATGAAACCTTCGCGAATGATATGGCAAAGTGAGTTGAAATGAGATCTCGTAGTTGAAATCGATATATATATATATAAACAATCTATTTACAAGGCGAATTGATCTCCGAATGATTCTCTTCCAATCATATTATCTCAGAACATTTGCCAGCTACACGACATACTTCTCAGTGGGAGTGCACGAACATTTCTTCGACGATTGCCCAAGTGAAGGAGCTTTTCGAGAGGAAGCTAAAAGGTTGGATGAATTAATTTTCATTTACATCAAAGGGTTCAATTCTGATAACTATATCCAGCTAAATATCAACAAACACTCACTAAGTGTACATAGTGAAAGAAACTGCTCAATATCAACCTTTGAGGGCGATGGAAGCAAATATGAAGAGGCAGTTGCACGGGGCGAGGGAACACATGCGAAGTGCCAATCTCACCCACGAGGAATTCATCGCGGTTCTGGCCATTATGTTCTGGAACACACGTAAATTCATTTACTTTTGCAACTGAAATGGACTTCACCTTAACTCAAATATATTGTTTAGAAAAAAGCATTAATTTGCTAAAAAGATATATTTCCAGAGGACGTTGATGTAAGCGAAGAGGTTGTCTGCATTAGCCGAATGTATAAGGACGCCATTCTGAAGGAGTTGCAAGCCTATTATCGGTGGTTAACTGATCATTTCAATTTAATCAACATCATTCGTTCAGCGATGAGATGCACTTGGGCAATTTCGCCCCTCGATTAGGAGAGCTGATGATGATGCTAAATGTGTACGAAGTGGTTGGTTCCATCTCTGGGTTTTCTTTTGATTTACATCTTTTTCCCGCAGAGATCCACGGGATTGGACAAGCACTTTGAGATGATGCGACTGCTGAATGTCTTCGACGACAAAACTATCATTTACCGCATGTCGTAATTTCATATTCCTATGTTTTGTGATGCCATCCTGTGATCGTAAATCTTTCCTTGATATAACTGATTCGTTTCTCCAAATGACTCCTGAATTCAATGGGCGACATCTCTCAGTGCTGGGTGAAGATAAAAGAGGGGCATTTCACAACAAACATCTCGGTCAAATGATCTCTCTCTCTCAAACAACAATTGTTCTGGATCAGATCCATTATCTCTGCAAACTGTAAATATGCATCTGTTGGATATGTTCCGTAGTCGGGTGCACACGCGCACTCTCCGCAGTTGATCACCAAGTGCAAGTGGTGTTTTATGAAACAAGAGAGATGTTTACACTCCGTCATGGTTTCTGATTTCCTGCGATTATTGAGCGGAGTGAGGGTGAAAATGAAGAATAGTTAAATATATAATTTGTAGCTAAGCACTTGTTCGATGACAGTCCGAACGAAGAACTTCTTCGAGAAGAGACTAACGAGATAGCGGGAAAGCATGACTTTTCTCGAAATACGCCACATTCTAAGAAAATATACTGCTGTACAAATAACATTAAAGTATGGGATATTTTCTGTATTTTTTGATGAATTGAAGCAGGTGAATGCAAAAACGAATAATCACATGGTATCACATGGTAGTATGCAGTATTATCGGGACTTTGAAATTGAAATTCAGAATTTTCGATGTTTTCGCGCTATGACAATGCATACTTTTTTTCGAAGAGCGTCATAATCTCAGATTGATCTATGAGTATATCCATGAATTTACCTTTCAACGCGGCGCGTGGACAAATTTGTTGATCCTTGTCCACTTTTGGCTACTCAAAGGTGAAATCAGTAGAGGGATTGGGGAAAATTGAGAGAGTGGTTTGACGATAGTGTGCCTAGATGTAGGGGTACGCACTAAGTGTAGTCAGTAGACAACAATTTATCTTTACGTCCTAACTGTAGCCAGCGCTTTATAAAGGAGATCAGACTAACCTGACCTCACATTTTTCATTTTCGCAAATGCTTTATTACAGAAATGTTGCTCGCAATCGTCATCGCTCTCTTCTCTTCACTAGTCTACGCCTGCATCCAGTACTATCGATACGTCGCTCGCTACCCGAAGGGACCCTTCCCGCTTCCCTTCATTGGCAACCATGGAGTGGTTCTGTGCACGATTTCAAATTTATGTTCAAAGTGCACATCTTTAGGTCGATTTCGAACGGCAGCATACTGGTTTCGAGCGAATAAGCAAGGATTTCAATGGGATTTGCACCATCTTCACTCCTTCTCCCCTGGTTCATCTCAGGGATTACGAACTGATCAAGGAGGCTTTCATCGAAAATGGTATTACTATATTGGAAACAACAATGAATCTACGAACACCAATATCATCTTTGCAGTTAAAATATTTTTTTGCATATTATTCTAGATGTTATTTACAGGCGACGACTACATTGGCCGTCCTCAGAATAAGATGTTCGAGATGTTTGCTTTCGCGCCGAATGGAGGTACGAAGCACTCATAATTACTTGTCGATCCGATGAGCAGATGGATGAAAGGAGAGTAATTGGATTGAGGCGTGATCAACTCGATCGGTGACAATTGGCGTGAGCAGAGGAGGACCGCACTGTCCATCCTCAGGGACTTCGGAATGGGCAAGAACGTCCAGGAGACACTGGTGAGGAAGTGGATGATGGCTGTTATAATCTTCTCCAGTGAAGGTCCAATCTGCCATTACCGATATGCTCGATTACCTCGATGAGATGAAGGATAGAACGAACGTGGACATGCACTGGCCAATTCAGGCGCGAATCCCATATTTATCTCGTCTGCTCTCTATTCTTCTAGACGACACTTATGTGCTACTTATCTTTCGTTTCCTGCAGGTGATGATCGTGAATGTCGTCAATGAAATCATGTTTGGCTTCCGTCATAAATACGCAGAGAGCGGCCCGCTTCTCAAGTTTGCCACAGACCTGAATGAGGTTCAATTTAGCTGTTATTCTCACCATATCACTCAGACTTCTACGAGTGCATACATCCGCATCAAAGGGCTTAGAGTGTGCTGTTTGTCTGTACGCATGAGAATATTGCTCTATCAAGGCGCAAAACCTCAACATTTCCATTACACAATGTTTTTGCAGTTGCTCGATCGAATTTTTTCAAGCAAGTTAATGTTCCTCGGTATCTCCCTTCCTTTCCTCGTCGATCTTCCTTTCATCGGATGGCACGTCTACGGAAAACACAAGAAAGCCGTGAAGGAGGTGCGGGAAGTTCACATCGGCCTTTATAGAGGGTGCATGAGTGCGCAGAAATAACAGCTATGAAAGAACGTCTTATGCAAGGCGAGCTATAACATGAATCTACGACTTCGAGGTGCAACAATTCGTCATCGACAACATCCATCGGGCACTGGATGGCTATTCGACCGATGATGAGCCTTCCTGCTTTGCGCAGGCATACAAGCAGAGGATGCTCACAAACAAGGCACTCGAGTAAGCACCCACAGTAATTAGTGAAAATGTTGCGAGCTCACCGGTTACTGATAATCAACACTGTATGTCTACTGTGTCTTCTGTTTATTCTTGCATTCGCCTTAGACTTGCAAACATAAGGCATCAAAATTTGTGTCAATTGAACACTGACTTTAAATAATGCAAATGATTAAGCGAAGGGAACCTGTACGCCGTGTGCTCTGACTTCTTCCTGGCAGGAATGGAGACGACGATGACGACACTCAGATGGGCAATGGTACTCATGGCCAAGCACCAACAGATTCAGGTACTCATTCATAAACCTACAAAATGAATGAAACAATGTTCTGTACAAAAAATGGGAATCTCATTGCGATGAATGAAATTTGAAGTGTTCAATCGAGAAAGAAGTACCTTGTCAATACCCCACTCCCTTCTGTCCGATACCCCAAAACGATTTTCAAAACGGAATATGAGACCGTTTGCGATAAATTCAACAACTCGTAGCGAGGCCTCGGGACAGCTCGTAACCTCAAACTCACGAAAACATGGTTTCTTAGTTTTCGATGCTGAGCACAATGGTCACTATCATTTTTCCTAATTCGTTCATTGGCGTCCGGTGTGGTGCCTTGTCACTTCCGGCCAAAACTGGTTTTATATGTGTATCTCGGTCAGAATACCCGCTGGAAGCACGAAATCTCGCATACGTGAACTGAATTCCATGGGGAATCGAGCCTTGTATTTGATTTGACATGAATTTTGTCGGTTCGCGAGATAATACGACTTTTTGACTCGATAAATTGCGCGAGTGGAGACCCTCACCATGTGAACCGCATTTTCATGCTGATTCGATTGGTATATACATGTATGGTGATCGGAGGTCGGTATAGCCTTCGTTTGCTCGATTTAGTGATATTTGACTGCACTTCACTGTGCAAAGTGAGGAATAACAGGGAGGACAATGAAAGGGAGAATCATTTCTCGTCATTTTGACCCTCCCATTCCTCACTTTGCACAGTGAAATGCAGTGAAAAATCACTAAATCGAGCAAACGAAGGCTATACCGACCTCCGATCACCATACATGTATATACCAATCGAATCAGCATGAAAATGCGGTTCGCATGGTCAGGGTCTGCACTCGCGCAATTTATCGAGTCAAAAAGTCGTATTATCTCGCGAACCGACAAAATTCATGTCAAATCAAATACAAGGTTCGATTCGCCATGGAATTCAGTTCACGTATGCGATATTTCGTGCTTCCAGCGTGTATTCTGACCGAGATACACATATAAAACCAGTTTTGGCCGGAAGTGACAAGGCACCACACCGGACACCAATGAACGAATTACGAAAAATGATAGTGACCATTGTGTTCAGCATCGAAAACTACCCCAGAAACCATGATTTCGTGAGTTTGAGGTTTCGAGCTGTTCCAATGTCTTGTTGAATCTATAGCAAACGGCCTCATATGCAGGGAAGTCTCAACTTGAATCTTACCTTTGAGGATCGACTGCGTGCGGAGATTCATTCAGTCGTCGGCACTAACAGACTCCCCTCACTCAACGACCAGAACAATGTAAGAGCGGCAACTACCACCGCCCCAGCAATCAAAGACCTTCTCACCTCTTCATTAGACCTTGCACTCCGTTTTTTGGGACATTCACAAAAGGGGAAACGTGCAGTGTCTCATTTGAGATGCCGTTCAGTCGTGCATGCGTGCTTGAAGTGCAGCGATGCGCAAACGTCCTCAGCAACAACGTCTACAGAGAAACCGTCAGGGAGACAATCATAAAGGTTTGTTGTATTGGACTTGTCTAATGCCTTTGACCGAAACAATCCATTCTTCTCAGCGTCAGTCCATCCCTGCGGGGACTATGGTGAATGCTGATATTCATCACGTGATGGCTCATGATCCTCTCTTCGTGCATCCAGAGAAATTCAATCCTCAAAGGTACATTGCCGAGGATGGAAATACACTTCGAAAGGTCAGATGCCAACAACTTCGTAGGTTATTCTGTCAAATATTGCAGGACCTAATCGAACGCACTATTCCATTCTCAATTGGAAAGCGATCGTGCGCGGGTGAAAGTGCGAGCTTCGTTTACTGAAAGTGCTCAGAGTAATGCATTGTAGGTCTGGCGAAGGTGGAGCTAGTTTTGTGCCTCGCAGCTATGGTGCAGCACTATCGAATCCTTCCGTGCGAAGGAGTCGAAATTGACCTGGAGCCCCTCGCTCGCGGTCTTCTCAGACCGAGAGATCAGAACTTGCGTCTGGAAAAGGCGTTTTGAAGTGAACTTCAAGGAAATATCTTAACATGCCTCATCACGACAGATCTGATAAACATTATTAGCAGCTATTGTCACTATTTTCCTTTTTTGGCATGTAATAAATATTTCGCATTGGAATAACTGGGATACGGAGGGACATCGTTTTCCATTCTGTCGTCCTTGAAATTGCTTGTTGACAGTCTACTATGCTTTTCGATCCTTTTCCCGATATATATCAGCGCGCTGGTGCCAGCTGCCTTTACCGCATACTATGAGCATTAACCTCGTAGAAACACAAACAAACGGGGTCACGATAAACGAAGGAAACAGTCGCTGGCAACCGCTACTCTCGAATGCAATCAATCATATTTGGCAATCAATCGATGAAGGGCGCAATCTAATCAAGAGACCTTGGCAACTCCTCTCCTCTTCCCGCACTCCTCTCTAGCGTAGTGCACACCCTCTACCCCTTCTTCCGTGTCCTCTCTCCTTCTCTCTTTAGTCTCTTCTCATCTCGTCATCTCTCTCCCGTCCCTCACTCCTCTCTCGTCTCTTTCGCATTGTTTGCCATCTTCGCTTTCGCTCTCTCCCCCTTGCAACTCACCTGACTAGTCACCCTCCCCTCGTTCACACACTGATCTTTCCGCGACTCGATGCCCCGACCAAAACCTCACAAAAAGGTCAGTTTCCTTTGTTTACCGCCTCTTGATCCAAAGCTAAATTGCACGGCCATTCGATGATGATCGCTATGCGATGAGTAAATATCGACTACTCTCGGCACTGGAATAACTCGATTTAGTTCAGGGGCGCTCGTGTCTTGTGTGCGGCGGCGTGACGAATGTCGCGCACCTCGGCCGGGATATCTGCCGCGCTTGCACCGTCTTCTACAGGTAGGATATGCAGATTAATATTATCGAATCATCACTCGAATAGTTTTTTTGGGCACATGAAAGTGTAAAAGGCACTACACATGCCCTCCTACTAGTTTTCTTGCAGGCGTTCTCGCCATCGGAAGCTTACCTGTCGATCCAACAGCAATAATTGCCCGATTGGAGACGGTATGCTGCTTCTGCTTAGATGACAAAGTGCACGCATGTGTATGGCATACAATTGTAGGCTCGAGTTGTCGGAGGTGTCGTCTCGCTGAATTGGAGCGAATTCTGTCCGGAGGAGAGACCAGCCGACCAAAGGTAACGGATAAAGTAACGTTGGAAATCCGGTCAATCCTCCCCTTTGTTGCTCAAATCCTTCGAGTAGAGAGTACCAACCATAGATCGTGGTCCGGAGTCTCTGTCTTTGCGTGAAAGTACACATGGGTTGCTAGGACGACTCGGCCCGCATTTCCCCCATCTCGTCCAAGTGCAATTAGTCTTCTGCCCTACGAGAAGCGAAAATGACTGGCACTGGCTTGATTGGAGTATGGGCTAGACCTAACACGGGCTAGGCCCTCATTACTGTTCAGTTATAATTTCGTTGAAATACTCAATTGCAGATGGAGCTGGAAAACGAGCAGATTTTGGTCGAAAAGCAATTGGAGTCGCCTGTTGACGCTGTTCGCCCAAGGGAAAACTCGGACATTCATGCGCTCCTATCATCGCCAAGGTAAGATCAGCAACAAAATATGCGATGACGACTATTTCACGTGTCCATGCGCACAAAATATTTGTGATCCTCGTAGTACACTTACTTGATGACCATTCTTTACTACGACTTGCTTAATTTCACTCTCCTCACTTGTAATTTTTCTCTTGGGAGTGTGGAATACTCGCGGAAAGCACGTCGAATCAGCTGTTACGAAAAGAAATATTCTCCCTAGTTTTGCAAATCTTCGACGCTCGTAGAGACACAAATAACATAACTTTACAGCACGTCCTCGAGCGTTCATCATAACTGCCACTGCGAAGGAGAGACTGAGCGTCCAAGGAAATTGCTGGAGAATCTACGACGGTGCTATCGGTATGGGCATTTTTATCATTCATCAATTAACTCACGATGACACGTAATCTTTGTATTTTTTGAAGCGTTCCAAGCTCACCAATTAAGAAAATTTATTTTAGGGTCATTTTTTCCAACGTTGACAGATGGTCGCAATAATGTTGCATTAGAGTTACACTGTCCCGTTCAATACCTGGGCAATAACAAATTGCAGTGCAATGTGCGCAACTCGACTGGCAGGCGAACTCGCCCATCGCAAGGTTCCACCCCATCCACTCGAAGCTGTTGAGGGCGAGTTCGTGAGTGGGCCTTATGCTTTCACTGTACCATCTTGGTGAATAAGCTTTACTGATGAATCCTCAAATCTAGTTGAAATATACCACATTTGGCACATTCGTTCAAAAAATATGGGAGGCGGACAAAACCGCAACGGACAAAACCGCAACGGATCGCCGTTCGCTGGAGATTTGATCACGCAACTTGGAAGTTGTTACATTGTTATTAGTATGGCCTCTACTACATCACCCTGATTAGATCCTCTAACTAGACGATCTTGAGTTTCACTCCATATCTATGCACTCCATATCATATTCATGGTCTCAAATTAAGAATGTGAGTGGAAAATCATGGTTAGATAAATACCAAATGCCGTAGCCAATTGATACTATTGTACCCCAGTAACTACTATAACCCTTTAACACGAGTATCGATTGGTTACGGCATTTGGTATTTATCTAACTATGATTTCTTTAGTCATACTAATAACAATGCAATAACTCCCAAGTTGCGTGATCGAATCTCCAGCGAACGGCGATCCGTTGCGGTTTTGTCCGTTGCGGTTTTGTCCGCCCCCCAAAAATATTTCTATTGAACTATTTCAGTCTATCATACCAGCCACGTACGCGGGAATGGAAACCTCTCATCGACTGTACCTCACTGCTCTTCTACAATTTGGATCTTCGACGTTCCCAGAATTCGCCAATTTTTCAAATAAAGACCGAGTGAGTACAGACGATTCAATCAATGCCAAACGGAAGCTATTTAGTGGGCTCTCGTGAAGAACTGCTTCACTCGTTATCGAATATTTGACAGTGATTATCGGGCGAATCAAGCCTTCACGGACGATATCACCAAGTGAGAAATTGCAATTTCTAAAAAGGCGTTTCCGATATCCTGAATCTCTATGATTTTACATTACAAATTTAATTGACAAAGTGATTTGTTGCATTTCAGAACCTTTGCTGGCTACACGTCGTTCTTTTCTGCGGAAATCGTCAAGCATTTCTTCGATGATCATCCGGATCTCGGAGAGTTCCGAATGGAAGCTACGAGGTTTCTGCATTTCTTTTACCTCTCAACTGCCTATTATGCAGTGTAAAAAGATAGAGCAACATAAAATAAACAGTTTTTAGTAACCAATTGAGGGTAATTGTAGATGTATAGACGTACAGACAATATTCAGGGCGATGGAGGCCAATATGAAGAAGCGGAAAGGCGGTGCAAGGGAGTATATGCGTGCAATCAGCTTACGCCACGAAGAATTCCTCGCTGTGCTCGCGATGATGTTCTGGGATACAGGTAAGCTGTTTGATCGCGTGGAAAAAGTCAAGGAGAAGAGCAAATATTTAAATTTCTGCAATTCCGTATGTCGGCTCCCTTTGGAGCCAACGACTTGAAATTTGGAATATGGGGTGTAAACCCATTTTGCACAACAAAAAATAAATTTCATGTCGCTAGCTCATCTGGGAGCCGCGATACGAAATTGCTGGAATTCAAATATCAGGCTGGTGCATAAGTTTTGTCGCTTCCTATGTCCTAGGTATTCTGATGCCCTAAATTCTTTGTATTAATTTTAGCGCCATATCATAATTAGTATTCAATGAGTGCCTTCATGCCCTTTACTGCGCGCTTTACTTCAGTCTTGTCAAGTCAGCCAGGGCGGAACAGTAATCAGCCAAAGTTGTAGCGACATCAGGATTAGTAATTCATTTCACGCGTCAGTGCATATAGAAGAACAGGAATTAAGCCCATCTAATGCGATAGACATAAAGGTCGACACATGAGCATAATTTTGAAACACTCTTTGACAATAATAAACAAATAGCTTTCAAGAAATTTAGATGTGTTCATTTGATGTGGATAAGCGGTAACGGTCAAATAAGGTTTTGCACGCCGAATTATCTTCTAGATAGGCATAGAGATTCACTTAGTAGCTTAATATAATTCACCACATGCGTTCACTTTATAAATATATTTTGGGTTCGATTGGGTTCTGCTGGGATAAGCTGCTTCGTGCAGACCGTATGTATGGACATCATACTACCGAAATTTGCACTTTATTCAAATTCCTGCCTCGCACACAATTTTAATGTTGGATTTATTGTAATCATCTGAACCATCAACCCTTCCCTAGTAATTAACTATTTTGGTTATTTTCAGAAATCAATAGTTATTGGATGGCGAACTGGAATTCAAAACACCTAAACTTGAATTTTTAGCAAAATTGTTCCTGAATTGAATTTCCGGAAATTTCAAATTTTTCACAATACGATCATCTTTTGCCTAACATATTTCTTGCGAAATTGGAGGTCCATGAGTGTTACTTGGAAAGCAATTATGTTGAGCTCTGTTTTTGTATTTTTGGATTCATGATATTTGGCCAAGTTGTCTGTGAATCAGTGGCTTCGCGTAGATTCAGTTAACTATATCTTTGAATACGCTCAACAGAGCACCATATCTGACATATATTTAAAAAGAGCACTCACGGTGCTTATCACCATTGTGCTGGAGATTGGAGCATTGTTCGTCTCTTCGAACTAGCACTCGGTAAGATAAATTAAAACATTTAGCGCGAAAGTCAAATCAGTTCATATTGATATTTCTCAACATGCGGAGTGGATAATTCAGTTACATGCTATGGTTGGAATATACATGTATACCCCTAACATATGCTAGGAGGTCAGGAGACATAAATAATTGTGAAGCAAAGACGATGGAAAAATTGTGAGCCTCCTAAATGCGACAAAACTTATGCACCAACCTAATATTTCCTCTGTCCCTCGACTTTTTCCATGCAATGAGTGACCTCGCATATTATAGGAAGGGAAGTGTTTCTTTTGTAAAATGAAGGCACAGAAAATATAATAACAGGTTTCATGAAGGGAGCATCCATCGATAGTAACAGAATGATTGGCATTGCAGATGGAATGGAATTTGGCGAAGAAGTGACACAGACAAGTAAAATGATCAGGGAGAAAGTGCTGAAGGAGTTGCACTCCTTCTATCGGTTAGACATTCATAATGAAGAAACATGACTTGCCTGTGCAGAGATGAGATGAATCTGAACGATTACGCCTCTCGATTAGGAGAACTGTTGATGATGCTGCCAATCTACGAGGTTGCACTTCTCAGTCAAACTTATGTGTAATGATTCTAATTCCAGCAGCGATCGGCTGGTCTCGATCAGCACTTCGAAATGATGCGGTTATTGAACGTTTTCACGGACGACACTCTTATTTACCGTTTGAAATGATTCGATAAATGTTTCGCTCATCTTGTGCGTTTGAATGCCTAATCCGAAGGATGTTCCTTACGATATCTGACTTTTCCCTCTTTCCGAGCATGCAGGCTCCAAAATGTATTCGATACATTTTGGTTGAGCAATCTCTGGACGGTGGTGAATATAGTTCTTTCGATTCTTTGTTCACTCTGACTCAGCGTCTAGGTTGCCAAGAGAGTTTTCTGGTGTACAAAATGTGGCGGTCGCGTGCGCACAAACATAATCTCTCCCTTTCACACTCCTTCTACCACTTGCTCACCCTCCCTCTTTCCCTCTAAGCATGTGCTCGATAAGCAACGGTGTTTCCGCAGGTCCATCGAAGTACTCAGCTGTCTCGGCCATGCCACAGAAAGGAGTATCGAAGAAGAAAGTGAGTCTCTGGTTAAAATTTCAGATTGTGCAGGCATCGATTCTGAGAGATGATAAGACAGTCTCACTAATTGCAGGATCGGACGTGCCTCATTTGTTGCGGGCCGACTCGGGTCGCTTTTCTAGGCATCGATGTTTGCCGAGCATGCTCAGTTTTCTACAAGTGAGCTTAATTCCGGTATTCAGCTGATGAAAGATAGTCGGCCTGTTTAATCTGTCAGAAATCTGCGAGAAAAGTTGCGTAAAAAGTTCGCGAACTTCTGATTCTCTCCTGTTCGTGTGCTCTCTCTTTTTCTCTAACCAGGTCGTTGAAAAGTTCACGAACTTTTCGACGAACTATGTTCGAAATTCGTGCTTTTCTTTTGTTTTACTTATTTTTAGGGATTATTTTTGCGTTTAGCTTATGAATACTTTGAAGGACAACCTTCCCTTAGCTGGAATAGCTTCAGAATACAGCGTAGTGAAAGTAAACACGGTTGGAGTAATTTTTTCGATTATGAGTCACCACTTTAACCACCCTGTAATGTCAAGCTATTCCATCAGAGGGAAGGTTGTCCTTATAATCAGTCATAAGTTAAAAGCAAAAATAATTGATAAAAATAAGTAAAACAAAAGAAAAGCACGAATTTCGAACATAGTTCGTCGAAAAGTTCGTGAACTTTTCAAGGACCTGGTTAGAGAAGAAGAGAGAGCACACGAAGAGGAGAGAATCAGAAGTTCGCGAACTTTTTGCGCAACTTTTTACGCAACTTTTCTCGCATCTTTTTGACAGATTAAACAGGTCGAGTGTGTAAAGTATCACTAACTATAAAAGAATGATGTTCTTTCCATCACCAGTAGTGGTTGATATCTCCATTATTGCAGACGGAACGAGCAGAGAAACGAGTTTACATGTAGAGCGAGCACTCGAGACTGTCCAATCGGCGAAGGTACTGATTTCGACTCTTTTTAATCTATTGGGGTGTCCGGAAAGTTCGTATAATTTTTTGTTTTTATTTTTTATTCAATGCTTTACAATTCTCAGTGACCAATGTATGCCCCCTTCTTTCTCACTACCTCCCTCCAGCGATTGGGCAGGGTCTCGATTCCTCTCTTCAAGAATGCGGGTTTCTTCGAGACCGCCCAGTTCACGAAAGCCCTCACAACTTCATCTCGATTCTTGAACTTCTTTCCTTTGCAGAAGTCACTTATAGCAGAAGGGTATGGAGGGGGCGTCAGCTCCTTCCGACTGGGACAGGGCAGAGTGGGCCTCCTTCACGGATCGGCCAAGACGGTAGTAATGAAGTAAAACTGCTCGGAGGTAGAGATGGGAGTCCATCACAAGAATCAATGTTGCAACTAGGAGACTGATTAAATCCTCTCACTACTCAACGTCAGAATGATGCAATACATTGATGACAAACAGATTGCGCAATCACTGCATTTGATCGCGAACTGACTTTTTCCGAAGCATTATACGAACTTTCCGGACACCCCAATACTTAGGAATGGCAAAAAAACAAACATATGAAGTGCATCCCATGCTTAGCGACAACATGAAAGGTTTACTTAAAATCATATCTCTGCAGAACTGAATTGCAAGAGATGCCGCTTCGACCACATCGAGCGACTGCTCAAGCAGTCCAGTGCCTCGTCCCATGCAGTCTCTTCTCCCTCCGATCAATCTCCAGATGCTTCCCAGTCGCCACAACGACTACTGCAATCGAGGTATTTGTAACATTCTAATAATTTTAGTCAGTTCAATTGTCCAGCTCTCCCTCGACATCCTCGAATGGATCACACCGTAATGAACTTCCGATTCTGGACAGGCTCAAAACTCACTACAGGTGTGCTATTCTTGATAAAAGTTAGAATGGTGTGAATTCGATTTGGTGTGGAAGGGAACGAGGCAATGATCAATGATCAATCAATGAACAGGTCGATGAGTTGGATGCGACTAAACAGCGAATTGCAATGTCTTCCCAATCCGCCCCATCCGTGCGAAATTAGCCTGGAATCAGGGGTAGGGATATTTTTAATATAATTTAGAAAGTAGAGCCCTTCAGCCTTACTTCCCTGCAACTTTCGCCTCGTTGACAACATCGAATCGAACTTTGATGACTGCATTACTCGATTTTGGTTGCTGCGTCTTTCCTGAGCTATCGTATCTGCAGAATAAAGAAAAGGCAAGTTGTGATAGCTGCAAAGATTTCATTTATTCAAAAATTACTTCCTGAAATGTTCAGAAAGGCTCTTAATGTTCACATAAAGATTCTCCCAATTCAGTGGGACATTGTCGTCAACAATTTCTACCGTTTCCGCCTCTTCGAAGGAATCTATCGTGCGTGTCTCTTTTTCCCAGACGATCTGAATAGGTAAGCAGAACACGCTAATTTCTTAGGTTATGGCCGTCGAAAACAGACAGCTCATTTCAGAACCTTCGGAGGCTATTCGACATGGGTCTCGGCTACGTGCTTACCTTCGTTCTGCAGTGATGCGCCTACCGGAGACAGAGAGGGACTGGAAAAGTAACACTTTTAAAATTAATCTTTTAATAAATAACTAGTAGAAACATCTGAAGCATGACTAAGCTGACAATATTATAATTCCTATGGCCCATTTCTAAAATCCTTGAAAGCATACAATCTAGCATAACAATAACATTGATTACATTTACATTCCTCCAATTACGTCATTTTCAGAGGTATTTGGTCTTTTTTTCAGTTACTTCGATCGCAACAGCACTCGGATGCAGGAGATTCCACAAGCCCGTTCGCTAGTGCATAGGGTGAATCCATCTCATGAGGAGTTCCTATTCATCGTCGCACTCATGTTCTGGACTTTTGGTGAGAACTTACATTATTTTTACATTAAAATATCATCATCCGCTTAGGATCAGGACTTCTGATTCAGGAGAGCCCAGTTAGAATTTTTTCCCAAGAGAGAAACAGGGAGGAATTCTAACTGCGCTATCGAGTTACGAAACGGAGACATTTCTGAATACCTGAAAAGGCAAATACGATCTAAACGGTACACTTTCTACAGGAGATATGCCAGTTCGCGATGAGATCACTCACCTGGGAGAACGATATCGAGACGCTATTCTGAAGGAGTTGCACGCTTTCTATCGAGAGGAGAGGAGGATGGAAGACTACGCTGCGAGACTGGGAGAACTCATGATACTGCTTCCTGTTTTCGATGTAAGCCTGCCGATTCTATACATTTCTGAGTAAGACACTACTCTTATGTTTGCATCATAATGCCAACAGTATATATATCATGCATCAGTATTCTGAAGGAACTGATGATTTTGTTCAGATTCAAATCGCGAGTAACATCCATGTATTTCAGCGATCTCATGAGATAAAGGAGCACTTCGAGATGCTCCGGTTACTCGATATCATACCAGAAGACTGCTTTACCTACCAGCTGCAGAAAGCTGAATGATCTCAAATCAAATTTTGCAACTATACCTGGAAAAAACCCATTGCAATAACGCTACTCCTATGTGATAAATATTTATATTCTAACAAATTTCGTTCGTGAACGAGGTTATCGAGCCTTCTCTATATCTATGTCGTGGTGCTTGTGTTTTCTGTATGCGATAGCTGATAGAGCATGGTAAATGCAGACTCATTGGCCGCACTCTCATTTTATTAAAGCAAAATTTTAGTCCAACCGAGCTCGAAATCTGACGATCTATCATATTTTCCACATTTTTCGGTTCGATGCCACACAAAGAAGTGTCCAGGAAGACTGTGAGATTTGGGTTCCAATTCTTCCTGAAAAAAAAGGAATTTATTGTATGCTTCTAGGAAAGGGAATGTCTCGTTTGTTGCACGGCAACGACCGTCGCTCATCTGGGAATCGACGTTTGCCGCGCATGCGCAGTCTTCTATCGGTGGGTTTGAGTATCATGAATTAGTACATGCCGATTAAACTGAAGTCAATCGTAACTTGCAGTCGCGCAGAGAAGGGTAACACATACACGTGTCGGACGACCACCAAGAAATGCCTACTTGGAAAAGGTTTCGCGCAACGTTGGCTTGAGAAAATACAACGCGGCTCTCCTTGAAGATCTCTGCTGTAAACGCTGCCGATTCGATAACATTGATCGGCTGCTCAAGCAATCCGGAGTAGCACCTAAATCGATTCCAGAGCACTGTGATCATTCAACCGCAGAACCATCTCCCTCATCTCAGTCGAGGTTTTCATTGGTAATAATGCCTTTCAAATAGGAATTATCAGCTCTCCGATGGCATGCTCAGCATCAAGTAGAACTCTAACACCGATTCTAGAGCGGCTCAGGACTCACTACAGGTTTTCTCGTTTGGTTATCGAATGATAATTTGTTCAAGATCGTCACGATTCCAGATCGATGTGCAGGGAGCGATTGAACAGTGAGCTGCATTCCCGTCCCGATCCTCCGCATCCTCTGGAGATAAGCATAGAAGCAGGGGTAGGGAGATCGTCCTGGGAACTTTCTAGAACTTGTGCAAACACTACCGAACATCAATGCATAGGAGCTACATGATAGTAGTAGAACGATGCAAAATATTTTCAGCCCTTCTTCCCTGCAACGTGTGTCTCCATGAATCTATCGAATCGGATCTTGCTCACAGCCCTGCTTGAGTTCAGTGGCAACGTCTTCCCAGAGTTCGTCCAGTTAGAGAGGAAAGAACGAGTAAGTGACAATCTTAGACGACTGATATGTGACCGAACGCTGTGAAAAAATAAAGACGATTTAGTGGGAAATAGTCGTCCACATGTTCTATCGTTTTCGCATGTTCGAAGGCATTTATCGAGCATTCATAGTCTTTCCGGATGATAACAGTAGGTGTGTTTCAGTTTTTAACATAAAAGATTACTTGTTTAACAATTCCTTTTCTTATTGAGTGTTCCTTATTCAGGTTTTTCGGTGGTTTCACAACGTGGATCTCGGCTTCTATGGACAATTTCTATGGCGATGCGCCTACAGGAGACAAAGCATGCGCGAAAGAGTAAGAGTAAGAAATATTGCAATGAAGTGATGCATTATGCTGAAATGATCACGATAAGTATTGTAAGCGATTAGACTGGAACAAAACCAGTTGAGATACATGAATCAATACGCGTTGCGTCGCCGTGAGCTCCACGCGGCGAGGGATTTGATGAGGCGCGTGAATCCCTGCCACGAAGAGTTTCTATTCGTCGTAGCGATCATGTTCTGGACGTTTGGTTAGGCCTTCTTTGTTTTTCACATATTTTATCGGTATTTTGACGGAGGTAATTTCTCGTTTAAAACTCCGATTCCTGGATGATCTGTCATTATACAAAGATCAATTCTCGTAATATGATATATTTAAACTTTTTTTTCTAAAAATGAGAGTTTTAAGGAGACATGCCTGTTCGCGAAGAGATCACTCGATTGGGCGAGAAATATCATACTGCAATTATGCGGGAGTTGCATTCGTTCTATCGTGAGCAGAAGGGGCTGGATGAGTATGCAACGAGATTGGGCGAATTACTCCTATTTCTGAATGTCTTTGATGTGAGGATAATTAAGTTCATTTTCCACAAAATATTCGTCTTTTTCCAGAGAACTCAGGACATCAAGGAGCATTTCGAGATGCTTCGATTACTCGATATCTTACCTGAGGACAGCTTCACTTATCAGCTCCAGAGAGTATAGTGGTATAAAATTGAAATTAGCACTGTACATAATTCTGCCACCGAAATACAATTTGGAAAACATTCTGGACTGAACTTCAATTAGTAAGGTCGATAAATGATACTGAATTAATCAGTTGTGGTGCTGTTGAATGAGTATAAGATCTCATTGAAATATCTCTGTCGCTATCTTTTTTTTCACAACCTTATTTTTGTTGATCAATACAGTGCTCTGCATGTCGACTAACGGAGTTTCGAAATCGAAGGTATGATTGGATATGCAAGACTTGGTTGGAATCTCCCTCAGCAGACTCGTACTTGTCTCATCTGCGGGGAGCAAACGCGCATCGCTCATCTGGGCATCGACGCATGCAGAGCATGCGCTGTGTTCTACCGGTTAGAATTGAAATTCATTCGAATCTTCACGATTCATTTAGTCGGGCAAAGAAAGGCAACGACTTCTCTTGTCGTTCTGTTAACGAGAACTGCTACCAACCGGCGAAAGGTTCCATCCTGAACTCTTTCCTTATTGTCGCAATGCAGTTCGCAGCTGTAAAAGGTGCCGATTCGATCGAATCTCGACTTTGATTCATCACTCAAATGCAAAATCTGTGGTACGGTCTGAACAAGTAATCAATGTGCTAAATTGTGGCATCTAGGCTAACTCCAAAACTGATTCTTCGGCTCTTACAAGCAGCAGATCCGAAACGCCTCTAATAGATAAGCTGCGCGCCGAATACAAGTATGCAATATCTATATTTTTCCGTTTTGGACGTCTGAACTTTAATGACTCTCACCAAAGATGTAACTTTAATGGGTATCGGGTTTCAGATCAATGTGCTTCGCACAACTTTGCGCTGAAGTGCACGCGAGAACTGAAGTGACGCACCCATTGGAGATTTCGCTCGAGAAAGGGGTGAGATGTTACAACTTGTTTTTGCTTTTTTAAATATGTCTTATTGTTTTACATGCACAATACAATCTGGACCAGGAAAGGTGAGCATTATTATTTCAGCCCTTCATGCCTGTGGATTTCGCTTCGATTACTATTGCTCACAGAGTCCTACTCACTACATCACTATACTTTGGCAACGAAGTTTTCCCCGAGTTTGTGGCGCTTCACGATTCCGACAGAGTTGATTCATGGCGTAAAGGAGATTCATTACTTTTAATTTAAGTGGAAAATCGTGAAGAACTTCCTGTTTCCGTTCCGTTCACTCGAGGGAGGCTATCGATCGAATAGAATCTACCCTGACGACCCCAACATGTGTGATCTGATTTCCTCGTTCTATAGTGAAATTAAGTACTTACCAGTGGGGCCAAAATTGCAATATCTATGAATTTATAATCTGCAGGTGTTTCCCAAGCTATGCATCCTACTTCTCCAAAGATTCCAGTACGAAGTTCTTCAGTACAGCGGCTCAGAATGGAGATGTCGAGGGAGCACAAAGGTCAAACATTCGCCAGAATCTGGTCCGAGACATTGCATCTTCAGGCATCTCAACAGTAAAGAATTCACGGATCTCATTCCTGAGATAAGGGAGTCGATCAAGAGAGTCAATCCGAGTCAAGAGGAATTCCTCGTCCTAGTCGCACTCACCTTCTGGAATATTGGTAAGTCGCAGTTTCTTCAGCTATGCAATTATGATTCATGTAAATAGCGAAATGAGTGTAGAAATTACAAATTCTCATTGTTTTTGTTTGAAAATTCTTATTCTTGTAATGGTATTCAAGAAGATCTGGTTGTGAGTGAGGCTGCTCTACGTGCCCGCTCTCTCTACCGCGAGGCCGTACTCAAAGAACTGCACGTTGTTTATCGAAATGGGCTGAAGCTGCATGATTACGCAGCCCGACTCGGAGAGCTCATGATGCTCGTTCAAGTGTTCGAGGTTGGAAGATGTTTCCGCTATCCTAAAACTGTTCACATCCCAATTTGTTCGTACAAACGTGCCAATAAGACTAAAACATGGGAGTGTAAATACTTACTCAGAGAACGAGATTGCTACATGAGCACATGCAAGTGTTTCGCATCTACGACGTCGTTCCAGAAGACAACTTCGTGTACGGGCTACTGAAGGAAGAGTGAACACCCTTTTGATTACACAAATTCTACGTCAGATAAAGAATTTCAATTACAATTTCGTTGATTGTGAGCAGAACTGAAGGTCGCTGCGCACCTTTGAATACTTCATACCGTTTTTCCTTGTTAACGCGTTCATGCTGAATGTGCTAATTCAGCAATGCCGGCAAAGGGCGCGTCTAAGAAAATCGTAAGTGGAAGTAATCGAGGCAATCATTTTTTGCTTATGCGAAACCAATTTGATATTGTCTGAACATGCTTTGTTTTATTTGACATCTTCATAAAATATAATGCAACTGATGTACACCCATTCAGGATCGCAACTGTCTCGTGTGCGGGGAGACGACGCAAATCGCCCATTTGGGAATAGACACCTGTCGAGCTTGCGCAGTCTTCTACAGGTGAATATCGAATAGTTGTAAAATCGAACTTGAAGGGTGTAGTAGACTATAGTTAGATCACATTTTCGCTTGTAGGCGAGCAAAACGAGGCAACGATTTCGTCTGTCGATCAAGTACTGGCCGATGCCCAACTGGCAAAGGTATTTGGTCCCGATGTTTTGGTCCCGACGATGTGCAAATACAACTGAATATCGATCTTTCACTAATCAGTGTAATACATTTCACAGGTCTGAATTGCAAAAGGTGTCGATTTGACCGTCTGAGGCGATTGCTCAAGGACGCAGAACCACCAGAAGCATCGCAGAAACCGTCAACCTCGCAGTCCTCGAAGGATTCTACGACTGAATCGAGGTACCCATGCAATCGGAGCATGATATAATTGTATCCACAGCTCTTCAACTAAATCCTCCCCTCGACCGACGAATCGAAGTGATCAACCCATCCTCGAGCGTCTCAAGGCCCATTACAGGTTTACAATTTTAAATTTCAAACTTATTTTTTGAGTTAAGGACAATGTGTTTTTCGAGATTGAATGGCGAACTAAATGCGCGTGAGGATCCTCCACATCCTCTGGAGATTAGCCTCGAGAAAGGGGTGAGATTTATTCGAAATTCAAAGAGCAAGAAGTAACTCAACAGCCCTTCTACCCGGCAACAATCAGTTCACTCGCCATAGCGAATCGCATATTACTCACTGCTTTACTTGAGTTCGCGTCTAGCGTTTTCCCTGAATTCGGACAGCTCGAGAATAAAGAGAAGGTGAATCGGAACTTGTACTTTCGAGAAAATATTACTTCGTTTAGTGGGACATCATCGTGAATAACTTCTATCGTTTTCGCATATTTGAGGGATGTTATCGAGCCGGACTCGTCTTTCCTGATGATCTGAACAAGTAAGACTTCTCAATGCCACATCTTCCTGAAAATATGTTTGTGAACAATTTAGAAAAAGTAACAAATATGATATATTCAGAACATTCGGCGGATTCACAACGTGGATGTCGAGGGAGAACCTTGAATATTTCTACAGTGAAGCTGAGGGTGAAGCGAAAGAAAAGGCAATGCAGTCAGTGTTTGAAACTTTTATACTTACCTTTGCCGATAGACAAGCAAATTATTGGGCGTCCAAATCAGGCTGATCAGATTCGGGAGCATGCGCATGCAAGAAATACCGGCGGCGAGAGAATTTCTGAGGAAGATCAATCTGAGACACGAAGAATTTCTCGTCCTCATCGCCATTATGTTCTGGACTATCGGTTCGAATTATTCATCTTGGAAAGCATTCTATTCGTGTTTAAATTGCAGGCGATATGCCTGTAAGAGAGGAGATCACACTTCTCGGCGATCGATATCGAGAGACGATTCTCAAAGAGTTGCACGCCTTCTACAGGGAGCAGATTGGACTGGATGATTACGCAGCTCGTCTCGGAGAATTGATGATGCTTCTTCCAACGTTTGATGTAAGATTTCTGATAAGTGTGCTCTACCAAAGAAATATAGCTTTAATTTCAAACGTGAAATTTCAGCGATCTCATGAGATGAAGGAGCACTTCGAGATGCTTCGACTGCTCGATGTTCTTCCAGAGGATTCTTTCACGTATCAGCTCCAGAAAGCGGACTAATTTCCTTTGATTTTGAAAAATACACACTATATATCAGAGACTTTCTGAGAAAACTGAGCAATTCCACCTATAGGACGTACAACGAAAAATAAAGTGTTGATATTAAGATATCTCTAGGGGTAACTTTTCATGTAGAGTTCAAAAATCGACCTTAGAAAGCTGTATCTCTAACCGCTCATTTCCGGTTTTTGGCCGATGGAGGGTGGTCGGTTTTTGTATTTTTTGAACGGCTCATCCAAACCCCATACATGTATAGTTATTCTGAAAGCACATGACGAGATAAGCATTTTTACTGTTGGAAGCGAAAGGCATCTGTGAAAAAAGTTGTGGCCGTTTGAATTCTAAAATTTGTCTAAAACTTCACGCCCTGAAAAATTTTATAACGCCCGGTGCAAAATAAATGTTTTCATTCGATTTTCCATGTAATTCCACCCCCGGGTGCAAAATTGCTCAAAAATTCATTGATACAAAGGTACTCAAAACAGACGCGAAAGACATCAGAATGCGAGAATTTATGAAGTCGATTTTTTCAAACTTCTGATTTAGGTACCGTATAACACCTTATTCGAAAGATAATCCAAAGTTATTGAAGAATCTGAATGAAAACCATAGTTAACCTACTCCTGTTAAAGTTATGGGCTTATTTTTTTACATTTTAGGGATGTTGATGGGCAACTGATGCATTTGAGGGCCTAGGAAGCAGGCGACGGGCCTGGGTAGCTTGTTATGTTAATCAATGAATCTGGAAAGCCCATAATGGGACATGGGAACCCTGTTTGGCACCCAGTCAGGATATCGTTGGACCTGGGTAACCTGTGTTGGGACTTGGGTTTTCATGCGAGTGATTTTTGGAACGTGGGTAGCCTCTTATGGGACCGGGGTGGCTTTTTGTGGTACTTGGGTAGTCTCTGATAAGTTAGGTGTCCCCACCTTATATATTTTTGGGAACTGGGTCGGAGGCCTGCGGTATGGATATTGAATCAGAGCCAAAAACAAAAATATTTTGCTGTAATAATAAAGTACTCAGTGCCGAAAACGGCTCTTTCGGTATCCAGGCCCAAGCCTAGTTTGTTTTTCAAGATTAGGACCCTGGTATCATCAAAGACTACCCAAGCACCACGTAAAGCCACCCCGGTCCCATAAGAGGCTACCCACGTTCCAAAAATGACTCGTATGAAAACCCAAGTCCCAACACAGGCTACCCAGGTCCAACGATATCCAGACTGGGTACCATAACAGGGTTCCCATGTCCCATTATGGGCTTTCCAGATTCATTGATTGACATAACAAGCTACCCAGGCCCGTCGCCTGCTTCCTAGGCCCTCAAATGCATCAGTTGCCCATCAATGTCCCTAAAATGTAAAAAAAAGCCCATAACTTTAACAGGAGTGGGTTAACTATGGTTTTCATTCAGATTCTTCAATAACTGTGGAATATCTTTCGAATAAGGTGCTATACGGTACCTAAATCAGAAGTTCGAAAAAATCGACTTCATAAATTCTTGCATTCTGATGTCTTTCGCGTCTCTTTTGACTACCTTTGTATCAATGAATTTTTGAGTAGTTTTGCACCCAGGGGTAAAATTACATGGAGAATCGAATAATAATAATTTATCATGTGTGACAGCACAGAGTTATAGAATGATTGCTACGGGAAATAAGGACACGATATTACGATGCCATGACTTGATGACAAAGGGAAAAATGGCAATAAATAAGTTTAAGAGAGAGCTAATTAGCAGTAATGAGAGTAAGCAATATTATGGATTGATTTTACCCTAAGTGAGAACAATTCACTATTTCTCGAGATGACAATATTATGAGGGATACAGTTCCACAAGGGAACTGCTCTATTGGTGAGAAAGGAATGGTAAAAAGTGGAAGTGGAACGGCGTTTACGTAATTGAAAAAGATTTGGGTGTCTAGGTCGAGGGGGTACTAGGTATAGGAATTCGGGACAGCCTATATCAACATCTGCATGAATCACTTTATATATAAACACTAGGTCAATAATAGTACGTCGGTATTCTAGCGGTTCTAATTGAAAATAACGCAGACGGTCAGGATAAGGTTTACAGGCGATGCCACATTTAAGAAGTACGGATTTGGTGAACTTGCGCTGAACACACTCGATGCTACGAGATAAGTCTATACTCTGAGGGGACCAAAGTTCGGAGCAATATTCGAGTATAGGGCGGACGTAAGTAACAAAGAGACGAGAATACAGTTGAGGATTTTTGGAGACAAAGGATCGCAGGATGTATGAGCAACGATAACGGGCCTTTGAGATCTTACTAGATATGTGTGCGCTGAACTCAAGTTTATTAGAGTATGTGACTCCTAGATCGGTGAACTGGGATACGGTAGGGAGAGAAGTGCCATTAAGAGTGAAAATAGAGGGGGGATGTGATCTTCCAATTAGCATTGTTTCGGTCTTAGTGAGGGATACGGTAAGGCCCCAGTCAGATGACCACTTATATAGAATCTCAAGAGAGGATTGGAGAGAGGCAGGATCAGAGCAAGACCAGAGTTTAACATCATCTGCGTAAAGAATACAGTGTACATTAGGAGGAAGTAAGGAGGGCAGGTCACTGATGTAAAGGGAGAAAAGAAGGGGTCCTAAAACAGAGCCTTGGGGAACTCCTGAGAGGGCAGGGAAAGAAGGAGAGGAAGAGGCATTGATGGAGACAGATTGTGATCTACCGAATAAGAAAGAGCGAATCCAGGACAGGAGGGAACCACAAATGCCTAGAAGTGAACATTTGTGAATGAGTAGGTCGATTGGGATAGGGTCAAAGGCGCGAGAGAAATCGATAAATGCAACAGAAATGTAGTGGCCATCGTTAAGTGCAGAGTGCCATTGAGAGAATGAGTTAAGAAGTGCAGATGTACATGATCTCCGCGGACGGAAACCATGTTGGTAAGGGGAGATGAGATTGTGCTCGGAAAGGTAATTCCAGAGAGTCTCGCCTACGATTCTCTCCATAACTTTGGACGACGAACAGGTAAGTGAGATAGATCGATAAGAGGTGGCAGCATTTTTTGCCCCTTTGCGCTTATAGATTGCCTTGACTTTGGCAGTCTTCCAAATGGAGGGAGAGGTGCCATGAAGTAAGAATCTATTGAAGAGGATGGAGAGAGGGATGCAAATGTGTGGGGCGGTACGCTTTAGAAAGACATAGGGAATGTTATCGGGAGAAGATGATGTGCGAGGGGGGAGGCGAGAGATGAACTTGGCTACTAAGAGAGGGGAGATGTCAACATAATCAATAGAGGCGGGGGAAGAGAGAGTACATGTGGAAGGGATGGCTAGGGAGGAACGATTGTAAGAAACAGAAAAATGGCGTGCTAATTCACATGCCTTAGATAAGTCAGATACGCAGAGAGAACCGTCGGGAGAGACTAATGAGGGATAGTATCGGATAAATCTTTGATTCGCGTACTTGCATAAGAGAGGAAAGATTTGAGGTTGTTTGATTTTGCCAGACGGTTTTCCCTACTCCTAGCCGTGTGTTTGATCGATTGTTTAAGTGAGCGACATGCAGAAAAGTAATCATTAAAGGATCGCCTCCTATACGATTTCCTACATTTACGAATAAGGCGAATAGAGCGGGAGGAAAAACGTATGCGCGTCCGATTGAACGAGCGGAGGGGGACGTATTTTTCAATGATAGAGTGAATAATTGTAAGGAAATTAGAGTAGAGTGTGTCAGGATCAGAGGAAGAGGAAAGTAGAGAAGTCCAGTCGATGGAATCAATCTGTGAGCAGATTGAATTCCAATCGACCTGACTGTAATCTCTACTAGGAGGGGGAATGGCGGGAGGAAGGGAGATAGGAAGAGAAAACCGAACAATAGAGTGGTCGAACGACGGAAGCGGGGGTTCAACGAAACAGTCATCAACGAGATGGATATTAGAGGTGAAAACTAGATCGAGAATATTTAGATTGCGAGTGGGCGAGGAAACTATTTGGTGGAGTGGGAGAGATCGGGAGAAAGAGAGAAGTGCGTTGGAATGAGGACTGGTAGATGAGAGGGAAAGGGAGGGCCAATCGACTTCCTTGCAGTTAAAGTCACCTACTACGACAATAGGGGAGAGATGAGAACAGTTCAAATCATAGATATACTCAAGGCACTCGTTAAAAGACTCAATACAGCACGAAGGACTGCGATAGACACAAATAATGATCAGTGAAATGGAGGGTGTGAGGGTGACCTGACAAGATACTAGCTGGCAGTAAACTGAAAAGGATCGGGATGAAATAATTGAGGAGGGGAGCGAACTATCAATAAGAATGGCGACTCCTCCACCTAGTATGGATGGGTCTCGGTCAGATCTGTACACTACGTATCGGTCAAAGGAGAGCATTGCGTCAGTTAAGGTCAGGGGAGAAGCCCACGTTTCGGTAAGGTTCAGGATGGAGATGTTTGAGGACAGGGCGTATTGTTCTAATGTGTGTATCTTAGACAGCGCAGAGAGACAATTAATTAACGAGCATTTAATAGAGCGAGAATGACTATTGGAATCAGAAGAGACAAGGCTGTTTGGGGGAGGGAAAGAGAGGCGATGGGGAGATGAGTGAGAGATAGGGGGATGGGAAGAGCTAGGGGGAGGCGAGGGATTACGCTGGGGTGAGGAGAGTGCAGAGAAAGAGAGGGAAGGACTGAACTGAGAGACCCCTAGAGGAATGACCTAGCTGGCTTTGAGCGTGTGACCATTATGGAGAGAGGGGGAAACGACAGTGACGATAGACGAGGAGGAATCGTCGAGGGAAGGGGGAGGAGAGAGTGTGTGAGGGGCTTTGGGAGCCGGCTCACCGGGCATTCCACCAGACGACGGACGAGCACGTCGACGAGAGCCGGAGGCCGAGATTGAGGCACTTCCACGACCACGATGGCTTTGTCTGGCACGAGAACAAGAAGAACCCTGACCTCTATCTGAGAACAGGGGATTGATAGGGAAGGGGAGGGGGAAGTGGGAGAGAGATGAGAGAAGGGAAGGTGCACTCTCTCTGGATGAGGCTGCTCTCTTATCAATCTCGGCCTTCATACCTTCAGGGAGATCTCGACACTCTCGCAGCTGGACAATCTCGAGATTCCTTACCACGAATCTTATCTGACCAGATTCCAGATTTCTCTCGTATGCCTCTCTCTTCAGCTTTCGCTCGAGAGAGAGCTGGTCCAACGTGTAGTCCGGTCGGATGTACGAACGGGTGGAGCCAGTAAGGCGACCGCATTTGACGCGGATCGCCTCGGAACAGCGTTCGACTGGCTGCACTATCTAGCTGGATCTTGATGATCCTTGGATGAGTACTGCCATCTCTCCTTACCTGAGGATGGCGGAAGAACGTTACCTTCTCCTCATCGAGCAGCTTGTTCAGCTGGGGATTGTTGATCTCGTTGAAGATTCTCAGCAGGAGCTCCTTGTCCTTCCTTACCGTATCCTCTTCGTTGTCTCCCTCGGGGACGTTCACGAGAACCACCCGAGTGGCCTTACTATCAAGCGTGTCCTTCTGGGAGAGGACAGAGGCAACAGCGGCCTTGACATCGAGAGAGGAGGGAGTCGCAATGGGCGACTTGAGGAGATGGGTCACGAGCAGACGGACAAGCTCGGTCAGGTTATCGATCGATTTCTGCTGCTGCGTGAACAGCTTGCGCAGTTCTGGATCGACGGCCATCGCGAGAGTGTGAGGCAGGGAGAGACAGACAGACAGAGAAGGGAAGGGTGAGAGAGTGTGGGAAGGGGAGAGAGTGCGAGACAGAGAGAAGAGACACGGGGTCAAGAGAATGGAAGAGGGGGGGGGGAGGAAGAGAGACGCGTATGCGGGCGCGAAGTCTATCGCTGCCCTAATCCCGGTCGGGACCCTTCACTTCCTCGCTGATCGCAAGTGCAGCACTGTCGGTTAACGTGCCTGGGGCAAGTGACACGGACCGAGTAGTGAGGCCTTCCAAACTCAGTAGAGTATGGGTAGCCGTGCTAACAGCTTAGAAACTCGCGAATAAACATACTATAAGAAACACACGAGAGACCGAGAGGCCGCGACCTCTCTCGGTCAAGGAAGGGAAGGGGTATGGAAGGGAAGGGGTATGAGGAAGGGAAGGGGTATGAATGGAAAGGTTTATTTTGCACCGGGCGTTATAAAATTTTTCAGGGCGTGAAGTTTTAGACAAATTTTAGATTTCAAACGGCCACAACTTTTTTCACAGATGAGCTAGCCTTTCGCTTCCAACAGTAAAAATGCTTATCTCGTCATGTGCTTTCAGAATAACTATACATGTATGGGGTTTGGATGAGCCGTTCAAAAAATACAAAAACCGACCACCCTCCATCGGCCAAAAACCGGAAATGAGCGGTTAGAGATACAGCATTCTAAGGTCGATTTTTGAACTCTACATGAAAAGTTACCCCTAGAGATATCGTAATATCAACACTTTATTTTTCGTTGTACGGCCTTATGTAAATTTTCTCAGATCTCCTCTGATATAGTCAATCTTGTTGAAATTCGATGCTCACTTCTGCTTACCTAATGGTGCAAATCTATTTTTTGAATAGTTTTCAAAAGATAACAACTGATAAAAACGTGTTTCTTACATCTTTCTCGTGTTTCAGTCCTGAAGAGGTTACGAAGAACCTTTGAATACCTTGTAATCACACTGTTTGTCAAAGACTCCATTTCAGAAGCCTGGAAATGCCTGCTAAGGGTTCCTCAAAACGGAGCGTAAGAATTGTTCTTATTTTTTAGTGACGTAACAAGTGTTTGATTGCTATTCATAACTTTTTTCCAGAACCGTCCATGCCTTGTGTGCGGGACGACAACGCGCATCGCTCATCTGGGAGTCGAATGCTGCAGGGCTTGCGCTGTCTTCTATCGGTAGGATCCAAAGATAAATCCCATCTTAGCATCAAAAACAAACAAAAAGGGCTAGACTAAGTAGAGGGTACTGTATTCTGGAAAATAGTCAACATAATTTTTCAGCCGTGCTCGACGCGGCAACAACTTCACGTGTCGTTCTCGAACGGGAAGATGTGCTGCAGGGAAAGGTACGAGACATTGATTCAGATCCCTACTGGCAAAACTACCCTAGAACTGAACTGTAAGAAGTGCCGACTCGATCGTATCAATGCACTCCTCGAGAGTTCTGGAGTGCAACCGCCGGTATCTTTATAGTTGTGCCACTGATAAATCATATAATGTTCAATTATGTGAGAGTTTTTATTCCATTGCTAGGATGAAGTTGCAGATGGACGATGATAGCGATGGAAAGCACGAAGAAGCACTACAATCAACATCAACAGCACCCGGAAGAACTCTACTCGACCGTGTCCGAATACAGTACAAGTTGGCTAAGTTCAACTTACAGACCGTAATGAAATAAATTCAGTGCAATGTGCTTCACCCGACTGAGCAGTGAATTGAATGCACGTGCTGATCCTCCTCATCCACTCGAAATCAGTCTGGAGAAGGGGGTACGATGAAAAGAATCGATCAATCCTCACGCTCATTTTCTCGGCTCTGTTATGGTTTAGAGGTCCCAATGAAATATAGTGGTCCGATGAAAAGATCGTGGTCCCAGAAGATTTACTGGTCCCAAGACGATTTACGGGTCCAGTCCCATCCCATAGAAATATCCTGGTCCGATGAAAATTTAGTGGTCCCATGATATATGGTGGTCCGAATCAGTGCTGCAAATTGTTTCCCGTTATATTTGGTGGTCCCATCCGATACGGTGGTCCCACGACCGATTCGGTGGTCCCAAACACGGTTCGGCGGTCATGTCTGGAGAATCTTCGGATCTATTGCTAAAATAGGGTCCCAACCGAAATATTAGGATCCCATAAAATACAAAAAAAATAATGGGGTCCCAATTAGGGCTGGCGAATGAAGGAATTTAAAAAAAAATAAAAAGCGCTGCCAAACGACCGGTTGAGCAAGAATGTCACAATTTTGAAGCAGATGGCATTCAGGTCATGCATTCACTTCCGTTAAACCTTATTTGGGCCATACTACAATACTAATTTGCATTGTAGAAGAGACAATCGAAAAATCACTGAAAAACGCGCACTCTTCACGAAGGAATTTTGAATAAACCTGAAGAACGTCGATCTGATGACCGATGCAAAACGGAAATATTGGGGTGTCCGGAAAGTTCGTATAATGCTTCGGAAAAAAGTCAGTTCGCGATCAAATGCAGTGATTGCGCAATCTGTTTGTCAACAATGTATTGCATCATTCTGACGTTGAGTAGTGAGAGGATTTAATCAGTCTCCTAGTTGCTACATTGATTCTTGTGATGGACTCCCATCTCTACCTCCGAGCAGTTTTACTTCATTACTACCGATCCGTGAAACCGATCTTGGCCGATCCGTGAAGGAGGCCCACTCTGCCCTGGCCCAGTCGGAAGGAGCTGACGCCCCCTCCATACCCTTCTGCTATAAGTGGTTCTCCCGCTTCAAGAAAGGGGAGTTTGGTCTCGATGATCAACCCCACTCTGGACGCCCTCCCTCCCTCGATCAGCCTCTCGTTCTCCGCACACTGAAGCGCAAGCCCATGGCCAGTGTGCGTGAGTTGAAGAAGGATACTGGTACTCCCAGATCAACGGTGTCCGATATCCTCCATCGATCTGGGAAGAAGCCGAAACTCCCACAAGTGATTCCCCATGACCTCTCCCCCGAACAGCTGAAAAATCGTGTTCAAGTCTGTCGGGAATTACTCCATCGTAGATCCAATCTTCGATGGGTCAATTCCATCATCGCTACAGATGAGAAGTGGATCACGTACGATAACCCTGTGAGGAGACTGCAATGGGTGGATGCAGATGAGAAGCCCACGCCCGTCCCGAAGAAGGAAGAGCACGGAAAGAAGGAACTCCTCTGCTTCTTCTTCTCAGTGCTCGGTCCCATCTACTGGGAGATCCTCGCCCCTGGCACCAGTATCAATGCCGACCTCTTCTCTGAACAACTGCAAGATGTCGCGATCAGAGTCCCTCCCAGACTCCTGAACCAGGGCAAAATTCTTCTTCTGATGGACAATGCTCGAAGATGACCCAGAAGAAAATGGACGAGCTGAAGATCGAGAGGATTCCCCATCCACCGTATTCCCCGGATCTCTCCCCATGCGACTACCACTGCTTCCGCTCTCTCTCTGACTTCTGCAAAGGAAAGAAGTTCAAGAATCGAGATGAAGTTGTGAGGGCTTTCGTGAACTGGGCGGTCTCGAAGAAACCCGCATTCTGGAAGAGAGGAATCGAGACCCTGCCCAATCGCTGGAGGGAGGTATTGAGAAAGAAGGGGGCATACATTGGTCACTGAGAATTGTAAAGCATTGAATAAAAAATAAAAACAAAAAATTATACGAACTTTCCGGACACCCCAATAATCTCTAGATAGGTTTATGAATCTATTCTTAACAACTCTTCATTATGTTTCCCGTCTCGTTTACATAGTGCATTCGATCTTAAAAATCGAAAAATGACGGAAAATTCCTTCATTCGCCAGCCCTAGTCCCAATTGAGAAATATATTTTTTCTTTCAGGTTAATGTACTATTGACATCTAAAATTTTTGAGACCTGTCACAATTTTCTGAGAGACTTCTACAATCATTTGAGACCTGTAATAATTGCCAGAAGGATGTCTGAATTTTATGGGAGACTTCTACAATTATTTGAGGCCTGTAACAATTTTCTGTAACACCTGAAATTATTGCAGACTTTCACAATTTTCTGAAAGACTGCTATAATTATTTGAAACCTGCCATAATTCTCAGAAGGATCTCTAAGACCTTCCAAAGATCTTCAGAAATTTCCTACATCTCTCATACCTATCCAACGATCTTCATAAAATTCCTACATCTCTCAAACCTATCCAACGACCTTCAGAAAATTCCTACATATCTGATACATATCCGACCATCCTCATAATTTACTGACAGCTCGAACAGATGATCTACGGCCCTCAAAAGTCTCCTGATTTTTTTTAATTCTGAAATAAAAAGGATCTTAAAAAATTATGAAGTCCCTTGGACAATTCTAGCATCGGTCATAAAATTGCGACGGTCCTCGGAAAATGATCGGCGCGTCTCGGAAATGAATAACACACTGAAAATTTTGACAACATTAACAGATCATCGACGGCACTCAGAAAATTTTAACGGTTTTTCAAAATTTTGATCGGCCTTCAGAAAATTCTAGTTAGCATTCAGACGATTCTGACAACTTAAAATTTTTAAGGCTCTGTGATATTTTCGAAGGCAAATCGGACCCAGACGACTTCTCATGGTGTTCTCATATATATGATTAAGTATTTGAATTTTGGAAAGGTCTTCAGAATTTTACAATCTATGGTAAATATTGTAAATATTGAATGAGGGACTAAACAAATTCCCTATTGTCGTCGACCTTTTTTAATGGAAATCAGATATTAGTCAGCCATCTTTTAAGGTCGTCGAAATTTCTGCTGGTGATCATCTCACAGGGCCTTCGAAAATTTCACAGAACCGTTAAAATTTCCCAAGAGTTATCAGAATCTTCTGAATGCTCACTAGAATTTTCTGAAGGCCGATCAAAATTTTGAAAACCTGTTAGAATTGTCTGAGTGCCGTCGATGATCTGTTAAGGTTGTCAACATTTTCAGAGTGTTATTTTCCATTTCCGAGTGCCGATCATTTTCGAGGACCGTCGCAATTTTATGACAGATGCTAGAATTGTCAAAGGGACTTCATAATTTTTTGAGATCATTTTTATGTCAGTATTTTAAAAAATCCTCAAACGTCAGAATTTTGAGTGAAGTAGATCATCTGTTCGAGCTTTCAGTAAATCATGAGGATGGTTGGATATGTATGAGAGATGTAGGAATTTTATGAAGATCTTTCGAAGGTCTTAGAGATCCTTCTGACAATTATGACAGGTCTCAAATAATTTTAGAATTCTCTCAGAAAATTGTGACAGATCTGAAATAATTGTATGTGTTACAAAAAATTGTTACAGGCCTCAAATAATTGTAGAAGTCTCTCATAAAATACAGACATTTTTTTGACAATTATGCAGGTCTCAAATAATTTTAGAAGTCTCTCATAAAATTCAGACATCCTTCTGGCAATTATTACAGGTCTCAAATGATTGTAGAAGTCTCTCAGAAAATTGTGACAGGTCTCAACAAATTTTATATGTCAATAGTACATTAACCTGAAAGAAAAAATATATTTCTCATTTGGGACCTCAATTTTTTTTGTGACCCCATTATTTTTTTTGTATTTTATGGGATCCTAATATTTCGGTTGGGACCCTATTTTAGCAATAGATCCGAAGATTCTCCAGACATGACCGCCGAACCGTGTTTGGGACCACCGAATCGGTCGTGGGACCACCGTATCGGATGGGACCACCAAATATAACGGGAAACAATTTGCAGCACTGATTCGGACCACCATATATCATGGGACCACTAAATTTTCATCGGACCAGGATATTTCTATGGGATGGGACTGGACCCGTAAATCGTCTTGGGACCAGTAAATCTTCTGGGACCACGATCTTTTCATCGGACCACTATATTTCATTGGGACCTCTAAACCATAACAGAGCCATTTTCTCTATCCTTCAAAATACTGCCACAACATCCCACCACGTTTTATTGTGAGAATTTCGGCACTAGGTCGGATGATCACCGCCGGATGCTAACCAACTGGATGATAACCAAAAAATGAACCCTTCCGTAGAACTTTCACAGAATCATTTTTGAGACTTTGGGAACCTAAAGTTCTACAGAAGGTTCAATTTTTTGGTTATCATCCAGGAGGTTATTATCCGACGGTGATCATCCGACCTATTGCTATAATTTCAGCCATTTTTTCGAGCTGACTTCGATGCTCTCGTCAAAGCAATGAGGATGCTGTTGACGACATCTCTCGAATTCGGAAGGAATACTTTCGATGAAATCACACAGTTGACTGACGCTGACAAGGTACGAAATATTATTAAATTTGAAATTTTTTTCATATTATTTTCGCAAACACATTATGATTCAGTGGCGATTGGCAACGAATTTCTTCTATCACTTTCGCGTGTTTGAAGGATGCTATCGTGCGAATAAATATTTCCCTTCTGAGCCGGATATGTGGGTTGTTCTATGATGTACCAAAAAAAGAGTGATCAAATTCACTGACTTTAGCACAAATAAAATTACTTTTAGCTATTTCGTGAGCTATGCAAGCTATACCCCGGTTCCCTTTGATGCGCATTTCCTAAGCACTGCTCCACGTGGTTCTGATGTAGCCGGAGCTATCGAGTAAGTATTCCTGGAAATTACCGGAAAAGATGGAATGAGAGAGTATGTTTACAAAAACTACTTATTACGAAAATGACGTGCAGGTATATGAAGAGCAACGAGCTAACGGGGTATATGAAGAGATCACGGGAGATAATATCTCGAGTTATTCTAAGCGAGGAGGAGTTTCTCGCCATCGTCGTCCTCATGTTCTGGAGTAATGGTCAGCGTTTCCTGAATTCAATTGTTTCACAAAAAGGGTAGGTATACTATGAAAAGAAAAGCCGTTCTGAAGCGCGAAATTCAGACTGGTAATCGATGGAATTTATAATACACATGAGACAATTGTTTTCTCAACGCAATAAACAAATCCTCAGGCGATCTATCCCTGAGTGAGGAAATCGTTCGAATTGGAGCGCAATATCGTGAACAGATCCTGAAAGAATTGCACGCTCACTATCAAGATAAGGGACTGGATAATTACGCTTCGCGACTCGGTGAATTGATGATCATCGTTCAGATGTTTGAGGTTTGCTAAACGGTTTACAATGCGAAATAAATTTTTGTTTGAATATTTTCAGAAAGGAAAAGATCTGAAAGTGCAGTTTGAAGTGATGAGACTCTTCAATATTATGACAGAGGACAACTTCATCTATCGCCTCCAGAAAGACTTGACTATCAATTGAAGACATAGAATTTCAAGAATAATGAATTGCCGCTCCTGTTCGGGTTACCGGAATCATATGCTCATTTTACACATCCTTGGTGTTACAATTTTTCGTCAAGTACCTTGAAATATCTTAATGATGACTTAAATTTTCGTATCTGATAAACAGTTATGTTTGTTACAATTGTTCATTTTTTTTACAGAGGTCTGAAACCTTTGAATACTTTGTAACCACCTTGTTCCTCCAAGAATCCGTTTCAGAAGACTGCATTATGCCAGCAAAGGGCTCGTCAAAACAGAGCGTGAGCCTTTCCTCAACGCTTCTTTTTGAGAAGTAACAAATACTTGTTAATAATTCATTTCTAATTTTCAGAATAGAGACTGTCTTGTATGCGGGGCGACAACGCGCATCGCTCATCTCGGAGTCGAATGCTGTAGAGCTTGTGCTGTCTTCTATCGGTTCGTTCCAGTTGAGATATAGCATTTTAATTAAAGGTAAAAAGGGAGTTTTTGCACGTAGCCAAAATAAACAGTTATTTTGAGGGTAAAGAAAACTGGTAAAAACGGCAAGACAATTTCCAGTCGTGCTCGACGAGGCAACAATTTCACGTGTCGATCGAGAACAGGACGATGTGCTGTAGGGAAAGGTAGGAGATGATTATTCAATTTGCAATTATTTAAATTGCCTCAGAATTGAACTGCAAGAAGTGCCGTCTCGATCGTATCATAACCCTCCTGGAGAGCTCCGGAGTACAGCCACCAGTGAGCCATTTAAGTTTGTTATTTTACTGAGTATATAAAGAATGTTTACACGTTTGAAATTACGGATATTATAGATAGCAGAGGACGAGGATGATGACGCGAAGCATGAAGAGGCGCTTCCCTCAACGTCAACGACATCTGGAAAAACTCTGCTCGACCGTGTCCGAATACAGTACAAGTTGGTGGAGATCATCCGATTGATTGTGATTTAGTCGATACAGTGCGATGAGCTTCACACGACTGAGCAGCGAATTGAATGCGCGTGCTGATCCTCCTCATCCACTCGAAATCAGTCTGGAGAAGGGTGTACGTAGGAAAGAATACTTCAATCTGCACGGCGACTTCAATTCTCAATTAATCAATACGATTCGTACTACTATAGAAAGAAACTATGTTGCGATAACTTCAGCCGTTTTTCAAAGCGGACTTTGATTCGCTGGTCAAGGCGATGAGGATGTTGCTTACGACATCTCTCGAATTCGGCAGGACTACCTTCGACGAATTCACGATTATGAGTGATTCAGACAAGGTGCAAAATTCATTTTGAATATTTGCTTTTGTCTTTGACGCTCTGTCTTTCAGTGGCGCTTGGCGACCAATTTCTTCTATCACTTCCGCATGTTTGAGGGATGCTATCGCGCCAATATTTACTTCCCTAACGAGCCGGAAATGTGGGTAATTATCATCTGTAAACATAAAAAAAACATGCTATCTACAGATATGATTGACTTTTAAGTTAAATGCAATACAGATAATGCATTTAGCTGTTTCGTGACCTATGCGACCTACACACAGCTTCCCTTCGACGAAGAATTTATAAGCACCGCTCCTCCTAATGCTGACGTCGCAGGGGCTATCAAGTAAATACTTGAATATTTTTTTGCAAATTTTAATTAAAAAATCATAGGGAAGAGAAGGATTTCATAAACATTAACATGAGATACTTGAAAATATTGTTTTTTTAGGTTCATGAAGACAAGCGAGCTCAGGGTATTCATGAAGAGTGCCCGGGAGATGACAACGAGAGTTAATCTAAGTGAGGAGGAGTTTCTCGCCATCGCCGTTCTCATGTTCTGGAGTAATGGTATATAATTCTATGATTATTAATAGTTTTCTAAGCAGTAATTGTCGGAGGATTTCTGAGGAGATTAAATATACGCCACTCAATCAAAATACAACATGTCTTGATAACAAAGCCGAAAATTAACCTCAGAATACCGTATTTGTAATCATTTCCTTTGATGCATTATAGTCGGTGGCAGGTTTTGCTTCTTGTGAAAGGTATTCATAAAGGCACAAGTAGCTACTAATTGTGAAAGATCTCGGCAAACTCCAGAACGCAATCGCTCTAATTTCCTTCCACTCATACTATACTTCCACAGACGATCTCTCCCTGAGTGAAGAAGTTGCACGAATCAGTCGAAAATATCGCGAACAGATCCTGAAGGAATTGCACGCCTACTATCTGGAGAAGGGGATCGATAATTACGCAGCGAGACTCGGAGAACTAATGATGATTATTCAACTCTTTGAGGTTTGCTGTTGGTTTTGCACACAGCAAGTCAAATGAACTTATTTTATTGAATTTTGCAGAGAGCAAAAGATTTCAAAGTACATTTCGAAGTGATGCGACTCTTCAATATATTGACCGATGACAATTTCGTATATTGCCTCCAAAAAGACTTGACTATCAATTGAAAATATTGTGTTCAAAGAATAATCAATTTTCACTTCTGTTCGGGTCAGTTTACGGTAGTAAATAGTATATTGCACACATACATGTTAATCTGATAAACATGCCAAATTATGTGTGTTTACGTATGGAACTAATGGTCGCCAAGTACCTTGAAATACCTCATTGATGATTTATAATCAATTTGAATATTATTCTGTAGTAAGGATAAGAAAGATCGGCAATCAAAGGTTTCCACAGAATTGAGGTCGAGATGCCATCGAGAGGTCCGGCGAGGCAGATTGTGAGCATTTTTTTCCATTTTATGTATTTTTCTGCTAAAATATCTTCTAAGGATCGCGATTGTCTCGTGTGTGGAGAGGCGACTCATATTGCACACCTTGGAATAAACCTCTGCCGCGCCTGCGCTGTCTTCTATCGGTTAATATTTATATTACTATGAAAGTGTTGGGCCTAATCAAGTATAATTCATTGCACGGTACACTGAAGTTTGTTGCAGTAGCCCATGAGATATTGATCGAATTTTTTAAAGACGAGCGAAACTAAGTCACGATTTTGTATGCCGAACTACCACCGGAAGTTGTCCACCTGGAAAAGGTGACCATCGATTATATTTATACTAGCGTAATCAGGCAAATTGAGGTTTCAATTGCAAGCGTTGCCGATATGATCACATCGTGTCGTTGCTCGAGCGTGCAGGTGTACTGAACACTGTGCGTCCACTTTTGCATTTGTTGATGTTCTCATTCGAAACATTCAGTCGGATGTTAGTGAAGAATCCGCGCACTCCAACATCTCGTCATGTTCATCGGAGAAAACCGAACGGCCGTTTCTTGAACGTGTGAAGACCCACTACAAGTTCGTAATTTGCCCATTTTTTCTCGATAGCTTTCTTTCTGACACTTCTTCTGCAGAGCAATGAGTCTGCATCGACATAACAGCGAGCTAAATTCTCGACCAAACCCGCCTCATCCTCTCGAGGTCAGCCTGGAGAAGGGAGTGAGCGAAATTCTATCTTTTCAAAAATATTTTTTAGATTTCATCCAAATAAACCCATTTTATTATACAAGCGCAATTATGTGAAAAATCAAAAATTTCAGCCTTTTTATCCTGCTGATTTCGCCTCGATGACAAGTTCTGTGAGGATATTGATGAGTGCTGCTCTCGATTTTGGCGCCAATGCTTTTCCGGATTTCGCCCGGTTGGAAGCTGCTGAGAAGGTTCTGAGAAATTTATTCAGTTACAAGGATGGGCATGTTTCCTCAAAATGGCGATTTTAGTGGGAGCTCGCCATGAATTTCTTCTACCTCTTCCGAATGTTCGAAGCATGCTATCGAACCAGCAAGATCTTCACAAGAGAAGACAAAAAGTATGCAATTACTTTGAGTTCAACTCCGATTGAATCGCAGAGTCCTTCAGGTATTTCGTGAGCTACTCCACTTACTTCACTGTCCCTTTCGACAAGAACTTCTTCAACACCGCACCACAGGGCGCGGATCTCCAAGGAGTCTATCAGTTGGACCTTTTTTAGACGAAAATACATATATATTGTGTAGATAGTAGAGTGATATTGTGTTGATTCTATCAACACGCGGCCAGACTAGATAATTTTGTCATTTGAATCGTGATTGCAGACACATGGTGAGTATGACAAGCGGCGATCAATTGCCTCTCCTTCACCATCACGTCGATCTCTTCACGAGACTCAATCTTAGCGAGGAGGAATTCATCACTGTCGCTGTTCTCATGTTCTGGACTACGAGTGAGTGAGAAACGGTATCCAGCGACCAAATATCAAACAGCAAATGGTGCCCTTAGGCGATCTCAACGTGAGCGAGGAGATTCATCAACTCGGCGAGCGAATTCGTGGAGATATTCTGAAGGAATTGTACGCGTTCTATCGAGAAGAGATGGGACTTGTCGACTACGCAGTCAGACTGGGCGAATTGATGATGGTGATGCAGATGTTCGAGGTGACAACCGATCGATATTTCACGATATTAATTGTTTTACAAAGTTAACGAAACATCCAGTACTGTCCCGATCTTTTGCAGAAAAAGGAAGAGATGAAGGAGCACTACGAGACCCTTCGACTCTATAACATCATGAAGGATGACAACTTTATCTATCGTCTGCAGAAAGATCTGAAAATCGAATGAATTATCCATTTTAAGTTGCTTACTGTACATTTTTATTCATACCTCTTTTTTACTAGATTATGTGCACAAGATCAATTTAATGTTCCCTAGAAATGTGCTCCATGTATAATACAATTGTGAAATACTTAGCCTGTCAATGAGATTATTACAACAGATAAATCATAGCATATTGTTAGTCGGTTATTTGCAATCTGCGAAGGTAAATTTTACCTTACAATATCTATGGAGCTGCTTAATTTATGGGTAACCTTATTTTTGATTAATCGTTTACAGTAATGCCAGCTAAAGGAACTTCAAAGCAGAGCGTTAGTCAACTCCTTATTTGCACAAGCAAATTACAATTTGCAGGATCGCGACTGTCTCGTTTGTGGTGAAACTACCCGAATCGCCCATCTGAATATTGACTGCTGTAGAGCATGCGCAGTATTCTACCGGTAAGAATCTTACACTGTGTTTCACAATGATTCAAAAATGGTAGCTACCAGTGCACTTATTTTAGCCGCTCAAGACGTCGTAATGATTTCATCTGTCGCTCGAGTAGCGGCCATTGCCCCATAGGACGAGGTTCCAATTATCCGTTTATGTTATCAAGTCTAATTCTACTCCTTCAGGACTGAACTGTAAGAGATGTCGATATGATCGAATCAAGTCACTTTTACAGCGATCCGATGCGGCCCAGAAAGTGAACGAAACCGTCGGTTTCCGTTAACAAAAGATTTATCACCTTATATTCTTCGAAAACAATCTTTGAGGATGAACCACTGAATGCATCTTCTCCTTCTTGTGATGTAACGAGGGCATCAACTAGTCGACCACTTCTCGAGCGAGTCAAAATTCACTACGAGTGAGTGAGTGCCTGGAAGATTGTATTGATACCAAACTACAGCGCAATGTGCTTCAATCGACTGAGCGCTGAACTGAACTCTCGAACGGAACCTCCACATCCACTCGATATCAGCGTCGAGAACGGGGTAAGAACAGTTGTATTTTTTTGGAATAAAGTTCGCATATCAGCCTTTCTATGAAGCAGATTTTGCTTCGCTAATAGCTGCAATGAGGACATTTCTCACGACGGCGTTGGAGTTTGGACGAAATAGTTTCCCGGAGTTCGCAATATTGCCTGAATCAGACAAGGCATCTATTCTCCTTTCCATCTTAGAGGTTGAAATATTTCAGTGGAAACTGGCTAAGAATTTCTTCTATCGATTCCGCCTTTTCGAAAGTTGTTATCGATCAAATTTTCATTTTACGAACGATCCGAAAAGGTAATAGTAGATCAGTAAAGAGTAAACTGATTCATTTCCTTCAGATATTTCATCAGCTTCGCCACTTACTTTACTGATCCTTTCGGCGAGAATTTCTACAGAAGCGCACCAGAAGGAGCTGATGTTAGTGGAGCAATAGAGTAAGTCTATGTTATTCTATTCCGTTTTTTATGTAAGAAGATATTTTGGTTCATCTTTTGAAAAATGATTCCCCACAAAAAAACTCCAGATTCATGAAGAACAGCGAATTGTTAAAACATCTGCGAACTGGTCGCGAGATCATCGGAAGAGTCAATCCAATCCAAGAGGAATTCCTTGCTGCCGCAGTTCTCATCTTCTGGACCATAGGTATACTTTGAGATTTGGTTCATGAATTATAATAGATTTGAATCTCATTCACTCAGGAGATCTTTCCGTTAGTGACACAATAACTGCGATCGGCGAGCGATATCGAAGTGAGATTCTGACGGAGTTGCATGGATACTATAGAGAAGAACTGAAATTGGAAAATTACGCGAGCAGACTGGGAGAAGTGATGATGCTCACTCAAGTCTTCGAGGTGAGTGATTATTAGACTGTTTGATGAGAAAACATTGGTATCTTCAGAGAACGAGAGATCTCAAAGAACATTTCGAAGTGTTGAGGATATTCAACATAATGACGGATGACAACTTCGTATACAGACTCCAAAGAGATTTGAACATTCGTTGATTTACCAGGAGTTATTCATCAAAAGGTGTTTGCGTATGATGTAGTCGTGACACACATTCTGAAATAATGGCAGTACTTTGTGATTTGCCTTGTGGTTCATCTTCTCTCACAAATTATCCCCTTCGCAATAAAGGTCTCCAAAAAAGAGAGACTATTTTGCTAACTACATGAGCTCTATTCTCCTGTGATGATCTATTTGGTGCTGTCCGTTGAATTATTTTCCGTCTCCAAGGTAGCGAATAAATTAAGGTTTAAATAGAGAACACAGAACAGATAATCGAAAATCGAAAAGTTGTTGGCATTCATTCTATTGGCATCACATGAAATCACCTTCAATTGTAACGTCTTGAATAATTATGTGGTGCGTGTGCACTCATCTCGTCTCGTGCTGTTTCTCTCCACCCTTGTCTATCAATTCGCATTCAATCGGGATCTGTGTGTTCTCTGTCCCTTCATCGAATTCTCGCACCTGCGATCGAGCCAATTACAGTTGATCCGACGCGGATTTGTCGCGTTCGCAACGAAGAGAAGGGTTTAAATTCGGCGGATTGCCAATTTCAGCACAATTCCTATCGCCATGTCTATTTCCTCTTTGCAGCATTCGACCACTCCCAATTTCTGTCTGGTCATCTCATCCTCCTCTTGCAGATGCGTCTTCTCCTCTTCCTCCTCGCTATTCTTGGTTCGATCGCAGCTCAGGCGATCACTCCCAATGCGCTGCTGTGCTCGACCATGCAGATGTCCACGGCACCCGCCGCCGTCAAAACGAAGTACAAGACCGTGAGTCATCCCCCCACATTCAATCTGTGCGACTTCATGAATACTGATGATTTCAGTTGCTCACCAACCTGATCAAGGACACTACTCTCGCAGCGCAGCAAACTCGCGTCAAAAACTGGCTGAACAACAACTACGTTGCAGCTGGAATCCCAAAAGTATGGTCATTCGATGCATCTAGTGCCTGTGAAATGAAATGTCATTGATCACTAATCCCTATTTCAGGCGAACCTCGATTATGTGCTCCCCAATACAGCTTCCAAAATAGCGTCTAGATGGCGCATCGTTGTGTACTGCAAGGGTCTCTTGGCGAAAATCAAGCCGAATCTTGGTGCAACCAAGTTTGAAGAGGCATCACTTATTCCGTATCCTCGAGAATGCTAAATTTTCAGATTCGAAAACTCCTTTGGAAGTTAGACAAGGATTCTAACAATATCCCGATGTTTTCCTACGACGACTGGAAGACGAAGGCAGTCGCCGCTGTGAGCACAGTTTCCAGTTTTCAGTGATGCAAAAAAGTATGCACAACTCAGATTTCCGATGCAACCAAGAAGGCGACAGTGAAGAATATAATCGCAGACTGGGAACTGGCAGATGGGAAGAAGTCCCCGGACAACTTCAACAATGACGGATTCGCGTGGATGGCACCACCTGGGTTCAATGGATGCAGCATTGTTTGATGAAATAATGTATTTGGAAATTTGAGGCAACGTTCCAATGAGATAAAATTGTTTTGGAATTTATATTTGCCGTAATCCGATTGGTCGATTATACACTTGTGATACAGTGTTGTACTGTGAGAAAAGAACTCGTAGTCCGTTGTGTCATGCTGCGTGTGCCGTAAAATACGGCCCTGTGCGATTTTGGACAACACAAACGGAACGATTTATTCAGGTTGTAGTTTGTAGTTTTCGCGTTTATTTTCGCTCTTTTGCTTTTATTTATTTTTTCTGCTTTTGTTTCATTTCGAGTTACTTCCAGCTATCACCTAGCCGTGTTAAAGCCATAATTATCATAGTTTATCTCTCGTGGCGTGGATAACACAGCTAGGTGATAGCTGGAAGTAACTCGAAACGAAACAAAAGCGGAAAAAATAAGTAAAAGTAAAAGAGCGAAAATAAACGCGAAACCTACAAACTGAATAAATCGTTCCATTTGTGTTGTCCAAAATCGCACAGGGCCGTATTTTAGGGCACACACAGCATGACACAACGGACTACGAGTTCTGTTCTCACAGTAATGGAGTTGAACTCAAAATGTGTGACTACCAGAGTTATTTGTGTATACATTTTTGGACATACTAAAACATTTTTTTATCAGAATCAGTGCGTATATATGAATCATGACGCTTTATAAGAAGCATCACGTGTTCAGTGTCATGCTGTCCTCGAAATCTTGATTTTGCTAACTTTAGCACTCCGGAACAAAAATGATTTGATCGCTGATCGATATTCGGAGCTAAAAAAAGCGTGTTAATAAATATTAATATTAGTAATAACAAGTCTTTAGAGGAACCAAACTTATGAAATGTTCGAAACAGAAAATGAAAACCGAGGTCACAGTATTATTGGAGTATTTATTGTGTACCAATTTTTGATAGACGCAATTTTTTGATAGACCAATTTTTGATAATTTACTAAAGTCTAGATTTTACCTTGTTGAGTAGAAGAACTTGACTGAAAGTGCGAGATTAATGAAAATAATTCCGAAGTATCTGCATACTAGCTTGCTTTGGCCTAAAATTTGCTACGTCAAAGTGAAAATTTTATTAAAAGAATTTTTCGCACTTAAAATGTGAACTACATGCGTAATATAGAATACAGATTACCGTCAATGTCAAGTCGTTGCACTAATGCAAAAGCGGGAGTAAGAAACCAGCCACTGAGATCCACTGAGACTATTATGAAAAGCGATCGTATTATTTTCTTCATCCCTTTCGATTCTAAAACTAGTTTTTACGGAACTCTATCACGCGTTAATTTTTTCACTCAAATTTGCTCACTGATTTCTAATACAGTATAATTAAACTCCTCGCACAACAAATCTTCTCATACCTCTTTCATTCGATCGTAATCCAGACCACAGAGCGCAGTATACAAGAGAACTCGTGAGGTTGACCAGCAGATTCGAGCCTGTCAGCTGACAACAGTTCAGGGATCAAAGATCAACGTACAAACCTGCGAACCACGGAATGCCTCTATCATAGACAGCCAGAATTTCGCACAATACCAGTCTAAAAATGCATATTCCATCACTATAGGCACAAGAATTGTTACACAGAAAATTTAGAGTAATTCTTTCGTAATAGTGTCTTACATTATTTGGAATATGATGAATTCTCACCGTGGTCGATAAAAGATGATAATGAGAGCGCTGATATACGTGCAGTATCCAAATATCATAAGTGAGATAAGCTGAAAAACAAATGTATAAAATATGAAATACCAGCTTCCGACATACAATTCGGTAAGACCGTATGTTCATATTTCGATATCTCGTTGGGAAGAGAACCGAGCTTATTCTATCGAAGCCCACGCACAAAATACACATGCATCCGATGCCAATTCCCATCTCAGGGAAGAACTGAAATTCACAATATCTTAATTACTATTCGGAAACTAACAATTCAAGTTTACCATGATCATAGCGCAGGTTCCAGCATTTATCATGAGGTGAACATCAATAAGAAATGGCATTTGCTCGAGAGTGCCCACCTAAAAATGCAGGAAGCTTCACTTTTGAAACCTACAATAATCAGACCAGATGCAGAACGTCTGCTACTGCACACAAGGCGATGAGAATATTGTAATTGGCACGAAGCGATCTGCAACGAACATAGTTACATCCTTTAGAAATATATTGGATGACTTTGTGAAAACGGTGGTAAGAAAAAGAATGGAGTTGGAGATTATGCCCATAACACAGATGCAACTCGTAAAGAAGAAGAGGACGCGAGCCGAGTTCAAATGGAAATTGTCAAGCTGGTCCATGCTTATAGCGTTCGACGAAATAACCACTCGACTGAAATGAATACAAGTTGAACACAAAACACGAGATAAGTCTTATATCAGCGTACAACCAAGGAGGAAGTCGTATGCATGAATATCCACTTTACAGGGAAAGTAAGAAGGTGAAGAATCAAAAGGGCAGCTCTGGCTGGAGATAAATTTATTCACAGTCGCTCGAAAATGCGTTGATCAAGACTGAAGAGAATCAACATTTATCTCACCGACTTTTCACAAAGTCAAAGTGCGAGATGCTGAGAATGGAAAAATGCCAGTAATTACAAATGTTGTTTAACTGTGAAAAGAATAGATATCAGATAGATGTTATAAATATTACAGAATTTCGAGCAAAATCATTTAACGATTTTTTGATTATGATGAATCGTACAGTACCGGACAAAAGTTTCGCAACAAATTTGCCATTGTCATAACTTCGTTAAAAATTGAGCTAGAGACTTATTTTTGAAAGCATTCGAGAGATAAATATCAGGAGAAAATAGTCATACGGTATATGGTCAGAAACACATTTATCGCGGGTTTCTGAATTTATATTTTCTGCATCACAATTTTCATGTATTTTTTGAAACTCAGCCGAAAGTCGATGTTGTATCGCACGAACTGTGATGAAAATATAACCTTTGATGTTTACAATCCACTATTTGGCTTGCTCGTTGCACATCAGAAAGAGCTAATATATCGATATTCCGAGACCTCAGAGATGTGTTTGAACAGTTATATCTTCGCTCCCATTTGAGCGATAGGGCCCTTATTTCGCAGCTACTATACACTAGTAATGTAGAAACATTTTACCAAGTTTGATAGTGATCAGACAACAAATTGCAAAAATCGAAAAATTTTGGATATGCATTTTCATACACGTAGAAACAACCTTTAACGCTATCGAGAAAATCCGATTTCTTGCAGCTTTACGCAGAATCTATTAATGAACAAGCGTGCGAAAGGGCAAAGTGAGGTGATTTGTCCAGCATATTTTACAGCCCAATAAGCACAGAGAGTCAGATAGTCATGAGCCTTAAAACATGGTATAAGGCAAAATTGAAGCTTATTCAAATCTCATAAAACGAACCTATCAGCTTTGCAAGTCCTAGATATGCACATTTCTCATTGAATTGGAGCCAATTTTAAAGGAGGGCTCTCGGCAAAGTAGCCACATCGATAGAAGGGAGGTTCCACCCTCCAAAGATCATAGCGCGAGCTAGGAAGCGTACACATATCGATAGGATAGCTCAGTGGTAGAGCAACCATCACGTAATCGGAAAGTTGCGGGTTCGATCCCCACCAGTTTTTGACAAAACTTCAAGATATTTGAATTCGCGCACTTCCCTGTCCCACAAGCGTCCATGGCACTCAGCCAACTAATCATAACTCTGATGAGAGTAGAGATATTAATGTAATTTATTTGGAGCCTTTAGTCGTTAAAGGGAGCTAGGTCATGGCAATGGCAGGATCCAAAGTTGAACTTTGCCTTCACTCCTCCTTTATAGAAATTCTCCCGATATAATAGGTCGACTTTCGCTAAGGAACATTTCTGACGACTCTGGCCGTTCTGACTCTCTGTGGTTATTGGGCTGTAAAATGTGCTCTATCACGAATGCAGATCGTCAATTTTGCACTTTCTCGCACTACATTGAAAGTTCATGTTGTCAACTGGGAACAGCCGAGTTCCAATTCGGTGTAGGGTGATCCAAAATGAAATCAGCACAATGTGACTTGAAGAGATAACCAGACAAGCGTCATTGTCGTCACAACCAGTTAGAACTCATTTCACGATTTTCCTACTGTTTTCTAGAATGGCGATTTGAGCTCGATTCTTTTATGTAAGAGATAATGTGTACATCAATTCACTCGAATAAAGATTTCCCTTCAGCTACGGAAATTTTCTCGGTATTCATGATAATCGCAATGAGTGATTTGAAGAAATAGCATAAAGTATAAAGTTCGTCTGTCACCATTCATTTTCGTATTTGTTATTGAGTACCGGCAACGATTACAATTCTACAACCACATCCAAGGTAAACATATTCAAACAATACTTCAGTAGCGACATCAATAGGGATTGTATAACAAGCATAAAATCGCCTAATAAAGGAGAAAAACCGTTCAACTGGTGTTTCACCTCTATTCGACAATATCCTCCAGAATGGATTTCAGTCGCATCGAGAGTGTCATTTCTAATTTATCTTGGTCACAATGCGTTCCAAGAGCGAGAGCTAATTGGATAGCAGCTAATTTGAGTCCTCGCTTGTAGCACTTTTTCGCCTGAAAAGGGTATTCCACGTGAACAGATGATTTGAATCGGTAGAAAAACAGGATACAAATTATCAAAGTACGAGTTCCCACCTGCGATAGATCGATGGTGAAGGGGCTCATATGGTTTGTGAATGCGCACTTCTCGTTGAAGTTGGAGACGTACTCTTCGAGAATTGTCGTCTCGTGAAGTCTCCTCTCAGCTGCGTCCATGTTGATACCGACGACGGAAGAGACGTCGAGAAGAGCATTCCCTGAGTCAAGCAGATGAGTGACTTGAGAGATTTCAGATTATTATTAGCAAACGGTTTCCAGATGCATTCATGTTGAATGAGAAATTATTCGATCTTTGAAAACTCCTCATTTCATATTTTCCAGCTGTGTGTCAAAGCTGCTTAGTCTTACCAAGAGAAGCGCACTGCCAGTCTATGATGGCGCGAAGGTGCAAGTCTCCTTCCACGCCTCGTCCAAAGATCAGATTGTTCGCCCATAAATCGCAGTGAGCGAGTGCGAGTGGAGGATCTGAGTCAATAAAGGGACATTTAATATGAAATATGTTTGGTTCACTTCATTTTTTTGTAAATCTGTACCTCCTTCCACTCGCTCATTTTGAATCATCTTCAGCTCGGGGATTTCGCACCACGATAGGAGAGCACTGAACAGTGGGATAAATTCATTGAATACCATTTATGTGAACCTATTCCATTCCTCTCTCATCCATCCTTTCTCGGCTACTTTCTCCACGCAATTCTTGTAAGTCGGCGAGGCCATCTCGAAGAAGAGATCTTTCGGAATCAAATCGATCTGGGAATGCACTCGAATGACGTCAACTCCCACTATATTACGGTCTCCGAGCCATGAAAGAGAGACGCTGCTTGGTAAGAGCAGATTGTGTCGACGATGTCTAGAATCTGAAATAGGATGTACCTTTGTGCCTATGGTTTTCAACTGTACCGTGCTCAGACTCAATCCTTCGTCTGGTTTCAATGCATACTCGGATGAGAAGCTCTCAATGATGATTATTCCCTGCAATTTTTTTCAATATGAATTATGAATATCCGGTCGATAATCAGGGATTAGCAGACCGGCTTTTTTCCATCGCAAGCTCTTCCAGCGAAGAATTTGGGAATATGGGGAGCTCCTCGATGCTTGAACCACTCGTAGACTTCCAGCTCCCTATTGTGCTGCTCCCCGAAGAGTCGAGCAAAATCAGCTAAATGAAGCACGAAACCAATGAAGTACATCACATGAGAGCAGAAGACTAACAAACCTTTGCGAGTGTCTTCAAGGGAAATCATCATAGCGATTTCCTCAACTCGAGACACCGTGTCCGTAACCTGCAATACATTTGACCTATCTCTCCATTGAGCAATACCGGGATGCATTCAACTGGTAATAAATCATTTAATCTCAAAACCGACTTTTACTGCGTATGCACGGTTTCCGAAGTTCACTGTCCACAGTAAAGAACTGAAGCCGCGTCCTTCGCCAAGACGAGTGAATGAAAACGGATCCTGAATTTAGATTTGAATTCCAGCACTTCACATGCAGAGCGCAAACCTGATCAGTAACATCTTCACCAGCTCCTCGGAGCAACGAGATAATTTCGGATTTGATCGTCCCGATCATCCCTGTAAATGATCAAAGGTCCATATTAAAAGCATAAAAATGGGAATGCAAAAAATTCCAGAATTAACTAAGTTCAGCTAGACCAAGGACAGGCAGATGGGAAAGAGTGGAAGAAGAACAGAGAGAGTAAGAAAAAACGAGAGATTTAGGCCGCTTGAGAGAAAGAGAGGGATTGCACAACACAAAGTAAAGTGTGGATTCTACACACCACAAGTGTATTTCGTTGTCTATTTAGCATTTCCCATCATTTAGCAAATGAAAAAATGAGACTTGCATATTCGGACGATGGCCCGCTGATAACTTGCTTGGATCCGAATAACATGGAAGGATGGGTTTCTGATGATGACAACGTTGAGAGGAAGGACGACTTTCGGGCGTTCGTTAAATTTGGTAGGTTTCGCTTGATGTTGATTGCGATTGCTTTCATATCTAGAAGCCTTTTATAGCTCTCAAATCCTTCTCGAGTGTCTACATCGCTCTACTTGTTCCTATGCAGAGAATGGGCGAATTGACGTAGCGGGAGTTCCACGCCCTTATCGCCCTCGCCTATTGCGATTTTGGCGAGTCGAAAAGAGTGAAGTACTGATACCCTATAAATAGTGAAAGACGTCACCTGGAATAAGTTTTACCATTCGTTGCGTATACGGAAAATGTGATAACTTGTGTTGTGTGAAGGCATGGCGTGCCTAACAAGTTCGATAGATTAGAGGCGTAGACATTTCGAAACGCATATTTCCAAACTATCCCTTTTTGCAATTAAAGTACATAAAAATGTGTTTTAGAACCTCTCGTTGCAGATCTTCTCTTGATCTGCCAGAGGAAATCATCAATCGAACCACGCAAACGAAAGAAAATAATATATTCAAGGAACTTCAAGACTAATATAGAAACAAGCTATCGTTAAAAAACTTCTCGAATCGACTTGTCAGGCTTTTAAAAAGTGGCGCAAGGAGTCGAGGTGAGTAAAATGGTCCAAATATGCCTATTTTTAATTATTATTACATTTTTTAGGAAGCGGCCAATCTGATGATTGAGGAAGTGCGAATGTACTGCACGATGTTCGGAGTTTGCTCGGACGATAAATTTATGGAACAGCTCTTCTTCTCCTAGCGAACATTACCGAGGAGGCGTAGATGACATCTACAGATGTAGAATTATTCTAATTATCAAATCTTATCATAAACATGCAGATAATGTGTATGCGGATTTCGGACAGCATACAATTAATTTGTAAATTTTGTTTCCTTTTGTTTCGATTTTATCTCTTTTAAACTTCTTTGATTTGTAGGGAGTGAGAGTGAAATGGAAAGAGCCATAAACCAACACCAGATGAGTCATTTGCTCACGCTGCTCTCTATCTTTGCACCCACGCCCGGTGCGCGCTATCGATTGAACCCTTTCTTTTGGTTGCTACGTTTTGCGTTTGTCCCTCTTCTTTTCGCTTTCTCCTCGCACAAACTTCCTCTATTCTTACTCTCAGTGGAAGATGCGTTTCGCCCTCAGACCTCCTCGCGAGACATTCGCCGATGCTGCATGGGGTGAGTATTCGTAACTGGTATTGATATTCAAAAATGGTTTCTAGTATCGCACGTGAAAATCGACGTTCGTGAGTTTCTTGACGACCAGGAACGGTCGATGACGAGCGACACCCGTCTCGTTGTGCAGCATATCAAGGTTTTCAAGGTGATAACTCTCGTTTTCTATACTTTCCATTGACCAATGTTCCAATGTTCAGAAACCATCGACGATGGATGTACTTCCGGTTGAGATCGTTGGGACTTCCATGGGTGGATTCACTTTGGAAAGAGGAAAGGAGTATCTTCTGTGCGGTTCGGAGTTCGCATTTCGGAAACTTTCATGAACGTGTTCCAGGTAGCATTCTTGAGGATGGGACATTGACTTGCGTCGGAGGGCAGGTTAGTGAAAACAGTTGCAAATCGAATGACAAAATGCATTTCTTGCTATATTTTACTAGAATTTGTGTTTCTGTTCGAGAAGACTTCTTACAGGTGGAAATTAAAAGTGAAAAAAATGACGCCGATGAATGTTTGATCTTAGACAGAAAAAACTTGCAGATAAGACCCGCGGGAGTGGAGGGAATGGTTGCTGAATGGAGAGAGATCACGGAAGAATTCAAAGAGGAAATGAAAACTTATTAGCAATGTGATGGAATTGTATTTGAAGCTATATCCAAAACAATATGTGAAGCTGCTCTCCTTCATCATGCGCACTTCATTCTCCTGTCCAATAAACTATTGAATCTAAAGATACAGTACGTGCTAATCGCCTTGACCATGTGCGTGCGCCGCGCTGCGCGGCGGCGTGCGGCTTACGCGGATTGATTTTGCGGGATGAATATTATTTTTCACGATTCGAACCTATTACTTTCGAATTCTCCGTAAAATTTCCCATCGAAAGGAGTATTCATTCATATTTTTAAAGATATATTTATATTTATAAATCAATATTTTGAATGCGGAATTTCTGCACCCTACCGTAATCTCACTTTACGATAGCGACAGTATCGCATACTGGGATTACGGTAGGTTGCAGCATTACAGAATTCAAAATATTGATTTCTTTTTCTAAAAATATGAATGAATAGTCCTTCCGATGCGAAATTTTACGGAGAATTCGAAAATAATAGGTTCGAATCGTGAAAAGCAATATTCTTTACGCAAAATCAATCCGCGCAAGCCGCGCTCCGCCGCGCACGCACATGACCAAGGCGATTAGCACGTACTGATTAGCACGCACTCGAATGGAATTCAGAAAAGAAAATTAGAGGAAGACCGATGAAGAGATAGAGAGATGCTATGTGAAAGCTACCGGCACATAATCCAAAAACAAAAAATGATCGTCTTCATTCACCACCGAAAGTCGTTGTGAAGAGGAGGGGGGCAGGATTAGCCACGAGGCTGTCTTTTTTTCATTTCGGAAGACTAAAATGTGGATTTATAAAAATTCGAGATTAATGTAGAAGTAAATTCTCGCCGAATTTTTCCCAGTGCATCGAAAATCTCATCTGATAATACACACATTCCACACACACGTGGTCATTATTGTCTAGGCCTCGAATTGTTATCGTGCACTCTTGACTCCAAATGTGCTCGTGAGCGTGGAAGAGTGCAATTGGATAGGAATGGAATCCCGAACACGATAACGTGGGGCTATTTTAACGCGCACTTTTCGAAAGGAGTCACAACTGTGCAATGATTCTGCTGATGCTCGCATCACTAGCCCTCGTGTCAATTACTCGAGGAGTCGAATTGGATGCGAGTCTTGATCAAGTTAGTCTAGGTTTCACTCCAGAAGTCAATCTGCCTTGTAGGAAGGGTTGATCGCAAGATGGGGATATCCCGTCGAAAAGTGCGATGTGACCACTGCTGATGGATACATTCTCGACCTTATTCGGATCCCGAGAGGAAGAAATGGTCAGAACCAGTGATTTTCTGATATTTTGCTTAAATTCGATTATGAGTTCAGACAACCGTAATATTACTCGACCTGCAGTACTGCTTGTGCATGGTCTGCTCTTATCGGGCAGTATGTGGATATTGAATCTGCCGGAGCAATCGGCCGGTGTGTCGCTCACCTTTTCTTTTCTCGAAATCTTCCACTATATATCAAATCATGCCAAAATAGGTGTATTATGAACGCTTCACACTCAATCCTTAGGATTCCTATACGCTGACGCGGGGCTGGACGTCTTCATTGCGAACGTGAGGGGAACGACGTATGGAAGGAGACATCGGAAGCTCAATCCCGACGTTGACGCCGATTTCTGGAAGTACTCGTAAGTGAAGCGTCCATTGTCCTTTATCCTGAGCTCTGCCTGTGGATTAGTCAGATGATGCAACCACTCCAACCGTACTTTCAGTTTTGACGAGATGGCTCGCTATGATCTACCAGCGATAATCGACAAGGCGTTAGCTGTATCTGGTCAGGAGAAGCTGTACTATGTGGGAGAGTCGCAAGGGACACTGATTTCCTTCCTGCTTTTGGCTGATCGACCACGATACAATGACAAGGTGGGCAGGAAAAAAAAGATTTTAGGCGTGTTTTCCAAATAAATGTAATCCAACAATTGATTCCTTTCATCTCATACGTAACCCTCGCCTGTCTAACTAAGAATTCATTCAGATCAAGGCTCTCTTCCTTCTCACTCCCGTCGCCACTTCCCATTACGTCAAAGGACTCGCAAGGCTGGCCTCCTCTCTCGTTTCCCTTCTCTGGCCAATAGTCGATGTGAGTAAACCATTTTGCAATCCAACGGGCATGACTTTGAAATATGAATAACATAACTACATCTATTCTGCAGGGATATCGAATCGTCTACGGATCGCACGAGATTCTCGCCAATAGTCAACTGTTTCAGTTTATTGAGACCACGTTATGCTCTTTCCTTCCCACGAAAGAGGTATTTCAAAGTGGGAGTCTTTTCGATTGATCATTTGTAGGGTTGTTACGATTTTCTGTATCTCCTGGCAGGCACACCAGACTTCAACCATTTCAATTCAGTATGCACATTGATATAATTAGTATTTATAATCTAGGCTGATTTGAGAGTCGAATAGAAGTGTATGCTAGCAATATCCCCGCTGGAACATCAACGAGGAATTTATTGCACTTGGCTCAGGTGGTAGTATCCAAGAGTATTCGATGAGTTTACATAATTCAGATCAGTTCTCGTGAGTCTGTTGCCCGATTCGACTACAATAACCCCATCGAAAACATGCTGCACTATGGGAAGGTGAGAATTTAAATTAGAAATCATAGCAGATAGTTATCCGGAAAAGAAAAAAATTGTAGCCCCAACCACCAGTCTACAACTACACTGAGATCGAGGTGCCCATGTATTTCTACTGGAGTCGAAATGATTGGCTGACGACTCCTTCCGACCTCCGGCATGATCTACTCCCGAATCTTAGGAAGGGATTAGTGAAGGTTAGCGAACAACAGGAAACAAAAATACAAAATCAGTTTCAGGGCGCCTTCGAAGTTCCAGAATTCAACCACGTAGATTTCATTCTGTCGACCAGAGCAGCACAGAAAGTGTACATTCCGGTGCTAGATCTGATTAGAGAAAATATCGTAATAAGTATGTGAGATTCCAAACATTTTTCTGCTCGCAAATACGGGTTGCTCACTGAAATTGCTCATTGATGACATTTAATTGTAGTTTATCGTAGGCATGTGTGGTTGGGAAGACGAGTAATAAATATGTACCTTTGCCGGGAATAGTTATTGGTTAACACGAAACATAAAAAAAATTATCGTAAACAAGGGCAGACAACCGGTGAATATAATGAGATAGAACTCATTGACTCTGTTGTATCAAATATGATGCAAGAAGTTCTAGTATTTAAATGCAGGAGCGTGTAAATAGATTTATTAGTGCACTATCGCGAGAATGGACTACGATTGATCTAGGAAGATAGAATTACGATTATTCCTAACCTATGTGCTATCCAACAAACCGTGTCTTCGATTCAGACTGTTGTTGTTGCACCTGATTACAGTGAAAAAAAAAAAAAAAAAACGTAGCCAATCGATGTTTAGGGAGAGCACAGGTAATTGTATGTAGCAATTGTATGGTATCATACCGATAGCAATTATGACCATACGAATCATGGCAATTTTTTTCGATCAGGATCAGTTCGGTCGAGTTTTGAAACATGAAAAATCATTGGCATACCCTAAAGGATCGCCAAGATCCGTTAGATCCACATGGCACCTGAAAAAGGAGAAATCCTTTTTTTCACTATTGTAGAAACTTTCACAGTCACTACCGTCTCTTTCGTTATTCCAACGCAATCTTGATAGTCGCCCTCTTCCATAGCATCCATTTCGCTACTGTCTACTCCATCACACAGCCCTTCCCATCATCTTAATTCGATCGATTCCACTTGACTCGCTCAAATCAATTACCATCTCTAATCCACTCCATTCTCTCTCACCCCTTTCCATCTCTCACTCTTTGCACCAACTAGTACATGTCCTCATCTCGAATGATCTCGTCAAGAATTGTCTCCATCTCATTTTCGCACTCGTCGAAGTCAGCACTGTAATCAGGTGCAACAACAACAGTCTGAATCGAAGACACGGTTTGTTGGATAGCACATAGGTTAGGAATAATCGTAATTCTATCTTCCTAGATCAATCGTAGTCCATTCTCGCGATAGTGCACTAATAAATCTATTTACACGCTCCTGCATTTAAATACTAGAACTTCTTGCATCATATTTGATACAACAGAGTCAATGAGTTCTATCTCATTATATTCACCGGTTGTCTGCCCTTGTTTACGATAATTTTTTTTTATGTTTCGTGTTAACCAATAACTATTCCCGGCAAAGGTACATATTTATTACTCGTCTTCCCAGCCACACATGCCTACGATAAACTACAATTAAATGTCATCAATGAGCAATTTCAGTGAGCAACCCGTATTTGCGAGCAGAAAAATGTTTGGAATCTCACATACTTATTACGATATTTTCTCTAATCAGATCTAGCACCGGAATGTACACTTTCTGTGCTGCTCTGGTCGACAGAATGAAATCTACGTGGTTGAATGGGAGTCTTTTCGATTGATCATTTGTAGGGTTGTTACGATTTTCTGTATCTCCTGGCAGGCACACCAGACTTTAACCATTTCAATTCAGTATGCACATTGATATAATTAGTATTTATAATCTAGGCTGATTTGAGAGTCGAATAGAAGTGTATGCTAGCAATATCCCCGCTGGAACATCAACGAGGAATTTATTGCACTTGGCTCAGGTGGTAGTATCCAAGAGTACTAACCTTCACTAATCCCTTCCTAAGATTCGGGAGTAGATCATGCCGGAGGTCGGAAGGAGTCGTCAGCCAATCATTTCGACTCCAGTAGAAATACATGGGCACCTCGATCTCAGTGTAGTTGTAGACTGGTGGTTGGGGCTACAATTTTTTTCTTTTCCGGATAACTATCTGCTATGATTTCTAATTTAAATTCTCACCTTCCCATAGTGCAGCATGTTTTCGATGGGGTTATTGTAGTCGAATCGGGCAACAGACTCACGAGAACTGATCTGAATTATGTAAACTCATCGAATACTCTTGGATACTACCACCTGAGCCAAGTGCAATAAATTCCTCGTTGATGTTCCAGCGGGGATATTGCTAGCATACACTTCTATTCGACTCTCAAATCAGCCTAGATTATAAATACTAATTATATCAATGTGCATACTGAATTGAAATGGTTGAAGTCTGGTGTGCCTGCCAGGAGATACAGAAAATCGTAACAACCCTACAAATGATCAATCGAAAAGACTCCCACTTTGAAATACCTCTTTCGTGGGAAGGAAAGAGCATAACGTGGTCTCAATAAACTGAAACAGTTGACTATTGGCGAGAATCTCGTGCGATCCGTAGACGATTCGATATCCCTGCAGAATAGATGTAGTTATGTTATTCATATTTCAAAGTCATGCCCGTTGGATTGCAAAATGGTTTACTCACATCGACTTTTGGCCAGAGAAGGGAAACGAGAGAGGAGGCCAGCCTTGCGAGTCCTTTGACGTAATGGGAAGTGGCGACGGGAGTGAGAAGGAAGAGAGCCTTGATCTGAATGAATTCTTAGTTAGACAGGCGAGGGTTACGTATGAGATGAAAGGAATCAATTGTTGGATTACATTTATTTGGAAAACACGCCTAAAATCTTTTTTTTCCTGCCCACCTTGTCATTGTATCGTGGTCGATCAGCCAAAAGCAGGAAAAAAACTCATCACATGCAGCTATTCTTCAAGGAACTATGAGCATTTAAATAATCGAAAAGTTCTTCGACTCGGCTGGATTCGGTGTTCAAAAGTGTCAAACTTGCTGATCGGTATGGCCTAAAGTAATGTTCGATATAAAGAGTATGCAAGCCCACATCAACTGCAAAAAACCATAAGTTGATTGGTTAATCTTGAAGAACAATATGAGGCAGAATGTCCATTCATGAAAAAAGAAAGGAACTTTTGAGACAACCTAATACATTTGTGAAATGGTCTTTTGAAAAGTAGTAATGCAATGCTTTAACAAATAGACATTTTTCCAATATTTGAACAATGATTTGTCCTGAAATTCCTTTCTCAAAATCACATATCATTGGTGGAACAAAAATACTTTTCCCGCAAAGTCAAAGCGTATAGTTTCAACTTAATTTTTGAAGACACGTGCCATGTTGATAATATTGTCAGCGATATCGGCGGCGTTGCTGATGGTCGCTTCTCTGCCGTCCATCTGAAGGAACGAAAGACAATCGATCAAAATTCAAATCTTCGACCTGCTTCATGTAGTTGAGCAGCCGCTTGGACCTCCTCACGATCCTCTTCAGATCGGGAAAGGTGTCGTTGGAGATCGGCTCCCACGCTGTAAATCGATGTTGTCATGACCTATCATTGCCATAAGCATATTGATCGAGGGCTATCAATCGATATTAAATCTGCGGAAATTTGTGATCTACCGCTGTCCGAATTAACGCATCCCTTGACGGAGTACATGCGGAGCAGCGGATCATCGATAGTGTAGGGAACGGGAGACCAGTGGTCCTGCTTCTCCTACAATTTCTGCTTTTGATGGTGCGCAATTTCGGAAAATCTGAGTTATTTCCAACCTATATTCCGATATTTTGTAAAATATGAGGTGAGAAAAACTTAAAGCCATCTTCTATCGTCTTTGTCTGGTTTGATTTTTGCTCTCAGGTAGGTGGATACCTTGTTCCAGTCGGCCCATACTGACGGGTCGAAGATTCCGGCAACAGCAGACTGCAATAATGGATCATGGGCTCGCTGCCATTACAGTTATCCATTGGCACCAAATTCATGGTACCTAGAACTAAATGGTAACAACGACAAGGCGCTTGATACCAATTGGAAACAGTTGGTACCTGCAGTGTCATCTGGCATCTATTCGCGCTGCTCGAGTAGAATTTGGCCTGGGCGGGGCAGTAGTTTTCATCGAGGAAGTGCTTGCCGAGGAAGGCGCGCATTTCCTTACCGAGTCCGTAGGCCTGTCTCTTACCGATCTGAAAGTTGATAATTTATTGTTGATATATGCCCTCCTCAAAATGATAATTTTGCGAATTCTCTTCTTATCTTAGGCTAGATCATCATGTTGATCTTTGATCTTAAGTAATTTAGGATATGTGCACATATGAGTGACTATCTGAGAGAACTGACCATAGGCCGTACAGCGAAAAATAAAGTGATGATTTTAAAATGCCCCTAGGGGTAACTTTTCACGTAGAGTTCGAAAATCAACCTTAGGAAGCCGTATCTCTGACCCCTCATTTTCTGTGCCGCGCCTCAACGCTGAGGTCGGTTTTTGTAAATCGTGAACGGCTGGTCCAAACCCCAAATATAAATAGTAATTCTGAAAGATCTCGACGAGATAAGCATTTTTACTGTTAGAAGTGATACGGTACCTCATCTGGGAAAAAACTTATCGACATTTCAATTATCAAATTGGTCGTCCTAAAAAAGTTACATGCGAGGCGCACTTTTAAGTATGTTCATTAAATTTCTCGTGTAAAGTTACCCCTACATGCAAATTTCGGCGCAAAATAAGGCGCACCCGAGGGTTTTCCCAAATAGCGGAAAAGGGCTCCATTGTTAGGAATTTCAGGTTTTTCGTTTCTATCGTCTCCATTTTCACTATTTCGAAGCAGAGTTGACAAAAAAATAAGTTTCAAGATTGGGCAATGTGAATTATAATCGAAAAATCCGTGTTTTAATGGTTCGAAAAATATCGGTTTTCGAATTCTCGATTTTGCTCAAATTTGGGCATCTGAAAGTGTGGATTTTCGAAAATGTGAAGGTGCTCATTCTGCACGAAGTGAAGTATACTTCCGCGTAAATAAGATAATGTATATATAAGCTTCTGTGCGCACTTCTATTTTGGGGTTTTTGACATTGAACATTGGAAAAATGGTACTATCGACCAAAATTTTACGATTGAAATCGACTGAAATCAAGTAAATTCGGTGATTTCACACCACATTTCAATTTATAATGCAAAAACAATGCTATAATGCTTTGTTTTTGCATTATAAATTGAAATGTGGTGTGAAATCACCGAATTTACTTGATTTCAGTCGATTTCAATCGTAAAATTTTGGTCGATAGTACCATTTTTCCAATGTTCAATGTCAAAAACCCCAAAATAGAAGTGCGCACAGAAGCTTATATATACATTATCTTATTTACGCGGAAGTATACTTCACTTCGTGCAGAATGAGCACCTTCACATTTTCGAAAATCCACACTTTCAGATGCCCAAATTTGAGCAAAATCGAGAATTCGAAAACCGATATTTTTCGAACCATTAAAACACGGATTTTTCGATTATAATTCACATTGCCCAATCTTGAAACTTATTTTTTTGTCAACTCTGCTTCGAAATAGTGAAAATGGAGACGATAGAAACGAAAAACCTGAAATTCCTAACAATGGAGCCCTTTTCCGCTATTTGGGAAAACCCTCGGGTGCGCCTTATTTTGCGCCGAAATTTGCATGTAGGGGTAACTTTACACGAGAAATTTAATGAACATACTTAAAAGTGCGCCTCGCATGTAACTTTTTTAGGACGACCAATTTGATAATTGAAATGTCGATAAGTTTTTTCCCAGATGAGGTACCGTATCACTTCTAACAGTAAAAATGCTTATCTCGTCGAGATCTTTCAGAATTACTATTTATATTTGGGGTTTGGACCAGCCGTTCACGATTTACAAAAACCGACCTCAGCGTTGAGGCGCGGCACAGAAAATGAGGGGTCAGAGATACGGCTTCCTAAGGTTGATTTTCGAACTCTACGTGAAAAGTTACCCCTAGGGGCATTTTAAAATCATCACTTTATTTTTCGCTGTACGGCCTATGGTCAGTTCTCTCAGATAGTCACTCATATGTGCACATATCCTAAATTACTTAAGATCAAAGATCAACATGATGATCTAGCCTAAGATAAGAAGAGAATTCGCAAAATTATCATTTTGAGGAGGGCATATATCAACAATAAATTATCAACTTTCAGATCGGTAAGAGACAGGCCTACGGACTCGGTAAGGAAATGCGCGCCTTCCTCGGCAAGCACTTCCTCGATGAAAACTACTGCCCCGCCCAGGCCAAATTCTACTCGAGCAGCGCGAATAGATGCCAGATGACACTGCAGGTACCAACTGTTTCCAATTGGTATCAAGCGCCTTGTCGTTGTTACCATTTAGTTCTAGGTACCATGAATTTGGTGCCAATGGATAACTGTAATGGCAGCGAGCCCATGATCCATTATTGCAGTCTGCTGTTGCCGGAATCTTTGACCCGTCAGTATGGGCCGACTGGAACAAGGTATCCACCTACCTGAGAGCAAAAATCAAACCAGACAAAGACGATAGAAGATGGCTTTAAGTTTTTCTCACCTCATATTTTACAAAATATCGGAATATAGGTTGGAAATAACTCAGATTTTCCGAAATTGCGCACCATCAAAAGCAGAAATTGTAGGAGAAGCAGGACCACTGGTCTCCCGTTCCCTACACTATCGATGATCCGCTGCTCCGCATGTACTCCGTCAAGGGATGCGTTAACTCGGACAGCGGTAGATCACAAATTTCCGCAGATTTAATATCGATTGATAGCCCTCGATCAATATGCTTATGGCAATGATAGGTCATGACAACATCGATTTACAGCGTGGGAGCCGATCTCCAACGACACCTTTCCCGATCTGAAGAGGATCGTGAGGAGGTCCAAGCGGCTGCTCAACTACATGAAGCAGGTCGAAGATTTGAATTTTGATCGATTGTCTTTCGTTCCTTCAGATGGACGGCAGAGAAGCGACCATCAGCAACGCCGCCGATATCGCTGACAATATTATCAACATGGCACGTGTCTTCAAAAATTAAGTTGAAACTATACGCTTTGACTTTGCGGGAAAAGTATTTTTGTTCCACCAATGATATGTGATTTTGAGAAAGGAATTTCAGGACAAATCATTGTTCAAATATTGGAAAAATGTCTATTTGTTAAAGCATTGCATTACTACTTTTCAAAAGACCATTTCACAAATGTATTAGGTTGTCTCAAAAGTTCCTTTCTTTTTTCATGAATGGACATTCTGCCTCATATTGTTCTTCAAGATTAACCAATCAACTTATGGTTTTTTGCAGTTGATGTGGGCTTGCATACTCTTTATATCGAACATTACTTTAGGCCATACCGATCAGCAAGTTTGACACTTTTGAACACCGAATCCAGCCGAGTCGAAGAACTTTTCGATTATTTAAATGCTCATAGTTCCTTGAAGAATAGCTGCATGTGCTTATTTGACCTACTATCGTAAAGAACGACACATATGGATATTATTGAGCGCGATTCCAATATTGTATCACTTGATACCTACTTTAGGCAAGCATCGAATCTGCACATCGCAATATATTGCATTTTTCATTGAGAGAGTAATGAGCGTTGTTCTTTACTAGGATATCACAGAGCTCAGATTGTACAGTATTTGCAAAGTACATACTATGATTGGTATAGTAATCAAGCTAGGTGATGGTTCATAAATCTATTCGTGAGCAGTACGCTTCCAAATCTTAGTACGGAAATTCATTGATCGAAATGAGTCGATTTTAATATATAGCGTTTCCCAAAACGATTGAGGGCCGGTTTTGTCGCTCTTATTTTTACAAGCTATTCTTGCTGTATCACCTATTAACTGAGCAGAGTCCATAACCTACCGAGATTATGGGTACGTGTTCCAATAAAACATACTCAAAATCCTGGTTTTTTGGCTATCTCGGGATTTTGTTATTTTACTCGTTTCCAATGCAATCGGACAGCGATTTGTACACAATGCAGAAATCTACTAGCAAGGCCCTAACTCATGTTACGAAGAAAACCAGGGCTGTCAAAGTTGACATAAAGAAACTTGAAAAATCAAAAGGAAAGAAACTTTTGAGACAACCTAATAAATCAAAATCCAGGACTTTTACAACGCTACTTATCCGGACTGGCTCGCGAAGCCCACACTCAGGGGATACAACGCCGCAATGATCAGGAAGGCCTTCCTCTCGTTCGGTGAGATACCGTAGTCCAAGAAGGCAATCAATCGATTTTCCAGCCGAAAACCACATGAACAAGTGCGCCGCGTACAAGCCGTGCAGGAACGTGAGCTAGTTTCACTTTTTGTGATTCCCATGTCGATGAACTTTTTTTCAGATGATGGGAGGTCTCTGGGCTAATCACATCATCTCTGTTAGTCAATTTTTTCAAACTTTTTATTTGTAAAACAAATCTATTTTGCAGATTCATCAATAGTTCAAAAATACGATGCCTTTTTCCAGAGTGCATAATCCCTTCAGGCCCTTGAGGCAGCCGTTTCCGGTTCTGCCAAGACCAAGCTCATCGGGTACGCTTCTCACACAGAAGTGACATTGTCGGTGATGATCCTCCTTGGAATTCATAAGGTTCGATTTCAAGCAATATTCTTCATCAGTGTGTGCAATGTCTTGAGAAAAGATTCTTGAGAAAAGAGTTCATTACCACTCATTCTGAGAGGGGAATGCATATAACAAACCCCTTCTGAATCTACAGAATCTGAAACGGTTTGGAAGTGTGCAAAGAGGCAAATCTTTTTGCACGTTTGTAAATCTGAAATAATAGGAACGAGCAAGTGGGAAACAAGACGTTTAATGTCTGGAATTCCGGAAAAAAGTACCTGAATATTTGCCTTGGGATTTCCATTTTTGTGGTGGACTTACTTGCACAGTTTGAAAGTGGACAGGGATATTGCATATCGATATAAGAAATCGAGAAGTTCGGGAATCAAAACGTACAAATACAGGCCGAGCTCACTACTTCCGCCGGATTTGTAATCGAGCTCCGCAACGGCACTTCTCCCGCCCAAGTATTCATTTTTTTTGTTAAAAATATCAATTAGATAGTGGATGCAGCTCTCTTCTCATTTCTCCTTGAACAATAGTTCGAAATAAAAACAAACAAGTGCACACTAATAGTTTTGTATTTGCTGGTGCGCCTGCTCCAGCACGAACCCAACCCCATCGATGCGCACGTCATCTTCCCGGTGAGTAGGGAACCCGGATCGGTACCAGTAGTACCACAAGTGTATGGTTCCAAATCGGACGAACGTACAGGCCCGCCTGGTGTCCCAGCTGACCGCTAAGACCGACAAGTACGGATGGATGCCCCTGCCGGTGCTCAAGGTCACTGCTAGAATTGATTTCAAGATGCATTTTGTTTTAGCTAAAAGTTGTCATGGTGAAATATCGGTTTTTCTCTATTGAACCTTGAGTTTTCGAATGCCAGCACCTCCTCCCGTATTCAGTAATCACCTATTCACTTTCAGGCCTACGTCACTCAGTCTTCGTTCTCCGACTGGGAGTCAAAGTGCGGCATCAACAACTGCGTCGCTTCCATGACTGGCTATTAGCTTAACTTTGTAAAACATTTATCTAGCTCGTCGTCCCTACTATTCATGAATTTTAATTGCGCGTCATCCAAATCGCCCAAGGCTGTCTAATTCGGTAAATATTGGAGACTAGTGTGGTTTCAAGAATTCACTCACTTTCTCTTTCTTTGAAGTTCAATTATCCGAGCATTATTCTCTCAAGTCTCCAGTATTATTCTTCTAGTAAGACAAGAACTGCATGAAGTTTCGATTTTGATTTGCAGATATGTGCTAATCGTGCCAATCGATTTAGTGAGCTATTGAGAGAACTGACTACGATAGGACTGGTTGTCTAGTAATAATAACGATTATTCCTAGACTAGGTTCCATGGAACAGAATGCGCTTTCGAATGAATTTGGTCACAGTCTGTATTGGTGCGCACGATGACAGAGGAAAATTCGAAGGGACCGAATAGAAGAAGGGAACCATTGATGACGAAACCACTTGAGATTATCTTTGGCAGAAATGGCGAGGTGGACACAAACAGATTATGTAAAGGAGAAACCTGCTGTAATTGCTCTGGTCTAACGATGCCGACTAATTTACGTTTTAGGATAATTGCTGTTAACCGCTCTAGATCCAGACAAGTTGGGCGTATGAATGCAATACGCAACTATTAATATGTGGCAATAACCATCTACTTCAGGCATGTTATTTCCACGTTAGCGTCTGATTATTTATCGCCACAAAAGGTTTGCTCACTAATCGCGATGGTGACAAAAGCAATTACCGAGAATCTCCGCGTTAAGCAGGACACACTAATTATCAGGTTATGTCCATTTTAACTGATCCTCTAATTTTTCCTAACCCAGTTCGTGCTCGTTTCCTTTTCCTATTTAAGCCCTCGTCGGTTCCCTTCCATCACTGATTCATCATGAATCGTCTCATTCTTCTTCTCGCTCTCATCGGAGTGGCTACCGTACTCGGATGCTCCCCTAAACCATCGGGAGGATGTGGATGTGATTCAGGCGGAGGAGGAGGAGGAGGTGGAGGATGCGGATGCAAACACAAGGTTCAATTCACTCATTACTTCATTCTTGATTTCTCCCCATTGTATGCAGTACTTCCTTATCTATCCCCTAATTGTAGGCCCGTGGTGTGCTGAAACTCGACGGAGACAGCCCGGTCGACAAGGATTTCGGAGAGATCTTCGGTCTTTCCATGTGGAAGGATGCCAAGATCCCCTCCAACATCACCATCCAGCAGGCTCACGACCCCAACTTCCTCTTCAAGAACTGCTGCGCCGGACGTAGACTATCTAATGCCTGCCAGGTGAGAAATTGGATATGTGCCCTATCGTACTCAAACCTACCGTACCCCTTGCAGGCCCGTTGCAACTACGACATCTACAACCAGGATCTTCTGCAGAAGATGCTCATTGGAGCTGATGAATGCCCGCTTGATTCCCTCCCGGAGATGCACTTCTGTGCTGCTCAGGGAAGAGACCATTCCACCTGCTGCCAGACTAAGGTGATTGACCTACCAGACCATTATTGTAGTATGTGGTCTACCGTATCCATTCACCGAAACCCTCATTCAGGGAGTCGACTCGACCGTTGCTGGAGACAAGTGCCTCGTCTTCTGTGATCAGATCCCCGATAAGTTCACTACCATCGACTACACTTACGCTGCTTGCTTTGGAAAGTTCGATGAGATGAAGATGTAAGGTTGATTTCCAATCAAATTATTCAACAAATGAAAATAGACTAACTAATTGCATTTCAGGTGTTTCCGCTCTACGGTTGCCAGCAAGGCCAAGGCATACTTCCATGACCAGTAAACATTCCAATACGCGTATTCTGCTATTATATTTTATCAATATTCATATGTGATGATAAAAGTTGGTACTTCCAAAAGCCTTTAACTTCACTGTATAATCGTAATGAATTGATGGCACAACATTGGTTGGTATTCGGTTAAAAGTAAAATTGCTTTCACAATTCTTCAGCAGCTTATTGCGCAATACTACGTAATTTCATTATTGTGTTGATGTTTCTTCAGTGTTGATGTTGTCAACTTATCGAGATCATGTGATTGCAGATACTGATGCACATGAGAGGCACGATTCCCTACAAACTCTCTCTCTCTCTACTTCTCTACATTTCTCACCTCTCTCACTCTTCTTGCACGCTCGTTTCCCTCGTATTCCTTTCTTCCATACCGCTTCAAACTTTTCCGATCGTTTACAGAACATGAAGTTTATCGTCAAGCCCCCCAAGGAGACTTTCTGCGACTCAGACTGGGGTCAGTTTTAAAGAATAAATAATCTTAAAAGTTGGTTTTAGTATCGCACATCCGGCTAGTGAGTGCAGAGGTGTATCGCCCCTCGAGGTTCGCAGATCCTCGAGGATCGCGAGATATATCAAGTATTTACAATATTCATTACACTGTCGAGCACGTTGAAGTATTCAAGGTGATTTGTCTTTTATTTGATTCATCTGATCGTAATGGTCGCTAATTCCGTTCGTTCTAGAAACCCTCCTCTGTCGACGCACTTGCAACGGAAATCCTAGGCTCTTCTGTGGGCAATCTAATGCTAGAAGAGGGCAAGGAGTACCTACTGTGTGGTGAGTGAATTTAAATGAAGAAATTTAAAAACTATATTCCAGGAATGGTCCAGGAAGGCAAATTCAAGTGCAAGCGTGGACAGGTGGATTAATTGTTTATCTCTGTATTCCGAAAATAAGTTTCAAGGTGAAACCCGAAGGACTCTTTCAAGCTATCGCCGAGTGGAATCAAATTCCCACAGAGTTCATTGAAGAAATGAAACATTTCGAGTCCTAGCTACACTTTGCATTCAATTGTTCATAAAAAATCAATCAGAAATACTTGTGGCTCGTTGATTGACGCAATGGAGAGTTCATTGATTGCTCGAGATAAATCGAATTCATGATACTGAAGAAATAGCGAAGAATTTCTGTATTGCTCTGGCTTCCCTATCTTCTGGGTGCTCGTTGCACTCGATGAGCTCGTGCTGACTCATCCACCTAGCAACTCTCACGCGTGGTTTCATTGATCGCTCGACCCTCCCTTCTCCTCTTCTTCTCGTCTCTCTCCAAACTCACATTGCTTGTGCACACTTCTCGTTCATATCTCACTCTTCATTCCTTGTTTCATTACGCTTTCCATTTCTAGAACATGAAGATTGTTGTGAAACCTCCCAAGGAGACCTTCTGCGATGCTGATTGGGGTGAGTTTGACTCGTTCATTCTTTGAATAATATAGAGAACGGAAATTCAGTGTACTGTCATTGCTGAATTTATTAATAGCTATTTCAGTCTCGCACATCCGCCTTCTGACAAAGGAGGTTGGGGAGCTCGTTCCGGGAAGCCCCCAAGGAATCGAAAACATTCGCTATGAGGTCGAACACGTTGAAGTATTCAAGGTCAGTGTTCTTGCATTTCTTCGTACTTTCATAAACATAATATTAATAACAGTTAGGAACTTCTTTCCACGATATTCCCATTTTCCCCGCTGTCAATTCAATGTTAAATGAGTCTTAGCGTTTTCAGAAGCCCACCGATGTCGATGCTCTTTCTACTGAGATCTTCGGCTCATCATTGGGAGATCTGAGACTGGAGGAGGGCAAAGAGTACCTGCTGTGTGGTCAGTAAAAGATAAAAAATACTCAAATATTGAATATTATCTTCAGGAAGAGTCAAGGATGGCAAGCTGAGCTGTGCCGCGTGTGGGCAGGTTGTAGCATGGATAGTGGAAATTGGGAAATAGTTTATTTGAAGGTGAAACCGGAAGAAGTCTATCTGCTTGTGGCGGAATGGAATGAGATTCCCGCATCTTTCATTGAGGAAATGAAGAACTTCGAATAAATCAAATGACGGACAACCATCCGTGGTTTTCAGTACTCAATAAACTATCTATTACTGTTTTATTTATAATGCAGCATAAACATTTATTACGTGTTCAACTATAATTGAAAATGCAATATTTCAATTGAGATCGCAATAAATTATCAACAATTCACAATAAGCGCAACAGTGGAATTTCTGTTGGAATGTATCCGCAATTACATTCATTCTTCCTTTGCCTTCGCAGTTACTAATTTGAGGTAGAGTCCCTCTTTGTCTTCAAGGAGTTGGTTGTGACTTCCCAACTGAATTTGGTTGTATCGTTACCAACACAATATAGAAATATATCGGTGGTTATAATTAAATTCAGTTCAAAATATAGCCACCCAACCTGGACTACTCTTCCTTGATCGATCACAGCAATTCGATCTGCCTTCTCGATTGTGGATAGACGATGCGCGATTACAATCACTGTTCGGTTTTTGGCGCATCTGAGCGATGTTTCATTCTTAACCCGCATCATGCATTTCCGTTTCATTTTCGCACTGGCCCTTTACGAGCATAAAACCGTGTGATATCCATAAAAACGAGCAATTGTAACCTTTGCATTGCTTCCTGCACGACGTGTTCGCTTCTGTTATCGAGTGCAGAAGTGGCCTCATCGAGAATGAGCACAGTGGGATGACGAACGAGTGCACGAGCAATGGCGATTCGCTGCTTCTGACCGCCTGAATAATGGGTAGATTTGGGGTAACCGCTCCTACATTACGCGTTTTATGTGGCACGCGCTCAATTATCAAAACACCATTTTTCCTGTGTTTTTATGCAAAAAGTCTGCAGAGAATTGCCATTTTTACTGACCACTCATCTGTGCTCCCTTCTCTCCACAGCTCGTCTCGTATCCCTTCTCCAGTCCCATCACAAAATCGTGCGCGTTCGCCATCTTCGCCGCTTCTTTTATCTCCTCATCAGTCGCATCGCATCCAAATCCGATGTTCTCTCGCACAGAACAGTCGTAGAGAACGGGCTCTTGCGCCACCAACGCGACCTGAATTGGAAATCGATTATTCTCAATGAAAATTCATTGACACTTATTCGCACCTTCCTGTGGTAATACTCGTGGTCGAAATCCCTAACAGGGAAGCCATCCAACGTGATTTCTCCCTCGTCGGGGTCGTAGAATCTCTCGAGTAAAGCGACGATCGTCGACTTTCCTCCTCCAGAAGGACCAACCAGAGCGATTGCTTCACCCGATCGAATGTGCAAGTCAAGATCCTGTAGAAAACCACATTGATACAAATCAGAGTAATGTTGCTATTCACCTTAAGCACTTGATTCGTAGGCCGAATAGGATACTTGAACGAGACTCCTTCAATACGCAGTTCGCCCTATAAACAGAAGTAATGCTTTCTAATATATCTCTTAAATGGCCGAGTCGTTCACCTACTTCGTTGCGTAAAAATAAACATTTCTTTTATTTGCGTTTGTGAATACTGTGCGACGTTTGACATTTCATGTTCGTCCTCACTCACCTTCACTGGCTGCATATTCGTGCCATCAGTTCGAATTCGCGGCTTGCGAACGAGTAATTCGCAGAATTTCCGAGATTCCCCAAGGAAGCCCATGAACTGTGGAATCTCGTAGGTGAGACCCTGCGAGGTGCTGCTTTCATTTCTAATTCAAAATGTATTTGCAAATTTAAATTTTACCACAATGTGCCCTCCGATATCCTGCTGATACATCATGAAGGTTACGAGCGCAGCGGCCTCCAAACTTCCTGATAAAGATTTATGAGTATTGTTAACACCTAAACTCCAAGAGCCTGAATGCGGTTAAATTCGGATTTCACATGTTTCAGCAACATCGAAGGTTGCCGTTCACCTGCCGAAACGAGTCGCGCGCCATAAATGAGCACAACCACGTAGATAACGTTGTAGTACAGGTCGTAGGAGCAGTGGAAACCCATGGCGAGCAACGATCTGAATCGAAAAGTATAATTCACTTGATACCCCATGTACGACTCGGAAGAGAACTGTTCGGTGCAAAACGGCCAATTCTAGCGGCACTTGCGCATTTTCGAATATTTATTTCCTTTCAAAAATATCCGTAAAGGTAGCATACTCACTCCTTCCTCGAAACTCTCTGCGCTTCGTCGATTGCTCTTGCGAATCGCTCAGATGCTCGCTTTTCTGCTCCGAAGGATCGCATTGTGCGAATATTCGAGATCAGCTGCAAGTATTTACATTATTTTTTTGCACAAATGGTCAAGGATACCTCTCCAGCTACTTGATGTGAATCAGCATTAGTATCACTGCCTTGCTCACACATTTTCTGAAAAAATGTATTGTGTGATGACATCATTTTAATGACACGGTCATCACTTCATAGAAGTCCGAGTACAACTTAGTCACGTAGATTATTATAGGGAAAGCGATGAAATTGACGAGAGTGAGTCGCCACGAGAGGGCGCCCATAACCAGAATCTTGCCAACCTGAAATAGAAATAGAAATCATTGAGTTTCAAATTAGCAAGGTTATACCAAAGTCAGCACACTTTTCATGGTCCCTGTGAACATGTCAGTGAGTTGATACGAGAGTCCACGAGTATCCGAAGTCAAACGAGCAATAATCTCTCCTGAAACAGTCGTACGCCTTCTCGATTCGTTACTGCACAGTTGGCCTCATTTCTCCTTTACCACTCGACTCACCAGATTTGTGTTTATCAAAGAATGCAATCTCCTGGCTGACAATCGAATTGAAGAGATCTTTTCGCATCTTGGACACGATTATGGATGTGAGATATGAGAAACTGCCACTCTTGAGTCCGGTCAGTACCATGCTGAATAGAGTTATTCAATCGATGTAACTCTCATTTTGCAGAACCTTGCGAACGTAAGCACAGCCAGCATGGTGATCGAGTGATTGATATCCACTCCCTCTCTAAGGGAAGTTATTCCATTCATCACCTGACTCGTGTAGTGGGGCGTCGCCACGTTCACTGTACCATTAGATGTTCTTCCGCCATGTTCGGTGGTTCATACCAGAGGCAGACGTCAGCGAGAGAAGCATCCCGATCAGCAGCCATGGCCACTTGGCCAGAGAATATTTCATAAGAAGGGCGATCTGCTTAATCTTCGATAGCTGAATCTCCTCATTATTTTGCTCTTCGTCTTTTTTCTTCCTTTCTTCAGCTGTATTCCCGACATTCGCTTCGAAATCATTCAACCTGGTGATTTGTCTTCTGATTTCCGGTTTACAATCGGGAAACTAACCACAATCGGTAAAATATCACAGTGGAGATTAGGTTCCATGCCGGCAGAAAGTACGTGCCTGCACAAAATATTTCATTTCGTCTCCGAAACCATAGCTTAAACTGATGAAAGAAATTGAAAACATAAATAATGGGGGTCCAAGAACCGACCAGCACAGTCATGCAGTACGGGCTGTTCGGAGTATAAAAGACACTTGAGGAATGAGAAGGAGACACAGACAACGGAAAACGTCGCCACTGGTTTGTCGAGCCGCGCTATTTGCGAACTCTACAGACAACAAATGCGAGCAAGAAGGGAAGGTGAGGGGTCACCTTTCCGGAGATGCCCAGATGATTTGTGTAGGCGTTGATTAGAATTCGGAATGCAGAAATTACGAGGAAATCAAGAGGAGATGAAGATAAAGAATAGCCCGTGAGTGGATTAAGGAGCTGATGAGGGAAAGTATCAAATCGTAAAGAAGGCTGTGGAAATACCTTTACGACCCTTCGCACTTCGAAAGTGCTTGAGTTGAAAAATCCGAAGAGGGTGAGCACCAATCCAGCATCAACAGAGAAATAGAAAACAGACAATGGCGGAAATATATTCATCGAAGTTGAATGAGGGGGTGGAAACAGCACGTCGCTACCCTCGATTCCGAAAATGAGAGTTCCTCGACGAGTGAAGTTGAGAGGGAAGAGAGAAGCAGAGAGAATGACTCACTTCTTGCACAATTCGACTCTTTGGGGAAAGAAGTTTCGATTATTTTCGATTATGTTTGATTGTTTTGTCTGTGTGATTGTGAAATTGTCAAAGATTACTCACCTTTCCTGTGTATTATTATCTATTCAGGTGGGCACAAAAAGCGCGCACTGACTCTCCTTCTCTCTCCCTCTCTCTGCCTGACAACTCTTTAGCGCTGTTCCGTTGATCTTTTGAACTACTCTCCCTCTCCCCTTCTCTCTTTCTCTTCCTCTTCCCTCACTCAGTTTGTGCCCGCGCTTTCGCGTTGTTGCCCCTTTGCTTTTTTGGACTACATTGATTGCAGAAAATGAGGCCCCTCATGAAGAGATCGAAGGAAACCTACCTCGATGCTGATTGGGGTAAGATTTATTCCCAGTTATCACTTTTTCATAATTTGTTATTGCCAGTTTCGCACATCAAGCTTGTCAGCCAAGAGACCAAAGAGCGAGCTGCGGAGGGTCCTCGAGACATCGACAACATCGTCTATGTCGTTGAGCACATCGAGGTATTCAAGGTGAGTGAGTCTCTACGTGTGCATCTTCAGAACTTCTCCAGATCCAACAGTTGTCTACGGGTTGTTTAGAAACCTGCCACTCTGGAGGTTCTCTCGACTGAAGTCTTCGGGTCGACCAGAGGCGATCTCATGCTCGAAGAGGGCAAGGAGTACCTACTGTGTGGTAGGATTCTGATAGAGATATTTGTGTCAAATGGAAGGAAATATAAATGATTTTTTATAGGCAAGTACTACGATGGAATTCTGAGCTGTACGTCGTTTGGACAGGTGAAATCGCAAGCTTACTCAACTAATTCGATGATTTTGAGGTGAAACCTGAAGAAGTCGAAAACCTCGTGGCCGAGTGGAATCAGATTCCCGCCTCCTTCATCGAGGAAATGAAGACTTACGAACCCTAAATATTCATTGTAATCGCAATTATGATAAATTGTATAGCAATTTCTGCACCAAGTGTTGTTCATTTCAATTGCATTTCACGATTTAGTCTTTGAACATGGAATTAATCGGCCATGTTCTCATAGAACGTTGAACACAATAAGAGTGCGTGGCAGTGACCTAAATTATTCCGATTTGTTCAAATCTCCCGAGATCTTACAGGTGCATGAAAGTGAAGCACAGATGACACACTATTGGATGTGCACTAGTATCGTGGATGCACACATCTCAAGGCGAGAGAGACAGATCATACTTTACTGGGGAAAATGTCCTGTACTAGACGCTCAGCACACTTCTCAACTACACGCCCAGCACACATTTTCTGCGCTTAGTTTGTGAGCTCTTGTTGCCGAGCAATTTCCCTTCTCCTTTCTTCTTTCGGTTACTACGCGTTTACCTGGTCACTCTCTCTTCGTTTCGCTTCTGCGATTAAACAGCCCTTATCGATTTACTGATGCGCTTCATTATCAGGCCTCCCCGCGAAACTTTCTGCGATGCCGATTGGGGTAATTTTATTATTCCATACATAAATGGTGTAAAATTATATTATATTTCAGTGTCGCATGTCAAAGTTGACCTTCGCGAGGAGATCGATCTGTCGGAGAGAGCGGGAGTCTGCGACATCCGCTATGGGGTTATCCATCTTGAAGTATTCAAGGTCAGACTTGGTCCGATTTTATCAAAACAAAGTCACCTTTCGGTATCTATTAACAGCCCTTACATTTAGAAACCTGCAAACATGGACTCTCTTCCTTCGGAGGTATTCGGGTCGTCGATGGGTGGATTCTCGTTGGAGGAGGGCAAGGAATACTTGCTCTGTGGTTTGTTTTTACTATTGTTAAAGAGTAAGCAAATTTCAGGTGGTATCACAGAGGAAGGCACGCTGAGCTGCATCGGAGGACAGGTAAAATTCAACAAACTAAATAGTTGAAGATGTAATTCTAGGTGAAGACGGAGAGCGTCGAAGGAATGGTCGCAGAGTGGGGATAGATTCGTGCAGAGTTCATCGAGGAGATGAAGACTTACTCGCCATAGATCCACTAATGCATGTTGAATGATACCTGATAAAGTATAAACAAAACATTTATTTATTGACGAAGAAGGCCAGAAAGATCGTCAACTTTTGCGGTAATTATTTTTGTAGAATGCAGCATGGACACATAGTTTGAGTTCCAATAATGCGAGTCGAATGGGTTGCATGAGTCACATGATGCTTAGCGTCTCTTAGGAAAGCAATAGAAAAAAATATGATTTATTATTTGTGTACTAATTATTTCGTTCAACTGAGTGGTTGACCATGGAATTCATTTGAAATGACGATACAACTTGGGGTGCCTTAGATTTTCTCGTGATAAAAGCTACGAGGAATCTGAAAGCGAGAACATCAGCACTGAATCTCCAGAGACAACACTGACCTTCTATATGGGGTAATGATGAGAAGATTAGCTATAGGCGAGAACAAAAATTGAATACATACAATCTGAGGGCAACCATTCGAAATACTGGCAAATTGTTTCGAAAACATACTGGAAAAACCGCTTCTATCGGCATTTCAGAATGGACCAAACCGAACAAATCGATAATATACATGAATGAGGAGAGAGCGAAACAGGAGAGAATAAGAAGTTGAGCATTGAGCGCCTAAAAAAACAAAAAATATATAATTTTAAAATCATTACCATCAAAAGATTCGAGTGGTTGTGCCTGGTGGCGCCACTCATGAAGACCTGGGAAACTGTTATTGACTAAGTTATCAACAATATTTTCTTTAAACCTAAAACTTTTGCAAAGCAAATACGGTCTTGTATCGAAGTGCGATTGCCGTCACTAAGAAACCTGGAGCTGAAGTGTTCGTCCAAGCAATCATTAATTGCGACAAAGTAGAGTAGAAGTCCATGAACGCTGAATCTATGGTAATTGTTTGCAACATTACGAAAGTACCGTATTCGGTTATTGTGTTTGTGGATGTTCGCAGTTCCATTTTCTGTGTTTATTTTGTATATTCATTCCCAGCAGATAGAATTATGAAGTATCCGATTGATAACGGCATTGTGGAGAGAATAAGTGAGAAGAGAGCTAAGTCGATCATCTAGAAATTTTTTTAAAAAGTGAGTTTTTCAAAGTTCACTCACCTTCCAGGTTGGTGGATCTTTAGTAATCACGTGAAGTCGATACAAGAAGGACATACAGATAAACCCACAATTGGTGGTCGTACATTGAATAATTATTGCTGACAATTTATTGATTTTTGAAATTGAGAAATATGAAAGAACTCACAAAAAGATGCCCAACAAAGCTTAGGATCGATCAGATTACACAGACCGTGGAAGATTAAGAATGTGCCCCGAGGAACGTTACGAGGTCTGCATCAATCCATGCATTTCCCCCAAGGTTAAGTCACCTGATCATGGAGAGCGGGTACATTGTAATTCCGATGACATCGCTAATTGCCGTACACAGTACGATTCGAGAATATGTCTTCATTAAGAGCGGTGTTCTTGAAATAATTCGATTAATTTTCATACTTAGTTAAGATTATCATGATAAGGGCTACGTTAGCGCATACTCCACATATGGTTGTTGTGTATGTGCCGAGGATGAAACCGGTGACTAACTGCATTCTGTGTAGGAGAAGAGTAAGAATGGTAATCAACTGCTGAATTTCCTCGAGGGATCCTTACTCATAGTACACATGTTTGAAAAATGCTTTAATCAGCATTCCAACTAACGAACTCCTTTGAACTTTAACGGAGCTTGCAGTTTTATATGGTATCGCAGGCGATAATCATCATTCCAACCCAGTAAACTTAGATTTTTTCTGAGGCTTCTCAGGGATCAGAAAAGGTCAAGGGACAAGTAACGCATGAAGAAGATGACAATGTCTTTGAATGGAAAAGTCAGCGCTATCATTTTAGTGGGCTATTCAGTCAAAGTTACATCTTTGTCCATTTTAGAAGCGAAAAATAAAAAAGTTGTGTAAGTTGAATGCAAGTTAATACAATTGTATTTGGTTGTGAACTTGGCAGTTCACAACGACAGACGCAGTTCAACCGAGGATAAATTATACTATATCATTGCATTTGCTCTGGATTTCCATTATCATGTTTGTCAATTAATTTTTCATAATTTTTATTACCCGACATTAGTTAACTTTGTTTGCGCAAGATAATAACATCATCCAGAATTCGTTGTGGCTCGCGATGCCGCGATGGTCATCTGCACGAAACAACGTCGAATGGATCGATTGAAGATTAGATACACAAAGGGAGGCAGACCTGGACAAATATTAATGATTGGTTTTCAAAATTCTGGGTTGGACCGTGGAGTAGTATCCATCCGACATGGGCGATGTAGCGTAAGGCTTCTGAAGAGGGCATGAATTGGAGAGCGACGTAGCCTGAAGATTGGACTTTCCTAGTCCAAAAGTGAGAGCAAGATACCGCTCGATTCACCGAATTGCATGCGAGAGTGCGAGTCGTCGTCTGAATTTTTCCAATTTGAATGCCCTTCATCGGCATAATCGATTTCATCTGAGATGGAGCTTCTCTTTTCGCAGTATGATCAGTAAAAGCTCGGCTCACTTTTCGGTTCGCCGAGCGCACTTTGAGGAATATTAGCGTGTAGAGCAGGAGAGATGCAGTCGGAAAGAGAATATTGTTGGCCACGTGTAGAACATTGGCGTACTACAACAATAAGATAATTCCAAACGAAGAATTTCACGAGCTCTCGGATGGTTTATCAACTCAAGCTAAATGAACTGGTATCGTTACAGGGATCTTCAGAATCTGAAAGGTGCTCGGAAGCTTTGCGAAGCAAAGATATTTTTTACTATTGGGGTGTCCGGAAAGTTCGTATAATGCTTCGGAAAAAAGTCAGTTCGTGATCAAATGCAGTGATTGCGCAATCTGTTTGTCATCAATGTATTGCATCATTCTGACGTTGAGTAGTGAGAGGATTTAATCAGTCTCCTAGTTGCAACATTGATTCTTGTGATGGACTCCCATCTCTACCTCCGAGCAGTTTTACTTCATTACTACCGTCTTGGCCGATCCGTGAAGGAGGCCCACTCTGCCCTGGCCCAGTCGGAAGGAGCTGACGCCCCCTCCATACCCTTCTGCTATAAGTGGTTCTCCCGCTTCAAGAAAGGGGAGTTTGGTCTCGATGATCAACCCCGCTCTGGACGCCCTCCCTCCCTCGATCAGCCTCTCGTTCTCCGCACACTGAAGCGCAAGCCCATGGTCAGTGTGCGTGAGTTGAAGAAGGATACTGGTACTCCCAGATCAACGGTGTCCGATATCCTCCATCGATCTGGGAAGAAGCCGAAACTCCCACAAGTGATTCCCCATGACCTCTCCCCCGAACAGCTGAAAAATCGTGTTCAAGTCTGTCGGGAATTACTCCATCGTAGATCCAATCTTCGGTGGGTCAATTCCATCATCGCTACAGATGAGAAGTGGATCACGTACGATAACCCTGTGAGGAGACTGCAATGGGTGGATGCAGATGAGAAGCCCACGCCCGTCCCGAAGAAGGAAGAGCACGGAAAGAAGGAACTCCTCTGCTTCTTCTTCTCAGTGCTCGGTCCCATCTACTGGGAGATCCTCGCCCCTGGCACCAGCATCAATGCCGACCTCTTCTCTGAACAACTGGAAGATGTCGCGATCAGAGTCCCTTCCAGACTCCTGAACCAGGGCAAAATTCTTCTTCTGATGGACAATGCTCGCCCACATCGAGCGAAGATGACCCAGAAGAAAATGGACGAGCTGAAGATCGAGAGGATTCCCCATCCACCGTATTCCCCGGATCTCTCCCCATGCGACTACCACTGCTTCCGCTCTCTCTCTGACTTCTGCAAAGGAAAGAAGTTCAAGAATCGAGATGAAGTTGTGAGGGCTTTCGTGAACTGGGCGGTCTCCAAGAAACCCGCATTCTGGAAGAGAGGAATCGAGACCCTGCCCAATCGCTGGAGAGAGGTAGTGAGAAAGAAGGGGGCATAGATTGGTCACTGAGAATTGTAAAGCATTGAATAAAAAATAAAAACAAAAAATTATACGAACTTTCCGGACACCCCAATATTTGTGCCATACTTACTTCGAATTTGTCGCTGATCAATGGATCGAAGTGTGCGATGTGCAGATCGGAATTGAAGAAACCGATGGGAGTGAAGAGAGCGGCGAAGAGACCAAAGATCACTGGAGGTAGCAGCCCGTACCACGTACGATTGCCCTGATTTGCACTCCATTGTCCAACCTTTATCCGATACTGTTACTGATAATGGTAACTAGTCTTTGGAAGTTCTAAATTTGTGCTAGGTAAACGAAGCGAGTACTCAATGAGCAAGTTCGAGTAAGATAAGGAAAACCTGATAGATCCAGAAGATCCATTGGACGTTCATCATTTCCACGGTGCGATTGAGTGCGATGAGAAAACAAGTGAAGCACGAAGCGAAGTAGCCGACTGAAAATCGAATTTGGCAAGGAAAACGAGAAGAATTTAACCAAATGCAAACATGCACACGATGAAATGAAGCTTGGGATTGTGGCAGTAGACACCGCCCTGAAATTCGATTTTATGAAAATGATGTCTCATTTAATTTATAAATTTCGCGAACTCTGACAGTCCATATTTCTTAGTTCATTTCAGAAGCAGAAAATTTACATTAGTTTTCCCCTATTTCTAATTATGGTGCCAAATCGGGGCGCATATATCATGATGGGATAATGAGGTAATACCGTCAGGAAAATCGATCCTGCAAAGAAACATACGACAAGGAGCATAAAAACATCCGTGACTCCAAGGAAGAACATCATCTAAGTTATCTGGTCCGAAATGTAATCGCTAGTTTATCTAAGCCAAAATGTCATCTTAATTATGAAAGTTACTGTAAGAAATAGCATTATTGGAATTCCAATGACTCCGTTTTCTTTGGTTTCCTTGTAATGGCAATTGCAACAAGGGACTACTCATGATTCGGCCGCTTTTACTTGATCTTTGTAAGCTTTTTATATCAGGTTGTAACATAAGTTTTGTCGCGTCCTATCTCTTAAGCATTCTAACCTCAGAAATTCTTCGAATTAATTTAATCTCAATATCGTTATTCATATTCAGTGAGGGTCTTCGTACCCTTTCTTACGCACTTTACTTCAGTCCTGTCAAGACAGTTAGGGTGGCACAGTAGCCAGACAAAGTTGTAGTGAGATTAGGATTACAAATAATTTTCACGTATCATGTCTTCTTGAAAAGGAGGAATTATGTCGATTTAACGTGATTTGAGTAAAGTACTATATATGAGCATCATTTTGAACCACTCACGAATAATGACAAACGAAAAGCTTTCTAGAAATTTAAACAAGTTTGCATAATGTGGATGGTAGGTGACGGTCGGGAAAACTTTTGCAAGCCGAATTTTCTTCTCAATAGATATCGAGATCCAAATAGTTATGGAATATAATTCACCCAAAGTGTTTAGTATACAGTTAAAGTTTGGGGTCGATTGGGTTCTGTTCAGATAAGTGGCTCGATACAGAACGACGGTATGTAAATGAAACTACTGTAATTTGCACTTTGTTAAAATTCCTACCTCACACACATGTTCAATATCTGATTTATTGTGCCCATCCGAACCATCAACCCTTCCTTTACCATTATCTATTTGGGATAATTTTGTAAGTCAATAGCTTTTGAATGACAATCTTGAATTCGAAACACCTAAACTTGCATTTCTGGCAAAATTGTGCGCGAATTGAATTAATGATCATTTCAAATTTCCCGCAAGTAGATTAGTATCTGCCGCACATGTTTAATGATAAATTAGACCCCCATGAGTGGTAATTGGAACGCACTTATGTTAGTCAATGTTGTTGTAATTTTGGTTTCAGGAGAGTTGATCAAGTTGGCAACGAATCATCGCCTAACCATAGATTCAGTGAACTATATCTTTGGTTCCGCTTAACATAGCATCATATCTGACATATCTTTTGAAAGATCATTCACACGGCATATCACTAAGCTATGGGAGTTTGGTTCATTATTCGTCTCTGCGATCTAGCACCAGGTTAAACAAATTAATAAAATTTCCACAAAATTTAAATTTGTTCTTACTAATATTTTTTTACATAGCCGGCATGGACAGTTCAGCTATTCCCTACAGTTTGAATGTGCATGCACACCCCAAACATATACTAGGAGGTCAGGCAACGGGAATGTTTGAGAAGAATCCTTCATGGAAATATTGTGGACCTCCGAAATGCGACAAAACTTATGTTACAACCTAATATGATAGTAACAAGGCTGAAGTTGGTTGGAGTCAACCTTATAGCAAGCGATGTTCCGCTTCCTCCAGTCACCAGACAGAGAAGGTAGGGCACAATGCACAAGCAACCACTTATCATGCAGATCACTCCGAAAATTGGCTGGCGAGTGCCCTTGGTCGACCATTCAATAGAGGAGTTGAAGAAGCTGCAGTATTTTAGAAATGTACATTAGAAACGTTTTTTTTACCTGCAATTGTACTCATCCTGCGCGTCGAGCAGTAGATTGTTCCGTAGCTGAGAAATCATGGTCATCTCCTGGTCACACGGCCATACTCATTGAGCAGCTCTTGGCTAATTTATATAGTATGAATTACTTGAACTCGACGTAGCGAGAATATAACGGTTCTCATAGAGTACAATGTGCATCTGCCAGTATTTCTAAAGAATCTTAGCAATACGCTTCATTCCCATAATTATCAGGCTGGAGGGGTTGTTCATCAGGGAGTATCGTTCATAATTCTGATTTCGGCTGAACTTCTTGGAGACAATCGATAAATCAAGGAGCACAAGAAGATGCCAACTAGGAATACATGTGGTTCGAATTTGAAAAATCCAATGATACTTAAGTTTTTCACAAAAGCGTCGGCAGCATCTACGTACCACTCATCATGTCTATTTTTTGCGTACTCTTGTGCTCCTCGTTTCATTTTACTTCTATGAATACGATTTTTTCTACAATAATAAGGATGTGTAATGTTCGAGAGTAGAGCACGAATTTAACTTTCAAAATAGATATTTATTCGCTCACATTCAGTACAATGAAACACGAGTTTTCGCTACGTACGCGTGTACGCCTCAATTTTCCCGCGTCCACAATGTGAATTTTCAATAAGTTGTAATATCAGTAGAAGTGCATTCGTATAATAACCGAACATTTTCTCGGAAAATATCGTTTACTTCAAATATCGGACTCGGACACATCGATATTGCAATTCTATTGATGACTTAAAACGCGTTCTCTGTAAGATTCGGAGAGGGGTGGCACAAGGATTTCAAAATGATCGAATCGACTTGCATCTTTGGGGGTGTCATACTTATGGGTAGGGTATGCTCCCATATGATTTTTGTGACCTAGCTCAACATTTTGACCTACCAAATTTGAAAAATGAAACTCAATATCCAAGGGCATGTTATATATCATTCGAAAGAGCATGAAAAGATGCTTAAATCTATGTTTTCGTGAAAATTGGTGCATGTTCGCACGAGATATTGCAAGAAACATGCATTTTCGAACAGTTTTCGGGATGGGAAGCAGTGAAGGGATAGTTTCTGCAAAAAGATTTTGTTACTGTCGATGCAGAATTCAATTCTCTATCGATCTGTTTATTTCATTTTATAAACAAACACCCCGAAATAGGGGGGGGGGGTGACAAAACCGCAACCGACAAAACCGCAACGGAGCACCGTTCGTTGGGGAGTTGGTCATGTTGCTTGAGAGTTGATTCATTGTAACACGTATGTGCTCCTCTACACCACCCTGTTTAGATCATCTTACAATTCGATCTTGAGTTTCGCTCTCTATCACCGTATAGGGGTTCATGGTCCAAAATTTGCAATTTTCGTGAAAAATCACGGTTAGATAAACAGCCAATGCTGTCACATATAGATATCCAAGTTACTCGGTTACAGTAGTTCCTGGGTTACAATAATATGGATCGGTTACGGAGCTTTGCCTTTATCAAACCATGATTTTCAACTAAAGTTCTCAATTTTGGACCATGAACCCCCATACGGTGATACAGAGCGAAACTCAAGATCGAATTGTAAGATGATCTAAACAGGGTGGAGTAGAGGAGCACATACGAGTTACAATGAACAACTCTCAAGCAACATGACCAACTCCCCAGCGAACGGCGCTCCGTTGCGGTTTTGTCGGTTGCGGTTTTGTCACCCACCCCCCCCCCCCCCCCGAAATAGCGATACTGCAAGTTTTGCATGATGCATTCGCCGCTCAGATTCGAATCCTGCCCGATGCATTTATGTTTTGCCAACTTGAACATTACTACAAACCTATGTTTTCAAAGGCAGTGACTATACCTAAAGAAATGTTGCTTGTTCAACATCCGTTACTGATAAGAAACACTACCCCGACTGCATTAATCTTCTCAATTGTACAATAACAATCAAATTCTAACAACTAACATTTATCGGACAGAAAACAAGTGAAGTAATGAACCGAAATCAACATGCTGTGTTGACTCTTTCTTGGTGCATCTCATTCGAGCGAGAAGATAGCGCTATCCCGAAAGAAGATACCTTTGTATTACCAAGATAAGAACAAACACAAAGATTCAATGTGATTAC